>CM069907.1:129363206-130563206 GCA_036172215.1 Camellia granthamiana
GGTCCAAAAAGGAGACAAAATGGATGCAAGGTTTTGAAAGGTTTAAACCCGTGGTGTCTCGTTGAGGATTTCAAGCACTCGGCAAGCAATTAGACTCGTTATCAGATGTACCTGCAAGAATATCCAAGTCTTGAAGGGCCGTCAAAAATGGGGTGTCTACAGTTGCCCCTCTTTGACAGAACCCGGAGTCATGAAATGATATGAGTGAATGTCAAAGCCTAGAGACGACCCATTTTGACGACGCCATATGACTTGGACAAACAATTAAGACATAAATAAAAATGGTTACACCTACAGGCTGCCTACGTATCCCTTTGCAAGGAATCAAATTAGCGTAGTTCAAGGAAAAAATGCAAATGATATGCATGATGCGGGAACATAACTTATGATCATGCAATGAGGTTGTGCAATAAAACATTTAAATGCAAATGCTATATAAAGAAATGCCACAGTTAAACAAACTGAAACAAGGCACAACAATTCCAAACACGAAAAGAAAACCATGCGCCACGCGTAAGAAACACAAACCCAAACTACATTTCATACAGAAAGGAGTAAGAAAATTATGCAAGCTTAACTATGCATCACGCAGGAAAGGCTAAGAATGACACGACCATTAGGTGCACCCAAGGTCTCAACCGACATTTTGACGCGTCTCACGTGGAAGGAGAAAAAGGATGGTTTGAACACCAGGCGCACCAAAATGTTTTCAATCAAAGGGGTGGTGTGAATACCGGGACACACCTGAATGTTTTTAACCGAGGGGGGGTGGTGTGAACACCAAGACGCACCCGAATGTTTTTAATCGAAACAATCCTAACGCATTTCACGCGAGAGGAGGAAGGGGTGGTGTGAACACCGGGACGCACCCGAACGTTTTTAACCGAAACAATCCTAACGCATCTCATGCGAGAGGAGGAAGGGGTGGTGCGAACATCGGGACGCACTCGAATGTTTTTAACCAAAACAATCCTAATGTGTCTTACGTAAGAGGAGGAAGGGGTGGTGTGAACACCGGGACGCACGTGAATGTTTTTAATCGAAACAATCCTAACACGTCTCATGTGAGAGGAGGAAGGGGTGGTGTGAACACCGGGACGCACCCGAATGTTTTTAACTTAAACAATCCTAACGCGTCTCACCTGAGAGGAGGAAGGGGTGGTGTGAACACCGGGACGCACCCGAATGTTTTTAACTAAAACAATCCTAACACGTCTCACCCAAGAGGAGGAAGGGGTGGTGTGAACACCGGGACGCACCCGAATGTTTTTAACCGAAACAATCCTAATGCGTCTCGCGCGAGAGGAGGAATGGTAAAAAGGATGCGATTCGAAGGGTACAAATGATTTAACCTGGAATTCCTTTGAATGAACCGTACATACAATATCGTGCATGTGTTGGAAAGAGATTCAACAAATGCGATACAGTAAGAATGCATGTTCTGTGCAAGACAAAAAATCGCGTAACAGTATTCTGTGCATGATTGGTAATATGAGCATATTCTATGCGTAAAAGTGGATGCACGTTCCACGCATGATTCAAGAGCGAATGCAAGACAAGCATGCAATTCCCGTGAGATGCAAATCTTACAACAACATATGAAATGCATATTCTATGCCACAAAGTGAAGTGCATGTTCCATGCAACAACGAATAGGACATGCACGTTCTATGCAAGATATCAAGGCCTGATTTGACGAGAACAAACTTAAAGGCAACTTCCAATTCACCTCTTGGAAGAATTCCAATGTGTTTAAAGGATATAACTCGTTCACGTTGACAAGTGACAAGCATCGCGCACCGAAAACACAGTTTTGAGCTTTCGCAGAGACATTCTGAACCAAACAGTGAACAATCCCTTCAATTCTTGGAAACCAAGGACACAAAATGGCATCAAGAACCCAAGGAAAGCTATCAGCCACCTGCCGGCCATGAGGGAAGGCCGCCGGCCAACTGCCGGCCAACAATGGTCCTTGCCGGCCATCAATGAGCCTTGCTGGCCATCGATGGTAGATAGAGGGTAAATTAGGCAATTCGGCTCGGCCCTTTAAGTATAAGCCACTAGGGCTCATTTCCTCACTTCCTCTTGTCCGAAAATCATCTCCCTCTCTCTCTAGGCACTCATTCTCTCTAGATTTGCACTTTCTATGCATTTTCCAACACCGTACGCGAAGTTGATTCATTAAACCCTCTTTTTCTCTTCACTTTGAACCAATTGAAACTTGATTTCGGTGATCATTTCCTCACTTCCACCATCCTAGGCTCATTCCCCTTGAGTTTTTCTTGAGTTTTGTGTACTTTTTTGGCTTTGACTTTTTCCTCCATTTTCTCTCTCCTAGGGTTTGACTTTTTCCAAGTTTACCATTTTTCTTCTCTTTTCACCCATCTCGCACCTACTTTCAGATGGCGGATGAGGTTCCTCATGACGGGGCTCCTCCGGAAGTTCCCCCAGTAGTTCCACCTGTGTCGGAGGTAGAGGAGCCGAAAACTAATCTTGAGGTCGACTTAGAGGCAGAGTTCGAGTCCAAGGCCTAGCTAGAGCCGCTACCATTGAGGGTACGACTTTTCAATCTGGTGAGATATCACCCACAGACACACATATTGCCCACTTTCGGAGGCATTAGACGCTTCACCGAGTTCACCCGCGGTGCACCGGAGGACCTTTTGTTGAGGGAGCCAGAGTCTCACTTGTCGACGATTGCCATTGAGGTAAGAATTCTGTTTTTATGCATTTTTGCTTCATGTATTCCTGTCTCTAGTTACATGCAATTCCTACACTGCCTTGTATTCGGATCCACCTGACTGCATTTCATACACTGCCTTGTATTTAACCATGCACTACTTTCATCTGATTGCATTTCATGCATTGCCTTATATTTGACTATGCACTGCCTTATACCTGATGCATTGTCTTCATTTGATTGCATTTCATGCATTGTCTTCATCTGATTGGATTTTATGCACTGTCTTCATCTAATTGCATTTCATGCACTGTCTTAATCTGATTGCATTATCTTCTGCCACAGGGCGAGTCTCGCACCTTCAGAGGTTATGGTGTTACGACCGCTAGAGACTAGTAAGATGAGCTCCCAGCTGGAGTTTGAGACATCATTGACGAGGCAAGCTTCGGCCTCTTTTGCTCTAGCTTGACCTGGGTCGTCGCTAGTCGTCCCGTCTTGAAAGCACTGGTGGAGAGGTGGTGGGACACCACTAACTCCTTCTACTTTTCCACCGCAGGGGAGATGATGATGACTCCTTACAACTTTGCCATGATCACCGGCTTAGACGTAGAGGATGATCCAATCCCTATTGACACAGATATGGAGGAGTGGGAGGCAGCCTGGTTCTGGCTGCTGGGAGTATACCCACCCATATACCAGACGAGGATGGTTAGATACACTTAGTTCGTAGAGTGATTCAGAGGGACCGAGCTCGAGACGGTAAAGGAGATCGAGCAGTACACCAGAGGCTTCCTGATGTTCATCTTCAGTACCACCTTGTTTTCGAACAGGTGGAATATCGTTGGCCTATATTTGCTGAGTGCCCTGGTGACCCTTCATTGGGTTCGTTTCTATAACTATGGCGGAGCTGGCCTCACCACACTGTATGGATATATGAGCTCTACCTCTCGTCTACGGGGAGACCTGATTGGAGGCTACTGGCGAGCTTGGGAGGTATACATCTCAATTCTCTTTTTATACCTTATATTTACTTTGCAATTTTTGTTTTACATCTATTTCAATACATGCTTTCTGCTTCACATTTCTGTATCTGCTCAACACTGTTTATACACTATGCTTTCTGTTTTACACTTTATGCATCTGCTCGATACTGTATTAATTACATACCACTGCATTTTCCCTGTAGCTATGGGTATACACATACTTTCTGACCTTCGCCCCGGAGCCTGTAGTGGAGCTTCTATTGACGGTACCCTATTCGCAAATATAGACGGTCAGCTTTGCCGTAGGACCCGTGAGCCTTTCACTTTCTTCCGCCGATACTTTGACACGGTAGCCGCCCATGAGGTAATCCAAAACATAATCATTTTTGCTTTAAAACTGTTCACTTAGCAACTGATAACAACTAATAATCTGTACAACTTCTGTTTACAGATCATGTGCCAGATATGGGCCTTGATGCCAGGGGGGGTGCGAGACCAGTTTGTCGGCGGCTGGGTCGACTCTCGTTACTGCATTCTGCTTGAGGGACCGATCTGTCGGGCCTGGTGTAGCTTAGCTTTTTCGTGCCCCCTTTCGAAAACTCGAAAAGAAGCCCTACCGTTCGGACTCCCACGGTTCTGAATCTAATCTCACAAGTGCAATGTGAAACTGATAAACACCAAAGAGTCTAAATCTAATAAATCATTTTGGAAAATTGATTTTGAATAAAAAATGCCAAAATTAGATTGCTTTGCCAGATACAGAGTTGCCACCTAAACATTTTATTTTGAAAAAATTTAGGAAACCCATGACTCGTGCCAAAGGCCATGTGTCCGTCATCACCAAAGTTGCCTCGGCTTGGGAACTTAGGTACAAGAGGGGAAGGTCATGAATTGAGCACCCCTGCTCGCCCGATCAAAGGTCGGCCTCTATTAATCATGATATGATTTTTTATGAACATTATGTGCTCTTGTTCCGGTTATTAAACTAGCATTACTATGTGATGCGCACAAGCAAGTATAAACTAGTTTGCTCAATTTGGAACAATTCAATTCATGTTTGTTTGTGAAAAATGGTTTGAGTTTGCCACCTCAAGTAGGCTTAAAGTTTGCGGATTTGCCACTCAACAAAGTGGGTTTAAAATATACATTCGTTGAATCGTTCCAATTCAAGCAACAAGCCTTCAAGCAGTTTAGCATGTAAGCATTTAGCCTCATGGCAAGCATACTAATCATGGCAACATTCATATTCATTCGAGTATGCTAAAGCATAAAACTCATCTAGTACTCCAAGCTAAGAAGATATGAGTTAGAAAACTATGCATGATTCCTAACTATACAAGATGCCTAATGCAACACATGCAAAGAATGCAATTAATAGGCTTGGCTACTAATATGACATATAAAGCAATTTAAACAACATGCGATTAAACACGTATTTAAAGAATTATTGAAATGGCAATGCAGTTTGAATGATGCGCCGAGCCTCGGTGCATGCAACACGAATGAATGGATGTAAACATAAGGTATGCTAATTGAAATATGTCCCTAATCTAACCATCAAAAGCATGTAAATAAAAGGGAGAAAGACGTGGGGTTGGAAGACATACACATACGCATGCACACTTATTACAACATTATGCCCTCGCGAAGGAGGGTCCGAATGAATAAAAGCTAACTAGCTAGCTAAACTAAGCTAATTAAGCTAATTATTACAAAACTTGAATTAATTAACTAAACTAATTTAACTAATTATTACAACACAAACTAATTAGCTACAACTAACTAATTCAATAATTACAACACAAACTAATTGAATTACAACATAAGCTAATCATAGGCTAATTAAATTAAACTAATTAACAAGATGACTCGTCTCGGGATGCAAGGGAGGCCCATGCATGCTTGGTTTTCACCCGAAGAACATCCTCTGTCTGGCCCCGAATGCCTCTATTTGCACAACCCTTGCACTATTTCCTTCTCTAGATCAACTCTGCCATGCTTCACAAGCACACTGCTCAAAATTCATTGGTGGCCGAGTGGTGGTTGGTCGGCCACCATTGAGGAGTTGCCGTCCAACATTGGTGGCCAGTAGGCCACTGATTATAAATCATTTTTTTGCTGTAACAGAGAGCACATAGGGCAAAGGAAGGGTATCCTCATAGGTTGTTTGTACTGTGTATCATCCCTTATCATCAACACAAGCTCAAAGGAGTGATACATTTGGCCCTGAAACCATCAATCAAGCAATTTCCATGCATGATGGATGAGGGACCAATTTGTACAAGTTCAATGAGTGCAAAACAAGACTCAAATGCCATCACCCTATCATGTATGATCAAGGGCAACAGAGGCCTAGGAACATTTCATCACTTTTGAGTATAAAATGTCCTATTTTCCTTGTGTTCAAATTAACGTCCGATTTGAACACATGCAATGCAACACAAAGAAATTCTTATCTTGCCTCTTTCACTTGTAAATTTTGTTCACAAATTTTAGTTACCAAATCATTCTTTAATCAATTTGTCCATTAGTGAGTATCCTCTAAGGTGAAAGAAGTGTCAACCAAGGGATAATGTAAGGCAAGAGAGAGATCATGTCGTTGATAATAAACCCTCAAAGAGGATTAAACCATTAAGCATGACCTCAATCTCAAGCTTAAAGGATCCCAAGCTTGAAACAACCCTCAAAACAAAATGAAAGAGTGAAGCAAAGAGGGAGGTTGCAGAGTTTATAGTGTTGAAATGGAGTGAAAAACAACACCAAAAGATGCTATCAACTCAAAAAAGAGGTGTCTAAGACCTGTAGACACCCCATTTTTAATCGTCCTCAAGACTTGGACGTCATCGTTTGAACACTCGATGATCATCCATGCCCTTGTTCGTTTTGAACTCCTGAAGGTCTCAGCTGCGCGCCTTGCCTTGGAACCTCTCAACTTGTTTGTTTTGTACTTGGTTGTGGACCAAGAACTTGTGGTTTTGTTTCTGAGGGAAGGGGGTGGCTTGTTGGCTAGCCCTACAACCTATTGGCCAGGCCCTGAGCCTATCGGCCTTTCCTTCTTTCTATCGGCCATCAGTGGTGGCTGGTCGGCACCATTTTTGGCTGGTCAGGACTCTTTTTGGCCGGTCGGCCTTGTTTGTTGGCCGAGGCCTTTTTATTTGCTTTTGTAGATATTTTTGTGCCAACTGTGACAGTTGGTGAGCACACATTTCATCCTTCATACACGTGTATAGAGGGATTGAACCAAGCCCTTAGCTTGTCCAACAAGTTTAGGACTTGAATTTCTATAAGAAGGGAGGCCCCTCTCCCTTTCTAGAGGTTCTGAAATTTGAAGATACAAAACATATATCCCTCTCTCTCTATATTTCTCTCTCTATCTCTCTCTCTCTATATTGTGCTATTGCGAGCCTTAAAGTGTGTTTTGTCTTCACTTTTGCACTACAACACCTAGTAAAGCACCATTGCTTTGTTCCTGAGGTACTAGAGGACCTTGTTTGGACTCTCAAAGTTTGTTTTCTTTGGCTCAGAAATGCTGGTTTGCTGTGGTTCTTCAAGGGTGAGTTGTTACCCATTTTAAGCCTTGTTTTGCTTAAGAGTTTGGCACCCTTTGCATACTATTTTAGGCCTTTCTTTCAACTAAAAAAAGTTCTGATTTTAAGTGCTTAAGATGTTGGTTTGAGACCTCTTTGGTGTTGGGGGTGGTCTACCCCCTTTGAGCCTTGTTTGGCCTTGTTTTGAGTCATCTCTTTTAGGCCTTTGGATCACCTTTATTTGGCCTCTTCACCACTGAATTCCAGAGGAATTTCAGTGGTGGAAAGTGTGTTTTGAGGCCTTAAATAGAAGGGGGTTGTCCCCCCTCCTCTTTTCTTATATGCTTGTGTTGATGGCTCATCAAAGGAGCATGTTTTTCTACCTCTTTGAGGCTCCATCTTAGTATGTTTTTGGCATTATTTCAGCATGTTATAGCTCTATCAGGGGTTGGTTTGATAGCCTCTTGCATGCTCCTTGCACTTGTAGTGCATTTCCATTCGCTAGCCTAACATGCATCATGCTTTTGACCATCATTCTAGCATGTTTTTGGCTCAACTCCAGCAAGCTTTTACTCATGTTTTAGCATGCTTAAGCTCTATTTTATGTTGTTTTGGTCATGCATGCCTTGCTTTGTATAGCCATAGTTCATTCTTGCTTACTAGCTTTGTGTTTTGAGTCCACTAGCATGCATCGCTTGGGCTATTTGCATGATCTAGCATCATTTGATTTATGATTTCAGAGCATGTTTCATTGTCATACACTCACATGTGTCACTCTTTCAATGCTTTGGAGGGGTTGTGCTTTATGCCTTAAATATGAGCCAATATGTATGCCATGTTGCCTAAGCTTTTGGGCTGCTATCTCAGTGCATTTTTGGTGTTATTTTGACATTCCATAACTCTGATTGTTGTTGGTGAAGTCATCTCATGCTTGGTTTTGGTAAGTGTAATGCAATCCTCCTTATTGGCCTTGTATGTGTCATGTTTTTGTGCCTTCCATTCTAGCATGAGTTAGCCTTGTTCAAGCATATTTCTAGCCTTGTTTTGACCTGCCTTGGGACTATTTTGAGTCATCTTGGCTCTTTGGGGCTTGATTGATAGGGCCATGGTGTAAGTCCCTTTGCTTGCCTTAAGCTTTGAGCCTCTTAGGATGCTATGCTCGTGTTATGTGCCTAATTTGGCATCATTCCTTACATGATTTCAGAGCCTATTTCATTGCCACACTCTCACATTTTCCACTCCTTCAATGTGTTTGAGAGTTGTTGTCTTCATGCCTTGTTTGCGAACCAATGTGTATGCATGCCTGTATTTGCTTTTGGACTTCATTTTCAGCACGTTTTGGCCATTGTCTTGGCATGCATGAGGCTTGTTTGAGGTTGGTTTGGCCCATTGAGTATTGCATTACATAGCCCTTGCCATTGCGTTGTTGTTTGCATGTTGTTGCATGACATTGTGTTTGCATGGTATTGTATGGCATTGTGTTTGCATGTTGTTACATTGCATTGTATTAGCATGTTGTGTGTGTTGCATTGTGTTTGGGTTGGACGTCAATCCAAACACGAGGAATGTCGCACATTTCATACTCAAAGTGATGAAACACGCCTCATTTCTTAGTCACCGACACCTTTGATAATGCATGATAAGGTGGAGGTTCATAGAGTCTTATGTGTTATTTGTGTGCATTCATTGACATTAAATTGTGCAACTCGGCCTCTTTGGCCATCATGCATTGAGATGCGTGATTGGTGGCTCGAGAGCCGAGCACTACACTCCTTTGAGCTTTAGACATGACAAGGAGTGTGGTTGCACACACATTTTCTTGCAAATACACTGCCATGCCTCTGTTAGTGCTTTGTTGCAGCAAAAGAAGGAATTTGCAGGAAGTAGTGGCTGACCGGCCATCAGAACTGCCGATCGACCACTTAGTCTGCTGATCGGCTATCAAAATTGGCCGATAGCTATAAACTCTGGCCAATGGCCATCTCTCTTGGCCGACTATCCCTCAGAATGTCCATAAGGTGGATCAGAAGCATCTTGGAAGTTGGCACAATTTTCAGAAGTCCAAAACAGTGCAAACGGAGGCATCATGAGGCACGGGAGTGGATTTTCGAGTGAAGCCGATCGAGCATGCATCTCTTCCTTGCCCGCAGGGCCATTTCACTGCTTATGATTAGTTTGCGTGATTAGTCATTCAATTTGTTGTGTAATATTGTAATTAGCTTAGTATAGCTATTTTCAATTCGGTTTGTAATTAATTAGCATAACGTAGCTAGTTAGTTGATTTATTCAGACCCTCCGTCGAGAGGGAAAATGTTGTAATAAGCGTGCGTGTGTGCGATGCATGTCTTCCAACCCCATTTCTTTCTTCCTTTTACTTATCAACTTTCGATGGTTAATTTTAGGACAGATTCCAATTAGCATCCTTATGCTTCGCATGCGTGCATCATTCATCTGTTTTGCATGCACCGGGCTCGGCGCATCATACAAACTGCATTGTATTTCAATACCAATTTGAATACATGTTATCAAGTTGCATTCACATGACATCTTAGAATAGCCGAGCCTATCTTAGTTGCATTTTGCATGTGTTGCATTAGGCATTATTGACATAGCTAGGATCATGCATTAATTACTAACTAGCTTTTGTTTTGGCTCGGAGTACTCTGTGAGTGTTTACGCTTTAGCATCCTTGCACGTATGTAAGTGACTGCCATGATAGCGTGCTTGCCATAAGGCTATGTGCTTATGTGCTTTAACTGCATGAATGCCTGTGGATAAAGGTTGGATTGCTAGAATTGGAACAATTCATCAAAATGCGAGTTTTAAGCCCATTTGAAGTGGCAAAATCATGTTTTTTCTAAGTCCACTTGAGGGTGGCAAATCCGCATCTTAGCCTACTTGTGAGTAGCACTTTCAAACCATTTTCGAAAAATAAGAATGAGATGTTTTATTCCAACTTGTATGCTGTGCGCATCACGTAGTAAGTTAGATTAATAACCGGAATAAAAACACATGTGTTTTCAAAAACAACATATCATGTTAGTAGAGGCCGATCTTTGATCGGGCGAGCGGGGGTGCTCATTTTAGGACCTTCCCCTCTCGTACCCAAGTTCCCGAGCCGAGGCAACTTTGGTGATGATGGACACGTGGCCTTAGGCACGAGTTAGGGTTTCTTAAATTTCCCAAAAATAAAATATTTTGGTAGCGACTCTGAAATCTGGCAAAGCAGTCCACGTTTGATGCTTTTTGATTAAAATCAATTTTCCAAAATGATTTGCCGAATATGGACTCTTTGGTGATTTATTAGTCTTACATTGCACTTTGTGAGATTAGATTCAGAGCCGTGACAAGATTCTGAACTGTAGTAGCTAGGAACAACGATTCGCGCCCTCGCGCGCGGAGTGGAGTTCGGGCGGTCTACAGTTTCTGGCGACTCTGCTGGGGATTTAGAGAACTTGACTCGAACTCGTGATATGTTGTTTTGTTCACACTTATGTGTTTCTTTGCATTGCATTTGCATTGGTGCGCCTAGGACACCGTGTTTGCCGTCTACTATTCCTGAACGGTTTGCCGGAGGCTTGCTTGGAAAAGCATGCCATAAGGCTAACTGGTTGCGGGCTCTGCCATGATGGGAACACAAACCTTGGTTTTTACCGAGGCATCCTTTTTGACCATTCGACCTAGTGCATATCGGAATCCATAGTGACCATTCCAAACTAGGACAGGTTGCTTACCTGATTGTAGGTTGTTTGAAACCGCTACGTGCGTAGTGAAACCCTAGTTCCTAACAAAACTAGGACAGGGAAACCCTGCTCCTCCATAGGGGTGTTTTGGCTCTCACTTGCTTGATATGTGCTTTTAGAGTGTGTTTCTACAGGGAGTGCATGTATTAGTTTGCAAGTTTGGGTATCGGGCCTGTGGGCATCAGTATTTGGGGAATCAATTTTACCAGAGGATATTAGATCTGGGGCAGTGATTTGGGAACATTGATCATCATTGAGAACAGTGTGTTCAGCTTACAAATGCCAACTGTGTGTTGTGTTTATTTAAGCCGTTATGCTGTCCGTTTTTCTGGTTGTTTATTTCCTTATTATGCTTTATTTATCTTTTTGCAAGGTAGTTTAGCATTATTACTTCTGACCAGGCAGATATTCCCCAAGCACTCTAGGTTAGAAGTCGAAGACTTCATCGATCCGAGGATTTGATAGACGGACAACCAGTGTTCCTTTCATTACCCCTGGTTACTAGACGGAGGTCAGTTAGGCGCAGTTCATCAGTACAGCGGTTACCAGATCAGTGGTCCTTGTCCACCCCACTAGTGAGTAGTCAGACTGAGGTTTCAGTTTCTACCTCAGAGACAGATATACCTGTTGTTGAGTTGATAGCATTTTTTAGTGTTGTTTCCACTCCATTTTAGCACTATAAACTCTGCAACCTCCCTCTTTGCTTCACTCTTTCATTTTCTTTTGAGGGTTGTTTCAAGTTTGGGATCCTTTAAGCTTGAGATGGAGGTCATGCTTAATGGTTTAATCCTCTTTGAGGGTTCATTATCAACGGCATGATCTCTCTTTTGCCTTACATTATCCCTTGGTTAACACTTCTTTTATCTTAGAAGACACTCACTAATGGAAAAATTGATTAAAGGATGATTTGGCAACTAAAATGTGTAAACAAAATTGGCAAGTAAAAGTGGCGAGATAAGCATTCTTTGTGTTACATTGCATGTGTTCAAATCGGACATTAATTTGAATACAAGGAAAATGGGACATTTCATACTCAAAAGTGAAAAAATGTGCCACTTTCCTAGGTCTCTGTTGCCCTTGATCATGCATAATAAGGTAATGGCATTTGAGTCTTGTTTTGCACTCATTAACTTGTACAAATTGGTCCTTTAGCTATCATGCATGGAAATTGCTTGATTGATGGTTTGAGGGCCAAATGTATCACTCCTTTGAGCTTGTGTTGATGATAAGGGGTGATACATGGTATAAACAACCTGTGAGAATACCCTTTCTTTGCCCTGTGTGTTCTTTGTTGCTACAAAAATGGTGAATCATCAGTGGCCTGCCTGCCACTGTAACTGGCCTGCCGGCCACTAGTGTTGGACGACAACCCCTCAATGGTAGCCAGCCAGCCACCACTTTTGGCCTGCCGGCCACCAATGAATTTTGAGCAGTGTACTTGTGAAGCATGGCAGAGTTGATTTGGAGAAGAAACAATGCAAGGGTTGTGCAAACAGAGGCATTCGGGGGGCAGATAGAGGATGTTCTTCGGGTGAAAACCAAGCATGCATGGACCTCCCTCGCATCCCGAGACGGGTTTCTTGTTAATTAGTTTAATTTGATTAGCCTATGATTAGTCTATGTTGTAATTCAATTAGTTTGTGTTGTAATTATTTAATTAGTTAGTTGTAGCTAATTAATTTGTGTTGTAATAATTAGTTAAACTAGTTTAGTTCAATTCAAGTTTTGTAATAATTAGCTTGATTAGCTTAGTTTAGCTAGCTAGTTAGTTTTTATTCATTCAGACCCTCCTTCGCGAGGGCATAATGTTGTAATAAGTGTGCGTGCGTGCGTGCGTGCATGTCTTCCAATCCCATGTCTTTCTCCCTTTTATTTAATTGCTTTTGATAGTTAGATTAGGGACATGTTTCGCTTAGCATACCTTATGCCTGCATCCATGCATTTGTATTGCATGCACTGAGGCTCAACGCATCATTCAATCTACATCGCCATTTCAATAATTCTTTGAATACGTGTTTAAACGCATGTTGTTTAAGTTGCTTCATATGCCATATTAGTAGTCGAGCCTATTAATTGCATTCTTTGCATGTGTTGCATTAGGCATCTTGTATAGTTAGGAAGCATGCATATTTTTCTAACTCATGTTTTCTTAGCTTGGAGTACTAGGTGAGTTTTTATGCTTTAGTATACTCGCATGAATGTGAATGTTGCCATGATTAGCATGCCTGCCATGAGGCTATGTGCTTAAATGCTAATCTGCTTGAATGGCTGTGGATGAAGGCTTGTTGTTCGAATTGGAATGATTCAACAAATGTGTGTTTTAAGCCTACTTTGTTGAGTGACAAATAAGTTTTAAGCCCACTATGTTTGGTGGCAAATCCGCAAACTTTAAGCCCACTTGAGGTGGCAAATTCAAACCATTTTCGCAAACAAACACGAGTTTAATTGTTCCAAATTGAGCAAACTAGTCTACACTTGCTTGTGCGCATCACATAGTAATGCTAGTTTAATAAACTAGAATAAGAGCACATAATGTTCATAAAATATCATATCATGATTAGTAGAGGCCGATCTTCGATTGGGCGAGTGGGGGTGCTCAATCCATGACCTTCCCCTCTCGTACCCAAGTTCCTGAGCCGAGGCAACTTTGGTGATGACGGACGCGTGGCCTTTGGCACGAGTCATAGGTTTCCTAAATTTCTCCAAAAATAAAATATTTAGGTGGCGACTCTGTATCTGGCAAAGCAGTCCAATTTTGGTATTTTTGATCCTAAAATCAGTTTTCCAAAATGATTTGCCGGATTTGGACTCTTTGGTGTTTATTAGTTTTACATTGCACTTGTGAGATTAGATAGTCCAAACTGTAGGGCATTCCTTTTGAACTTCTGAAAGGGGGCGCAAAAAAGCAGAGTTACAGTGGATAGCAGGATAGACAAGATAGCTGTTGGCCATTTAAAGAGCTTACTGGCCAAATGCCGGCCATGGATGGAATCTGTTGGCCACCAACAGTGGCCTGCCGGCCATAAGAGTGTCCTGCCGGCCACCAATGTGCAAAACCTCCAGATTGTTTACAGCTGGCTTCCATTCACTGCCTTATCATCTATAAAAGCTTCACCTTCGTCATTTCATCTCCAGAACTCATTTTGGCTGTTGTTTTTGCCGTAAATGGAGCCATTTCTTGCCCAAAACGTCTCGGATTGGATTGCAACTTTAGATGACTCAGAAAACATGAATTTCTGGAGTTTTGGCATAAACGCACTTTTCTCGTTGAGTCGTTCTCCGCTTTGTTTTCCGTTCCTTCATGCCGCGGCTAGGTGTTGGAACCCAATTACACATGTCTTTAGCTTCAGGGGACAAGAGATATGCCCGACAATCGAAGAATTTCAAGTGCTAATGAAGTCCTAGCACGATGAGGAAATCTTGCCTCAGCCCCATTTTGGTCACATCCAAGCTTGGGGACAGATGTGTAGGCTTACTCTACACGAGGCCTGATCCTTGGTTCACAATGGAGAGCTAGACATTCGTAGTCTGATCCATCAATTTTCTGTCGTTGGCGACCGTGGCGATCTTGTTTGGCGGGGTTTTCGGTAACACACCCTTTGTTTGTGCATGTTAGTTGATTTCCTTCTTGCCCCTAGTTTCGGAGGGTCTAGCATCCGGTTAATTGAAGTGGCCCAAGGTTTGAAAAAGGGCAAGAATTGCATTGGTTTGGTGTTAGCCGAGACTTTGATGGGCTTAGATGCCTTCCATCGGCCGGAGACAAATAAATTCGCGGGGAGTCCACTACTTCTTCAGGTAATGTTTCCCACGCTTTCTAATATGTGTTTCTCACATCTCTCAGCATTCATGCTTTATTTTTCTCTCAAGGCCCTTTTCTCACTTTTCTCTCAACATACACCTCTCTATTCTTTAATCTCTCTTTTCTTTCATCCCTCCCCAGATATGGCTTATGGACAAGCTGAAGGTAGTGGACTCTTGCCCTGCATACTCAGCCCAAGCATACTTTTTCCGCCAACAGCTAGTCGATTTCCCGAATCAAGGATGGTGGTGCCATTGGATGTGCAACAGGTTTGCTGCTGATATTACTTGGCGTTGCTCTTGGCTTAAACTAACTGAAATGAGCTACAACATGGCTCGTCAACCTGGCATTCAGTTGATTGGCTTGACACACCGTGTATTCTACTTTCCGTTCCGGTTTAAGCGTCAGTTTGGACATGAATAGACTTGCCCAAAAGAGGGGGTAGAGTACTCGGTTTGATTCCCAATTCGAGGTTCGCATTTGGCTAGGTACCTCACTGCTTGGAGGACGAGTGAGCTTCTGGCTCCTGCCCCTAGTTTTAGTGGTGCACTTTCTGGCTAGTGCCTGACTTGGTTTGAAGATAAGGCACAATCCAGGCCCACTTTAGCATCAGAAGCTTTTATAAGCACAAGTGGGGGATGCAGGAGCACCTGACTCATCTATGCCCCTAGTTTATTTGCTTTGATTTTACTTTTTAGGTTTTATGAATGTAATAAAAGCAACTTTGATTTGTATCGAGAGTTGGAGAACTTTGTATTGAAATCAATGAAATTAAAGTTGTGAGCACTGAAAGTTTTCCTTTTGGTCCAAAAATGGTCTAAGTTGTAAAAGGTAAAATTTGAGCAAAAATCAACTTTTATCAAAACCTTTCAAAACCATTTTTGATAAGGATCACAACTTGACACGCACGAAATCTATCCTCGGGATGTACAACCCCGAATCCGAAGATAACAAATTGCCCCTTGACTGAATAACACTGCTCAGCACTGTAACCAACTCTTCTCTCAGAGTAAGGATCACAACCGAACTTTCAAGTAAAGAAAGAGACAAGGATGACTCGATCAAACACATGGATATGACAGTTGAATTGGAGGTGTTTACAACTGAACTTCAGGATGAAATTGCCTACGTATCCCGAAGATGGTAATCAGGCCTTACATAGTTCGGTTCGGGTTCACTCGAGTATTAACGCTCTCTTTTTGTGCTCTAACTTTTGCCAAGGCCGCCCTTTAAGGTTTTCAACCTTGCGAGCTCAGTTTTTCTTTATTTCTAATTTTTTGTGCTCTAACTTTTGCCTAGGTCACCCTTCTGGGTTTTTAGCCTAGCGAGCCTCTCAGGGATAGTATTTCTTCAACTTGTCCATGTTGATCCGTTAGGAAAATTCTAGGCCATCCAGGTCCATAAGAATAACAGCTCCACTCAACCAGATAGTTTTGATGATGTAAAGACCAATCCAATTGGGTCTGAACTTGCCCCTAGGGTCATGGATGGGAACTCGGTAGTCTTTCAGCACTAAATCCCTTGAGATTTTAGGACTTAACCTTCTTGTTAAAAGCCCTAGCAATCCTGCGTTAATAACCCTGAACATGGTATAGTGCTTTCAGCCTTCTTTCATCGAACAACATCAGTTCTTCGAACCTGCTTTGCTGCCAATCCACCTCTGCTATCTGACACTTAGCCATAACCCGCAATGACAGAACTTCTATTTCAATCGGCAGAACAACTTTCATCCCATAAACAAGACAGTAAGGAGTTTCCCCAGTAGACGTCCAGATTGAAGTTCTATATCCCCAGAGTGCAATTGGTAATTTGTCTGGCCAGTCCCTGTAGGTCTCAACCATTTTCTGCAAAATATGCTTAATGTTCTTGTTGGCGGCCTCAACAGCTCCGTTGGTTTATGGCCGGTATGTGGATGACTTATGAAAAGCCACGTTGTCCTTCTCCAACAAGTCGATTACTTCTTTCTTGAAATGGGAGCCATTATCTGAGATGATCTCGGTTGGGATTCCATAATGACAAATGATGTTGTTTCGGATGAACTTAGCCACATGTGTTGCCTTCAACACTGCACAAGAGTAAGCTTCCACCCACTTAGTGAAGTAATCAATTGCCACCAGAATGTACTCATGCCCATTCGACCCTTTTGGTGTGACTGAGCTGATGACGTCGATTCCCCAGACAAAGAAAGGCCATGGTGAAGTCATGTTGTACAGCTTCCATGGCAGGATATTCATGCGATTTGCATGAATTTGGCATTTGTGGCATCGCCGAACAAAATCGATATAATCTTCCTCCATAGTAGACCAATAGTAACCTTGTCTGAGAATCTTCCAAGCTAACATTACTCCATTCATGTGCGCTCCGCACTCTCCCCCATGGATGGCCTCCATTAGGCGCTTTGATTCCTCTACGTCGACACACAACTTGTGCATTCCTAGATGACCCCTCTTGCACAGTTTACCTCCGCAGATGATAAATTGAACGGCTATCCACTGTATTGCCCTCTTATCTTTGGCATTTGCCCCTAGTGGATAAACCTCATTTTCCAAGAAGTTCCAGATATCATAAAACCAAGGGTTTTGATCTTGCACTTCATCTATTGCGGCGATAAACTCATAAGCCTGCGTATATCTCTGCTCAATAATGATCGGACGCATCCGGACTCCAAACGGGATGTCTATCATGGAAGATAGAGTTGATAAGGCATCAGCGAACCTGTTGTTCTCTCTTAGTATATGCGTAAAAATTAGCCTCTCAAACCTAGGAATCAGAAAATCCAAGGTTTGATCATAGATCTTCATCTTTTCTTCTTCAACCTTCCAGTCTCCTTTTGCTTGAGACACAATTAGGTTCGAGTCCCCAATGACGTCTAACCTTTTTGCCCCAAGTTCCAGGGCGGCCTCCAAACCAGTGATACATGCCTCGTATTCTGCTTCGTTATTGGATCTTTGAATTGGAGTTTGAAGGCTAAGGATATATGGGAATTGTCGGGTGCTATCAGCAACACCCCTAGCCCATAACCGTATTGATTAGATGCTCTGTCAAAGTACATTGTCCAAATCCCTTCCTCAACTTGCAGAATAGCTTCATCTGGGAATAGGTATTCTACCGCTTCATCCCCTTCTACTGGGTGATCTGCCAGGAACTTCGCTACCGCTCTTTCTTTGACAGACTTGCGAGTAACATACTTCAAATCAAATTCAGAAAGGAGAAGCAACCAACGAGCTAGCCTACCCGTAAGAGCTGGTTTCTCAAAGAGATATTTGATGGGATCTAATCTCGAAAGTAGGATTACGGAGTGAGCTAACAAGTAATGCGTCAACTTCTTGGTAGCCCATGCCAAGGCTAGGCAAGCTTTCTCCAGCAGGGTGTAACAAGTCTCATAATCCAGCATTTTCTTGCTCATGTAATAGATGGCTTTCTCCACCCTATCCTCAGATTTCTGAGCAAACATGCATCCCATTGTTGTGTCCGTTACTGACAGATATAGAATCAAGGGCTTCCCTGGCTTTGGCGGTGACAACACAAATGGATTCTGAAGATACTGCTTGATCTGCTTGAAAACGAACTGACATGGTCATCCCATCAGAATTTCTTTCCTTTCTTCAAGAGACAAAATAGTGGTTCAAAAGTCAAGGTTAATTGAGAAATAAACCGTCTTATGAATTGCACTTTACTTAAAAAGCCTCGCACCTCCTTTTAAGTCCTTGGTGGTGGCATTTCTAGGATGGCCTTGATTTTGGAAAGATCTACCTCGATGCCCCTCTGTGTGATCAAGAAACCCAGCATTTTCCCTACTATTATGCTGAAAGTACACTTTTGTGGATTCAACCTCAGTCTGTATTCTCTGATCTGCTGAAAGAATTTCTTCAAGGTGGTGTAGTGGCCCTTTCTTTCCTTGGACTTGACAATCATGTCATCCACGTACATCTCGACCTCTTTATGGATCATATCATGCAGAATTGTGGTTACAGCCCGTTGATAGGTAGCCCCGTCATTCTTCAGCCCAAACAGCATCACCCGATAGCAGTAGGTTCCCCATGCTGTAGTGAAAGCAGTTTTCTCTTTGTTTTCAGGTGCCATCAGAATTTGGTTATACTTGGAAAATCCATCCACGAAATAGAGCAATGCATGGCCCGCGGTGAAGTCCATTAATTCATCAATGTGCGGCAAAGGAAAATTGTCCTTCGGACTGGCTCTGTTCAAATCCTTGAAATCCATACACACCCGAATTTTGCCATCTTTCTTCGACACTGGGATGATGTTGGCCAGCCAAGTTGGATACTCAAATACTAGCAAGAACCCTGCGTCTATTTGCTTGGTGACTTCTTCCTTAATCTTCAAAGCCCAATCCGGGCGTATTCTCCGCAACTTCTACTTGATGGGTAGGGCCTCAGGGTCAAGAAGGATCCAATGCTGTACAATCTCATGATCGATTTCAGGCATGTCTTTGTAGGACCACACGAAAGCATCTTTGAAATCTTTTAATAAAGTGACTATGCGCTCGCGCTCCTTCGAAGACAACGTCGACCTGATCTAGACCAGACGTAGATCCTTCTCAGTACTCATATTAAAAGCAATGATTTCATCAGCAAGGGGTTTTGCAAACCTCTCATCCTCTTGATTAATTAAAATTTTCAAAAGTAGAGGAATTTCTTCCTCATCGTTTTCATCAAAATTTTGAAAATCATGATCAATGCAATAAACAAGAGGCACAGAGAAATACTCAGAATCTGCAGTGGCATTCTCATTCAAAAGGACCAGCTCATCCAGTTCCTCGGTTACAACTGACTCAAAGGAAAAAGAAAAGGACGACCTAGACAAAACCTCGGCATCTGGGTTATCAACCCCAGGAATACCGAACCCAGACTCAGAAGAATCGAATCTGATTCCGACTCCACAGACTCTATGGAATCAGATTCTGGGTCACTACCCAACTCAAAACTGCTAGATAGGTAGTCCTCCTCCAACTGCCAAATGAGGGATGGTGCGTTAGATGTATCCAAGATACTGCTAGAAGGGTTCACACTCGGTTGGTCCTCGATCATGGAAACAATCAGGTTATCCCCCAAGCTCTCTAAATTGATCTGAGGATCCAAAATGAGACATGCCAATGCTGCTCCTACCTCAAGCTCATTGCTGTTGGAATCACTTTCTGTGCTCTTTGCAGCTTTGGCAGTAATTGGCTCAACCTTTGTATCACTGTCTTGCAGCTGCAAGTCATAGAAAATCTCAAAGCTGGGAACCCACTGCCTCTCAAAGTTGAACCAGGGCTCGGGGAAATCATAGAATGGGAGGTCTTCTCCGTCCCAAACAAAATAACCATTCAAGGTTCCCCAGATTGGTCGGTACACAAGCTCGTAGTGCTTCCCGGTCTGCTTAGCTCTGGCTCTACTGGCCATCTTTTTCCCTTTCGTCACCCAGTCCTCTTTGGTGGGCATATGGCCAAGACTAAAGGGATGCGGGTTATGTGGCACATCGGCCAATGCAGTAACGCCCTTTTGGCCACTCCTTCCCAACCCCATTCCTGGCATGTGTTGGAGTTTGTTCATGAAGTATATAGATTAGGTGCTAACATACAAGCCCTCATTAACATCCAAGATATTCTGTACTACCTAGGCCTCAGCTAAGGTAAACCCCAAAAGGAAAACATCCTCTTCGCCACGCACAATCTCCAGCACAGGTGTAATGACCTCTGGTGGAGGATGTATAGATGAATTCCCGAAGACTATGGCTACCCCTTTCCCATGAGGGTATTTCAACATTTGATGGAGGGTAGAAGTGATAGCTTTCACTTGGTGCAGCCAGGGTTGCCCAAGTAGTAAGTTGAAAGTGGCTGGAACGTCTAAGACATGGAACTTGATGTCCTGTTGAGCTGGGCCGACCTGTACTCTGATTTGCACTGTTCCCATCACCTCCCTGCTTGTATTGTCATATGCCCGAATCACCTGGGCTATAGGCACAAAATCGGCTAGTTTCAGGCCAATAGCATAAGTCGTGCGACAAGGATAGGCGTTGATTGCTGACTCGGTGTCGACCAATACCACTGGTATCCACTTTTCTAGGCACTCCACTGATATGTATAGAGGTTTGTTGTGTGTAGAGCTTTCCGGTGACAATTCTTTGTCTGAAAAGGTCAAAGTTGGCGCAGCACCTCCCGAGAAGACTAATCCCACCAATTGTTCCGGGGTGGTCTCGATGGACAACTTAGCTTTATCCATTGCCGACAGTACAGCCTGTTTGTGCACTCACGAAGCCACAAGCAGACCCCAGATATATATATCAACTTGAATCTTCTTCAACTATTTCAGCACAGCCTCTTTCTTTAATTTCTTTTCCTTCTGTTTCTCAACCTCTTTGTCCTTTTCGAAGGCTTCGGGTTGGTCCAGATGCGGTGGTTTAAAATATCAGCCACTTCTTGTCTTATGGTCGACCTCTTCCACATACCAAGTGTTGTCAGGAAGGTCCTCACCCCAATCTTAATCAGTATGAGCCAAGTGTAGGTCGTCGTCATCACACCAGACTCCTTCGGCAGCTGACAAGCACTTATCCGGCTTCGTTCAGATTACATTCTCATTACAAATCTCCTCCACAGGGTGTTGGGCTTTTCTAGCTTTCTAATTGTTTTTATCCATTTCTTGCTCAAACCGCTTCAACACGGCTTCTTGTTCAGTATGTATAGTACTAACAATGCCTAGTTCCTGAGCCAATTATTCTACACCAGTGTTTTCTAGCAGTTTACCCTTTCTATCGACCATTCCAGCCATTGCAACGATTCCCGTTTTCTGTTCTTCCAGCTTCAATTCAGTTCCCTCATCTCTATCGGGTTCATCACTTAACCACCCAGAATTGTCTGTTGACCTATTCAGATCAAACCAATCAATATGCACGTCCCCTTGATCTTGCTCATCAAAGAACTGCAAATTGTCTATGTCCTCATCTAGGTCGGCTAGGTTATCTAATCCTTGACTTGGCCCATTCTCTCAAACTACACTGACCTCCATCCCAGCCGGCAACACCATTTCCGGCTTAGCTTGATTGATTGGCATAATATAGCAGTATGGGTTGTACACCCCATCAGATAAGTCCTCAGAGCCCTCGGGCAATGGACAAACGTTCTCTACCAAGGCTGATCTCCCTTTGTCTTCCACTGTCACCACCATTGGTTTAGGTTGGAGTATAGACGTGTTCATCATGCACAAGTCCATGCTCTCAAGGATGAACAACGCCAGTTTAGGTAGGTAGGAATGGGTGATATATATACTGGGCTCATAAGGGACAGCCAGTGTATGGATGAGGTTTATATGCTGGGGTAGAGGGACTTGGTTATGTGGTGGGAGAGGATTTGTAGTGACGTTAGGTTTTTGGGGAGGTGCTATCACCTTATTTGTCAATGAGATCTTAAATCTCATGACGTAGCCGATAGCATTGATCAGTGTTATGACCATGCTGCTGGTGGAAAGCATAATATTTGGCCGGGTTGTGTTTCGGAGGGAGAGGATTGGGTATTGTTCCAACGGCTTAAGGTGCCCCTTTTTTATCAGGATCCCTAAGGCTTTGGACAAAGGCATATAGAGCGGGGTAAAGACCTGTTGAGATCGGGCCTGGCTGGTTAAGGTTTGTGGAGTTGTGTTGGATGTATTGGCGAACGAGTTGGCAGTTTTGGGCGTGGTGGTGACCATACTCACATCCGAAGGCTGTGTAGAGGTGCTACCACTCGTGGTTGCATTAGAGCTACGTGTAAAGGGCCTTTTGGGCTGTTCCTTCTCATTGTCTATCAGCCTCTACTTCATCTCATCGTTAATTTGAACCCCTATCTCATGGAGCTCAGCAAATGTAAACAAAGGCAAGAATCTCATCTTCTGTAATAGTCTCCCTTGCAAGTTATGAACCACTATTCTGATTTGCTCCTTTTAAGACGGCCTGATAGTCATCATAGTGGCCTACAATGCAAGACAAAGAAATGCTTATCTTGCCTCTTTTAATTGCCAATTTTGTTTACACAAATCATTCTTGCCTCTTTTAGTTACCAAATCATTCTTTAATCAATTTGTCCATCAGGAGATCATGCCGTTGATAGTGAACCCTCAAAGATGATTAAACCATTATGCATGACCTCAATCTGAAGCTTAAAGGATCCCAAGCTTGAAACAACCCTCAAAAGCAAATGAAATAGTGAAGCAAAGAGGGAGGTTGTAGAGTTTATAGTGCTGAAATGGAGTAAAAAACAACACCAAAAGATGCTATCAACTCAAAAAAAAAAGGTGTCTATGACCCTAAAACACCAACTTGTGAAGACTATTGCACTACAACCATGCAAAACAAGACTCAAATGAACTAACCGTCTAAAACAGAACTAAAGCAGGCTATTTCAGAGGCTAAAACATGTTGGACTTCAGCTAAGTTAAGCTAGAAAAACATGCTAACATATAAAGTTAACTAGGCATGCAAACAAGACACAAGGAAGGGAGGCTACCCCCTTCAAATTTGAACTTCAAAATGAGTTTTTTGCCACTGAAAAACCTCTGAAATTTAGTGGCTAAAAGGCCAAAAAAGTTGGTCTGAAAGTGGTGAACAAAGGTACAAAAGCTTTACAAACAAAAAAGTAAGAAGGGTGAACCACCCCCTAACTGAAAATGGCCTCAAATCACCACCTTTAGGCCACAAAAACAGAGTTTTTTATAGTTCAAAATCAGCCCCAAAACAGCCCAAAAACAGTAGAAGAAGATGTCAAAGCAAGTATGTAAAACAAGTGTAAAAGGGAAGTGTTATACCTCTTGAAGCAAGCAACAATTTTAGGCACACATTCAAGTAAAAAACACCTTCTACAACTCCAAGAAGGCTTCTAAGGACCTCAGCTCAAAGGTGATCAAGTTTGATTAAGGAAGTGTATGCAAAAGTATAGGATTTGTGAGCAAATGTATACAAAATTGCAAGAGAGAGAGAAATCCAAAGAGAGAGAGAGAGAGAGAGAGAGAGAGAGAGAATTTTGCTACAAAATTTTCTAACTCTCTACAACGGGGGAGAAGGTCCCATATTAATAGGAAAACAAGCTCTCAACTGAGTTATATCAGTTCATACATGTGTACGGTGATCAATCCCATTGTGTCAACAGCTGGAACAGTTGTCAAGAAAATATCTGTAAAAAGGCATCAACGGCCGACAGGCCACTAATGTGGCCGGCCGGCCACCAGTGATGTCCGACAGGCCACTTGGGTGGCCGGCAGGATCAATTGGTGGTCGGCAGCCACCAAGGGTTGCAGGCTAGAAGATTTTGGTCCAAAACAAGGCACAAAATGGATGGGGTTTGAAGGCTCAAAGACAAGGCATTCCGCCGAGGACTTCGGGCACCAAAACGAGCACAAATAGTCACAATTATCGAGTGCACGAGCGATGACGTCCAAGTCTTAAGGACGGTCAAAAATGGGGTGTCTACACCTAGTTTTTGGAGTGAGCGCTTCCTGCGCCAGATTATGGGCGTGCCGGACCCAGTCGTCCCGATGGCTCCACCAGAGTCCATGCGATCCACAGAGAGCCTATCTATTGAGGAGGTCATCCAGTTCATGGTGGGTCTCGATGTCGACTTCTTTTCGAGCAGAGGGTGACTATGCGGCTTTTATCCTGACACACATGATGCCACCCCTGACGGGTGTTCGTGGAGATAAGGAGGCGGGGGCTCCTGCGGTGAGAGCGAGTCGTAGAGTGACCTGGGCGAGCAGAGCCCGTGGTAGAGGGGCTTCATGAGCGAGGTGAAGGGCTGATTGGCTAGAGCTCCCCACCATGCTGACTAGCTGGCGACACACAGGGGAGGCCTACCAGGTCCCGATTGAGCTCGCAGCGGCTGGTCATGAGCTTATCGGGGTCTGAGGCCCGACTGCAGTATGAACCACACTTTAGCACTTGCACTCTATATTTCATTTTAGATATATATATATATATATGGAAAACACTAACCATTCAAATACATTTGCAGGCACCGATCGAGTATACAGGAGGCACCCTCGAGCTGATAGCCTCGCTGATGGGAATAATATAGAGGAGAGAGAGACGCTGCTTAGCCTCTACGGTGTTCAGGGAGTTTTTCAGCCTTACATTCCAGGCATTAACTTTCCACTGACACACTGACACTAACATTGAAAACTTCCCAAACTGCACTGATACATTCTATCGATAGACCACATCTGACACACTGCACTTGCACACTGCATTCACACTATACCTGACTTCTACATATACTCATTCTGCATACTATGCTTGCATCTGATACACATGTTATAACTGATAAGCAACAATTGTCTCTTTTAGATTCCATCCATGCCGATGGCGCCAGCGGGAGCTACAGCACTTGCACCAGCAGCACCTCCTCCAGCAGCAGAGCGGGAAGAGAGACAGGCTCCGACACGCGGTCGAGGCAGAGCCAAGGTCACCCGAGCTGAGAGTGGCCCTTTAGAGCCCATTCTGAATGATGATGATGCCGAGACAAGCGACTCTGAGGAGACAGTGAGTCAGCATTTAGAGTCATTTGAGAGTGGAGATGATGACGCCGGCTCAGGTTCTGAGAGCAGGGGTGATGCCGAGGCAAGCTCCGAGGCGGAGAGCGAAGATGGCTCCAGTTCAGACTCTAGTTCAGATTCAGACAGTGGCACCGACGGAGACAGTGCCCCAGAGTCCTCTCCTCCGAGGAAGACGACGAAGAGGGCTTCTCAGGCCTAAGGTGACCAGCGTTGATTTTTGTATTTTTGCTTAGTTTCTTTTGTTTATAGTTTTAACACATTGTACAGCTTCAGACTGGTTTTATTTTGCTTTTAAAAAAACTTGTACCGCACTTTTTGTAAAAACAACCATGATTGGAATGAAAACCAGATTTTATTTGAAAAAGTGTTGTATTTTGCATGATGAGCACCACTTAGCATGAAAATGAGATTGAACCCGATAATGAAAACCGAATGCTTCTATTAGCACAACAGTCTTAATCGGGTAATGAACCAACCAACAACTGAAAAAGAAAAGAAAAAAAGTAATATATGTAGACGCGCCCGAACGTCCCGGGAAAAATCCCGTCTTGTTCATTGGGCTCACTACAGTTCGGACTCAAATGTCACGATTCTAAATCTAATCCTGCAAAGTGCAATGCGAGGCCGATAAATCACCAAAGAGTCCAAATCTGGCAAATCGTTTTAAAAAACTGATTTTCAGAAAGAAGTGTCAAACATGGACTGCTTTTCCAGATACATAGTCGCCACCTAAATATTTTATTTTGGGGGAATTTAGGAAACCCTGACTCGTGCCTAAGGCCACGTGTCCGTCATCACCAAAGTTGCATCGGCTCGGGAACTTGGGTACGATTGGGGAAGGTCATGCAATGAGCACCCCCGCTCGCCCAATCAAAGATCGGCCACTACTAAACATGATATCGAGTTTTTGAAAACACATGCGTTCTTATTCCGGTTTATTAGCCTAGGATTACTATGTGATGCACACAGCATACAAGTATAGACTAGATCGCCTGAGTTGGAACAAAACATTTCATGTTTGTTTTTGAAAGCGGTTTGCTACTCGCAAGTAGGCTAAAATGCGGATTTTGCCACCCTCAAGTAGGCTTAGAAAACATGGTGATTTGCCACCTCAAGTGGGCTTAAAACTCGCAATCGATGAATCGTTCCAATTCAAGTAATCTAACCTTCACCCACAGGCATTCAGGCAGGTATATCACATAATCAGTTAGCCTCATGGCAAGCATGCTATCATGGCAGTCACTCACACGCATGCAAGGATGCTAAAGCATAAACACTAACCGAGTACTCCGAGCCAAAGAAAGAAGCTAATTAGAAAACATGCATGAATCCTAACTATGCTGAGATGCCTAATGCAACACATGCAAGAATGCAATTAAGATAGGCTCGACTATTCTAAGATGGCATGTGAGATGCTACAGGTAATATGTATTCAACTTGGAATTGAAATACGATGCAGTTAGTATGATGCGCCGAGCCCGGTGCATGCAAAACAGATGAATGGATGCAAACATACGAGCATAAGGATGCTAATTGAAACGTGCCCTAAAAACTAACCATCATAAGCTGGTAAATAAGAGGGAGAAAGACGTGGGGTTGGAAGACATATATCACACACACGCACACTTATTACAACATTGCCCTATCTCGGAGGGTCCGAATAAATAATACGGAATCGAATTAACTAATTATTACACAACACTAGCTAATTAACAAATTAACTAAATTAGCATGCAAACTATGTAAAATGGGTTGCCTTAGCTCTGCTTTGAATGATAAAGGATGCATGCATGCTCGACTCGCCTTGTCGGGAAATCCATCGCGATGCCCCGGCTCGCCTTTGTTTGCAATTGATTTCAGAAACTTGCACAAAGCTCCAAAGAGATGAAACTCTACCCTGGGAATCTAGGGGGAGGCTACTGACCAGCTATAGGGATTGGAGAGCACCTACCGACCACCCTTGGTGGTGAAAACCAGAAGAGGTGGTCGGTCTGCCGGAAAACCTGGTCGGCTGACCAGTTTCTTCTCCTGGTTTCTGCATTTTCTGCAACAAAGGCAAGAGAGAGAGAAAGCAAGGTATTTGCAACACATGTGTGCACGACCACTCTCCCCATCATTGCATAAGCTCTAGGGAGTGTAGTCCTTGATCCTCGGGCCACCAATCACGCATCTCGATGCATGATGGCCGAGGAGTCGGATTGCACGACTCAATGTGAAATGAATGCACATATAAACACATAAATGCCTAAACTCCATCATGTGTTAGTCAAGAGTGTCGGCGACCGAGAATCGAGGCACGTTTCATCACTTGGAGTATGAAACGTCCCTCGTTTCCCATGTTTGGACTAACTCCTATTCCAAACACAATGCAACAAGTAGAATGGCTTGCACAATGCGACCTCAAGCATGCAATCCTAAGGCGATGCAACCAAGTCATGCAAACATGCAAACTAGCATACGCAATGTTACGAAGTAACAATGGCATACTCAATGCACATGATACTATATGTCATACACAATGCACATGTGAAGACTATCATACACAATGAAGTGAACAAGGCATGCGCAATGTAATGATCAAACATGCGACAACGCGGTATACTCAATGCTATGAACTACAATGGCATACTCGATGCAAAATGGACTTAAACCAAAATGAATGGGCCTCAGCCACACCCAAATTAGTGGCCATACATGATTAAAATGAGGCACAAAACACATGCAAACATGCAAGATGCAAGGGCCCAAAGCCTAGGGTACAAGATACAACTATATGAAAGCATGGAAAGGATGAAATATGGCATACAACAACACATGTTCCAGCTCTGAAATGACATACAAAATGGTCCCGAATTATGCAAACAACTCATGTTATGCATGTTGAATGGCTTAAATACCGAAACTAGTGAAGTGCATTACACTAGAGGTATGCAAAGCAATGCCCAAATGAACAAACCAACCCCAAACAGTACCTATGCAGGCCCAAAATAGTGGAAAAATGGACTAAGATGATGGCTTGAAATGCACAAAAATGAAGCTCATGCAATGGCCCACAAATGAGGTATACAAGCACAACTCTCAAACGCATTTAAAGAGTGGAAAACATGGGAACATGGCACAAGTATAGGCTTTGAAATAACATGCTCAATGATGCCAAGACATGGAAACACCTCAAGTTAAGCATGCAAGGGGCTCCAAAACTCAAGGCTAGGCGAGGATATTACACTACAAGTATGCATGGCAAGCATCATTCGACTAAGAGGCCTCAAAACAGAGCTAAGGCAGCCCAAAATATGAACAAAATTAGTTTAAAGTATAGCCAAAATATGCTAGAATCAATGGCCAAAACAACATGCAATGTAAGCTAGTGAGCATGGTCTACACTACAAGTGTGATATCCTTGTTCCGCAGTATGCTAATTGGTCCTTAATTTGAGTATGATTATGTGTTTAGCATGATTTTGTGTGCCATTATGTGAATATATGTGATTTTCAAATTCTATCTGTTCACCGTAGGAATATCTGTTTGAATAATCTGCTTTGGAAATTAAATCGAGGGCCTTATCGGCCACAGAACCCAAAATTGATTACGCCATTGTGATTGGCATAATTTTTAGAGCCTACAGTAAAATTTAATTGAAAATTGATTTGGATCAAATTAATCAAATTAATATTGATGATTTCGTGCCCAATTATTTAATATTGTTAAATGGAATTAGTGGGTTGTTGAATAAAGGCACTACACTCTCTATTCTTCTCCTTTTGCTACATTTTGGCTGATCAAAAACATTAAGGAAGAGAGGGGGGTCGGCTAAGAGAGGGAGAGAGTGAAGAAATTGGAGTTTTGGCCTCAAAGCTTGATAATTTGTAGACCAACTCAAGAATTAAGCTTAAGTTTGGAAAATCAAAGCTTCTAGGTTTGTGATTCATGCATTTATAGTCATCATCTTGTGAATTCAAGTTTAATAGATGGTCAAGAGCATGAATTAGTTTGAATGTAATGGAATTGAGTTGTATATGTTGGATTTCAAGATTATAGAGGCATGCATGTAAAGAATGGTTATAGGTTTCCATGTTTGAGCTTAATTTGTGCAATCTATGTTGAAGTTGAATGAAATCCATGTGTATGACCATCTCTTCACCAAATAAGTTGTGAATAATGAGTATTTCTTGCATGCAAGAGTAGATCATGAAAGAGTAAGCTTTGCATGTTTGAATTTGAGCATGTTGGTGATGGGTTGAGATATTTTGGGGCATGCATGTAGATAAATCATGAAATTGAGCTTCCTAATGTTGTAATCTTGTATTGGTAGCATGTTAACATGTGTAAATGTGTAATTTGAGCCATAACATGCATGAATTGTTGGTTGGAAGTCGCAATACAGCTCAAGAACACAATTCTGGGTTTTCCAGAATTTTGAGGTCCGCTTGAGCGGGGAACATGATGCTCGAGCGGGAAAATCGTGCTCCCAGCACTTTTTGCAGAGTTGGATTCCTGCTTGAGCGGGATATCTCATGCTCGAGCGGGGAGTTTTGTAAACAGGCCTTCCCCTCGAGCGCTCTATTACACGCTCGAGCGTAGTTTTCATGCAACCAATACTTTTGCAGGCCTTAAGGGTCCGCTCGAGCGGAGAAGTTTACGCTCGAGCGGGGACCCTGTTTTCTGAAAGTTTGTTCATGCGTTCTGTGTTTCGTTTTCCGTTCTCTTTCACTTGTAATCACTCTTAGGCATATGTTAAGCATTGTAAATGAGTTAATGAGATAAGAATAAAGCCTAAAGAGGAATATGTGAATTAAGGAACGGATTGAATTGTTAGTGACCCTTTTATGTTCATGCAATGTGTAGGGTCAAGCTCCAGGGCAAATCCACAAGCCGATCACTGTGAGTAATATCGATATTCGAATGCTTGCGAATGTCCAATTGTTTATTCCCTTATAAGCTTTATGAGTTGCTAATTGGGATTGTGGATAAAAGTCTGACATGAATAAATGAATGGACCGAAGGTCGTTTTGGTAAACATAAATGGACCAAAGGTCGTTTTGATAGAATCGAATGGACCGAAGGTCGTTTTGATAGAAATGAGCGGACCAAAGGTCGTTTTGACATATATGAATGGACCAAAGGTCGTTTTGACTTATACGAATGGACCGAAGGTCGTTTTCACATGAATGAGTGGGCCGAAGGCCGTTTGACAAGAATGAATGGGCCGAAGGCCGTTTTGACATAAATGATCGGGCCGAAGGCCGTTTTGACCTAAATGATCGGGCCGAAGGCCATTTTGACATAAAAGATCGGGCCGAAGGCCGTTTTGACATAAATGAGTGGGCCGAAGGCCGTTTTGACATGAATGGAAATCTGAATGGGCCAAAGGCCAGAATGTTGAAACTACAAGTCACTTGATTTGGAAGTCGTATAGTTATATATCTGTTAAATAGCAATATGAATTGGGCCCAAGGCCGTTTGGAACCTGTCGTTCTACATTGTTATATAACTTCTGTATTTGATATTATTCACTGGGCTATCGCTCATGCTCATTCATGTGTTTGTAGGTGAGCCAAGAGAAGTCCAAACCCAACCCCAGTGAAGTCTGCCATGAACAACACGAGTTTTGGAGAGCCAGCCTTATGTCTCACGCACGAGACCCATCCTTGCCACTTTATTATGCATTTACGTTTTGTCTTGTTGGCAAGGACTTTATGTATATTTGCATATAGTCTGTGGTGGGTTGGCTCAGTTTAGATGATCCTGTCTGTAAAGAAGTTTGTGCTACTGTACTTTTGATGTGGGTTATTAACATATATGCGTATGGTTTGTTTTAAAGTGCATATAAGCACGGCTCTATGGACAAAGTTTTAAAGTTTTGCTTCCGTTTGGCCCCTTTACTCTGTTGAGTTATGTCTGTTTTGGTTTGAGGCTGTAGGTAATCTCAGGATTACTGGCTGGTTATGTCCTTAACCCATAGGGGCGGGTTCCGGTCATGACAACAAGCATGTGAAGCATTCAAGAGGCCACTAAACCAGCCAAAGAAAGAGCTATGATATGCCAAAGAATGACCAAAAACCCACTGAAACATGACCAATACACGCAAGAATGACATGCTCCTTTGATAAGCTATGAAGAGGGTTATTCTACACATGCAAGAGGCAAACATGAGGTGACCAAACCAGCCCTAGACAGAGTCTAGGCAGGTCCTAAAAGTCACTAAAAATGGCCTGAACCAAGGGTAGGAAGTATGAAAATATAGGCTCCTTGGAAAGGCCAAATATGCAAACAAACAAGGCCAAAAAAGAGAGGGTCATCCCTCTCTGATTTTGGCCCTCAAAACATCATGCCAACCACTGAAAATCCACTGGATTTCAGTGGCTAAAAGGCCAAGCAAAGGTCAACACAAAGGCCTTAAGGCATGGCTCAAAATAAGACTAAATGAAGCATGCAAGATGGTAGATGACCTCCAACAGGAAAATGGCCTTAAACAAACATGAATAATGCTTAAAAATAAAGCTTTTTTTCAGTTGACAACAAACCTCAAATAAGCATGCAAATGAGGCTAAGAGAATGATCAAAATAATGCTTAAAAAGGGAGAAAATGAGTTACCCTTGAAGCTCAACAAAGACAGCAACTTCTGGACCAAAAACCCAGCTCCTTAACCTCTGAAAATGAGCTCCAAGAACCTTGGGTTGATGGTGGAAGTGTTAGGCTATGAGGTGTGGTGCAAAAGGGTCAAGAACAATACACTTCCTAAGCCTAAATATAGAGATAAAGAGAGAGATATGTGTATGTGCCTTAACCAAAATCTGAACCCTCACAAAGGAGGGAGAGGCCTTCCTTTTATAGACAAAGGAGGCCAAAGCTTCTCAACGAAGCTAAAAACCAAGGCCAAAGAACCTCCATATGTATGGAGGATGCAATCTGTGCCTTCCAGCTGGCACATCTAGCAACAACTCACAGAGACAAAACTGGAGGGAGCAGGCCGACCAGTTAAGGTGGTCGACCGACCACTTCCCCTGGTCGGCCGACCAGGGTGAGTGGTCTCCCTCAAGGAAAAGTGGTCAGCCAGATCATTTGATGGTCTCCCAACTGAATGCAAGCTAGTGGTATGGTGGGAGACTAGCAAATGTGGCTCAAAAATCAAGGAGACCAGTTTCCCGACAAGAAAACCGGCTGGCAGAGAGAGAAGTGGTCTCCAAGAGAAAAGGTGGTCTCCCACCCTTGTACCACCTTTCAAACAATGAAAACAAGGTTCATGCCACAAATGAACCAACACCGATGCAAAACGTGGGTTCGGGGGGCAAAACGCGTAGCCGGGTGCCCTGAAAACAGGCTGTTAAGCACCAAAAGTGGCGTGCGACCACAAAGGTGGTCTCCCGGGCCGTAGTGTCCCTCTAGGCAGAGGAAACAAGGCGCGTGCCAAAAACTATGCCAAACAGAGAATGTTAAGCGGTCCCGAACCGAGGCGCGCGGCCGACTGCTCCGAAAATCAGAAACTGGTCTCCAAACGGGAACAGTGGCCTGCGACCATGAAAAGTAGCCTACGGCCACTGAGAGATGGTCTACAAGACCTCTCCCTCCCTTCGGGAAGAGAAAGCAAGACCTGGTCCACAAACCGAGGCAAAACATAAAAGGGTCCCGAGGTCCGGGGGTAAGGACCTCAGCCGAAACTCCGAAACCTCAGAACGAGCACAACATGCGCAATCACCGAGCACTCAATCGATGACGTCTGAGTCTTAAGGTTGGTAAAAAATGGGGTGTCTATAGTTGCCCCTCTTTGATAGAACTCGAAAGTCATAAGTGACGGGAGTGAATGTCTAAGCCCAAAGACGACCCATTTTTGACAAGGCCGAAGACTTAGACAAACAGGCGAGATAAACAAAGAGATGTGCCCGCAGGCAGGGGCAAAATGCAAAGGGGTATGCACAAAGCCGAACATAACTTGTGATCATGCAAAGCACGCTGTAATGAAGCAAATGTACACAATAAATGTAACAGTTTAAGCGAATGCTATGCAAAGCAAGTAAACACGAGCCAAACCACATCTCATGCAGAAAGGATATAAGAAAATTATATAATTCTCATTGCGTCTCACGTGAAGAAGGCTAAAAGTGACTACCGAGAACACCTGGAGTCTCAAACGAAACAACTCTCAACGTATCAAATGCAAAAGGAGAAAGTGAACAAATGGACACCAAAACGCATCTGAGTGCTCGAAACCGAAGATGTCCTAACGTACCGCATGCGAGAGGAGAAAAGGTAGGAATGAACACTGGAACTCATCCAAGTGTTCGAAATCGAAGATGTCCTAATGCATCGCATGCGAGAGGAGAAAAAGTACGAATCAACACCGGAACTCATCCGAGTGTTCGAAACCGAAGATGTCCTAACGCACCGCATGCGAGAGGAGAAAATGTATGAATGAACACCAGAACTCATCCGAGTGTTCAAAACCGAAGATGTCCTAACGCACCGCATGCGAGAGGAGAAAAGGTAAGAATGAACACCGGAACTCATCCGAGTGTTCGAAACTGAAGATGTCCTAACGCACCGCATGCGAGAGGAGAGAAGGTATGAATGAACACCGGAACTCATCCGAGTGTTCGAAACCGAAGATGTCCTAACGCACCGCATGCGAGAGGAGAGAAGGTATGAATGAACACCGGAATTCATCTGAGTGTTCGAAACTGAAGATGTCCTAACGCACCGGATGCGAGAGGAGAAAAGGTATGAATGAACACCGGAACTCATCCGAGTGTTCGAAACCGAAGATGTCCTAACACACCGCATGCGAGAGGAGAAAAGGTATGAAGGAACACCGGAACTCATCCGAGTATTCGAAACCGAAGACGTCCTAACGCACCGCATGTGAGAGGAGAACAGGTACGTTCAAACTGAACTGGAACTTTTCTTGAATGAACTGTACATACAATATCGTGCCTGTAAAAGAAAGGAACTTAATAGGTACAATAATTTAGCAACATATGTTCAGAGCTATATCAAACGCGGACACGTATGGTGCCGATGTCAAAGTGTATAACGATGCAAGTGAAACGTGCGCGACGACGCATGCAAAGCATGGAGGCATGATAATACCAATGAAACGTGCACAACAATGCAAGTGGTGTGCACAACAATGCAAGTGGTGTGCATAACAATGTATTTTGCATTTCTTGGACACTTCATGCTTTTGCTATGTATTATATCTGTTCGTTCTGAACACATTCATATGCACAGTACTTCTGCTCACTCTGGCCTACGGCTAGCACATAGCACAATACTGATTTGGCACGCAACTTATTTAGAATATGACGCTGACTTGGCACACAGCTCACTTGGGCACACGACACATTTGGGCACATAACACATTTGGGGCACACAACACATTCAGGCACACAGCTCATTTCGGGCACACGGCTCATTTGCGGGCACACGGCTCATTCTTTGGGCACACGGCTCATTTGGGCACACAGCTCATTTTGGCACACAACACATTTGGGGCACACAGCACATTTGGGCACACAGCTCATTTCGAGCACACAACTCATTCTTTGGGCACACGGCTCATTTGGGCACACAGCACATTTGGGGCACACATCTCATTTTTGGGCACAGGGCTCATTTGCTGGCACACGGCTCATTCTTTGGGCACACGGCTCATTCTTTGGGCACACGGCACATTTAGGGCACACAGCTCATTTTTAGGCACACGGCTCATTCTTTGGGCACACGGCTCATTTTCGGGCACACGACTCATTCTTTGGGCACACGGCACATTTGAAATTCTGAACACGCAGCTCATAAATTTTCGTTTCTGAACACACAGCTTATTCACTTCATTTTGACACACGCAGCTCACACATTTCAATTCTGAACACGCAGCTCATACATTTTCATTTGCACGCAGCTTATTCTTAATTCTGAACACGCAACTCATAAATTTTCATTTCTGAACATACAGCTCATTCACTTCATTTTGAACATGCGGCTCACACATTTCAATTCTGAACACGTAGCTCATACATTTTTATTTGCACACAGCTCATAAATTTTCATTTCTGAACAGAGAACTCATTCACTTCATTTTGAACACGCAGCTCACACATTTCAATTCTGAACACGCAGCTCATACATTTTCATTTGCACGCAGCTCATAAATTTTCATTTATGAACACACAGCTTATTCACTTCCTTTTGAACATGCAGCTCACACATTCCACTTTGAACACGTAGCTCATAACACGACACTGCTCGATCTGAACACACGGCTCATAACACAGTAGTCTTTTAATTTTGAACACACAGCTCATAACACAACTCTGCTCGATCTGAACGCACGGCTCATAACACAGTAGTCTTTTAATTTTGAACACACAGCTCATAACACAACTCTGCTCGATCTGAACACACGGCTCATAACACAGTATTCTTTTAATTTTTGAACACGCAGCTCATTCTGAACATACAGGATGCGATGACAGAACTTGCAGAAGTTGAAACAAACTTAGATGCCCTACATTTTCCCTTTTTTCTTTTGCTTTGAAGTCTGGAACCTATATAGCTTCAGATAGGTCCTGGTTTTACTGTTCCCACATGACCCGGGTTGAACCCTGCGGTTTTTGAAAGCACAAAATCTTGTTTTGCACAAATGTGGAGAACGGCACAGCACTCTGAGCACAAAATGATTTTTTTGAAATTGAGAGTGAGAATAAGTTCTCAACTGGGTATTGAGCCTATGACTGAACACAGCACACCATAACTCAACAACAAAGAGAAAGACAAGGTAAGACAACCTAAACACATCTATAGACACCCGAAACGACTCAAAACAAGAATCGAGACAAACAAAATGACTGACACGACACACAGACGTGTTCCAATGGCAAGAGACCTCTTAGTGCACGAGGAGCCAGTTTTTCAGGGTATTGTTTCCCAACCTTTCTCGTTTGTGATTCTCACATCACTCGGCCCTCAGGCTCTATTTTTCTGAAAAGCCCTTTTCCTCACTTTTTCTCTTAGCGCACATCTCTCTATTATTCAATCTCTCATTTTTTTATCCCCCCCTGGGTAGTTGATGGATAAACAAGAAATTGCGAGCTCTTGCCCCTAGCATGCTGCTAGATTCTCTTTCTTCCGCTCACAGCCAGTGAGTTCCTCCCACAGAGGGGTTGCGCTAAGACTGGGTGTGTAGCAAATCTGCAGCTGACATCGGTTGACGATACTCTGCTGGGGAGTTTACACGTGATCAGATCTGTCCAGATGAGGGAGTGGAATATCTTGATCCATTCCAGTTCATGCTTCGCACTTGACTCGATACCTCACTGCTTGGAGGATGAGAGAGCTTTCTGCCCTTTTGTGGTTAGCTTCAGTGGTCCCATTTTCCGACAGGTATGATGCCCTTTCTGGCAAGTGCGTTGATAAAGGGGAAAAGACAGAAAACCTGACTCAACTGTGCCCCTAGTTCATCATTTTGACCATTTTTTGTTTTTGGCTTCTGCTAAAACAATTTTAACCAAAATGAGAGTTAGATTAACACGCTTGTTCGATTTTCTGATTTGAAATCATGCAAGTCAGGTTATGAGCACTGAAAATTTTCCTTTTTTGGGTCCAAGAAATGGTCCAGTTTTAGAAAAATGGAATAATTTTTGAGAGAATTAGTCAACCTCATTAAAAATTCTCAAAATCTATTTTTGCAAATGGCCACTGCTCAACCAACGCAAAATTTACTCTTGAGATGCACAACCTTAGATCCAAAACAAATGAAAAATTGCCCCTTGTCTAAACGGCACTGCATGGCAACTGAAAGTTGCCCCTAGTCCGAATAGCACCGCAGCACTGTACGGCAACGGAAAGTTGCCCCTAGTCTGAATAGCGCGGCAGCACGTGGCAACCAGTCCTCACAGTGACAATTACAACCAAATTCTCGGATACAGAGAAGACAAGGATGACCAGAACGATCACATGGACACAGTCAAATTTGAAGTGTTTTATGGCTGGAGTTCAAAATGAAGTTGCCTACGTATCCCAAAGATGGGAATCAAGCCTTACGTAGTTCGGGTTAAGGTACACTCATGTATTAACCCTCACCTTTTATGCTCTAACTTTTGCCAAGGCCGCCCTTCTGGGTTTCCAACCTTGCGAGCTATGTTTGTGGGGAAGTGGTTTGGAAATACTCCTCAAATCCTGGAAGACGCCAATGATCCTCAGCTAGTCACCTGCAAAGATACAAATACTCCGGACGGGGGTGCCGGAATTAGCACTCCGACGGACAAGTTAGTTCCTGTACTCAAGAAAGCTTGTTCACTAAGTTTTTAGAAGTGATTCTTACATACCTCTCCTAGTTCATTGCCATTATATTTATACTCGTTTCTCCTGATCCTCGGGGCCAGGGCCTACTTTTTCAATCATTATCTTTTCCAATATTCGGCTCCAGGGATCCTTCCCTATTCGGCCTATTTATCTGATTCGGCCCCTTATCCTCGCAAGATATCTGCCGGCTAGCGTCAATCTTCTGATATATACCTCCTCTATCTTCGCCAATTATTCGGCTACCACAATTGCCCTCTGAACTCCCTATTAACGGTAGTTGATCGGCGTGTTTGGTTCAAAATTTGAGAAGTTTAGCGTCAGGCGGCTTCGCGTGCCCCAATATGTCAGGAGGCGCAGGCCTTTTTGCTTATCATTACGCTTTCCCGCTCTATTCATGTGTATCTCAGCATTTATTGCGATTTGAAACTTTGGTCCTTTCGAATTCGCATTTCGTCGATTTTCTGAGACTTTTGGATCACCAGTGCATATCCCTCCGTGACTCGCGTTTTCTGCAACTTCTTCCCGTCTTCCCTTGTCTCATCTGCTCTTCGTAAGTCTCCTTCTCCCTTTTTCATAATCCTATTTTCTGTTTGCTATTTTAGCTTCGGCGAATATTTAGTTCTTTGCTAAGATGGCCAAACATTTGAAAGACCTCCTTTCTGAGGATCGCATTTCCGGTTTCCGGCAACATTTTTCTATTCCTGACGACGTCCATTTATCCCTTGTAACGGACAACGCTCTCGACATGGAGAGGGAAGATCAAAACACGATCGTATTCCCCCTTTTATCCATTGCGGAGGGCGGGGTTCGTTTCCCCCTACACCCACTTCTTAGGGCCGTTCTCCGCTATTGGGGTTTGATTCCTTCTCAACCCAATGTAAATTTCTTTCGAATCATCATGGGGGTTGTAGAGTTGAATCGACGCCTTAGAATTAACCTTGGGATTCTGACCATTCGGCATTGTTACGCCTTAGCCAAATCCTCCGGTCGGCTGGGGCGATATTTTCTCAGGGCCAAAGATACTGACCATCACTTGGTGACTATGCTTGCCAGTTTCGGTAAGCGAGTTGACGACGTGATAGTCAACGTCCGAGGTAATTGGGAGTTCGCTGAAAGGGAGGATCGCCTGGACCCTATTCCCAGACATAAGGGTGACCCAGGTTGCCACACAATGTTTTATGTTTGTTGGTCTATTTCTTATTCGGCTCTTTTCCCTAAATTGCTTTTTATCTTCTGCAGGTAATAGGTTGAAGAAAATTCTGACTTCGGTTGACGACGTAGTTCTTGGGGAAATCAAGACTGCACTCACATATTTCGGCCGCCCAAACGTACAAAAGCAAGGGAGAGCCGCCCATATTCTCCTTCGGTACGAACCCACTTACACTACTTTCTCGGCTGCAGACAATATTCCGATTCCATCCGGCAATCAACAGCTCTCGGCCCTTATCTTCCCCAGCTTCAAAAACCTTAGGCAGATCGGTCTCGTAGCTTCTGATTCGGGGGAAGACGCCGAGCCGGTTGTAGAGGTGGTTGCCGATCCGGTTGGGGAGTCCACTGAGGGGCTTGTAGAGGGCGAGGCCGTACGCTCGGCATTTGAGGCCGCCGAGCCATCCGCCTCAGGACGAGCATATTTCTCTTCTGGGGATATTTTTGCGAATTTAGGGGATCTACCCGGCGATTTTTTTGAGGGTATGGCGAAGGAAAGCCTAACGCAGATGGCGCGTAGAAGAAATGCCGAGCGGATAGCCGCCCGAAAGAAGGCTGAATGCGCCGAATCAGATCCCAGCTTGATCAAGCCCTTCGTACCCGTTTCTGAGGGGACGGTTGAGGTGGCTGTGTCTGACACGGGAAAAGAGGGCGGAGAACAGGCCGATGGGGAACGGCTGATTCCGGAGCAAGGCCAAAAGCGTGGTGCCGGGGGAGAAGCGAGTTCAGAAGTTGGCCCTGGTAGCAAACGGCCTCGGCTTGAAGAATCGGACGTGGTCGCTCCGTTCATTATTCAGCCAAAGATCAGGGATGTGCCGATTTTATCCGATGCTTCGGCCATTGAGGATCCAGCCGTGGCTCTGAGCCTGGCGGCTTCAGTTTCTCTGCCGGCTGACAAGAAAGCTTACGGTGCCGTGCCTGATATTATGGCCATTGCCCTAACTGCTCAATCGGCACTCCTGGTAGGTCACCTTTATTTCGCTCTTGTTTGTTAAAGGCGTCTGATCATACCGAATTATTTTGCAGACGATTAGAAGGATCGCCGACTTGGGTCGCCGCCTGCGTGATGCTCTCGGGAGAATTGACCATTTGCAAACAGAGGTGCAGGGTCAGAAAAGTAGGGCCGAGTTCGAAATTATGAGAGCTGAAATGGAGAGTGCGCGAGCCGAAGCGGAGAAAGAGAGGGTTCGAGTCGCCGAACAGCTTCGTGTTGATGCTGAGGGTAGGGCAAATGCGAGCGAGGAGTCGCTCAAACTTTCCAAGAAAGCACTTGCTGAAGCGGAAGCTCAGTTAGAGGAGCTTAAGGCGGCCCGCGAGAAAGCCGAATCGGAGGCCTTTGAGGCAGGAAGAGGCGCCGCTCTGACGGAATATGTTGAAGAGCTGTCCAAATTTGAGAATCGCGGGTTCAAACATGGATGGCTGAAAGCCCTTGCTGCCGCTGAGGTTACATTGGATTTGCCAATTCCTTATGAGCAGGTGGATGTTGAGCCACTTGAATCCGATACCGACGAGTGATCTGGGAGCCGTTTACTGAGCAGGCGTCTTTTTATTTTTGTTTTTCTTCTTTTGGATAGTGCGTTGTGGTTCAGGGTAGTTTTCATGTATAAATTGGTTAGCATCTGCGCGCAATTTATTAATGAAAATTTCCTTGTAATTTTTGCTACCACCACACACTTTTCCTTGTAATTTTTGGTACCACCACACACTTTGTATGAAAGAGTTCTGTGGTTTAATTTTAATGAAAGAGTTCTGTGTTTGTCAATGCATTTGGTAAAATGGGATTGCATATACTGTGGGGAAACCCTGATTTGTGAGTTTGCCCTTGCCCCAGGGGGTTCATGAAAAGAATTCTAGCTGAATCAATTTGTGAGCCGGCTGGGGTACATGGTCCGAATAGATTGATGAATCTGCTCTTGCCCTAATCAACTCGTGAGCCAGCTGGGGTACTACGCACTTAGGCTGAACATATCCCATCAAAATCACCATTTGCAATTTCATTGCCTACTGATTTTGGACCCTTAGGTTGATGAGTCTGCCCTTGCCCCAGGGGGTTCATGATAAGAACTCTGGCTCCGAATCGATTCGTGAGCTGGCTGGGGTACTTGAGCCGAATAGATTGATGAATCTGCTCTTGCCCTGATCAACTCGTGAGCCGGCTGGGGTACTACGCACTTAGGCTGAACATATCCCATCAAAATCACCATTTGTAATTTCACTGCCTACTGATCTTGGATCCTTAGATTGATGAATCTGCCCTTGCCCCAGGGGGTTCATGATAAGAACTCTGGCTCCGAATCGATTCGTGAGCCGGCTGGGGTACTTGAGCCGAATAGATTGATGAATCTGCTCTTGCCCTAATCAACTCGTGAGCCGGCTGGGGTACTACGCACTTAGGCTGAACATATCCCATCAAAATCACCATTTGCAATTTCATTGCCTACTGATTTTGGACCCTTAGGTTGATGAATCTGCCCTTGCACCAGGGGGTTCATGGTAAGAACTCTGGCTCCGAATCAATTTGTGAGCCGGCTAGGGTACTTGAGCCGAATAGATTGTCTTGCCGTCAACTTAGTCGGCGTCAGGCGATTGGGTTTCGCGATTAATGAACTTGCCTCGATCGTGCTGCCTCTGGGAGTGTTAAATGATTAGAGGTACAGCTCTTAAGAGTCTGGTAGGTATCTGTTTCACACTCCTGACAGAAAATCTATTGTGCGAATGTCGAACAAGCTCTTCTTTAACAGCAAAGGGGAAGCCAAGACATTAGCTGAGCTTGGCGGTGATATGAATCGAAGTGAACACCGTGGTGAACACCGGAGTGAACACCGTGCTGGGAGTAAGAGTTCTATGGGTCGAGAGAGGCGTCAATCTCCTCGACGTCGTAGTAGGTCGCCCAGACGGGATAGGCAGTCCCAGGGCAGATCGCCACACGCCCAAGTCGAAAGGAGATCAGACGCGAATCCATGCCCGTTAAGTTTTGCAGTATTTGTGAAGAATAGGCCCATGACGGAAGCGAACTCGATCGTGAGAGATCCAGACGTGGCGGTCGAGTTTGCTCGACAAATATTTCCTCCGGAAGTTCAGCAGTCAATGGTTGGTCGTCAGGACTACGAAGTGTTTCGCGACGGCATTCATGGGGCGGTGAAAGGGCTCTATACGGCGTATGAAGTCGGCATGCGTTTGCGCGCCGCCCGCCGAGAGATGGAGAAAAAGGAAGAGCATATCCGCAGTTTGGAGGCTCGCCTGGAGGCGGCCGAACGTGAGTTAAGAAAGATCAAAGCGGATCAGGTACAACCAGCAGGGCCGGTGAATCCGATCGTGGAAGAGAGGGTTACCAGTCGGCTTATAAGCGCTGCCCTTGCCGATCGTGAAACGGCGAGCATGTTCGCATTGGAATCCGCAAAGGGTAGGTCTTATGAAAGAGGTTTTCACGAAGGGCGCTTGGTTGGAATTGAAAAGACCAAGGAGAAGCTTGCCGAAGAAGTTTGCCGATGTGAAAATCGTGGGTTTAGGCATGGTTGGATCAAGGCATCTCAAGTCGTCGAATCTCTTCGCTTGTCGGGAATCGATTCGGCGTCACCTCTCTACCACAGTAAGGACTTTCCGTTTTCTGCTTTCGAGGTTGAGAAGAGTGAGGATGAGGGCGACGCCGTATGACTTTAATTATTGAAAGATTCGAACGTTGGTCGCGTTCGCTGTTATGTAATTTCTTGGTTTTTTTTTTTTTTTTTTTTTTTTTTGAATAAAAGACACTTTATTGAAAATATCAAATTGTCTCCCGCATTCGGCGTGTCCGTGTTTAATTTTATTGCATAGATGTTTGGATAGACGTATCAGCATGTTAAATCGATGTGTCGATTCGTTGGTGTGATCGGCCTATATGTAATGGCCGTTTACTTTTGAATAAGCCATTGCGGCGTGTGTTGTTGAAATTTGAAGAAGCCGTGAGCCAGGGACCGGAGGGGTTGCGGCATTTTTGCATTTTTAGACTTAGCTCGAATGCCGGATGTCTAGCCGATTGGGCTAGATAATTTTTGCCCTTGCGCAGCCTGTGCGCGTTTTAGCCAACTGTTGGGTTAACTAGGTCATGGAGAATGTTGACCGACGCCTGTCTCGTGGGGTTTAGTGTTGATAAAATCACTTCGGGATTTGGGCCTCGAGATCGCGGCCATTGCTGAGAATCAAAGCGGCAGGCGCCTTATGCAATCAAACATGTTTGGCTCACGAGCATCTATTGCGTGGGAAGCTCAAGAGTTCTCACCATCAAATGGTGATGATAGTTGTAGGAGTTCAAATTCCGGCCGAACTTGGGGCTCAGATGGTTTGCGGCGGAGGATTCTCCGGTGTAGGAGGTGGACCGCTGAAAAGAGAACCTGGAAACGCGTCAGCCTCCAAGTCGTTGAAGCGGATCGCCCCGAAAGGAGACACAAGGACCGCTGCCTCTACCCTCCCTTGTCTTGGATCTTGGCCTTGACATTGTCGATGGTGTCAGAGGCCTGGCGATATGCCGATTCGGGCGCGGTTAGATCGATGCGTTTTGAGTCGCGATGGTTGTTCAACTGACAAGAGTTGGATCGATCGATTGATTTGTCTTAGAAGAGATAGATATTGTAATGTTCGAACGCGGATTGCGTCTATGTAACAACTTTTTAATCAAATAAAAAGTGTTATTTCATATAGTTGAGTCTTACTCTGAAAATCTTTTGTTTAGCCGTGCCGGATGGATGTTCCTGATCCCAACTTTTAATGGTTAAGCACGTCATTTCGTATGGTTTAATGGTTTGCTATTAGTTTGCTATCGGAAAGTCTGCTATCAGAGCTTTTGTGTAGCTTAAATATTTTTCCTGTATTCAGGGATCGGCCCTTGCCTTAGGCGGGATGCGAGTTTAACCGGAATGGGTCGTACTCGTGGGCCGGCTAAGGCACAACCATATTAGTAATTTCGGCTTAATTACTTGATTAAAGCAGGCTCCGAATCCGGAGACTTATTCGGCCCTAAGGTGTCGTGCACCCAAGGGCGCTCCGAATCCGGAGACTTATTCGGCCCTAAGGTGTCCTGAACCCAAGGGCGCTCCGAATCCGGAGACTTATTCGGCCCTAAGGTGTCATGCACCCAAGGGCGTTCCGAATCCGGAGACTTATTCTGGCCAATCGTGACATCCACGAAGGGCGCTCCGAATCTGGAGGCTTATTCGGCCCTAAGGTGTCGTGCACCAAAGGGCGCTCCGAATCCGGAGACTTATTCGACCCTAAGGTGTCCTGCACCAAAGGGCGCTCCGAATCCGGAGACTTATTCGGCCCTAAGGTGTCATGCACCCAAGGGCGCTGAGAATCCGAAGACTTATTCTGGCCAATCGTGACATCCACGAAGGGCGCTCCGAATCCGGAGACTTATTCGGCCCTAAGGTGTCATGCACCCAAGGGCGCTCTGAATCCGGAGACTTATTCTGGCCAATCGTGACATCCACGAAGGGCGCTCCGAATCCGGAGACTTATTCGGCCCTAAGGTGTCATGCACCCAAGGGCGCTCCGAATCCGGAGACTTATTCTGGCCAATCGTGACATCCACGAAGGGCGCTCCGAATCCGGAGACTTATTCGGCCCTAAGGTGTCATTCACCCAAGGGCGCTCCGAATCCGGAGACTTATTCTGGCCAATCGTGACAGCCACGAAGGCCGCTCCGAATCCGGAGGCTTATTCGGCCCTAAGGTGTCGTGCACCAAAGGGCGCTCCGAATCCGGAGGCTTACTCGGCCCAAGAGGCTTGAGGGAGAGTTTGCCAAAGAAAATCGATTTTGATTAAAATGTGGTACCAGTACGAGCATCAGATCCCACAAGTCGGGTCCAAAAATGGATCTTCATAAAGTTTACGTTCGCGCAGATTGCGGTGAGCCACGGATCTCTTCAATGCCACGGTCTGTCGGGAAGCGCATGAGCTGATGGTAGGTGCTTGGGACAGCCTTCATGACATGCAACCAGGGGCGCCCCATGATGACATTATACGGCGATGGAAGCTTTACAACCAAGAATTCCACGTCAACCGTTTTTGAGCCCGCTCGAACAGGTAACACGACCCTCCCCAACGGGTATTCTGGATTTGTGTTGAAGCCGAACAGTGGCTGAGACGACAGTGATAGGTCCGACTCGTTGAGGCCGAGTTCAACAAAAGTTTTGTAATACAAGATTTCCGAAGTGCTTCCTGGGTCTATGAGAATGCGTTCAACGCTGAACTGACGTATGCGTAATTTGACGACCAAAGGATCGACGTGGCTGGCCGCTGCTCCGACGAGGTCGGCGTCATTGAACTTAATTGTCGGGGCTTCTCTGGGCCTGCCGGTTGACTTGTTACGTGTTTGGGGAGCTGGGTGCGATTGAATCGTATGCACGGTCGGGGGTGCCAGCAGACCGTAGATTATGTGGATCACACCAAGCGGTGGTGAATCCTGTCTCAAGGCTAATGCTTTGGTTGGCCTTCCCTTGCTCACGTATTGCTGCAGTCGACCATCTTGCACCAGTTCCTCCAGATGATCCTTTAGCGCATAACAGCTCTCGGTTTCGTGGCCGTGATCTTTGTGGTATTCGCATTGTCTGTCCCTCCTCCGTGTGTCGGGAGGTCCCACCATCTTCGACGGCCACTTGAAAAATGGAAGGTGCTGGACTTTGGTCATTATGGCCGCGATCGGCTCTGTCAACTCCGTATACTTCTTGTCGGTTCGCCTTGGGCGTCTGCTGTCGACTTGTAGTTGTTCGTTCGTTCGGTGGGAGCACTGATCGCTTGATCGGCGGGATTCCCGCCTTTTGTCTCGCTTGGTTCGTTGCCGGGGCTCAGGGCTTGGTGGCGGCACGGAGCTTATTGGTCGAGCAATTTCGGGGAGGGCCGTTTTGCTGGAGATTTGTCCGGCTTTTATCCTTAGGGCATCATCTTCGACTTTACAATATTCTTCAACTTTCTTCATCAGCGCCCAGACTGTTTTGGGGGTCCTTCTGGTTAGGGAACTGCGCAGAGCACTATCAGGATGTAAGCCCATTTTAAAGGCGGTGATGGCCATGGAGTCGTTGCAAGCGTCGTCAACAAGGTTGAAGCACTCCCAATATCGTGCCGAGTACGCTCTGAGCGTCTCTCCCGACTGGATCTGCATAGCCCAGAGGGAGTCGGCCTGTTTCGGTTGTACCTCGTTGGTGATGAACCTGGCCCTGAAGGATTTCTGCAGTTGGCGGAAGCTTTTAATCGAAGCTGGCTCCAACTTGTAATACCACCTGACGGCTAGTGGACCTAGGCTGCTAGGGAATATTCGGCACATGAGGGCTTCATTGTCTACGTCAAGCGTCATGGCCTGTTTGTAATGACGGATATGATCAGTGGGGTCTGATTTTCCGTCGTAAAGAGTGAATGACGGAGCTTTGAATTTCTTGGGCAGGGACGCCCTTGTGATCCGTCGCACGAAAGGATCGTGCTGGTCTTCCTCGTTTGAGCTGCTTCTCCTGCGCTTGATCCTTGTTCGCAGGTCCTTGTCGGAGGAGCTGGAGGTTTCGGATCGTCCCCTTGCGTCGAGCTCCGTGGATAATGAGTTGGAGTTGCTATCGGTATCCTTTGGTCGAGCCCGAGGTCTTTGCCCGTCTGCCCTCGGAGGTCGCTCTGGTTCCTGGCCCATGGCCTCTCTAGATTTTGCTACCTCCAGGGCCAACTCTTGACGGAGTCATTCGTTCTCAGCGATCATGTTCTCGAGCCTTTGTTCGTTCTGCTTTGCTTGTTCCATGATAGCCTGCATTGTTTCTTGTGCTGAAGTTGTTGGCGAATCAAAGTTCAAGGCGCGTCGTGCCGCGATAGTTTCTTTTCCGAGCATATTAGCTGGGGTGAGGTCGTCTTGCTGTGTGATCTCATCGGTGGCTATCGGAGGATCTTCGGTCACGCCTTCCATGGATGTATTTGAGTATTCCCACAGACGGCGCCAATTCTGGGGAAGTGGTTTGGAAATACTCCTCAAATCCTGGAAGACGCCAATGATCCTCAGCTAGTCACCTGCAAAGATACAAATACTCCGGACGGGGGTGCCGGAATTAGCACTCCGACGGACAAGTTAGTTCCCGTACTCAAGAAAGCTTGTTCACTAAGTTTTTAGAAGTGATTCTTACATACCTCTCCTAGTTCATTGCCATTATATTTATACTCGTTTCTTCTGATCCTCGGGGCCAGGGCCTACTTTTTCAATCATTATCTTTTCCAATATTCGGCTCCAGGGATCCTCCCCTATTCGGCCTATTTATCTGATTCGGCCCCTTATCCACGCGAGATATCTGCCTGCTAGCGTCAATCTTCTGATATATACCTCCTCTATCTTCGCCAATTATTCGGTTACCACAATGTTTTTCTTTTCTTTTCTTCTTTTCTTCATTTTTTTTCATTCTTTGCATTTTTCCTTTTTTTTTGTTCTTTTTCTTCTTTTTCTTGCTCTAACTTTTGCCTGGGTCGCCCTTCCGGGTTTTCGGCCTAGCGAGCCTCTCAAGGGTAAAAGTGTAGCTTTGTCCATGTTGAATGGTTTGAGATCTCAAAGTCATCTGAATCTAGGAGAATGGCTGTTGTTCGCTGATGATGCAGAATTCCATCCAATGGGGGGTGAATTTCCGCCTAGTGTTGTGGATAGGAACTTGGTTGTCCTTCGGCAATACTTTCTTCTTTCCTCCCTTCTGGGATTTGGCGTTCTTGCCGATCTTCATTAGCTTGAGCAATGATCTCATTTTTGACTCTTTGAGCACATCTGACATTTTTTGCCCCTAGTTTAAGGGGTGCTTCTTATCCGCCTTTGCAAGCTTTCTTTTGATTATTTCTGACCTCCTTGCCCCTAGTTCATGGGCTGCTTCAAATCTGGCCGCCCAGGCTTCACATTGTGTTTGACCGTTGAACATTCTGAATCCAAGTTCAAGGTTTGAAATCAAAAGGGGTCGAGTCTTGAGGCTGAGAACGATCGTAGGCTGCACAATCTCAAGAGCGATTCCACACAAGTCTTCGTAGAACTGCGCAAAACATTTTTTTTTGAAATTTTTTAAGAAAGCGACAAATCGCTCGCGCTAAAGACAGTGTAGAACCAATCTGGATCAAGCCAGGGTCCTTCTTAGTACTCACATTAACAAACATGATTTTATTCACTACGAGCTTAGCATGCCTCTCTTTCTCTCAATTGATCAAATTTTTGCAAAACCTAAGGAATTGCTTCCTCTTTGTTTTCAACACAATGTTCAAAAAGTTTTGAAAAACTTAGGTCAATGCAGTAATTTCAAGGCACAGAAGAGCGGGTGAAATGTACTGCCATTTCATTCTAAACTTGCTGGCACAACAGGCTCAAAGTAGAAATAAGCACAAAGTATGAAAACCACTGCTGCTTCATTCAGATCTTCTGGTGTAACTGGCTCCACGACAGAAACAGACTCAAAAAGAAAGCAAAGAGACAAACACAAAACAAAATAGTGACATCCGAGGTAACATCCTCGGAATGACTAAACTCCTATACTACAGGACTAACTCGATACAACAAGACAGACCTTAATAAAAAGACTGACTCAAAACAAAGAGGCAGACTCAAAACAACACAACTGAACTGACCTAAATACCTAAGTCAGAAACCACAAAAACTAGCATTCGCAAATGCTCAAAACAGTGCGTGCCACACGCCAGATCTGAAATAAACTGAGTGCCGCCCGTAGGTGGTTCCACCCTTGATCACATCACATTATCCTCCAGGTTCACTAACCCAGTGACGATGGACTTTGCTGAGCTAGGTGAGAGGACAACCCCGTTATCAAACAAATCCTGTACTTCGTGGCGAAGACGGAAGCATTTGTTAGTGGTATGACCGGTTTGTTGATGGTACGCACAGTACTGGGTAGCGTCATGACTAGATGGAAGATGACTAGGGAGAGGCCGAGGCTCGAGGGGTTTGAGATGCCCCTTTTCAGCAAGAATTTGAAGCGCCTTGGACAAAGGCATGTAGAGGGCATGGAAGACCCTGCGACCTTGAGGTAGATACTTCGAGGATTGTGGATTTTTGCCGGACGCACTGGCAAAAGGGTCGGCAGGTGCAGACTTGGTTTTCTAATCTTTTCCGGGTGCAGGGTTAGGGTTGGAAGGAACGGTTCTAGTACGACGGTCCTTATCCCGATTTTCCCCTTGGCTTGAACTGCTCTCACTCTAAGTGGGGAAAGTGTCATCCAGAGTTTTTACAGCAACAGCGAGCACCTGCTGTTTATTCAGTCCTCTGGCTTTCAAAGCCTCAACAGCCCATAGGAGTTGTTCATAGGGATCGGTGTCCACCTTTACCTTGTTCTTACCGTTCACCTCAGCTCAGTCAAAGGTTTGGGTTGCTTGATCAGAGCGGAGCCTTGTTGTTGTTAATAGGTCATGGCCCGAACTTGGGATGGCTTCAGGTTGGCTGAGCTCAATTACAATTCACCCCAATAGCGGGGGCTCTTCCGGCATACGATGTGGTTGGTGGAGGAGCCGACATTCCATAGGCCAGATCAGCCACAGATCTCTGAAGATCGCCAATCATTCCCATCAACTCGAAAGTGGTGGGCTCACAGGCTTGAAATAACTAGGGTTCCCAGATGGGATGTACGACAGGTGACCTGGGTGGGTACTGCACTTCAATGTTAGTATCACCCTGCATGATGATTCCCTGGTTTAGTGCCGCTGTCATAACACGATTTCCTCTGAATTCTGTGTCATCATAAATTCGCTAAATCGAACAGAGGTGATGCGACTGGTGACTAACGAATCTGATGAACCGGTGAGCCTTGACTGGCCTTTTTCCTGTTTTGCATCGGCAAAGGAGAACACTAGTTGCTCTAAACTGAATCTCTGAACTGAAAGAGAAAACAGGGAGCATCTCAGCTCAATTTCATCAATATAGACATGAACATAGCTGAATAACTGTATTTGACCACTGATCACTGTTCCCCAAATTATTGCCCTAAAGCTGAATCTGATACCCGCAGATATAACCGATTCTCAAAATACTGATGCCCGCAGGCCTGATACCCAGACTTGCAAACTGATATATACAACCTGTAGAGACACACTCTGATAGCACATAGCAAGCAAATGAGATCCAAAACACCCCTATGTTGGGGTAGGGTTTCCCTGTCCTATTTTGTCAGGAGCTAGGGTTTCACTACGCACGCCGCGGTTTCAAACAACCTATAATTGGGTGAGCAACCTGTCCTAGTTTGGAATGGTCACTATGGATTTCGATATGCACTAGGTCGAATGGTCAAAAACGGTGTCCTGGTAAAAACCGGGGTGTGTGTTCCCATCGTGGCAGAGCCCGTAACCGGTCAGCCTTATGGCACGCTTCTCAAAGCAAGCCTCCGGCAAACCGTTCAGGAATAACAGATGGCAAACACGATGTCCTAGGCGCACCAATGCAAATGCAATGCAAAGAAACACATAAGTGTAATCAAAACAAGATATCATGAGTTCGAGTCAAGTTCTCAAAATCCTCAGCAGAGTCGCCAGAAACTGTAGACGCGCCCGAAAGTCCCGGGAAAAATCACGTCTTGTTCAATGGGCTTACTACAGTTCGGACTCAAATGTCATGGTTCTGAATCTAATCCCGCAAAGTGCAATGCGAGGCCGATAAATCACCAAAGAGTCCAAATCTGGCAAATCGTTTTGAAAAACTGATTTTCAGAAAGAAGTGTCAAACATGGACTGCTTTGCCAGATACATAGTCGCCACCTAAATATTTTATTTTGGGGGAATTTAGGAAACCCTGACTCGTGCTTAAGGCCACGTGTCCGTCATCACCAAAGTTGCCTCGGCTCGGGAACTTGGGTACGATTGGGGAAGGTCATGCAATGAGCACCCCCGCTCGCCCGATCAAAGATCGGCCACTACTAAACATGATATCGAGTTTTTGAAAACACATGCGTTCTTATTCCGGTTTATTAGCCTAGGATTACTATGTGATGCACACAGCATACAAGTATAGACTAGATCGCCTGAGTTGGAACAAAACATTACATGTTTGTTTTTGAAAGCGGTTTGCTACTCGCAAGCAGGCTAAAATGCGGATTTTGCCACCCTCAAGTAGGCTTAGAAAACATGGTGATTTGCCACTCTCAAGTGGGCTTAAAACTCGCAATCGATGAATCGTTCCAATTCAAGTAATCTAACCTTCACCCACAGGCATTCAGGTAGGTATATCACATAATCAGTTAGCCTCATGGCAAGCATGCTATCATGGCAGTCACTCACACGCATGCAAGGATGCTAAAGCATAAACACTTACCGAGTACTCCGAGCCAAAGAAAGAAGCTAATTAGAAAACATGCATGAATCCTAACTATGCCGAGATGCCTAATGCAACACATGCAAGAATGCAATTAAGATAGGCTTGACTATTCAAGATGGCATGTGAGATGCTACAGGTAATATGTATTCAACTTGGAATTGAAATACGATGCAGTTAGTATGATGCGCCGAGCCCGGTGCATGCAAAACAGATGAATGGATGCAAACATACGAGCATAAGGATGCTAATTGAAACGTGCCCTAAAAACTAACCATCATAAGCTAGTAAATAAAAGGGAGAAAGACGTGGGGTTGGAAGACATACATCACACACACGCACACTTATTACAACATTGCCCTCTCTCGGAGGGTCCGAATAAATAATACGGAATCGAATTAACTAATTATTACACAACACTAGCTAATTAACAAATTAACTAAATTAGCATGCAAACTATGTAAAATGGGCTGCCTCAGCTCTGCTTTGAATGATAAAGGATGCATGCATGCTCGACTCGCCTTGTCGGGAAATCCATCGCGATGCCCCGGCTCGCCTTTGTTTGCAATTGATTTCAGAAACTTGCACAAAGCTCCAAAGAGATGAAACTCTACCTTGGGAATCTAGGGGGAGGCTGCCGACCAGCTATAGGGATTGGAGACCACCTACTGACCACCTTTGGTGGTGAAAACCAGAAAAGGTGGTCGGCCTGCCGGAAAACCTGGTCGGCCGACCAGTTTCTTCTCCTGGTTTCTGCATTTTCTACAACAAAGGCAAGAGAGAGAGAGAAAGCAAGGTATTTGCGACACATGTGTGCACGACCACTCTCCCCATCATTGCATAAGCTCTAGGGAGTGTAGTCCTTGATCCTCGGGCCACCAATCACGCATCTCGATGCATGATGGCCGAGGAGTCGGATTGCACGACTCAATGTGAAATGAATGCACATATAAACACATAAATGCCTAAACTCCATCATGTGTTAGTCAAGAGTGTCGGCGATCAAGAATTGAGGCACGTTTCATCACTTGGAGTATGAAACGTCCCTCGTTTCCCGTGTTTGGACTAACTCCTATTCCAAACACAATACAACAAGTAGAATGGCATGCACAATGCGACCTCAAGCATGCAATCCTAAGGCGATGCAACCAAGTCATGCAAACATGCAAACTAGCATACGCAATGCTACGAACTAACAATGGCATACTCAATGCACATGATACTATATGTCATACACAATGCACATGTGAAGACTATCATACACAATGAAGTGAACAAGACATGCGCAATACAATGATCAAATATGCGACAACGCGGCATACTCAATGCTATGAACTACAATGGCATACTCGATGTAAAATGGACTTAAACCAAAATGAATGGGCCTTAGCCACACCCAAATCAGTGGCCATACATGATAAAAATGAGGCAACAAAACACATGCAAACATGCAAGATGCAAGGGCCCAAAGCCTAGGGCACAAGATACAACTGTATGAAAGCATGGAAAGGATGAAATATGGCATACAACAACACATGTTCCAGCTCTGAAATGATATACGAAATAGTCCCGAATTATGCAAACAACTCATGTTATGCATGTTGAATGGCTTAAATACCGAAACTAGTGAAGTGCATTACACTAGAGGTATGCAAAACAATGCCCAAATGAACAAACCAACCCCAAATAGTCCCTATTTAGGCCCAAAAAAGTGGCAAAATGGACTAAGATGATGGCTTGAAATGCACAAAAATGAAGCTCATGCAATGGCCCACAAATGAGGTATACAAGCACAACTCTAAAATGCATTTAAAGAGTGGAAAACATGGGAATATGGCACAAGTATAGGCTTTGAAATAACATGCTCAATGATGCCAAGACATGGAAACACCTCAAGTTAAGCATGCAAGGGGCTCCAAAACTCAAGGCTAGGCAAGGATATTACACTACAAGTATGCATGGCAAGCATCATTTGACCAAGAGGCCTCAAAACAGAGCTAAGGCAGCCCAAAATATGAACAAAATCAGTTTGAAGTATGGCCAGAATATGCTAGAATCAATGGCCAAAACACCATGCAATGTAAGCTAGTGAGCATGGTCTACACTACAAGCATGTGAAGCATTCAAGAGGCCACTAAACCAGCCAAAGACAGAGCTATGATATGCCAAAGAATGACCAAAAACCCACTGAAACATGACCAATACATGCAAGAATGACATGCTCCTTTGATAAGCTATGAAGAGGATTATTCTACACATGCAAGAGGCAAACATGAGGTGACCAAACCAGTCCTAGATAGAGTCTAGACAGGTCCTGAAAGTCACTAAAAATGGCCTGAACCAAGGCTAGGAGGTATGAAAATATAGGCTCCTTGGAAAGGCCAAATATGCAAACAAACAAGGCCAAAAGAGAGAGGGTCACCCCTCTCTGATTTTGGCCCTCAAAATAGCATGCCAACCACTAAAAATCCACTGGATTTCAGTGGCTAAAAGGCCAAGCAAAGGTCAACACAAAGGCCTTAAGGCATGGCTCAAAACAAGACTAAATGAAGCATGCAAGAGGGTAGATGACCTCCAACAGGAAAATGGCCTTAAACAAACATGAATAATGCTTAAAATAAAGCTTTTTTTTCAGTTGACAACAAACCTCAAATAAGCATGCAAATGAGGCTAAGAGAAGGATCAAAATAATGCTTAAAAAGGGAGAAAATGAGTTACCCTTGAAGCTCAACAAAGACAGCAACTTCTGGACCAAAAACCCAGCTCCTTAACCTTTGAAAATGACCTCCAAGAACCTTGGGTAGATGGTGGAAGTGTTAGGCTATGAGGTGTGGTGCAAAAGGGTGAAGAACAATACACTTCCTAAGCCTAAATATAGAGACAAAGAGAGAGATATGTGTATGTGCCTTAACCAAAATCCGAACCCTCACAAAGGAGGGGGAGGCCTTCCTTTTATATACAAAGGAGGCCAAAGCTTCTCAAAGAAGCTAAAAACCAAGGCCAAAGATCCTCCATACACGTGTATGGAGGATGTAGTCTGTGCCTTCCAGCTGGCACAGCTGGCAACAACTCACAGAGACAAAACTGGAGGGAGCAGGCCGACCAGTTAAGGTGGTCGGCCAACCAGGGTGAGTGGTCTCCCTCAAGGAAAAGTGGTCGGCCAGTCCATTTGATGGTCTCCCAACTGAATGCAAGCTAGTGGTATGGTGGGAGACCAGCAAATGTGGCTCAAAAATCAAGAAGACCAGTTTCCCGACAAGAAAATCGGCTGGCGGAGAGAGAAGTGGTCTCCAAGAGAGAAGGTGGTCTCCCACCCTTGTTCCACCTTCCAAACATTGAAAACAAGGTTCATGCCAAAAATGAACCAACACCGATGCAAAACGAGGGTTCGGGGGGCAAAACACGCAGCCGGGTGCCCCAAAAACAGGTTGTTAAGCACCAAAAGTGGCGTGCGACCACAAAGGTGGTCTCCCGGGCCGCAGTGTCCCTCTAGACAGAGGAAACAAGGCGTGTGCCAAAAATCGTGCCAAACGGAGAATGTTAAGCGGTCCCGAACCGAGGCGCGCAGCCGACGGCTCCGAAAATCAGAAACTGGTCTCCAAACGGGAACAGTGGCCTGTGACCACGAAAAGTAGCCTATGGCCACTGAGAGATGGTCTACAAGACCTCTCCCTCCCTCTTGGAAGAAAAAGCAAGACCTGGTCCGCAAACCGAGGCAAAGCATAAAAGGGTCCCGAGGTCCGGGGGTAAGGACCTCAGCCGAAACTCCGAAACCTCAGAACGAGCACAACATGCACAATCACCAAGCGCTCAATCGATGACGTCTCAGTCTTATGGTCGGTCAAAAATGAGGTGTCTACAATATACAACTCGATAAACAACACAACAACAACTCGATAAACAAAAACAACACAAATACAATTCGATAAGCAAAACAAAACGAATAGAATTCAACAAACGTGCTAAAGCCCAAAAAGACTTAAAACAAGACTCTAAAACACTTAAAGAACAGAACAAAACACATGCTTTTAACACTTTCCAACACAAAGAAGGACAGTAGGTTAGAGTGAGAGACTACCGGCCATGAGTGGTGACGGCCGGCCATGTGCTGGCCATGTGAGGTAGCTTGCCGGTCACCAATGTCCTTAGCCGGCCACAAATGTGGCTTGCCGACCATTGATGTGCAGGTCCTCCAAAACGTTGACACCTGGCTTTCACTCAATGCCTTATCTTCTACAAAAGGTTGGACTTTGTAGTTTCTTCATTTTAGCTACAAATTCTTCACAAATGGAGCCATTCTTTACCGAAAAACTCTCGAATTGGATTGCAACTTTGGATGGCTCAGAAAAGGTGAATTTTCAAGATTTTGACATAAATGTACTATTCCCGCTGAGTCGTTCTCAGCTTTTTTTTCCGTTCCTTCATGCCGCGGCTAGATATTGGAACCCGATTACACACATCTTCAGCTTTTGGGAACAAGAGGTATGCCTGACAATTGAGGAATTCCAAATGTTAATGAAATCTCGGAGCGACGAGAAAATCATACTTTAGCCCCGTTTTGGCCAGATCCAAGCTTTGGGAAGGATGTACGGACTTACTTTACACGAGGCTCGATCCTTGGTTCACAATGGAAAGCTAGATATTCCCAGTCTGATTCATCAATTTTCTGAAGTTGGCGACCGAGGTAATCTTCTTTTGTGGGGTTTTCGGCGACACGCCCTTTGCTTGTGCATGTTGGCTCATTTCCTTCTTGCCCCTAGTTTCGGAGGGTCTAGCATTCGACTCATCGAAATGGCCCAAGGTTTGCAAGAGGGCAAGAGTTGCATTGGCTTAGGGTTATCCGGGACTTTGATGGGCTTAGACACCTTCCATCGGCGAGAAACAAACAAATTTGCGGGGAGTCCACTACTTCTTCAGGTAATGTTTCCCACCCTTTCTAATATGTGTTTCTCATATCTCTCAGCACTCCTGCTCTATTTTTCTCTCAAAGCCTTTTCTCACTTTTCTTTCAACATACATCTCTCTATTCTTTAATCTCTCTTTTCTTTCATCCCTTCCCAGATATGGCTAATGGACAGGCTGAAGATAGTGGGCTCTTGCCCCGTATACGAAGCCCGAGCATACTTTTTCCGCTAACAACTAGTGGATTTCCTGAATGAGGGATGGTGGTGTCATTGGATATGCAACATGTTTGCTGCTGACATTGCTTGGCATTGCCCCTAGCTTAATCTGACCGAAATGAGCTACAGCATGGCTCAGCAACCTGGCATTCAGCTGATTGGCCTGATGCACTGTGTATTCTACTTTTTGTTCCAGTTCAGACGTCAGTTTGGACATGATCAGACTTGCCCAGAGGAGGAGGGTAGAACACCTAGTTTCACTCCCCGTCGGAGGTTCACGTTTGGCTAGGTACTTCACTGCTTGAAGGACGAGAGAGCTTCTGGCTCCTATCCTTAGTTTCACCTGCGCACTCTTCTGGCGAGTGCCTAACTTGGCTAGAAGATGAGGCACAATTTGGGCCCACTTTAGCATCAGCAGCTTCCACAAGCACGAGCGAGGGATGCATGAACACTTGACTCATCTATGCCCCTAATTTATTGCTTTGATCTTACTTTTCAAGTTTTAAGAATGTAATAAAAGCAACTTTGATTTGTATCGAGAGTTGGAGAACTTTGTATTGAAATCAATGAAATTGAAGTTGTGATCACTGGAAATTTTCCTTTTGGTCCAAAAATGGTCTAAGTTGTAAAAGGCAAAATTTGAGCAAAAATCAGCCTTTATCAAAACTTTTCAAAACCATTTTTGATAAGGATCACAACTTGACACGCACGGAATCTATCCTTGAGATGTGCAACCCCAAATCTTAAGATCACAAATTGCCCCTTGATTGAATAATGCTGCTCAGCACTATAACCAGTTCTCAAAATAAAGATCACAACCGAACTCTCAGATAAAGAACGGACAAAGATGACTTGATCAACACATGGACAGGACAGTTGATTTGGAGGTGTTTACAGCCGAATTTCAGAATGAAATTGCCTACGTATCCCGAAGATGGGAATCAGGCCTTATGTAGTTCGGTTCAGGTTCACTCGAGTATTAACACTCTTCTTTTGCGCTCTAACTTTTGCCAAGGCCGCCCTTTAGGGTTTTCAACCTTGTGAGCTTAGCTTTTCTTTATTTCTAAAATTTTTGTGCTCTAACTTTTGCCTAGGTCACAATTCCGGATTTTCGGCCTAGCGAGCCTCTCAGGGATAGTATTTCTTCAACTTATCCATGTTGATCGGTTGGGAAAATTCTAGGCCATCCAGGTCCATGAGAATAACAGCTCCACCCAACCAGATAGTTTTGATGATGTAAGGACCAGTCCAATTGGGTCTGAACTTGCCCCTAGGGTCATAGATGGGAGCTCGGTTGTCTTTCAGCACCAGATCCCCTTCTTTGAGATTCCTAGTTTTAGGTGTGGTGGTGACCATACTTACATCCGAAGGCCGTTCAGAGGTGCTCCCACTCATCGTTGCATTGGAACTGCGTGTAAAGGGCCTCTTGGGCAGTTCCTTCTCATTAGTGATCAACCCCTGTTTCATCGCATCTTCAATCTGCACCCCTATCTCGTGGAGCTCAGTGAATGTAAACAATGGCAAGACTATCATCTTATGCAATAATCTCCCTTGTAGGTTACAGACCACCATTCGAATTTGATCCTTCTCGGATGGCCTGATAGTCATCATCGAGGCCTTAGCCCTCCATCGAGTCACAAAGTCCGAGAAGCCCTCCTTTGGCTCCTGGCGGGTCACTTCAAGATCACGGGTTATGACCTCGATCTGGGTACTGTAGGGGTACTGTGCAATGAAGGCCTCAACCATTTCGTCCCAACTTCTTTTCACAAAGTCCTCGAGCTTGGCATACCAGATGACCACTATACCTGACAGGGTCCAGCCAAAAAGTGATAGCTTCTGACGTATAGTGAGACCCATTGGTCGTAGGATATCAGAGAATAAACGTAAATGGACCATGGGATCCCTGGAACCATCGAACCGGTCTATGTGGGGCATCTTGAATCTGTCCAGCAGAGTTACTGTGGAGTCTGTGTATCTATCCTCAATGTCAGGGATTGAATTCACACCCTGTGCCCGCTTAAAGAGCTTTTCTAGCTTGTTGACCTTTAGTGCAGTGGGGTCAACCTCGAATTCAAATGGCGCCTCCGTTTGGTACACTGGTGCCTTAGAGGTTTGAGGTGGGATCGAATCTACCGGAATGTCCAGATTCTCTTGGACATTGACAGTGTCATCGGGTGCTGGAATACCCGCTACAGGTGCATGGGATGCAGAGGCTACTGCCGGTTGTGGTTACTGTTGGTGAAGTCTATTTATCATTTTTGCTTGGTGGGCTGTGACCTTAGCTTGGCGGGCAGCATCTAGCTGTATAGTTTCTATGGTCTACTGGAGTTGATGAAGCATGTCTTCCATGGCAACCAGAGGATGTTGAGCCATTAGAACTGGTGAGTAATCTCTCACTGGAGTGAAAGTAGAAGACTGAGCCTAACTGGACGTTGGTGAAGTAAAAGGTGACTGCTAGACTGGCAAATTATGTCTAACCCTCCTCCGTCTAGTGGCCAGTGGGAGTGAAACAAACACTGGTTGTCCCGTAACAAGATCCCCGGATCTGTAAAGTCTTCTTACATGGGTCCAGAGTGCTTGGGGGGTAATAGAATCGTCCGAAGCAATTGTGAAAAACTACCTTACAAAAAGAAATAAAGAAAAAGAAACCAAAAATCAGAAACCGCACAGCACCTCAGCTCAGATACTAACAACATGCAGTTGCAATAAGCTGTAGAACTGTACTCAACACTAATTCCTGCCCCCAAAACTGATACTCAAACTTGCAACTGATACATACATTCTTGTAAAGTTTCATTCTAAAAGCACATAACAGTTAAGTGAGAGCCAAAACACCCATATGATGGGGTAGGTTACCCTATCCTAGTTTCGTCAGGAGCTAGGGTAAGCTATTCAAGCAAAGTGTTTCACACAATCCTATATTCGGGTAAGCAACCTGTCCTAGTTTGGAACAGTCTCTATGGTTTTCGATATGCAACTAGGCCGATTGGTCAAAAAGGGTACCTCAGCAAGACTACCTAATATACCTCTCACACCTAACACTGAGAAGTCAAAGGAGGATCAAACGGTACAGCGGTAGTCTAGATCCAAGGGTAGTGTTCCCATCGTGGCAGAGTCCACAACCGGTCAGCCTTTTGGCAAGCTTTCCCAAGCAAGCCTCGAGCAAACCGTTCAGGAATAGCAAATGACAAACACAGTGAATTAGGCGCACCAATGCAAATGAAAATGCAAAGAAACACATAAGTATAGATAAAAAAGTCATATCATGAGTTTGAGTTAAGTTCTCTAAATTCCCAGCAGAGTCGCCGAAAATTGTGGCTCGGCTTTTTCGCGCCCCCTTTCAAAAACTTAAGAAGAAGCCCTACAGTTCGGACTCCTGTGGCTCTGAATCTAATATCACAAGTACAATGTGAAACTGATAAATACCAAATAGTCCAAATCCGACAAATCTTTTTGGAAAATTGGTTTTGAATCAAAAATGCCAAAATTAGGCTATTTTGCCAAATACAAAGTCGCCACCTAAATATTTTAATTTTAGAAAAATTTTGGAAATCCATGACTCGTGCCAAAGGCCACATGGCCGTCATCACCAAAGTTGCCTAGGCTCGAGAACTTAGGTACGAGAGGGGAAGGTCATGAATTGAGCACCCCCGCTCGCCCCGTTCAAAGATCAGCCTCTACTAATCATGATATGATTTTTTTTATAAACATTATGTGCTCTTGTTCCGATTATTAAACTAGCTTTACTAGGTGATGCTCACAAGCAAGTATAGATTAGTTTGCTCAATTTGGAACAATTCAACTCATGTTTATTTGTGAAAATGGTTTGAATTTGCCACCTCAAGTGGGCTTAAAACTGATTCGCCACTCAACAAAGTAGGCTTAAAACATACATTCGTTGAATCGTTCCAATTCAAGTAACAATCTTTCATCCACAGGCATTCAAGCAGTTTAACAAGTAAGCATTTAGCCTCATGGCAAGCATGTTAGACATGGCAACATTCACATTTATGCAAGTATGCTAAAGCATTAAAAACTTACCTAGTACTCCAAGCCAAAAGAAGACAAAGTTAGAAAAATATGCATGCTTCCTAACTATACAAAGTGTCTAATGCAAAACATGCAAAGAATGCAATTAATAGGCTCGGCTACTAATATGGCATATGATTCAATTTGGTAACATGCGGTTAAACACGTATTCAAAGAATTATTGAAATAACAATGCAGTTTGAATGATGCGCCGAGCCTCGATACATGCAAGACAAGATGAATGTATGCAAGCATAAGGTATGCTAATTGAAACATGACCCTAATCTAACTATCAAAAGTGATTAAACAAAAGGGAAAAAGACGTGGGGTTAGAAGACATACACATTATTACATTACACTCTCACGAAGGAGAGTCTGAATGAATAAACTAAGCTAAGCTAATTAAGGCTAATCTAAGCTAATTATTTACAAACCAAATAAAAAGCTAAACTAATTAACTAAGTATTACAACACTTGAATGAATCAACTTGTAAGCTAACTAATTAATTTACAACACAAATGTAAGTAAACTAAACAATTAACATTTCTAACTATGTTGCCACTACTCCACCTCGGGAAATGGAAGATGCACATGCTCGGTTTTCGCCCGAAAAGACCTCTGTTTTGCTCTCAAAAGCCTCTGTTTGCAGAGTTGAGCATTTCTAGAACCATTATGCTCCACCTTACCAACATTCTACTCAAGTTTACATCAGTGGCCAGCTGGCCATGAATGAATACTGCCGGCCATCTGCCGGCTATGAAGGTGGCCTGTCGGCCATCTATGGTGCACTGCTGGCCATGGATGGTGACTTGCCGGCCATTGATGCACTGTATCACCATGCTGCAACAGAGTACAAACAGAGCAAAAAGAGGGTTTTTCCAAGGGTTATTTGCACAATTCACCTCTCATTTTCATGAATAAATCCATGGAGTTGTGAAGTTAAGCCACAAACCACCAATCTAAGCAATTTCATTGCATGATGGCTTGTGATTCAAGGTGTGCAAGCTCAATGAATGCAAAACAAGACACTCAAGAACCATCACCCTATCATGCATGATCAAGGGCAATGGAGACCTAGGAAACTTGAGACATTTCATCACTTTAAGTATGAAATGTCCCAATTTCCCTTGTGTTCAATTAGCGTCCGATTGAACACACATAACGCACAAGTTATTATCTTGCTCAATTTTGGTTTCAAGTTGTTAGTTACTCATTTTAACTTACCAACCATTCCTTAATCCAACTAAGTCCAAAAATGTGAGTTAGAGTCCTCTAATGGAAAGAAGGCTCAAAACACAAGTTGCTTTGGGTATGAAAGAAATCTCATACCGTTGGTAATGAACCCCCAAAGGGATTAAACCATTAAGTAAGAAAGCTCAAGTTATTATCTTGCTCAATTTTGGTTTCAAGTTGTTAGTTACTCATTTTAACTTACCAACCATTCCTTAATCCAACTAAGTCCAAAAATGTGAGTTAGAGTCCTCTAATGGAAAGAAGGCTCAAAACACAAGTTGCTTTGGGTATGAAAGAAATCTCATACCGTTGGTAATGAACCCCCAAAGGGATTAAACCATTAAGTAAGAAAGCTCAATTCCACACTTAGGCACACAAGTGACTTGAAACAACTTTCAAAGCAAAAAGAAAAACCAAGAAAGGAGGGAGGTTGCAGAGGTGATTAGTATTTAAATGAAGTGCAAAACAACACCCAAGCATGCAATCAACTCAAACAAGAGGTGCCTAATGGCCTAAAATACCAAACTTGGGAGGACTATTACACTACAACCATGCAAAACAAGACTCAACTGACCCAAGCAGCTCAAAACAGAGTTAAAACAGCTTAAAACAAAGACAAAAACATGCTAAAATACAACTACAAAAAGCTAGAAAAACATGCTAACACATGGAGTTAACTAGGCTAGCAAGCAAGACACAAGGAGGGGAGGCTAACCTCTCCAATTTTAGACTTTAAAATAAGTTTTTTGCCACTGAAAATACTCTAAAATTCAGTGGTGAAAGGCCCCAAAAAAGATGATTTGAAAATGGGAAACAAAGGTGTAAAAGCCTAAGAAGCAAGAAGTAAAGAAGGGTGAGACACCCCCTAACCTTAAATGACTTAAAACACCAATTTCAACCCACTAAAATAGAGATTTTTACAGCTCAAAAATAGCCCCAAAATAGTAAAAAAAAAAAGATAGGAAAACAAGTATGCAAAATTAGCTAACAAAGCAAATATTATACCTCTTGAAGAGAAGAGTGATTCTAGGCAACAATCCAAGACAAAACCAACTTGTAGAGCTCCAAGAGGGCCTCAAAGGACCTCAACTCAAAGGTGATCAAGTTTTGTTAAGGAAGTCAAGGCAAGAGTGTAGTGTAAGTAAGCAAAAGTGTAGAGAATTTCAAAAGAGATAGAAAGAAAATTTTGAGTTTAATATCTTCTAACCTCAAAACATAAGAGAAGGACTCCCTATATATAGAAAACATGAATTCTATACAAGGAGATCCAGCCCTCCACGTGTGGACAGATACAAGCATCTGTGCAAACAGTAGGCACAGCTGGCACAAAATATCTGTAGAAAACACTGGTGGTCGGCCAACCATCAGTGATGGCTGGCAAGCCATCATTGATGGCCAGCAAGGCACATCAATGGCCGGTAGACCAAAAGCTCTGGCCGGCAGCCTTTACAGATGGCTGGCAGGCCACCAAAGACTGCAGGAGAGAAAGACCAAGACATGGTCCACAAAGGAAACAAAATGGATGTAGGATTTTGAAAGGTTCAAACCTATGGCGTCCCGCTGAGGATTTCAAGCCTTCGGCGAGCAATCAGACTCGTCATCAGATGTACCTACAAGAATATCCAAGTCTTGAAGGGCCGTCAAAAATGGGGTGTCTACAGTCCAGCCATCCGATCACTACGAGGATTAACTTTAGCTCTGTGTCCTCTCAAGGATTGCACATATACAGTTTCATTATTTGAGCTCTCATTTTTGTTTTTTGAGTTGCACATTCTCATGTAGCTTATGATCATTGATTAATTTTTATCTATTTTTGCTCATGATTTTGTGCTCCATAATGTCAGCTTTGCAAGTTTACGAGTTTCATGGTTTGTGGATTATCCCATCCTAGTGTTAGATTCTTGCTATTATGCTCACTTATGTATGTTTTAGGTCACACTTCCCAGTACAAGTTGGTTTTAATTGCTCCGCAAAGGTGGATTTTGGTCATGGTTATTTTTCCTCCCCGCTCGAGTGGAAACTCTCACACTCAAGCGTATATTTCCTTTTTCTAGCATTTTTGCAGAGCTAGCAAACTTCTGAGTGGGTGCTTTTAGCACTCGAGCACATGTTTCCTTACTCGAGCGTAGCCACACGTGTTAAGACTCACGCTCGAGCGTTCAAACCCTCGCTTGAGCGGACTGGTTTGATTTAAAAACCCTACCCTTGACTCTTCAGTCCATTTTTCCCCAAATTCCATCTCTCTCTCTCCTAGGGTTCCTTTGGCAACTTTGTTTTCATCCCTCCTTGGGTTGTTGATTGGTGTGCTCTTCTCTGCTCTTTGTATCCAGTACTCCATCGTTGTCTCAGGTATGATTCTCTCTTCGTTTGTCAATGTTTTTTCTTCTTTATTTGTTTTTCGTTGCTTTTGTTCTTTCTCACCTTTATCATCCATACTCATTTGTGTTGTTTTAGGTTATGTGTTTTGGGGAATATCTTTATACAGTTTTAGTTTTTTTCCCCCTTATGTTTGTTTTGATTATTCTTATGTATGGTCTGTTTAGTTTTGGTCATATTTTTTTTTTATTTTTTTTTTTATTTTCGCCCTATTGGGTACTATCTCCTAGCTCTTGGGCTTTGTGATTATTTTGCACTTCATATGCACTATGATTTCCCTAGTTGTGTATTCTGGATGCTGTTCTATTATGTTGCCTTTAAGGGTTGATCATACTGCTTTTAATACTACTCTTGGCTATTTGTTTCTTATATATTTAGACTTTCCTACTAATGGTTTGTTTGTGTTTTTGGTTTTGGTTCTTGTCTTGGGTTGAGGGGTTTATGGTTATCTCCTTTGGGTATCTTTGGTTTAGTCATGTCCACTTCTAAACGTATGAAATCAACTGCCACTCGCCCCTCTTATAATACGGACCGATTTTCCTCGGCAAAAAAAGCCAAGTTGTTTAGAGAGTCTTACCCTTCTAGGACAGTACATTTAGAGCATAATGTACAGCCAAACACCTTTGAGTCCATCTACATTCAACCTTTGTTTGATCCTCTGGTGGGAGATTTGGTTCTTACCTTCTTTGGCCGTCAAAATCTTGATTGGGTGAGGGAATTTTATTGTAATATTGAGGGGATTGATGATGTTGGCCCTTCTTTCAAGACCTGGGTCAATTCTGAGTCTATCACTATTACACCTGATCTTATACGTGAGCTTTTGGGTATTGGTCAAGTCTTTCTTTGTTTTTATCCTTTCCCTATTCGACCCACCTGTGATTTCAACGAGGTGGCCACTGCTTTGTATGGTACGTCTTGTTCGTGGATCCAGGGCTCTTTGATCAAACAAAATGAGCTTTTTCTCCAGTTCCGATTACTCAATCTCATTGTTTGTGCCAACATCATAGTCACCACTCACATCTTCGAAATAAATCAAGAACAAGGTTTTGTCCTTTATTGCATTGCTCACCACTGTTCTATCGACCTTGCCACCCTGATTATTCAAAAAATGGTTACTGCTTTTGAGCAAAATAACCTTGGTCTTCCTTACGATTGCCTCATTAATCAGCTTCTCACCAAGTTTGAGGTTCCCTCTTTTGATGAGGATGACTTTGCTTTTCCTACTCGCCCATTCACCAAAAAGACTGTCTCTTAGAGTTAGTTTCATGTCAGAGGGGTCCCTTTTGGAGTAGGTAGTTCTGGTGTAGGTGCAGGGGATGCTGCTGTGGTTGAGGAGGCCGAGTATGATGTTGCTGCTGCAGGTGAGGCTGCCAGTGAGGGGAGCAGCTTCCTTCAGCTCGTACTATCCGAGGCCAGCTGTGTCAGTCCGAGTAGTCCATGGTTTCACATTTTGATCGTTTAGAGGGCCAGATGGATATCTTTGAGGCCCGGCTTACCGATCTTGAGACTACCGCCGATGCCCCCAGCTCACTGCATTAGATGTCTCTTCTCGATGCATTGAGGAGTCAGTTGCTCAGCCCTCCTCTCATCTTTTCCAGATCTTGTCCCTCCTTTAGATGCAGCCACCTCCACGGCCACCAGCTCCGTGATGTTTGTTTTCTTGGCTTGTACATTCTTTGCACAGTGTTTTTTCTTGTTTTCTATTTTTTTTTTCCACTTGTATTTCCTTCCGAACAAAAATGGGGAGTAGATTTTGGGAGATATTTTTGCTTTGTTGGGTTTTGGGCATGGATATTGAGATATTTTTGATGCATGGATATTGGGATACTTTTGACATTTGTTTAGATATATATTTGACATTTGTTTAGATATATATTTGGCTATTGTGCTTATTTTGATCTATTTGTCATATCCGGTTCCACAGTTTTGGTTTGTATGATTGTTTCCACAGGTGGATTGTTCAGGGATTAAGTGTTTCACATTCGCACTCAGCTCTTGTGATTTTGTACTTATTTTGCTGTTTCTTTGTTTTTGTTAAAGTCGAGGTTATTGTTTGTGTTAGTTAGTGTGTTTAGTGCTCGTGGTTGTTAGGAAAATTGTTAGAAAAGTTTTGTCCGGGAATTGACAAAGAGGGAGATTATTAGGACCCTTATTGTCAAATTCCATGAACAAACTTGGGTTTCATTGAGTTGTAATTTTCCTTTGTTTTTGTTCTTCTCGCTCGAGCGGGGAACGTGGTGCTCGAGCGGAGTTTCCACCATTGCAGTATTTTGGCTTGTCTGCAAAATATACTAAGTGGTGTGATTTTACGCTTGAGCGTAAGTTGCTACGCTCGAGCGTGAACCCTGGTTTGGAACATGTGTTATAGTGTCCTCGCTCGAGCGTCCATTTCTACGCTCGAGCAGACCTCGTGATTTCAGCAGCGATAAAGTTGCAGGTTGCTCCAAATCTAGGGTTACGTTTTTTAGATCTTCTTTAAGGGTTTTAGGGTTTTCTTTGGGGCTATTTTTCTGGTTTTCCTTGATGTTGATTGAGTATTGACTCATGTTTTGATAAGCACACACCAAGGAGTTTGGTTGATCTTCTTTAAGAGTATTCTTCTTCGGTGGAATCCGAAGATTCAAGCATAGAATAATTGAAGGAGCTTGATGTTGTGTGTAGTCGTTGATTCGACAATGGATGCTGTGGATTCAACATCAAACCAATCAATTCCGAGATGAAGATTGTGGTGAAAGATATACAGAAAATTTGAAGACAAATTGGAAGCGTTTGGGTAATTTGTTTGGTATGCTTGTAATCTTTCTTTCTTCAATAGTGGATTGATTTATGGCATTTCGCCCGTATTTTTTTTATCATAATTGGAGGTGCTCCAATTGTGATTTTTCCACGTAAAACTCGTTTGTGTCGATTTATTATTTTTTGAAACAACAATCTAAATCACATTCGTACGTGCTTGATGATTTAGATTGTTAGTTTTAATTGTTTGGGAACTGGTACAATTAAATATTGATCTAATCACGAATCACTTAGGTTTTTCAATATATATATAACTAGTAAAGGATTTGTTGTTGTTATGGTATGGGTGAAAAAATTAATTATTATTAGCGATTTGCGAGCTAATAAGGCAGAGCTGTGGAAATAAAGGAGTAGAAGAAGAATAAGAACATGAGAGAGAATGTGTTGATGGTTGAGGAAGCAGGGGCGGCTCCACGGTATCCACAGGGTATTCAGTTGAATACCCTCAAATTTGAAATTTTAATTTTTTTATTTATTTATTTATTTATTTTTTTTTTTTGTGGGTTTAGTTTAGTTTTGAATACCCAATCCAAAATTTGAATACCCAATCCAAGATGGTTGAATACCCCTCTGACCCACTTGGCCCATTTGTCTAAACAAATAATGAAACCTCTAGCCCACTTAGCTACTTAGCCCATTTGCCAAAACAAATAACCCTCTAGCCCACTTAGCCCCTTAGTCCATTTGCCTAAACAAATAATAAAACCCAAAAGAATTGCAATGAGATATATATATATATAGGCACAAATCTGCTGCTTGGAAGAATAAAGTCAAAAAGTGTAGTTAGTTAGGGCAAAAAGTGTAGTTAGGGCACGAATCTGCTGCTTGGGGAAGGCTCAACGCTGCTGTCGTTTTGTCTCTCTCAATCTCTCCCTCTCCTTTCGCGGTCCCCTCCTTCTCTCTTTCTGTGGGTGGTCCCCCTCTGTCTTTCATTGTTGCCTATGGAATATGGATCATGGATGTTGGTATTGAATGAAGATGAAGTGGTTGCTGTCATGCTTTGCTGTTGCTGACTGATTATTAAGAAAAAGGAAAAAAGAAATTTGGGAATTATATCTCATCAGGTATTATTTTTTTATCTCTATAATATTAAAATTTATTTAAACTTGATACTACAAACAAAACCTTCCATCCATATATAATTAATTTTATAGTTATGCATGTTAATATAATATTTGGGGATTATACTTTGTTGTCATTAGGTATAATATTTTTTTAAGTTTCTTCACTTTATTTGTTTTAAAAATTAAATAGGAGTTGAAATTTTATAATCAATTTATTTATACTCTTGTAGTTATTTTTTTTCTATGGTTTATTTAGATAACTCTGTTTTTTGTGTGGATATTTTTAGGTGCATCCTACTCTTTTGTTTAGTTCTTGAATTATGGACAAATTTCTGAAAAGAAAATCAACTATTGTACAAGATTCATCTCAATCCCAAGAAACTTGTGGTGATAGCCACATTCAAGATTCTTCGAAGCGAATTCGTGTTGACTTGAACAACCTTCCTTCTGATCCAGGATTACGATCAATAATTTTGTCATATCATCCTAATGATAGGGACGAAATAAGAAGAACATATTTACAAAAAGGACCCTGTCAACCTCTTAGCCACAATTTCCCTCAAAGAGATATTAGTGGAGTTATGCGTCGATTTAATTCTGCTTGGTTTAAAGAATACAAGAATTGGTTGGAATATAGTATTGAAAAAGATGCAGCATTTTGTTTATGTTGTTACTTGTTTAGGCCCGATTTAGGAAAGGGATGTGATACTTTTGTGACAGAGGGATTTAAAATTTGGAATATGAAAAACAAGTTACAAATTCATGTTGGAGGTGTTAATAGTGCTCACAACCAAGCTGTGAAAAAATGTAAAGATCTTATGAAGCAAAAGCAACACATTCAAAGTGTTTTTCTTAGCAGTCAAATCAAGAAAAAATTGAATATTGGACTCGCTTAAATGCAACTGTTGATTGCATACGATTCCTTTTGCGTCGAGGGTTGGCTTTTCGTGGTCATGATGAATCTGATGATTCAAGTGATAAAGGAAATTTCTTTGAACTTCTACAATTTTTGGCAGATCATAATGAATCTATCAATAAAGTTGTATTGGGGAATACTCCGAAAAATAATAAGCTAACTCACCATAATATTCAGAAAGACATTGTGAATGCTACTGCATGTGAGACTATCAATGCTATCATAAAGGATTTGGACAATGAGTTATCTATATCACCCCATCCCACCTACCTAAGCCGAAGGTGCTCCTTCCCGACTACACCGACTCTTTGTGCATGTTGGACATCTCCACAACCCAACCAGAGCCAACGGTGGTGACCATCGAAGATGGGGCAGGGCAGATTTCAGAACAAAGTGGAATTGATGAGTCTGGGATTGAACAGTCTGGGAATTTCGCTGGGGAAGCCTATGATCCGAGTGAGTACATTATGTCAGCAGGCCAGATTGGTTCAGGTGTAAAATTGTCAGAAAAGGCAGAACTGTGTGTGATCCGGGGGGATGGATTTGAGCAAGGGGCAAGTGGTTTAACAGCTATGGAGGAGGACTTTGCCAACCTACGATTTTTCGATGACCAAGAATCAAGGGGCGTGGCAGTCAACTGGTTTGATTATGAGAAATCGGCAGAGGCCACTGGATGGCTGGATGATCAACCGGATATTGTGGAGTTTCAACCAGAATAGAGCCCGGCAGAGGCAAAGGTATTAGCTGTGGCCGGAAAGGCCGAGAGTCAGAGTATATTGCCGGAGAGCGCCGGTGCGAATAATTTCGCTCAGAACTGGGACAGTGCGAATGCAGGGAAAGATGAACAACAAATTGCGCTAACGCAGGCAGAACAAGAAAAGTTTTGGGATTCTGAGAGGATCCGAAAAGCCAAAGCCCATGAAGGGATTGAGAGTGCTGTGGGCACGAAGACAGAAGATGCTGCGAGCATGTGGGCTGAAAGTACTGCGGGTACAGTCACGCCAGAGCCAGACAGATGTTTGTCGGCTACTCATGGGATGTGGTAGGAAGACGACGATTTATGTCTTGCCCACACAGACGAGGATTGGGGAAATAATCAACTAGATGACACCTGGTATCTCGATGAGGTTGATCACATGACAAGAAATGGGCAGTATTTCAAGCCCCCGCACCTAGACCAGCCAGAGGCATCTGGGAAGGACAAGGAAGCTGAGAAGCAGAAAGAGAAACAACTTGAAGAAGAAGCTGTGCTGAAGCAATTAAAGAAAACACAAGCAGACATCTCCATCTGGGGACTGCTTATGGCTTCACGAGTGCACAGGCAGGCTGTCCTATCTGCTATGGAAAAGGCCAAACTCTCTATAGATACCACACCAGAGCAGCTGATTGGACTGGTCTTTCCGAGAGGAGGTTCCCCGGCATTATCCTTTTCAGACAAAGAACTACCGCCTGCGGGCGCAAATCACAACAAACCCCTGTACATTTATGTGGAATGTAGGGACAAGTGGATACCGGTGGTACTTGTTGATACCGGGTCCGCTATCAACGTCTGCCCAGCCAGAACAGCATATGCAATTTGGTTGAAGCCCGTGGACTTCGTACCGACTACTCAAGTGATCAGAGCCTATAATAATACTAGCAGAGAGGTGATGGGGACTGTCAAAATTCAGACCTAGGTTGGTCCGGGACAACACAACATTGAATTCCATGTCTTGGACATTCCCGCAACCTTCAATCTACTCTTGGGGCGGCCGTGGTTGCACCAAGTGAAGGCAGTCTCTTCCACTTTACATCAGATGTTGAAATACCCTCACGGGAAGGGGGTGGCTATTGTCTTCGGGAATTCGTCTATCCATCCGCCGCCAGAAGTGTCCATACCAGTCTTGGAAATCGAGCATGGCACGGAGGATGTGTTCTTATCAGGGTTCACTCTGGCTGAGGCTCGGGTGGTGCAGAATATCATGGCTGTGAATGAAGGAGTGTACGTCAGTGCTCAATCTGTCTACCTCATGAACAAGCTACAACACATCCCCGGGATGGGATTAGGAAGAAGCGGCCGGAAGGGCATCGCAGCATTGGCCGAAGTGCCACACAACCCTCATACCTTTGGATTGGGTTATCTGCCCACCAAAGAGGACCGGGTAAGGAAGGGAAAAGAAGTGGTAGGAAGAGCCAAAGCGAAGAAGGCGGGGAAGCCTTTTGACCTAATGCACAGGCCCATTCATGGTACCCTGGACGGACGCTTCGTCCGGGAGGGGGAGGACTTTCTGTTTTGCGGCTTCCCAGAGCCATGGCTGAACACGGAGAAGAAGCGCGTGCCAGGTTTCGAGATCTTCTTTGACCTGCAATTACCCAGGGAGGATGTTGCCGAAGAGCAGACGGACCCATCAGCTGAGATTGAACAGTGTAAGGCAGTGGACTCCGAGGGCACTGAAATTGAAATGGAGGTAGCACTGGCATGTCTACTTTCAGATCCTCCGATCGACCAAAAGTGCTTGGGGGATAACTTCTCGGTTTCCATGATTGGGGATGAAACGGCCGCGAGCTTACCAGCAGCTATCTTGGATGCATCTATCGCACCCTCTCTCACTTGGCAATACGAGAAGGGATTTTTGTCCAGCAGTACCGGGTCAGGTAGTGAGCCGGAATCTGATTCCACCGAATCTTGTGAGTCGGAATCAGGTTCCAGCTCGACTGAGTCTGAGTTTGGTAATCCTAGGGATGATAACCCGGATACCACAGTCTTGTCCAGGTCGTCTTTTTCTTTCTCATTTGAGTCTGTTGTAACCAAGAATTCGGACGATTTAGATGAACTTAATGAGAATCAAGTAGCTGTGGTTTCTGAGTACTTTTCTGTGCCCTTGATTTATTACATAAACTCAGACTTTCAAAATTTTGATGAAAACGACGAGGAAGAAATTCCTCCGGTTTTGCAACGTTTAATTGAGCAAGAGCAGGAGAGATTTGTCAAACCCCTAATGGATGAATTCATTACCGTGAATGTTGGTACTGAGGAAGACCCGCGGCTGGTCCAGATCGGGTCCACGTTGTCTTCGGAGGAACGCGAGCGCTTAGTCGCTTTATTAAAAGATTTCAAAGATGTTTTCGCGTGGTCCTACGAAGACATGCCTAGAATCGATCCTGAGATTGTACAGCATCGGATCCCTCTTGACCCCGAGGCCCGACTCGTCAAGCAAAAACTCAGGAGGATCCGCCCGGATTGGGCTCTCAAGATTAAGGAAGAGGTCACCAAGCAAATCGACGCAGGCTTCCTGCTGGTATCCGAATATCCGACTTGGTTGGCCAACATCGTTCCGGTGCCGAAAAAAGATGGCAGGATCCGAGTATACGTAGACTTCAGGGATTTGAACAGAGCTAGTCCGAAGGACGACTTTCCCTTACCGCATATTGATGAGTTGGTGGATTTCACAGCAGGGCACGCGTTGCTTTCATTCATGGATGGCTTCTCCGGCTACAATCAGATAGTAATGGCACCAGAAGACCGGGAAAAGACTGCATTCACCACCCCGTGGGGGACATACTGCTATAGAGTCATGCCGTTTGGGCTGAAGAATGCTGGAGCTACTTATCAACGGGCCGCGACCACAATATTACATGATATGATCCACAAGGAGGTTGAGGTGTACGTGGACGACATGATTGTCAAGTCCAAAGATAGAGATGGCCACTACACCGCCTTGCACAAGTTTTTTCAAAGGATCAGAGAATTTCGGTTGCGGCTGAATCCTCAAAAATGTACATTCGGTGTTACAGCGGGAAAAATGCTGGGGTTTCTGATTACACAAAGAGGCATCGAAGTCGACCCTTCCAAAATCAAGGCCATCTTAGAAATGCCACCACCAAGGACTGAAAAGGAGGTGCGAGGCTTTCTGGGTAAAGTGCAATTCATAAGACGGTTTATCTCAAAATTAACCTTGACTTGTGAACCACTTTTTGGTCTCCTGAAGAAAGGCAAGAAGTTCCAATGGGATGGCCGATGTCAAGCTGCGTTTGAACAGATTAAAGAATATCTACAGAACCCGCCCGTTTTATCACCACCAGAACCGGGGAAACCGTTGATATTGTACCTTTCAGTGACTGAGACCACCATGGGCTGCATGCTTGCACAAGAATCTGAAGACAAAGTGAAGAGAGCCATCTACTATCTGAGCAAGAAAATGCTAGAATATGAGACTCGCTACACACCATTGGAAAAGGCTTGCTTGGCTTTGGTATGGGCTACCAGGAAGCTGCGGCACTACCTGTTAGCTCACTCCGTAATGTTGGTTTCGCGACTCGATCCCATCAAATATCTTTTCGAGAAACCAGCACTTACGGGTAGGCTAGCTCGTTGGTTGCTGTTGCTCTCTGAATTTGATCTGAAATATGTAACACGCAAGTCGGTCAAAGGAAGAGCAGTGGCAGAATTCTTAGCCGACCATCCAGTGGAAGGAGGTGAAGCAGTCGAGTACTTATTCCCAGATGAAGCCATTTTGCACATGGACGATGAGACGTGGACGATGTACTTTGACGGAGCATCAAATCAGCACGGTTATGGGATAGGGGTGTTGCTGATAGCACCCGACGATTCCCGTATCCCCTAGCCTTCAAACTCCGATTCAAAGTCTCGAACAATGAAGCAGAATACGAGGTATGCATTGCTGGTTTGGAAGCAGCCCTGGAACTAGGGGCAAGACGGTTGGACGTCATCGAGGACTCGAATCTTGTTGTGTCTCAAGCAAAAGGAGACTGGAAAGTAAAAGAGGAAAAGATGATGATGTATCACCAGACCTTGGATTTGTTAATTCCTCGGTTTGAGAAGTTAAACTTTGCTCATCTACTAAGAGAGAACAACAGGTTCGCAGATTCTTTAGCAACTCTATCTTCCATGATAGACATCCCATACGGAGTCCGGATGCGTCCAGTCATCATTGACCAGAAGTTTGCGCCAGCCTACGAGTCAATTGCTGCTATAGATGAAGTTCAGGATGAAAACCCCTGGTATCATGACATTTGGAATTTCTTGGAAAAGGAAGCATATCTGCCAGGGGTAAATGCCAAGGATAAAAGGGCAATAAGGAGATTGGTCGTTCAGTTCATCATCTGTGGAGGTAAGCTGTATAGAAGAGGTCATCTGGGAATGCATAAGCTGTGTGTCGATGCCGAAGAGTCGAAGCGTCTAATGGAGGCCATCCATGGAGGAGAATGTGGTGCACACATGAATGGAGTAATGCTAGCACGGAAGATCCTCAGACAGGGTTACTACTGGTCCACCATGGAGAAGGATTGTATCGGTTTCGTCCGGCGATGCCACAAGTGTCAAATTCATGCAAATCGCATGAACATCCCGCCGTCAAAGCTGTACAATATGACTTCGCCATGGCCATTTTCAGTCTGGGGAATTGATGTGATCGGGGCCGTCACTCCGAAGGGGTCAAATGGGCATGAGTTCATCCTGGTCGCGATAGATTATTTTACAAAGTGGGTTGAGGCCCAATCGTATACGGTGTTGAAGGCTTCACATGTCGCGAAGTTCATCAGAAACAACATCATCTATCGCTACAGGGTCCCAAACGAGATAATTTCAGATAACGGTTCCCACTTCAAGAAGGAGGTGATTGACTTGTTGGGAAAATACAATGTGGCTTTTCATAAGTCATCTACATACCGGCCGCAGACCAATGGAGCGGTTGAGGCTGCCAACAAGAATATCAAGCACATATTGCAGAAGATGGTGGAAACCTACCGGGACTGGCCAGATAAGCTGTCGTTTGCTCTGTGGGGCTACCGAACTTCAATCAGAACTTCTACTGGGGCGACTCCGTATTCATTGGTTTATGGGATGGAGGCCGTTCTACCTATCGAGATTGAGGTTCCGTCATTGCGAGTATTGGCTGAATGTCAAATAGCCGAGGCAGATTGGCAGCAAAGCAGGTTTGAGGAACTCATGCTTTTCGATGAGACAAGACTGAAAGCACTGTACCACGTTCAAGGCTATCAACGCAGAATCACCCGGGCTTTTAACAAGAAAGTTAAGTCCAGGAATCTAAAGGAAGGAGATTTGGTGCTCAAAGACAACCGGGCTCCCATCCATGACCCTAGGGGCAAGTTTAGACCTAATTGGACTGGTCCCTACATCATTAAGTCTATCTGGTTAGGTGGAGCTGTGGTTCTGATGGATCTGGATGGCTTGGAGTTTTCACATCCGATCAACATGGACAAGTTGAAGAAATATTACCCTTGAGAGGCTCGCTAGGCCGAAAACCCGAAAGGGCGACCTAGGCAAAACTCAGAGCACAAAAAATTTTGAAATTATAAAAACTGAGCTCGCAAGGTTGAAAACCCGCAAAGGGCGGCCTTGGCAAAAGTTAGAGCGCAAAAGGAGAGTGAAAATACCCGAGCGGACCTAAGCCTGAACTACGTAAGGCTTGATTCCCATCTTTGGGATACGTAGGCAACTTCATCCTGAAGTTCAACCACAAACATTTTCCCCGATCAACTTTGTCCATTTGATCATCTCAGTCATCCTTGTCCATCAGCATTTATCGTGATCTCCGGTGTAGTGCTTCTCAGACTAGGGGCAACTTTCCGTTGCTATGCAGTGCCGCGATATCATGCAGACTAGGGGCAACTTTCCAGTTGCTGGAATCCGGGGTTGTGCATCTCAGTGACAGATCTCAGGCGTGTCCAGTTCTGATCCATATCGAAAATAGTTTTGAAAAGTTTTAATAAAAGTTGACTTTGTTCAAATTAATCTTTTTACAACTAAGACCATTTTTGGACTAAAGCGGAAAACTTTCAGTACCCACAACCTTCAATTTCATTGATTTCAAAACAGAATTCTCCTGCTCTTGCATACAAATTGAAGTTGCTTTTTTATTACATCCATGAAGAAAACTTGAAAGTACTAGTAAAAGCAATAAATCCGGGGCACGGATAAGTCAGGTGTCCCTGCGCCCCCTCCCAGAGCTAGTAGAAGCCTCTAATGCCAAGATGGGCCCGGTCTGTGCCTCCTCATTAAGCCAGTCCCAGCACTCGTCAGACAAGGTACAACCGAAAGTGGGAGCGGGGAATAGGAGCTCTCTAGTCCTCCATGCCGTGGCATAACGGGCAAGCTGAGTGCCTCGGACCGGGACTGCAGCCGGGTACTCTATCCCCTCTGGTGGGCAAGTCTGATCATGGCCAAACTGGCGCTGGAACCGGAACGGGAAGTAAAACACGCAGTGGGTCAGACCAATCAACTGGATCCCGACCAGCCGGGACATGCTATAGCTCATCGCCGGGAGATTGAGCCAAGGACAATGCCAAGCAATGCGATCTGCAGACAGGTTGCACATCTAGTCGAACCACCACCCCTCATCATGGGCGTCGACTAAGCGTTGACGAAAGAAGTAGCCGCGAGCTAAATAGGCAGGGCAAGAGTCCACAACCTGCAATTTATCCATCAACCATACCTGGGAAGGGATGAAAAATGAGAGAATAAAGAATAGAGAGATGTACGGTGAGGGAAAAGCGAGAAAAGTGTTTTGTGAGAAAAAACCGAGCCTGAGGGCCGAGTGATGTGAGCAATATATATGCGAGATGGGGTGGGAAACATTACCTGCGACAGTAGTGGACTCCCTGCAAATCTGGTTGTCTCCCGGTGATAGAAAGTGTCCAAGCCCATCAGCGTCTCGGCCAATGTCATGATGATACAGCTTTTTCCTTCTTTCAAGCCTTGAGAAACTTCAATCAGACGAATGCTAGATCCGCCAAAGCCTGAAGTAAGCAAGAAGTGAGATAACATACACAAGCAAAGGGCGTGTTGCCGAAAACTTTGCCAATAATGATTGCCGCGGTCACCAGCATCAGAAAAGCAATAGATCAAGCCGAGAATATCCAGCTCTCCGTTGCAGATCAGAGACCGAGCATCGTGCATGGTGAGTCCACACATTTCCCCTAAAGTTTGGGCATGGCCAAAGCGAAATTGAGGCAAAATTTCTTCACAGCGTTCAAATTCCATCAGAATTTGAAAATCTTCGAAAGTTGGACATACCTCTTGCCCGCCGAAGCTGAAAACATGCGTCACTGGGTTCCAAAACCTCGCCGCGGCATGGAGGAAGAGAAAGTGCAGTGGAGTGCGGCTCAGCGTGAATAGTGCATTCAAGCCGAAACCCCGGAAATTCAATTTTTCCGAGCCATCTAAAGAAGACATCCAAACTGTGAGATTTTCGGCAAGGAAGGCCTCCATTTTGGTGAAAGACTAAGTTGAAATGAATCAACCACGGGTTTGAGGCTTTTAAAGAGGATAAGACACTATTCAGGGGACACGTGTCAAAAACTTGGTGGTTGCAGAGCTAAGTGGCCGGCCGGCCACCTTTTCTAGCAGGCCGGCTACCTTTCTCCCCTCAGTTGTAAAGAACTGGCCGGCTGTAGACGCGCCCTTGGGCTTCGCTACTACAGTTCGGACTCCCTTTTGTTGTCGGTTCTTAATCTGAACCAAAGAGTCCAAATCCGGAAAATCATTTTGAGAAAAACAGATTTTTTGAAAGAAGTGCCAAACATGGACTGCTTTGCCAGATACAGAGTCGCCACCTAAAAATTTTTTAATGGGGAAATTTAGGAAACCCTGACTCGGTGCCAAAGGCCACGTGTCCGTCATCACCAAAGTTGCCTCGGCTCGGGAACTTGGGTACGATCGGGGAAGGTCAGCTATGAGCACCCCCTCTCACCCGGTCCGAAGACTGGCCTCTACTAACTATGATATCCGTTTTTGAAAACGTTATATGTTCTTATTCCGGTTATTAGCCTAGAATTACTATGTTATGCGCATAGCAAACAAGTATAGACTAGATTGCCTAATTTGGAAATAAGCATTGCATATCCGTTTGTCTTGAAAAAACACTTTGAATTTTGCTACTCGCAAGTAGGCTAAAATACGGATTTCAACGAGTTTTTCCAACTCAAACAATCCAACCTTCACCCACAGGCAATCAAACAGTAATATCACATAAGCATTTAGCCGCATGGTAAGCATGCTGTCATGTTAACATTCGCACACATGCAAGATGCTAAAGCATAAATACTTACATCGTACTCCGTGCCAAAACAGTAAACTAGTTAGCAAAACATGCGTGATCCTAATTCATGTTAAAAATGGCTAATGCAACGCATACAGAATGTACTTAGGATAGGCTCGGCTAACCCTAAAATGGCATGTGAAATGCAATCATTTGATGCACGTATTCAAGTTAAATTTGAAGTACAAATGCAGTTAGCGTGATGTGCCGAGCCCGGTGCATGCAAGACAAATGTATGAATGCACGCATGCATAGCATAAGGTATGCTAATTTAAATATGCCCTAATCTACCATCATAAGCGGGTAAATAAAAGGGAAGAAAGACGTGGGATTGGAAGACATGCACACACACGCACCCACACTTATTACAAATTCGCCCTCGCTCGGAGGGACCGAAAGAATAATACAAATCGAATAAATAATTAACTATTCTAGCTAATTAAATATTACAAATCACCTAATTAATTAATAAATTAACTAAGCTAGAAGAAACAGTAAACTGCCTCGGGAAGAGAGTCCAATGCAATGCATGCTCGGTCTTGCTCGGAAGTGCACTGCCATGCATAGACTGCCTCTGTTTTCCCTGCTCTGCCCCTCTGAAGACTGCCAAAGTCTCTGAATTGCTTCCCTGGACATTGGGAGACACTACCGGCTGAGTGGAATTGCCACCAGCAGTATGGTGTGATCATCGGCAGAGAATGAATCCATCGGCCACCAATTGATTGCCGGTCGGCACTTTGTGAAGTCGATCGGCAGAAAGTTCCTGCAGAACCTGTTTGACAGCAGTAGAGGACAGAGCTTTGCATGGCAATGCAATTCAAGCAATGTATGCACCAACCAAGCCCCTTATCATGTTTATGACTCAAAGGGACATGGTCCTTGGTTCTCGGACCATCAATCGCGCATTTCAATGCGTGATGGCCCAAGAGACCAAGTTGTGCATGTTGATTTCAAATGCGATGCAAACCAACAAACAAATGGCCCAACCTCTATCACTTGATCAAGAGGCAAGACACGCATGCCAATGCAATGCAACCTAAGCATGCAATCAAAAAAGCAACATGAGCATACAAGCAAGCAATGCAAAACATACATCAATCATGCAAGGCATGGACAACGATCATGCAAGACATAGGGCAAGCATGTTAATATCAAGCATGTGAGATGTGATCCAAATGTACAAATATGCAAGGCATGCAATATCACACAAATGGGACCAAGCATGTAACAATATACAAAGTAAGCATGCAACACAAGCTAAGGGAGGGACTTACACTAGTCGGACAGCCCAAAATTAGGTCCAAAACAGTGGCCAAAGCTATGGAAGTGAGGTCCAAAACACACACACACATGCATGCAAATATGGTCCAACATTTAGGCATATTAAAGCAACTTTTAAGCACACTTAAAAGGCACAAACATGGACATATAACCAACATGTTAGACACTAGAAACATGCTAGAAAAGGTGCCCAATCAAACAAGTCACGCAAGTAAGGCATGCTAGAGGGGTTAAAGCTTAAGGCATACAAGAGGTATTGCATGGTGGCTATACAAAACAAGGCATGAATGACTCCAATGACTTAAAACAGTCCCTTAGCACACCAAATCATGCAAATAAGCTTCACAAAGCTTGGCCAAAACATAAAAGCATGATAGTCTAAATGCTATGCATGTATTGAGGCAAATCATGGCATTACAAGGTAGGTATGCAAAGCAAGCATGGTGTACCAAAACCAACACACAACAATGTTATATCATGGCATAATAAGCATAAAACACAGCCATGGCATGATCAACAAACACTCAAACATGATGCTCCCTCAAGAGGCCAAAAAGTGCCCTTTTCAAGGACAACAAGGAGAGGGGGTGGCCCTCTCCTTCTTGGGACTTCAAGGTACCATCCTTACCACTGAAATCCCTCAAGATTTCAGTGGTGAGGAGGCCCAAACACCAAAGTCTCAGAGCTCACTCAAAATAGCACAAAATGGGGCCTCTCAAGGCTTAAGAGGGGTCAAACAACTCCAAACCACAAAACACTCTAAACAAACTACTTAGAGGACCCAAAAACAGAACTTTTTTATGTTATACACTAAACACAAAAACAGTTACAAGATGGTCAAAAGTAGGATGCAAAAATGGGGTAAAAAGGACTAGTTTCTTACCCTTGAAGCCTTTCTTCAACAATGGTGATCTTGTTGCTCCTTCAAGCTCAAATCCAGCCAAGAGCACTAAGAACAAACCTCTAGTCCTTCAAAAGCCAAGGAAAGGTGTAGCACTATGTGTTTGTGTGCAATAGTAAGCTTAAACACACACAATGGCAAAAGAGGGAGAGGTATAGATATAGGTTAGATACACTAACTTAAACCCTAAAACCAGAGCTCTCTAACTCTCCTCTCCAACTTCTCTAACCCTAAAGCCAAGAGGGGAGGGCTCCTCTTATAGAGGAGCCAATCTTGTAAAGCTTACAAGGTAAGCTATCAAGAGGGCCATCCCTCCATACACGTGTATGGAGGGGAAGCAAATGCAAGACAGCTGTGCTAAAATATCTGCAAAAGCAGATGAACAGTAGTCGGCTGCTCAAAATTGCCATTTTGACAAAATGGACTGCCGACCGGCAACAAAGAGTGCCGACCGGCAATATACATTGCCGATAGAAACAAAACACTAGCCGGTGGCCTCTAGAAATGGCCGGTGATGTGTGGGGATTCCTCACAAGGCATTCCCTGCCCCTCCAAGGCAAAACACAAGTGTTTGGTGCAAAACCAGACACTAAACAGTCGAGTTCGGGGATCCTGAGGCAAAGCGCGTAGCCGAGACCTCCGGGAACTCCAAACGAACACAAACATGGATGATCACCGGGTGTTCAAACGGTGACGTCCAAGTCTTGAGGACGGTCAAAAATGGGGTGTCTACACCAGCCGACTCCCAAAAGTGGCTGGCCATGCTCCAATGTGTGCCATTAGCCTTGTTTTACCCTCCGGAAAGAAGTTCCAAGCATTTCTATGCATCGGGAGTGTCGAAGGCCTCAATTTCCCTCAGTTTCGGATGCGTTCCGTCGCCCAGATCGTCCGAAATACACTTTGATTATTGAGTTGTTGTTTAGTCTTGCTTATCGAGTTGTTGTTTTGCTTATCGAGTTGTTGCTTTGTTAGTCGAGCTGTGTTGTTTATCGAGTTTTGTTTATCGAGTCGTCAAGTTTTGTGTACTTGAGTTGTTACTCTTATTTTGTTCTGTTTTGCTTATTGAGTTGTAAACTTGCTAAGGTTTTGTTGCTTCTTAGTAAGTTAAAGTTGTTTGGTTTGTTGTGACGGTTCACTACCTGACTCGGTAAATACACAATGCACATTTCCATTCAAAATCTCATTTTTGTGCAAAATGATGCGATGCTTAAAGCATAAAATACAATACTTTTTTCAAAAGCTGTTTCATTCCATCATGCTTCCTTTGTTACAACACATTTTGCAAACAGAGGTACAAGTTTTACAAAAAACGAAACTACCTAGTAATATACAATGTGCTACAAACTACTAGCAAAAAGGTAAATAAAACAGGGGACTGCAGCATCAATGCTCTCGGGAGCGGGAATAAGAGGCCCTCTTCATCCTCTTCTGTGAAGCAGCCTCCGCACCACCACCATCATCCAAGTCGGAGCCACTATCCTCGGGATCCCCCTCAGCCTCGCCTCCACTCCCCGAATCGGGATCGGAACTACCCTCTCTATCAGCAGATGTCTCCGACTGACGATCTGCAGCCTCCTCCTCCTCATCCTCACCGGGCTCCTCCTCTACAATGTGTGCCCTGTGTCTACGAGACGACCCCCCTCCCCGAGCTCCTCGAGCTCCTCGAAAAGGCCCGGATGCCCCAGCTCCTCGAAAAGGCCTGGATGGCCCAACTCCTCGAGAAGGCCTGGATGGCCCGACTCCTCGAAAAGGCCCAGATGGTCCACCTCTCCAAGAAGGCCCAGGTGGCCCGGCCTGCGGCTGAGCATATACCGGAGGCATCTGAAAATAAAGAGTTCAATTTGAATACATCAGATGCAGATACAAGAAAACTACATGAAGTAGGTACATGTAAACACAGTGTGCAAGTGGGGTGTGTGTCAGATGTGCTCTACACAAACAGCCTATCAGTACAGTAGAATGATCAAAATCAGCATATCATCAGAAGTATGGTAAATGCCAGAAAACTAAAGGGTACCTGGAAGCCCATAATAGACAACTACGCCTCTCTCCGCAGGACCATCCCCTCAAGTGAGGCTACCATCTCGAGCACCTGATCCATGTACTCAACGGGGGGCTGCAGATGCAAAGGCAAGGGTATCAGTGAAGGAATGAACGTCCAAGTATCTGAGTAATGAATCAAAGCTGTAAAACATACCGGTGGTGAGTCGGGGTCTCTGACATATCGGTGGCCAGGCATCGGAGGCTCTATCGGGATCGAAATCGAAGAAGTAGTCCCATACTGCCACCCCATCAACTCGGTCGGCATATCCGGCCATCCAGGATGATGATAAGACGGAGGAACCGGGGGAACAAATCCACCCCCACCTCTAGATGTACCAGCCCTGCTGGTGGATAGGGCGTCTACAGCCCGAGCCTAGGCCTGGCTCGAAGAAGGCATGCCAGCAGGCCTCATCGTCGGAGTGCGAACTCCCGTCAACGGAGGCATCAAGTATATGTGACGGTAAGTGGCATAATCTCCCTCCTCAAGATGCAGTAAGGCGTCAGTACCCAGCATAGCACTAGTAACATCCCGGAAGGAAAGCCTGTCAGCAATCCGCATATCAACTGGGGGTACTGAGGGAGGGTCCTGAGAAGTATAGCCCCACACCTGACGCAAAAAGTGCTCCCCCAGAAACCAGGCCCTACCAACTGACCCCTCGAATAGGATCATGTACTGGGAAGCACCCTGTCCTCCGGTAAATTGGAATCGGAGACCTTCACCTAAGGGCGCCCAGGGCTGCCATGTGATCTGCAGATAACCGATGCATAAACCAATCAGAAATCGGAAATGTACAAGACAAATCAAAGATGAAAACGAAAAGGACTGAGAATTCTGAAATACCTCCGTCGACCGCACCGTGTCAAAGTACTGCCGTAGATAAAGGAGAGTCTCCCGAGGTCTTGGCCGGTGCTGGCCCTCAAATACAAGTGAGTACGGGGTCACGAGGGGCCCCTCTACCACCAACTCCTGGGCTAATGTTGGGAAGTACACATAGACCCATAGCTGTGGAAAGCAGTGCAGAATGTAAATGCAGAGTGCTGAGGGCAAAATACAGAGTGTAGAGTGCGTCGTGTGTGCAAGATACAAGTAATGAGGAGCAGAAATGTAAATTAGAAGGGCAGAAAGTACCTCCCAAGCTCTCCAGTAGCCACCAAGCAAGTCTTCCCGACCGCGGGAGGTCGCGCTCACATAGCAGTAAAGGGTGGCCAAGCCGGCGCCACCCCAGTCATACCGTCTGACCTGTGATAGGTCCACCAGAGCGCTCAACAGATACAATCCAACCATGTTCCCTCTATCGGCGAACAAAGTAGTCCCGAAAAAGAACATCAGAAAACCACGGGCATACTGCTCTGCCTCTTCAGGAGTCCCGGGCTCCATCTCCACCCTCCGAAAATGGGAAGAGAACCAGGTATATCGGACTCTGCCCGAAGATCTATCAACAGGCGAGCAAGCCCCCAGTAAATGTATCCAAGCGGCCTCCCACTGGCCCATGTCTTCGTCATAAGGGATGGGCCAACCTCCCACATCAAGACCAGTCAGTACGGCAAAGTCGAGCGGGGTCATAGTCAAGTCCCCCGTGGCAGAAAAATGGAAGGAGTTGGTGGTGTCCCACCATCTCTCCACCAAGGCGGCCATCAACGTCCTCCTGGCAGGACAACGAGATAGCCCAGAGCAGAAGGGCCCGAACCCTGCCAAGTCGACCAAATCCCGGACAGCCTCTGGAAGCTTGGCATACCAATCCCGCGCCGCGGTAGAGCCGTATCCCCGCACAGTGCGAGAGCTCACCTGCATTCAGAATGAATGCGTGTTTCAGCATTTTAGAATGAAATGAATGAGCTGCGTGCAAATGAAACGAATAAGCTGCGGGCAAACAAAATGTATGAGCCGTGTGCAAAGTCAAAATCAGAAACAAAATCTGGGCTGTGTGTTCAGAAAATCATTATTTGGGCTGTGTGTTCAGAGAATCAGTATTTGGGCTGCGTGTTCAATTCTTAATCAGTGTGTGCTGCATGTTCACCTTCAATTCGGGCTGTGTGTTCAGGAAATCAGTGTTTGGGCTGCGTGTTCAACTCTCAATCAGTGTGTGCTGCGTGTTCACCTTCAATTTGGGCTGTGTGTTCAGAAAATCAGTGTTTGGGCTGTGTGTTCAACTTTCAATCAGTGTGTGCTGCGTGTTCACCTTCAATTTGGGCTGTGTGTTCAAAAAATCAGTATTTGGGCTGCGTGTTCAACTCCCAATCAGTGTGTGCTGCGTGTTCACCTTCAATTTGGGCTGTGTGTTCAGAAAATCAGTATTTGGGCTGCGTGTTCAACTCTCAATCAGTGTGTGCTGCGTGTTCACCTTCAATTTGGGCTGTGTGTTCAGAAAATCAGTATTTGGGCTGCGTGTTCAACTCTCAATCAGTGTGTGCTGCGTGTTCACCTTCAATTTGGGCTGTGTGTTCAGAAAATTAGTGTTTGGGCTGTGTGTTCAACTCTCAATCAGTGTGTGCTGTGTGTTCACCTTCAATTTGGGCTGTGTGTTCAGAAAATTAGTGTTTGGGCTGTGTGTTCAACTCTCAATCAGTGTGTGCTGCATGTTCACCTTCAATTCGAGCTGTGTGTTCAGAGAATCAGTATTTGGGTTGTGTGTTCAACTCTCAATCAGTGTGTGCTGCGTGTTCACCTTCAATTTGGGCTGCGTGTTCAGAAAATCATTATTTGGGCTGTGTGTTCAGAGAATCAGTGTTTGGGCTGCGTGTTCAAGTTTCAATCAGTGTGTGCCGTGTGTTCACCTCAATAACGGGTTGCGTGTTCAACTCTCAATCAGTGTGTGCCGTGTGTTCACCTCAACAACGGGCTGCGTGTTCAACTTTCAATCAGTGTGTGCTGCGTGTTCACCTTCAGTTTGGGCTGCGTGTTCAACTCTCAATCAGTGTGTGCCGTGTGTTCACCTCAACAACGAGCTGTGTGTTCAACATCAAAGTATGAGCTGTGTGTTCATCTTAAGTGTTTGGGCTGCGTGTTCAAGTTTCAATCAATGTGTGCCGTGTGTTCACCTCGACAACGAGCTGTGTGTCCAACATCAAAGTGTGGGCTGTGTGTTCATCTCAAAGTTTGGGCCGTGTCTTCAATTCTCAACCAGTGTGTGTCGTGTGCTCACAATCAATTTATGGACTGAGTGTTCAGAAATTCGAGTGATCGAACCGTGTGTTCAAAATACAAACATGGCAAAGGCATAGAATGCATGAAAAATGCAGAATATGTTGCAGAAAAGGTAAAAACGAAGTAAATACCTCTCGTGCCTCATATGAAAGATGATACTCTGGCTCCCGCAGAAGCAGATCCTCGGACGCTCGCTCATCAAAGTCTGTGAAGTGATGGAAAACAGCTCGTGGAAGAACGTGTGCCGGCGGGGCGTACCTCTCGGGAATGAAGGGTCGAACCCCCGGAGGCAGGGCCATAATGTCAGGATCATCCCCAGCACCCAGAGGACCCCCACCGTGGGGAAAATGGCCGGCCATTTCAGAAAATCTGCAAAAGAAGCAAAAAACGAGCAAAAATGAGCCACAATCGGAAAAAGTCAACAAAAGTCAACTCTCGGGAAATGAAAAAGGCAACAAAAGTCAACTCCCGAAAAAATCTTCCAAATGTTGAGGCAAACTCACCTCAAGTGGCGAAAATGAGAAAAGAAGCCCCGAATTCAAAATTTAATCGGTTCAAAGTGCTTAAAACTGAAAGATTTCACGGAAACAACTTGCGTGGGACGTTGGAAAACGCGTATAGAGCAAAGATCTGAGGGAGAAAATGGTTTGGGGAGCTAGAGGAGATGATTTCGGAGCTGAGGTTATGAGCTCAAAGTGTTTGGGTGAGTGGATTTAAAAAAAAGAATGTGAAAAGACCAAAATGCCCGCGGATTTGGGCAAGTGGCCGGCCATCTCCTTTTCAAAACCTAGCCGATGGCCTCCCTTGGGAAAGAAAACTGGCCGGTGGTGATCTCTAGGTGGGTCCCAAGCTCTCTGCAAATTTTGGGAAGGATTGGAGTTCCCGGGACCTGAAAAAGTACAAAAGAAGTGCACTTCTTGTCGCGAAATCGCTCCGCCGGATCCAACTCCTGATGCGTATCTCATCATTACTCATCGAAAGTGAGATGTATCCTTTTTGAACATGTTGTGATCTCTCCGAGATGTAAACCGGAGGCCGCGGTCGAGTCGCTCTCACCGAAACGCGCATTTCTCTGCCCGTTGTTTCGTGACAAACATGCATTCTAGTTCACGCTTATTCTACATTGTTGTGCACATAACTTGCATTCTCATGAACATACTTGCATTGTTATGCACGTTTTCGTGATATTGCCATGCCTCTGTGCTTAAGCTTGCGTTGTCACGCACGCTCCTTTCTCGCATTGCGATGCACTCACCCACCGACACCACGTTTGTCGAACTTTCGATATCACATTGAATATATGTTGCTAAGAATGTTGTGCTTGTTGAGTTTCTTTCTTTTGCAGGCACGATATTGTATGTACGGTTCATTTGAAGCTGGTGCGACCAGACGGATCACGCAGGTATTGTATCTTCTCCGTGTGAGACGCGACGAGAATGGAATAATTCTCCGCATTTTTAACTGCATGAAATGTAGTTGTTGCTTTGCATTCTTGCTTAAAACTGTTGCATCTATTTGCGAATACTTGCTTCATTACAGCTTGCTGCATTTGCATGATCTTTAAGTTACATCTGGCCCTGTGCATATCGCTTTACATTTTGCCCCTTGCCTGCGGGCGCGCCTGCGGGCATATCTCTGTTTATCTTGTATGATTGTCTAAGTCTTCGGCCTTGTCAAAAATTGGTCGTCTCTGGGCTTTGACATTCACTCCCGTCACTTGTGACTTTCGAGTTCTGTCAAAGAGGGGCAACTGTAGACACCCCATTTTTGACCGACCTTAAGACTCAGACGTCACCGATTGAGCGCTTGGTGATGTTGCATACTGTGCTTGTCCAAAGGTTTCAGAGTCTCGGCTGTGAGCCTTGCCTCCGGACCTCCGGGCTATCTCATGCTTTGCCTCGGTTTGCGAGCCAGGCTCGGTTTTCCTTGTTTTCCTTCCAGAAGGGAGGGAGAGGTCTCGTAGACCATCTCTCAGTGGCCGTAGGCTACGTTTCGTGGTTGTAGGCCATTTTGCCCATTTCAGAGCCCGGTTCCTGGTTTTCAGAGTCGTTGGCCGTGTGCCTCGGTTCGAGACCGCTTAACCATCTCTGTTTGCTCCGGTTTTTGGCACATATCTTATTTACTCCCTTTTGAGGGACACTGTGGTCTGAGAGACCCACTTCGTGGTCGAATACCACTCCCGGTGCCTAACAGTCAATTTTCGGGGCCTCGGACTGCGCGTTTCGGCCCCTGAACCTTCATTTTGCATCGGTTTGTGTTCATTTTTTGCAGGGACCTCTGTTTCATCACTAGGAAGGTCATAGAAGGGTGGGAGGCCAGTAATTGTTTCAGCAACCAATTATATTCCTTCATCGCCCTCCGACGCCCGTTTTTCTCACTCGAAAGCCAATGTTGACCACCCTAAGTCCACTTTTTCCAGCCCCAAACCACATATTTGTGTTGTACACACATGGGAGGTCAAAAATATCATATGGTCGGCTAGTAATTGTGATTGACCCTTTTGAACCCCTCCTAAAAGTGACCTATTCTCTCTCCTGGTTCACTGTTGCCAATTTTTGACCACAGGGTTATGTTGAGAACACCTGGGAGGCCACCAATTTGTGGTGGTCGGCTAGTAATTACACTTGGCCTTTTTGACCCCTGGCCGGCCGGCCATGGGGAGAGCCGGCTGGCCACCTGCAAATCCAATACCTGGCCGGCCAGAATCCTTACAGTTGGTACATTACAAATATACACTTTTTTCCCCCCCAGATTTTGTATCCGGGGGGCCAACTTTTTAGGGGGAAACTTGAATCCATTTCCCCCCCTTTTTTTCCCCCTCTTTCTCCCCCTCTTTTGCCTATATAAACCAGCCTCCAGCTCTGGTATAGGGGTTAGAAAAAAACCCCTTGGAGCTCCTATATTGCATCTCTCTCTTTCCCTCATTCCAAGCTCCAAATCTCTCAAGTCCTACACTCATTTCTACACCACCACCTAGCACCACACCACTACTCCATTCCAGCAGCTTGGAGGGCCTTCTCAGAGCTTTGGAGGCACCATTTCTCAAGCCAAAAGTTTGCTAAAGTTTGGTCTTCAAGGGTGAGTGTCTTTTCCCCTCTTTCAAGCTTATTTTTGCATGATTTCTTAGCTATTCTTTCTTTCATTTTTGAGCTCCGACCCTAACTTAAAGTAGCATTATTTTGAGCTCTCCTTCATGTTTTTTCAAGGGTATTTACCTGTTTGAGGCCTCCTTCTTTCACTTGCTTCATTACCCCTCTTGTATCCCCCTTTCTTGCATAGCGTTTTTGGCCTATATGTAAACTGTTTTGAGGCATGATGTAAACTGTAATGTAGCTTATTTTGAGCCCTTATTCAACATTGTTGAAGGGCTCATCACTGTTTGGGGCCTCCATATGTCACTTGTCTTTGTATCCATCTCATGGCCCTATTTTTGCATGATTTGTTAGCCTTTTATGCTTCTATTTTTGGGCTCTGGTCCGAACTGAAGGTGGCCTCATTTTGACCCCCTCTTCATTTTTCATTAAGGATCTTTTGTTGTTTGAGGCTTCCCTTTTGTACTTTGTGTTATAGCTCTCTTTTGGCCTTATTTTGCATAGTATTTTGAGCATGCTTGTGCACTGTTTTGGGTCTGGCCATCAACTGTAAAAAGCCATATTTTGGGCCCCTCTTCAACATTGTTGAAGGGCCCTCTTGTGTTTGAGGCCAGAAAGCATCACTTGCTTCTTTGTCCCTCTTTTGGCCCATTTTTGCATGCTAACTTAGGCCTATTTGTGCTCACTGTTTGACCTTGCTTGAAACTGTAAATATGCTTGTTTTGGGGCTGCCTTGCTTCTGTCTTCACACTTCATGTTCAAATAATACATGTATTGCATAGCTATAGGTCATTTCATGTACCTTATTTCATGTTTCGGGATTTATTCCATGCATCGGGTGTCATTTTGCCATCTTTCGGGGCTGTTTTGCATCACTTATTGCCACTGAAATTTGCATGTTAGTATGCCATGTTCTATGCTTTGCCATGTCTTGTTAGAGTGGCATTTCGTGCCTTAGGGTCGGTCCTCGGTTTGCGTGCACGTGTGCACGCATTTCGAGTGTCTCATTTTCATCTAATGGCCTCCTATGTGAGTGTGGCTGAGGTCCACTTGTGTTGGTGTAAGTCCATTATGCATTGTGTATGCCATTTCATTTCGTAGCATTGTGTATGCTAGGTTGTATGTTAGCGTATTGTGTATGTCATGTTACCTCGTGCATTGTGTATGCCATTCCATAGCATTGTGCATGCTAGGTTGTATATTAGTTGCATTCATACATGTCATGCATACTGCATTGTGTTTGGGATAGGAGTTAGCCCGAGCATGGGAAAGAGGTACGTTTCGCACTTCGAGTGACGGAACGTGTCTCAATTCCCAGTCACCAACACTCCGGATTATCCATGATGGAGTCTTGGTCTTGTTGTGTTTTCATGTGCATTCATTCCATATTGAGTTGTGCGATTCGACTCCTCAGCCATCATGCATCAATATGCGTGATTGGTGGCACGAGGATCGAGACATGCATACATATGTGAAAATACATTGCTATGCCCCTTTCCTGCTCTCTGTTGCAGCAAATCAAGAATCAGCAGCCTTCCGGAGCTTGGCACGCTTTCCAAAAAACAATTGCAAACAGAGGCTAATTGGGGCATCGCGATGGATTTCCGCGCAAGGCAACCCGAACATGCATCATTCATCATCCGGACCGGAGTTGAGGCAGTCCCTAGCTTGCATGCTAGTTTACCGCTTTCCTAGATTAATTTGTAAATTAATTAGGATTTTGTATTTATTTTGGACTGTATTATTTATTTGGACCGTACTATTCGGGACTGTATATTATTTTATTCGGACCCTCTGCGCGAGGACAATGTTGTAATAAGTGTGCGTGTGTGTGATGTATGTCCTCCAACCCCACGTCTTTCTTCCCTTTTATTTACCTGCTTATGATGGTTAGATTAGGGCATGTTTCAATTAGCATACTGTAGACGTCCCCCGAACGCATCCCGGGGAGAGGGGTGCGAATCCCCCCCCCCGGTTCTGGTTCGATATTGGGTCACTACAGTTCGAAGGACTCAATTTGTCACGGTTCTAAATCTGAACCAAAGAGTCCAACTCTGGCAAATCGTTTTGAAGAAAAACAGATTTTTTGAAAGAAGTGCCAAACATGGACTGTTTTGCCAGATACAGAGTCGCCACCTAAATATTTTTAAAATTGGGGAATTTAGGAAACCCTGACTCGGTGCCGAAGGCCACGTGTCCGTCATCACCAAAGTGACTTGGCTCGGGAGCTTGGGTACGATCGGGGAAGGTCAGCTATGAGCACCCTCTTTCGCCCGGTCTGAAGACCGGCCTCTACTAACCGTGATATCCGTTTTTTGAAAACATTACATGTTCTTATTCCAGTTATTAGCCTAGAATTACTATGTTATGCGCGCAGCAAACAAGTATAGACTAGATTGCCTAACTTGGAAATAAACATTGCATATCCGTTTTGTCTCGAAAAACGTGTTGGTTTTTGCTACTCGAAAGTAGGCTAAAATACGGATTTCAATGAGTTGTTCCAACTCACGCAATCCAACCTCCACCCACAGGCATTCAAGCAATTTATCACGTAAGCATTTAGCCGCATGGCAAGCATACTGTCATGGCAAACGTTCACACGTATGCGACATGCTAAAGCATAAAAACTTACATCGTACTCCGTGCCAAAACAATAAACTAGTTAGCAAAACATACATGACCTAGTTCATGTTAAATGACTAATGCAACACAGGCATAGATGCAATCTAGAGTAGGCTCGGCTAACCCTAAACATGGCATGTGAAATGCGCGAGTAGCACATATTCAATTTGGAATTGAAAATTGCAATGCAGTTTGTATGATGTACCGAGCCCGGTGCATGTAAACAAATGCATGAATGCACGCATGCATTGCATAAGGTATGCTAAAATAAGTATGCTCTAATCTACCATCGAAAGCGGGTAAATAAAAGGGATAGAAAGAAATGGGGGTTTGGAAGACATACACCCACTCACACACACTTATTACAGATACGCCCTCACTCGGAGGGACCGAAAGAATATACAATTTAATTAACTACGCAAGCTAATTAATTATTACAAATCAACTAAATTAATCAGATAAATTAATTAATCTAATTAAACAGTAAACCGCCTCGGGATGAGGGCCAAATGCAGCGCGCGCTCGGGACTGGCTCGGAACCGCACTGCCATGCACGGATTGCCTCTGTTTCCTCTGCTCTCCTCCTCAGAAAATTACCAAAGTCCCAGGAGTGCCTCTCAGGGCACTAGGGATCACCACCGGCTGGGGTAGGACACCACCGGCTGAAGGAGGAGGCCACCGGCACAAAAAGAAGCCATCGGCTGTTTGTTGACTGCCGGTCGGCACTAAATAGTGCCGGCCGGCACTGAATGCCTGCAGAACCTGCAACTCACAGCAGCAGAGGGGAAATCTATGCATGACAATATAATTCAAGCCATTTATGCACCAAACACATCCCTTATCATGTTAGTGACTCAAAGGGGCATGTGCCTCGATTCCCGGACCACCAATCGCGCATTTCCATGCATGATGGCCCTAAGAACCAAGAATGCAACTTTGATTTCAAATGCATGCAATGCAAACAAGCAAACAAGGGTGCCAAACCTCTATCATTTTCATCTCAAGAGGCCAAGCATGCATGCTCATGCAATGCAACTCTAAGCATGTTATCTAGCATGCAACATGAACAATGCAAGCAAGCTAAACATGTTAGGCATACAACCTAAGCAAGGAGGCATATAAACCAAGCAATGGAGTGGACTAAAACATGAATTAGGCTACTCCTAATTGGCCTAAAATCAGTGGCCAAAGTGCTACATCATGAGGGCCAAACACACATGCACACATGCACAAGTTAAGGCACCAACACTTAAGCACAATTAAGCAACTCTCAAACACATCTAAGAGGCACAAACATGGACTATTAGCATACATGAAAAGCTCTGAAATTCATGCAAAACATGATGCCAAATCATGCAACAAAACAAGCCAAACAAAGCATGCAAATGGTCTAAGGTTCAAAGCAAGTCAATGAGGCTTTGAACCACACTTAGCACAACCACACATGGCAATACTTAAACACTTAAAAACAGAGTTTTAACACATAAAACTAAGCCTAAAGGACCACCTAGATGGCATCTAGATGACATGAATCCAAAGGCATGCATTAAAGCCAAAACATGGAGCATTTAACACATACTCTTAAAGCATTAAAGAGGCATGCTAAGCAATCAAACAAACATGTATGAAGGACTGAAATAGCATGCAAAATGGTTCCAAACCATCAAAAATAAAGCAAGCAAGGCATGCTACACTCTCATGCTCTTAAGGCCAACAAGTCAAATGCAAAGGAGCTATGAGATACAAGTCATGGCCGACCAAAACAAGCATGGACAGACCTTATGCATGGCAAAATAAACATACAAGCTTCATGGATCTAAGCCTAAAACATGCTAGAAATAAAGGCACACAACCTAGGCATGTTAAGGGACTATTAAGGCATTACAAAGCAACTATGCAAGGCATGCAAAGAGTGCTAAAACCAACACTTAGCAATGTCATATTAGGGCATAATAAACATAAAATGCAGCCAAGACATGCTCAAAACATAACCAAACATGGTGCTCCTTTGGAGGCCAAAACTTGCCCTTTTCAAGGACATTAAGGAGAGGGGGTGGTCCTCTCCTTCTTCAGACTTTAAGGCATCATCTTCACCACTGAAATCCCTCAAGATTTCAGTGGTGAAGAGATCCTAACACCAAAGTCTTGGATCTCTCACAAAATAGCACAAAAAGTGGCCTTTTCAAGGCCTAAGGGTGGTCAAACCTACCCAAACCACCAAGCACTCTTAATAAACAATAAAGAGGGTTAAAAAATAGAACTTTTATGTGTTAATCACTAAGCACAAAAATAGTTCTAAACTAGGTAAAAATAAGGTGCAAGAATGGGGTAAAAAGAGCTAGTTTCTCACCCTTGTTGACCACCTTCACAAGAGTTGATGTTGTTGCCTTCTTTTGCTTGAATCCAGCCAAGAACACCAAGAACAACCCCTTAGGACCTCTGTAACCAAGAGAAGGTGAAACACTAGGTGTTGATGTGCAAAAGTAAGGCACAAACACCTAGTTACACAAACAAGAGAGAAGTATAGATATAGGATAGATATAGAACTTCTAACCTAAAACCAGAGCTACCTCTCACCTCTCTCACAAAAAAACTTCTAACCCTTGAGCCAAGAGAGAAGGCCTTCTCTTATAGGCATCAATCTTGTAAAGCTTGTCAAACAAGCTTACAAGGAGGGCATCCCTCCATACACGTGTATGGAGGGGAGGCTAAAGCCATACAGCTGTCTAAAAATATCTCATAAAGCAGCTGTATAGTGGTCGGCAGGGCAAAATGGTCATTTTGCCAAAACAAGTGCCGACCGGCACAAAAGAGTGCCGACCGGCACAATATAGTGACGGTGGCAACAACAACCAGCCGGTGGCCTCTAGCCACTGTCGGTGGTGTGTGGGGATACCTCACAAAGCATTCCCTGCCCTTCCAAGGCAAAACACAAGTGTTTGGTGCAAAACCGAACACAAAACGGTCGAGTTCGGAGGTCCCGAGGCAAGGCGCGCGAGCCGAGAACTCCGGGAACTCCAAACGAACACAAGCATGGATAATCACCGAGCGTTCCAACGGTGACGTCCAAGTCTTGAGGACGGTCAAAAATGGGGTGTCTACACATACAGTATGATAACATGTTTGCATTCATTCATCTGTCTTGCATGCACCGGGCTCGGCGCATCATACTAACTGCATTTGTATTTCAATTCCAAGTTGAATACATGTTAGTTGTAGCATTCCATATGCCATGTTTAGGATAGCCGAGCCTGCTATAGTTGCATTATTGCATGTGTTGCATTAGGCATTTCTGTATAATTAAGATCATGCATTGATTTCTAATTAGCTTCTTTCTTTGGCTTAGAGTACTCGGTAAGTTTTATGCTTTAGCATCCTTGCATGCGTGTGAGTGACTGCCATGAATAGCATGCTTACCATGAGGCTATTTGCTTATGTGATATACCTGCCTGAATGCCTGTGGGTGAAGGTTGGGTTACTTAGATTGGAACAAATCATTCACTGTGAGTTTTAAGCCCACTAGATAGTGGCAAAACCATGTTTTCTAAGCCCACCCGAGGGTGGCAAAATCTGCATTTTAAGCCTACTTGCAAGTAGCAAACCATCTTTCAAAAACAAATATGAAGTGTTTTGTTCCAATTCAGGCGACCCGGTCTATACTTGTATGCTGTGCGCATCACATAGTAAATCTAGGCTAATAACCGGAATAAGAACGCATAATGTTTTCAAAATTAGATATCATGGTTAGTAGAGGCCGATCTTTGATCGGGCGAGCGGGGGTGCTCACGAAGTGACCTTCCCCAATCGTACCCAAGTTCCCGAGCCGAGGCAACTTTGGTGATGACGGACACGTGGCCTTAGGCAACGAGTCATGGTTTCCTAAATTTCCCAAAAATAAAATATTTAGGTGGCGACTCTGTATCTGGCAAAGCAGTCCATGTTTGGCACTTCTTTCTCAAAATCTGTTTTCTCAAAACGATTTATCGGATTTGGACTCTTTGGTTCAAGATTAAGAACTGTGACACGAACCGAGTCCGAGCTGTAGCGAGGTCCCCCGCGGGCTTGTTACACAGAGGTCTTGGAATTTTTGACCTCTAACATTGAAGTGTTCGCCTGGACACCATACGACATTCCAGGCATTGATCCCAACTTCATCTATCACCAACTCAATATCCACCCATCTGCCAGGCCAGTCATTCAGCGAACTCGCAGATCGGCATTCCACCACGCCGAGATAGTGGCGGAAGAAGTAGGAAACCTGCTGGAGGCAGGAGCAATTAGAGAGGTGCACTACCCAAGATGGATCTCCAACACAGTCGTAGTGCCAAAAAAGAATGGTAAGTGGCGTGTCTGTGTCGACTACAAAACAGTCAACAAGGCATGCCCTAAAGACAGTTTTCCTTTGCCACGGATAGATCAACTGGTAGACCTAACGGCGGGGCACAACCGACTTAGCTTTCTGGATGCATACAGAGGCTACCATCAAATTGCCATGCACGAACCAGATCAAGAAGTGACGTCCTTCACAACTCCAAGAGGACTATACTGCTACAAGGTCATGCCCCTTTGGCCTAAAGAACGCAGGGGCGACATTCCAGAGAATGGTCACCAAGATGTTTGAGCCATTGTTAGGCAGAACAATGGAGGCTTACATCGACGATATGGTGGTCAAGAGCAAGGATGAGAATGACCATCTCAAGGACCTAGGTGAGATGTTTGAGATCCTAAAGAAGCATAAGTTACGCCTCAACGCGTCGAAGTGTGCATTCGGAGTAGGATCTGGCAAATTCCTGGGCTTCCTGGTGACCAACCGGGGTATAGAGGCAGACCCCTCCCAGATCAAGGCAATTCAGGATCTGGAGAGACCAAACTCAGTAAAAGAAGTACAGCATCTCACCGGCATGGCGGCTGCGCTCAATCGGTTCATAAGCCGGTCGTCAGACAGACTACGACCATTCTTTCATGCCCTAAAAGCCAAGTTTGAGTGGGACGAAGAATGCGACCGAGCTTTGGAAAGCTTGAAGGAATACATGTCTTCTCCACCACTACTTGTAACCCCAATTCATGGAGAAGAACTCTTCTTGTACCTGGCAGTCTCACAGCACGCAATTAGCGCAGTATTGGTCCGTGCAGAAGGAATCCAACATCTACCCATCTATTATGTCAGCAAGACACTGCTGGGCGCCGAAACAAGGTACTTGCCACTGGAAAAACTGGCCCTAGCCTTGATGATGGCCTCAAGAAAGTTGTCGCATTACTTTCACGCCCACACCATAGTTGTCCTCACAGCCTTTCCATTGAAAGCTCTCTTTGAAAGGGCTAACTTCTCTGGGCGAGTCTTAAAATGGGCAGTAGAGTTGGGGTAATATGACATTAAGTTCCAGCCCAGAACCGCAATAAAGGCACAAGCTTTGGCAGACTTCGTCGCAGAATTCACCCCAGGAAGTCATCATATCTGCCCAGTCGACCTGATTGAAACAACCGAACTAGGGATGGAAATTGACGTCGGAATAACGCAACCCCTAGTACTAGCCACTCAGTCAGGTCCCAATACAGACCAGAGTAAAGTAAGGAAGGAAGAAGCGAACCATGGTACACCAAGTCAAGACTCACCAATAAATCAAGACTTGGTACAACCAGATAGCGAGGGGCAACTAGTAGGTGTGAACCATGAAGAAGAAGACACCAGCAACGAGGAAGACCCCAAGGCATCATCTGATCCTTCCACCTGCTGGAAGTTGTTCGTCGGGGAGATGTGGAAGCTCTTTGTGGATGGAGCATCCAACCGGCATGGAGCAGGACTCGGCATAGTCCTCATCTCTCCAGACGGCCTAGTAGTAGAGCAGGCAGTCAACCTTGGCTTCCCAGCATCAAATAACGAAGCGGAGTACGAAGCGCTTCTGGCAGGTCTCAAATCAGCATTTTACATGAAGGCCACCGAACTAATGGTTTACAGCGACTCACAGCTGGTGGTGAACCAAATTTCAAGCGACTATGAGGCAAAGGATGACAGAATGGCTAAGTATCAAGAGCTGGTCAGAACGGAGATCAAGAAATTTGAAGTGGTGAGGATAGAACAGATCGGCAGAAAGGAAAATAGCAGAGCAGACGAACTAGCAGGCCTCGCCTCAATGGCAGATACCTCCATCCCTCATCCACTATTGATCGACTACCTGCCTAGACCAAGCATTGAAGACCCAGAGGCAGAAGAGGTATGTTGCGCCGATCTAGGCCCTTCTTGGATAGATCCCATCATACTGTTCCTAAAAGATGGCACCCTACCAGAAGAGAAGAAAGAGGCCAACAGAATAAGAGCAAAGTGGCTACGATTTTGGCTCTCCCCATCCTTGGCATTGTACAAGAAATCATTCTCGGGACCTTACCTAAAGTGTGTCCACCCCAGTAAAGTGGAAGCATTCTTGTTCGAAATACACGAGGGCGTATGCGGAAGCCATCAAGGGGGAAGATCACTAGCATACAGGGCAATTTCGCAAGGATACTGGTGGCCATACATGCAAGCGGATTCAAAAAAATATGTCAAAAAGTGCGAAAAGTGTCAAAAGTTTGCACACCAAATACACCAACCTGCCAGAGAACTTCTGCCTCTCACTAGCCCATGGCCCTTCGCAATGTGGGGCTTAGACATAGTAGGACCACTTCCAACAGCACCAGGCAACAGGAAGTTCTTCCTTGCAGCAACAGACTACTTCACAAAGTGGGTGGAAGCAGAAGCCCTGGCATCAATCAAGGAGAAAGACGTGAAAAAATTTGTCTGGCAGAATATCATCACTCGATTTGGCATACCTAAAGCATTAATCTCAGACAACGGCACTCAGTTCGACGGCAGAATTTTCAAAGGCTTTTGTGAAGAGTACAAGATAGAGTTCTACAATTCCACACCGGCATATCCACAAGCAAATGGTCAGGCGAAGGCATCAAACAAGGTAGTTTTGGATGGATTGAAGAAAATGTTAAAGAAAGCAAAAGGCAAGTGGGCAGAAGAACTACCTCATGTTTATGGGCTTACCGCATCACACCCCGGCGATCGACAGGAGAAACACCATTCTCCTTAGCTTATGGCATGGAGGCAGTTATTCCATTAGAAGTTGGTCTCCCCACAATTCGAAGCGAAAACTTTGACCCAGACTTAAATGGCGAAGCCATAACATTGGAGCTTGACCTTGCAGAAAAAAGAAGAGACAGAGCATTGGTTCGCATCGCCTCCTACCAACAAGAATTGTCCAGAAAATATAACAAAACAGTGCATCCAAGACAATTCAAGATCGGAGATTGGGTACTGCGCAAAGTGATGGGAAATACCTTGGTACCAGGAGATGGCAAGCTAGGGCCTAACTGGGAAGGACCTTACAAAGTGGTCAGATTAGCGGGCAAAGGGGCATACCACTTAGAAGATAAGGACAGCGAAGCAATTCCCAGACCATGGAACACTGCCAATCTCAAGTTATTTTATTTTTAGCTTTTTTCTTTTAAGTATGTGTAATTTTTTCTTTTCTCAATAAAACAAGTCAATTCTTTTCAGCATGGTTGTTTTTCGGTAAAAGATCGTTTTAGTGGGATAGGAACATTGTAAACACTTTATTCTAAGTTGGCTGGAAAAACCAACTTAGAGGTTGGCTGGATTAAACCAACTCTTTGTACTCTTCAGCCAAAGTAAGGGTATGGCTGAAGAATGGTTGGCTGGATTAAACCAACACCCCTCCTGAGCCCAGGATAAGGATCCAGGCTGCAGGACGTTTGGCCGGAATAACCAAACACTTTATTCTAAGTTGGCTGGAAAAACCAACTTAAAGGTTGGCTGGATTAAACCAACTCTTTGTACTCTTCAGCCGAAGTAAGGGTAAGGCTGAAGAGTGGTTGGCTGGATTAAACCAACTCCTTGTACTCTTCAGCCGAAGTAAGGATATGGCTGAAGAGTGGTTGGCTGGATTAAACCAACTGTTTGTACTTTTCAGCCGAAGTAAGGGTATGGCTGAAGAGTGGTTGGCTGAAATAAACCAACTCCTTGTACTCTTCAGCTGAAGTAAGGGTAAGGCTGAAGAGTGGTTGGCTGGATTAAACCAACTGTGGTTACTCTTCAGCCGAAGTAAGGGTATGGCTGAAGAGTGGTTGGCTGAAATAAACCGACTCTTAGTACTCTTCAGCCAAAATAAGTATATCGGCTAAAAGAGTGGTTGGCTAATAAGTCAAATTGACCAACTGAAACCGGAATACGGTATCTCGGCCGAAAATATTGCAACTTACAGTCAGAAGTATGTGAAATAAGGAGAGTAAACCGAAATAGCAGTTGGAGTAAAAGAAGACATTACAAGTGCAAGCACACAAACCAAACCGAAATAAGAGTTGAGCACAAAAGATGATTTCCATTGATCAAATTCAAGAGCGATTACAAGGAAGGGGCTCCCAGTCCGGTTACAAGTCAAAACAGAAAGAAGAAAAAGAAAAATACAATCAGTTAAAAAGGTCTTCAAGATCGGCTTCAACGTCAACTTGAACACCGGTTGCAGACGGCAGATCTGTCTCGGTAGCAACTTGCAGCACAGTGTCAGTCGGTGGCTCAATAGTCAGGTCTTCAACCATTGGCTCCAACCGAGCTGACTGATCATTGCCTTGCTCATTAACTACCAGAGTAACAGTTGGCTCATTTTCTTCGTCTTCATCATCTGAACTTTGCAAAAGTTGTTGTTGGACAGAAGCAGCATGCTCCACTAGTGAAGCCGGAATAAAATACTGTGGAGCATTGTAGACCTCGGTTTCAGGACCACAGCCGAGCTGCTCCACAGCACTTCTCCAGCCGCACTTAAAAAATAAGTCCTTCGCTGCCTCACATTGTGGAATGTAAAAGACCTCCACCTCCTTAAAACCTTTGGCGTTGGCACCTTTCACCTTCTCTTTTATTTCGACGTCCTTTTTCCCTTCGAGCTTAGCTAGCTCGCGAAGGTACTTGTCTTTCATCACGGCTAAAGCCTTCTGTTTGTCAGCTTCAACCAAAGTAACTAGTCTGGTTAGACGAGCTACCTCAGCCTCTAGCTCGGCCGATTTTCGTTGAGACTCTTTTAGTTCGGTGTTTTTGGCTTCGGCTTCCGCCATGGCCTGCCTCATTGTTTTCCTGAGCTCCAGCACCTTTTGATGGGCAATCTGGCTCTTTTGGAGAGACTGAAAACGAATGGAAGGAAATCAAAGACAAAACCAAGCTAAAAGCCTGTGAAAATTAAAAGTAGAGGGGCATCTCACCAGGATCATGGATTTAGTGGCCGATCGGATGGCCCTTAGTTCGGTCAGGTTCTGGTGGTGTTCCATGTCTGCTGGAAGGCAAACACTCTTGGCAAGGTTGAATGCCATCAAGTGATCCTTCTCAGCAACCACCGAATCGGTATCCTGGATATCTCGGTTCTGAAACTTGAGCTTGGGAGCCCACCTGGAGGTAGTCCAGTCAAAAGGCTCCGGTTGTGGACTCGGTGGGTGGCTTGGTGGAATGGTGGTTTCATCTTCATCTACGAGGCGCTGCTCGGCTGGGGTAGTCCGGGCGCGCTTGGATGGGCGTGATGAAGAAGGCTGTTGAGAAGGAAGGGCCACGACGGTTTCTTGCGTCTGGCTTGGGGGCGGTACTTCAGATCTGTTGGTTTCGGTCAAAAGAGCTCTGACTCTGTTTCTCTTGGCCATCTCCTGTTCGGCTGTCAGAGGGACTAAGTTGATTTCAGGCAAGGTTGGGTCCGATTCTGGGGTGTCCTCTAAAAGAAAGTCAGTCACTCTGGCTTTTCAGCGACCGCTGTATCTGTAGGTCGGCTCAAAATTTAACAGCTTGGCCCAACTTCTTTCTTTAACCCGTAGTGCGGCGCGGAGGGTATTGAGGTTGGGGTAGCTGTAAAGGGAGTGTAGATGAGCTGAATCTGCATAAAGAAGACAAATTATTAGCTCGGTTCAGAATGGAAGCCGAAATAAGAGAAAGCATAAAAGAAAACCGGAGTAGTTATACCGGGTTGTCCTTTTTTCCAGTTTATTCTTCGACCAGGAATCTGGGCTTGATGATCTTCATAATTCCCAGACACCCAGAAAAAATCGTCGTCATTCAAGTCTTTATCCGGCGTATCTTTTATTATTTTTTCTCGGTTGCGGCGTATTCTTAGATAATAAACCCAGCCATCTTCTTTAGAGCCTATGGAGTATTGGTGTAAAATTTTGGCTAAACCTAGGTTTAGACCGGCTTGGTGGTTTAGTTCGGCTATTCCCATTATGATTCGGTATGAATTGGTGGAAAACTGGGTTGGGCATAGTCGTGTTTGTCTAAGGAATTCACAAATTAATGGCTGGACTGGAAATCTTAGTCCGGTTTCTATTATTGAAAGGAGGGTAAAAGGTACGAAGCCCTCATTCCCCCATGGTGTGACATCTTTTTTGGCTAAAACAAGTTGGACATCATCAGGGATGTTGTACTCCTTACAGAATTCAGCCAGGCCTCTAGGGGTTTCTACCAAAAACCTATATTTACCCATTTATTCTATAAGTTAAGAATAAGTTAGTTCGGTCAGAAGAATGTGCTCAGTAGCTCGGTTGAGCGCGCAGAGGAGTGCCTGGGCAACCTAAGTCTGCAAAGTGGAAAACAAAGGTGTTAAGCACAGATCGTTGACCGTGCTACAAAATCAAAGCGAAGATAAAGAAGTCTTACTTCGGCTATGCAGGAAACTACAGGTTCTATCTCGGTTTAAGAGGATATTTGGTAGCTCGGATTGAGCAAGGGGGTTTGTTATCTCGGTTTGAGCTATGGGTTTTTTACTTCGGTTGAACTTCTAGGGGCAGCTTTCTGAGTTCGGTTTAGAAACTGAGAAAGCTGGCTTGGCCCCGAAGACTTAGCTCGGTCGAGGGCTAAGGTTTCCAGTTTTCTAAGTTCAGACTTAGTTCGGTTCGATTATATCGGCTAAGGTAAATCAGAAGATGGTGACCTGAAACTACCGATATATTCACAAGTTCTAACTCAGTTATGATCTGGCTATAATCGCGCTTAAAACGCAAACAGTATCCTAGTTCGGTTACTTCATGATTGTGGATCAAAATCAATGTTCTACAGCATATTTTGTGTGTTCGAGTGTTCTATGGCCAAGTTTTTTCAGGAAAAACAAGAAATGGAAGCAAAAAGGGTGTTTTTAAAAAATAAACGCAAAAAACTGTGGATTCAACGAAAGCAAAAATAAGAGACGAGAAACAGATTCAGGATGCTTACCTGGTAGAAAGGAAGAGCTGGAGATGAAAGCAAGGCAGTAAAGAACACGAGTTCTTCAGATTGCAGAACGAAGAACCAGAAAAACACGAAGCTCAGGAAGAGAGAGAGAACTGAATAGTAAGGTGAGTGATTTTTGAAAGATGAAAAGGTTTTTGTTTATTGTGAAAGAAACGGAGGCGGGAACTGTTCAAATTTTTCGGAGTACGGGGGCGGCGTGACAACTGCGAAGGACCAATCAGAGCCTGCCACGTGTCATTGGAAAGGGAAACGATTCAGTTTCTGTGATTGAAGCGACGTTTTGACCGGATAAGGATAGCTCGACTTAAATTTGGCTCGGCTCTAATAACTTCAGAGTATTAGCTCGGCTGGAAAGGCTAAAGGGTTATTTTAGCTCGGCTGGAAAGGCTAAAAATTTAGCCCGGTTTATAAACAGGTAATCCCTATCATGCTACGCAGACGGAATTAAGGGGCAATTGAGAGGGTAATTTATATAAATTTTGGGCCGAGCTGGGTAAATGGGCCGTTATGGGCCGCAATATAAATGGCCGAGTAGAATGGCCATATAAGTTACTCCGGTCCTGTGAATGCTTTGGAGTTAGTCCGATCCCAGAGCACCGAAGTTGGTCCGGTCCAAGAGAAGATTGGAGTCACTGGTCTAGAGATGCTTTGGAGTTAGACCGGTCTTAGAGTTAGACCGGTTGTAACATGTTAGCTCGGTCCAACCACACTTTGGTTATACATGAGAAGCCGAAGTAAGAGTAGTAGAGGGAGGAGCCGAATTAAGGGTAGTTCGGCCTACTCTGCGGCTAAGCATAGTCATGTCTATTTCGGTCATATGGTGGTTCGGCCATGAAAAAACCATCTCACTTGGTTTAAGCAGTGAGGGGGGTGTTGAAGGATAAGCATTGTCCTTCAGGAGTATGAATCCTAGGAGGACTCTACATGGAGGAGTAAGAGTCCTACTTGGATTGTGCCACACGAAACTTATAAAAAGCTCACAAACATCACCTATGGGGTGGTAACACAACTTTGTTTTCTGAACACACAGAGCTTCCGTCTACTTGTCAAGCTTACTAACTTAAGCATCGGAGAGGTTTCCGGCACACACCCGCCGGCTAGTTCACGTTTGTATTTTCAGGTGATAAAGCGACGTCGTACGGAGGAGCGCAGACTTGATCAACAGGATTATACGATAAGGTGTATTTCTTTCCCGTACAATTACTATGCAAAATTGATAATATTCTTAGTTTTAAAAATTGGGAAAAATTGATAATATTCTCAATTTTACTAAATAAGACTTATTTGTTTAAAAAATTTTAGATAAGACCTGAACCACCATAATATTTGTAAATAAGACTTTTAGGTAATTAACTCAATATTAAATAGTGATTTGTAGTCGTTTTGCCACATGCTCTTATGTTCTAAATATCCAGTGACACAAAAAAAAATACAATGCAAAGAAAGAAAACATATGTGCATTGAGCTATTTTTTACTTTTTATTTTTTTGTTAGCCCTATTAATAGACAAATTCCAATAGATGAGAATATGTAATTAATCAAATAAGAAGGAATTTATATTTTAAACAAATCTCATAACAATGTATTCATAATTTATCCTTAAAAGAATGATTCAAAAAAAAAGAACGAAAAAAAAAAAAAAAAAAAAACATATATAAAAACTTTGATTATATATAAAAAAAAAAAACAAAACAAAACAAAACAAAATGTCAAGTGTTTCCAATTATGAACCACCATAAAGGAGTTGGGGTAAAGACTTTGATTTTCAATGAACATATGTAAATAGGCCACCTCATCCTATTTTATAATTAACATTATCTATAACATATATAAAAAGAACAAAAGCAAAACGTTAAAGCCATACGTGTCTAAAGCCCAAGCCTACAAAATTGTCCTCCATTTTGTGGTTTATTACTCTTCACTCTATTTTGTTGGTTGTTCATATATATATATATACATATAAACTGGTTGGTTGCTCATCATAATTTTTGAATAATTTGTTTTTACTGGTGGAGGAGAGCTGACGAAGCTCATGGGGTGAAATTAATTTACTGGTTACAGTGCTAAAAAAATTAAAATCAAACCTGCCTATTAAAATTATGAAATCAATTTTAATCAAACTATTTAAATACAATCCGGTTTAATTTGGAATTACAATTTTACATAATCCACTTATAAGAAAAATTACGTAACATTTTCAAAAAAATTTAGCTTATTATAAATTTTAAAAATAATAATAACATGTTCATCAAACAAACTACTCTCAATATATTAATTTTATTGAGTATTTTATTAATACAAGAGGTATATGTCATTTTTTAAAAATTTTAAAAATTAAATATTATATATATTTTGAATATATATATATATATATATATGTTTACTATATTGATTTATTTTTCTATTAAAATAATTTTTTTCCAATATTTATAGAAAAAATTATGTTCAATTATTAATGTACTCAAATTAACTCAATATTTTTTATACACATACTTTCATTCTACTGATAAAATTTTAAATTCTGCCTTTGGTGACATGTGAGAGCCCCCAACTAGCATATATAAAAGTGGCAAAATATTAAGTTAGTCTCACACTCCAATTACTAAAAATGTCTTTTTTCCAAATTAATATTATAGCCTACCATTGTAGTGGGTCATTTGGTATGAAATGATGACATATGGATTTGCTACATATCAAGCCATCTGGCCTTAGCATAACGGTGGACACCTCCATTTTTTCCACACAATATTTCATATAACAAAATACTTATAAACTGAGAATTTACCCATAAAAAAAAAAAATTGATGGACAAATTATGGATTCATAAGTTTGAATTTATAACATTTTTATTCCCATAATATATAATAAAATTTTTTAAAATGTTAGAAATCTACAGTTTTGTATAATGATATAACAAGAGTTAGACCTTTTATCATTGAATATGTAATAAATTAAAAATTGACACTTATTACATCACATCATTATCGGTCAGAGTTTGAACGACAATGTTTATTTTCAATTTTCTCTTTTAAACAGTGTTCACTATCAAGATAGTCTTGTTCGGGAGAGCAAAAGATTCTATATTGTGATTGTAAGCTAATCTTCACTATATTCATCGAATAAATTAAGGAATGAGAGATTCTGTTTGATTACTTAAATTGAAACATAATATAAATAATAAAAACAAACAAAACAGATTCTTACTTTTGTTATAAAACAAAATAGAATCTGGAGAAAAATAAATAAATAAATAAACAACCTACTTACAGCATTACTTTCTTAGAAATTCAGTTCTCGGAAATTCAATCAAATCCAGTGTTCAACACTATTTCCTTAAGACAGATTCGTCCTTTCCACGGTGCTTTCAAAATGTGACATCTATCTCCCAGGATAAAATGATTGACGACAATTAATAGCAGCACTACAAACTAAATGTTCAGCGAATACACTTTGTGTTTATGCTCTTTCTTATAGAAAATTTATGTAGCAAAATGCAATAAGCAAAAGCAAAAGGAAGAATGAAAATTGAATAAAAACCAAATGGAGGACTTGTCTATTTATAAGAAACTTGGTGGCTATTCAGGACAAAGTTGAACAGGTAAAGAACCTGTTCGGGACAAATTTGAACAAGTAAAGAACCTGTTCAATATGGATTTGAATAGGTAAAGAACTTGTTTGGGTTGAAAGAAAAGGTGCATTGGACTAAACTGCCAACATTTAGAAACGTTGGAGTCATTTCGGAATTTATTTTGAATTTCAAATCGAAATTCAAATTCCAAATAGTAAGAATTTAATTTTAGAAAAATAAAATTCAAATGTTTTTTGCCTAAAAAATAAGGATTGGACTACACGAACCCAACCCAACCTCACACCCATGCCCAAGCTCAGTCTGGTCTGGGCAGGCGACGGCGCGCAAGGTAGTTTTTGGGTCCAATGGGTCAAGACTCACTTTTCCCATAATCTCCCTTTCTAGAAAACTTGGGTACCCCTTAGGGTCCTTCCCAAGATGCAAACTCAAAGCTTATAAACCCATGCCAAGTTTGCCCACTCAAGCAATGTGGAACAAGCCTTTTCTCCATCCCTTATGGAAGCCTCATCAAAACACCATTTTCATGGAGCTCATTTTGGCATTGATTTTCCATTCACCTGATAATGGTTTTGAGTAATCAAATATACAATGTAAATCGTTACACAGCAAAGAACGCGTTGCTACATAGACTTGCCAACTTTGGCGCATTGGTCCACTTAAAAACTAGATCAAAATTTTTAGAAAAAATTGTTTTTCCCAAAACCATTTATTACAATTAGTTCCATTCCTAATGACCATGAAGGTGAAAAAGAGCCTTAAGTGAAGACAAGGTTAGTTAAAAATTAAATAATAACTTATATGGTTGCTTTGTGATTTATATATGGGTTATAGATTTATAGCAATTGAATATGCTTGTATTTATTCATATGAGAAATTACAAGCATATTTGGTTCGTCTCTCAAAATGTTTTTGGAGAAAAAATTCCAAAAACATGTTGGGTTGAAAATTTTGGAGAAAAAAAATTTCAAAATCACTTTTCTCTCTATTATACATCAATCAATCACTTTTTTCTCTTTCTTCTCTCCTTCTCGATCACTTTTCCTCTCACATTCATCTATTCAACTATAAAAAAAATCAAATTATCCCAAACTCGAAAAATATTTTCAAAATACACAACCAAATAAATTTTCAAATTTTCTAAACTCTCTCCAAAAAATTATTTTTGAAATAATATCTTCTTTGAAATTTAGTCACCTGTTTTGAGTATACATGTTGGATCAGCCAACCAAAAGCCACCATGTCTTTCTACCAAAGTTACCATTGTTCAGTGCACATTTGTCTAGATACTTGGTTTTTAACTAAGATATTTTGTTAAAAACAATGGTGGTTTGGCTAGTTTTAAAAAAATCAAAAATCAAAAATTTTATTGAAAAAATTGAAACTAATTTGATAAAATATAATAAAAAAAATATTTTTTAAAAATGAATTTTGACCTCCCAAAAGATAAAATTATATAAAAGTGATGAGTTTTTTTTATTTTTTATTCATTTTATCAAATTAATTTTTAGTTTTAAAAAAAAAAATTGAAACAAGCTTTTTAAAATCAAGCAAGTAACCAATGAACAACAATGCTCATATAAGATTACATATTTATTTGGTCAAGCCATCTGTCAAATAAGACGATCTAATATGTGATTTTCTGATTTGCAATTATTTTTTTTTTTACATAGAGATGATACCTAATTTGAATTTAATGCTCTCAAACTCAAATTTTTATATCTAATCAGGTCTATTTGTTGATTGACATTACGACCTTAAAACTATCTAAAAACACCTTAATAATATTATATATTGTGGTGCATCTTATTTTTGCAAAGCACGTGGGGTCCAACTAGTCCTATTAAATATAAACTCAAAAATTTTATCCCCAATTTTATTGAGAAATATGAATCTATAGTTCAAATTCACCCTATAATTATACCTCAAGCTATACTAATCTAACTTTTACTACACAAACACATCATAGATAAAAATCTAAGACAAATTTTCTGGGTCAACAAAATTTTTGATCCCCTTAACAACATACCTTCTTTCATGAGACTTCCATAGAGTGCCTTTCTCTTTATATAAAAGCATGTACCAGACAAACTTGGTCCCTCAAGCCCATCCATACCTTGCCATAGTATCTGTTGGTTTTCAATTAAACAAATCATCCAAAAAGAAACACTTATATTATTATCTTATAATCATTTTTTTTTTTTATCAACAAAATAAAAATTTTATTAAAAACATAAAATTAAAGGCACAAGACCATTCAATACATCGAGAGAAATTAGGACAGTGTAAAATCATACTTCTCAACTCCCAAGACACAGCCACACTACCCCCAAAGCACAGCTCACTGTTACCCACACCTGTCCCCTCTACTGGACTTCAACCAAGCCTGTCACCTCCGCCAGACTACACCTACGCTTATCACTTCTGCCGAGCTTCACCTACTCCATGGCCAAAGCTTGCTTCCAATACCGAGACACCCATAGCAAAACATCTTTGGCGGAACACTCACACCCATTACAAAGTTGAAATACTTCCTCCACAAGCTAAAACATCACTTCCCACAGAGGTGAAGTTTTTGAGACCCACCAACACCAACACCTAGATACTTGAATAGAAAAACTCACTGTAGAATGTAATCGCCGGACACCCCCATGAACAACAACTCTCTCTCGAATGAAATCGTTGAACACCATAGCCACAACAGAGTACCTGAGCCAACCAACCTCCTAGATCTAAAAAGTGTTCACTCCTCAAACTCCCACTCTCAAAGTAGCGCCCGAATGACGCTCTTATACAAATCAGGATCATTCATTTTGCCGGCCCAACGCCGAACCTCCACAGATATGTGTTAGGGAAAATCGATGTGATTCCCCACAAATAAATCAATCAATGGGAATATAAACTAATGCGGAAAAATTAAATCAAAGGCAACACAAGAATTTTTACGTGGTTCCCTCAATGTGAGGTACGTCCACGGGATCGAAATCCGATTCCACTATCAACCAAATAAGTTCCAAACGATTACAAACGAGACACTAATGGTCTCACAAAACCACCCTTAGGTGAATTCCAAATAATCACAAAAAATAAACAAGAGGAAAGACCTCACCAAATAGATGAACCAAAATCTTCAGAACCAAAGTTGAAGAAGACCCAAAATAACGAACCAAATACCAACCGAAAATGCTCCAAAAACAAGCTTCGAAATTGAATCAATCTTCCAAACTACGGCACTGTTCCCAAGGAAAAAGTAAGCCGCCGCTGCACTTTGCTTTCTTGTGTGTTGGACCAAAAAATAATAATGCCTCCAATAAACAAAATATAATATAATATAATGAATCTAGAGTTTTGTAATCAAACCCTAATTGTATTCAAATTGGATTGGACCTCCACAAATATAATATATAAAAAATATATTATACTAAACCAAGCCCAATTAAAACTCTTTTTCCAAAACCAATTGGGTCCCACACTCCAATAAGGAGGTATACCCAACAATTCTCCCCCTACCGACTTAGGTGGAGACATCAACCATACCCGCCAAAGTTCGACACTTTAAATGTTTGTCCCTCGACAAAGTCTTTGTCAACATATCTGAGATATTATCATCTGTGTGAACCTTTTCGAGTTGCAATAATTTCGAATCTAACACATCACGAATCCAATGGTATCTCACATCAATGTGTTTCGATCTCGAATGAAAGGTAGAATTTTTACTCAAGTGAATAGCACTTTGACTATCACAATAAAGCACATACCTTTCTTGCTTCAAACCCAACTCTTGCAAAAATTTCTTCAACCATAACTCTTCTTTGCAAGCTTCTGTAATGGCAATAAATTCAGCTTCGGTAGTTGAGAGAGCAACACATTTTTGTAATTTAGATTGCCATGCCACAGCTCCCCCTGCAAAAGTCATCAAATACCCGAATTCATCACGCCTATAGCCAAGAAAAATACATTGTCTTGACTTACTATCAAGCTTGGACCTCTCATCCTTTGGAATGTGAACAAAAGCTCGGCAACCAAACACTCTCAAGTACTCATAAGACACATCTTTGCCAGTCCAAACTCTTTCAGGAACATCACCATTCAAAGGATAGCAAGGAGATAAATTGATCAAGTCAACCGCTGTACTCATTGCCTCACCCCAAAAGGGTCTTGGCAATTTAGCTTGTGAAAGCAAACACCTTGTTCTTTCCACAATGGTGCGGTTCATCCTCTCGGCAACGCCATTTTGTTGAGGAGTCTTCTTAACTGTCTTTTGATGCCGAATACCTTGGCTGCGACAATACTCATCAAATGGCCCAATGTATTCACCACCATTATCTGATCAGATGCACTTCAATTTCTGCCCTGTTTCTCTTTCAACCATGGCCTGAAAATGCTTAAATACTTCTAGAACTTGATCTTTAGTTTTTAGTAGATAAGCCCAAACTTTCCTTGAATAATCATCAATGAAAGTAACAAAATAAAGTGCACCACCATGTGTTCTAACTTTTAAAGGACCACAAACATCCGAATGAATCAACTCCAAAACATTTTCTTTTCTAGAAGCAACATTTTTATGAAAAGAAACTCTATGTTGTTTACCCGCTAAACAATGAACACAAGTTTTAAGATGTGTACCTTTCAAACCGGGTAGAAGCTCTTTCTTGAACAATACTTGCAGCCCCTTTTCACTCATGTGGCCAAGCCGCTTGTGCCACAATTCGGTAGAAGTATCATCTTCAAGTGCATTGACAACACCTTTACAAATTTTTCCTTGCATCGAATAAAGTGTATGAGTCTTCTTGCACTTAGCCACCACCAAAGAACCCTTTGTGAGCTTCCATATTCCATCACCAAATTTGTTGTTGAAGCCTTCATCATCTAGCTTCCCAGTAGAGATTAAATTAAGGCGAATGTCGGGAACATGCCTCACATCTTTAAGCAACAATTTGCAGCCCAAATTTGTTTCCAAGCAAACATCACCCATACTAATAATCTTGGACAAACCTTCATTACCCATTCGAACAGAACCATAATCTCCTGCAGTGTAGGTAGTGAAGAAATCAACTCGAGAAGTCACATGAAAAGAAGCACCAGAATCAATCACCCAATGACTCTCTTGGCCCACAAAATTAATACAATCATCTTCACAAACGACCATGATATCATCGGTAGTAACTGCTGTTGTGTCTTCTTGCTTCTTATCCACACTTTTGTCACGCCTTTTCTCCTTGTTCTTGAGCTTTCGGCATTCCCGCTTCATGTGCCCTTTCTCATGGCAATAATAACACTCAACGTCTTTCTTTAAAAAAGAACCATCTTTTGATTTGTTACTATCACCCTCAATGGGTCCATACAAATCTTTACAAAATAATATGTCCTCCATTTTAGTTTTCCAAGTTACCCAATTGCTTCCATTGAAGCTAGACATACGACCCACATTCCCCTCCATTGATTTACACAAATAAATAAATCCAAATAAACCGTAAGCTCTGATACCAGTTGTTAGGGAAAATCGATGTGATTCCCCACAAGTAAATCAATCAATGGGAATATAAACTAATGCGGAAAAATTAAATCAAAGGGAACACAAGAATTTTTACGTGGTTCCCTCAATGTGAGGTACGTCCACGGGATCGAAATCCGATTCCACTATCAACCAAATAAGTTCCAAACGATTACAAACGAGACACTAATGGTCTCACAAAACCACCCTTAGGTGAATTCCAAATAATCACAAATAAACAAGAGGAAAGACCTCACCAAATAGATGAACCAAAATCTTCAGAACCAAAGTTGAAGAAGACCCAAAATAACGAACCAAATACCAACCGAAAATGCTCCAAAAACAAGCTTCGAAATTGAATCAATCTTCCAAACTACGGCACTGTTCCCAAGGAAAAAGTAAGCCGCCGCTGCACTTTGCTTTCTTGTGTGTTGGACCAAAAAATAATAATGCCTCCAATAAACAAAATATAATATAATATAATGAATCTAGGGTTTTGTAATCAAACCCTAATTGTATTCAAATTGGATTGGACCTCCACAAATATAATATATAAAAAATATATTATACTAAACCAAGCCCAATTAAAACTCTTTTTCCAAAACCAATTGGGTCCCACACTCCAATAAGTAGGTATACCCAACAATATGAATGGAATCCACCCCTCAAACTCCCACTCGCAAAGGAGCGCCCGAATGAAGTTCCTAAACAAATCCAACCCTCCCATGTTCAAGGTGCCATCCAAGATCGAAACCCCCCAAGGCTGAAACCCACCCCCATAAACACCCAAGAGAACTGAAAAAGATTTGGAAAAACTATAGAGATTCAAGTTTATTAGAAAGAAAACAATAGAGTGCACAAAAGAGGCGAGGCCAGTCGACCGCCATGGCCAAAACCGACGGCCGGCTGGCCAACAGTGAGGCCCAAGGTGGAGGTTTTTAGAGAGAGAGAGAGAGAGAGAGTGTGTGTGTGTGTGTGTTATATAACACAACTACATCTATCATGTCTATCATGATTATATTATCTTATAATCATGAAGTCCTTGAAGATAAGAGCATCCACAATGGATGCGCTAGTAAGTGTGTTAGTGTCAGGTGTTAGTTTTTGGCCATCCAAAAATACTGTTAGGTGCTGTAATGGATGTGTTAGTGTTGTGTGGTAGTGTCAGCTGTTAGCTTGTATATTAATTGTGGCCAGTGTCAGCCAAGAGAGAGAGAGAGAGAGAAGAGAAAAGTGAAGCAGTTTGTAAAGCAGTAGGTCGACCCCCAGGTCAACCCCAAGATGACCCCCAGGTTGACTATCCGGTCGACCGGTCAAGTGCAAAATATATATATATATATATTTTTTTTTACTTGTTAGGTTTTTTTTTTTTTTTTTTGAACTTAAAATTTTTGATTAAATTAAATTATTTATTTATTTATTTATTATTATTATTATTATTATACACATATACACACTTTACCACACACCTTAACACATCCTTAACATATCCATTGCACCACCACTCACTCTCTAAAATTAACAAACTATTAACATACCTTAACACACATTTTTGAACTCCACTTTTATCACTTTTTGTCATATAAAGTATCTTAACACATTTTTTTAACCATCCCATTGTGAATGCTCTAAGAATGTTTTAATCAGACAATAATATATCATGTCTGTACCTTGAATACGGATCTCAATTGGCTGTCATAGATGTCAGTCTTGCTAATGTTGTGAAATTTTTTAGGAAATTGAACGAAAGCTAGTGAAGGAGACATCTTGGGATCAAGATGAAAACACATTGCTTGACGAGCTGATGATGGGTCGTTGCAATACATGTCACAGTCCAAAACTAGTATGTATGGAGAATTGCTAATCATGGCCGAGACTCGAAGCTGTAACAATAATTAATTTGTGTGAGTCATTCTTGACATACAATGTATATATCTATCTATTCTATTATATAAAGTCTATAATTCAGTTTAATGTGAATTTTGTCATATTATTTTCTTTTTCATTTTACTCTGATTTAGATTTCAATTTTCAATTTCTTTTAGTTTTCTTTTTTCTCCATCTAAATACCTACATTAAGGCCAAGTTTGGGAAGACTAAATAAGTGCACTTTTTGTCTTTTTAGACTAAAAAATTGAGGTTGAAAATATGGATGTTTGGGTTAACTTTTTGACTTTTTATGGAAAAATGTGTAATAAAAAATTGTAAAAATTGGTTTGTAGAGGAAAATTTGAATTGGGAGTTGTGCAGCCGTAATTGTTGACTTTTGGTGAATAGTGTTAACTTTTTAACTTTTTGAGTAACTTTTTGACTTTTTGGATTATTTTTGACATCCCAAACTTAGCCTAACTAGTTGATTTTTATATTACTTCATCGAGCATGCACATGGTGTAGTATGTATACATACATGGATGGATGCATAGATGGGACACATTGTACAATAAGTCTGGAATCAGACTTATCCATCCAAAAATTTTTAAGTGGATAGTTGTGTAGTGAAAATTAAATTTGTATGGTATGAGATCTATATGTAGAATAAATTTAAATCACAAGATGATAATTTCAAATGTTTTCATAATTAAGTTTGAATTTGTAATATTATTAGTATATATATATATACATGGATGGATACTTCTTTCAGGTAAGTTTATTTTCATTTTTAGTGGTTTTGTTTTTCAAAGAATACATCAAATTTATTTACTTGTTAGATCTCTCTCGATTTCACGATCGTAAAAATTAGAAGAATAAAAATGACTCAGAAAAAAAAAATTAAGAATCATCTAAAAAGTCAAAAAAAAAAATATTACTAGGGAAATTCCAAAATGTTTTTAAAAAAAATGTTAAGGAAGGACAATGTCACAAAATAATTATATATTGAACTAGAGAAATTCTAATATACACATTCTTTAAAGAGGTGTATCATATGCGTTTTTAATTTTCTTCTTTAATTATGACATTATTTTAGTTATGACTTATGAAATCTTTAGTTATACGTGTTTAGTTATGACATTTTTTTTAATTATGACTGAAAAAGTATGAAATTATATCATTTTCTTCTTTAATTATAAGATGCATATAGTACACACCCATAATGTTTCCCATTGAACTATCACAAAAAAATATATCAACAATTGCGATCATGGATTAAGAAATCAAAGAACCAAAAATAGTAAAAAAAAAATTAATCTACAAAACTGATGAGAGGCTGGACTAATCACTATCTTAGAGCATCTTCCCTCAAACCTTCAAAATTTAGCATGTTAAATTTTTTTGAAAGCTTAGATGGTAAATTGACATATGTCAATTTGACATAAAAACTCTCAGCTCTATATGTCAAATTTATTATTATATTATTTTTAAAATTTGAACCCTTTGACAACCTCAATTTATACCAAAATGTATCGTTGGCAGCTTTTATTTGAAAACAAAGGAAAAAGAAAAGAGAAGGCATCGTATCAAAATTAGCATGAACGGTTGATGCCAAAAATCATGTCAATTTTTGCAACATTGGGTGGACTTCATGCTTGATGCCAAAATATAGCTATTGGATATCAAGTGGAGGTATTCTTGAAAGCCAATTTTGCCTTTCATTGTGTAGGTAATTACAATTTGAGCTTTTTAGTTTAAGATTCTTAATATTAAGATTTTATAAAATAAAGAACATTCAACATTTTCCATAATAATTGGGGTCCCTTAACATTTTCACAAACAAATTTCTCCTCATAGTGAAATTTTCAACTATTATAAAGAAATTTCAACTTCACAGAAAAATGTTTCAAAATAAAGATAACATTTATAATTTGGATAAATTACAAATACACCTTCTGATGTTTGATTAAAATAAGAATCGCCCCATGTGGTTCTGGAAATTACATTCCACCCCCCTGAGGTTTTTAATTACGTAACAAATCACTCCTTTTATTAATAAATCATCAAGTCAATTAACAATTTTTAATGATGTTAAAAATATGTTTCAATTAATAGTTTAGATAATTTTATTATTGTATAGGAAAACAATTATGAATTTCATTTTTTTAGTTAATTTTGTTAAATAAAAAATTTTAACAAGTGGGTATTTGTAATTTTTCAAACTATAAAAAGCAATTTATATTTTAAACAAATCTCAAGAAGTGTATTTATAATTTCCCCTTATAATTTTAAAAAATGTCTGACATATTAAAAAAATATGTCATGTCTCAATAAACAAAAGTTACAAACCTCAATTATTTTATCAAAATTTTTACCAGTCACTCACATGAGTGTGGATTTATACCATGCGAGTGTTGCGTCAAAATTTTGATGAAAGAGTATAAAATATTTTGAATCTATTAGACTTAGACGAGCAAGAAAAATAAAACATTTGAAAAAAAAAAAAAAGTCTACTAAAGGCCACCCAAAAAAAAAAAAATTATACTTTTTTTTATTTTTTTGTCTTTAGTGAAAATTTCAAGAGAGATGAGCATAATTTATCCTAACTTTTTTTTTTTTTTTTTTTGGAAATTACATTTTAGTGTTACTTTCATAAATTTAATAAATTTACGAAAAAATTTATGATTTTAATTATTACTATTTATAAATTTGACCACTTATTATTTTTCAAAACTTACCCTGAACTGATACATTTATCCAAAAAAAACCCTGAACCGAAATTTCCCCAACCAGTCAAATACAACTATTTATTGCTAAAAAGATAATATGTAGTTCAAGTTTAACGTAGAACATACCTTTTAATTAAATTCATATAGCACATTAAATTTTTTAATTTTTTTTTTCTAGAGTTAATTAAATCAAGACCCACTCAACTATTAATATATATCACTTTACCTTTTAATTTATGAATTCATACATATTTATCCCTCAATTACGAAAATTCATACAAATATATCCCTTTTCAAGATAGTATGGTAGCATTTGGTAACATTTACGTGTTTTGTTTATGTTTATAAAAATTTTATAAATTACTTTTTGTTTATTTTTAGAAAAACATAAACTACAAATGCATTTGATTTGAACAAAATGTTTGAAAAAATTTTAAAATATAAACTAAAAAATATGTTTGTTCAGGCCTAAAATATTATTTATTTTTTTATTATTATTTATGACAATGGGATCATACACATTATAATTGAAAAGAAAAAAATTAATAGGGAAAAAAATTAATTGAAAGAAAAATAATTGAAAAAAAATTTATTTGAAAAAAAAATTAATTGAAAAAAATTATTGGAAAAAAAAATTGAAAAAAATTTGTTTGAAAAAAAATTATTTGAAAAAAACAAATTGTTAGTCAAATTTTTAAAATGTAAACTCATTTTTTAAGTTTACGCTTTTCCCTCCAATTTACAAACTGAGACAACTATTTATAAATCAAAAAGATTATTAAATAAGTTTTTATTACAATTTTTAAATTTTTATAAATATAAATTAAAAACTGAAAACGAAATTGTTATCAAATAAACCCAATATAATTCGGGAACAAGATACATTTTTATAAATTGAAATGAATCAAAATGTATAAATCCTTAAATGAGACGAGTAAAGTAATTACGCCAACAGTAGGGCAGATTTTGGGGTAATTAACCCCTTTTTATATGGTAACTCGTGCGGGGGCACATGTACATAGAGTGATGTTAGGGATCCCAAACAAATTACAAAATAGATTACCAAACCTCTCACATAGGTGTGGATATGAGAGATTTGGTAATCTATTTGGTAATTTGTTTGGGATCTATAGCATTTTCCCATGTACATATGATTTAAAATGAATAACATAAAAATAGAATTATAAAACATATGATGTTTTATGATTTTATATTTAGGGGTTGTTTGGGATGACCTAAATAAGTATACTTTTTGTCTTTTTACGAAAAGATGTGCAGAAAAGTAGAGAGGTGACGTGATGAAAAAAAGATAAAAAGATGGATTATTTGGGACTTCCCAAACTTGGCCTTAATATCATTCGCATTGATTGTCTTTTATTATTTATTTTTAATGAAATTTTGATAATCAAAAACATAAAAAGTAATTCAATTAAACAAACAAATAAATCAAAAATAGCTGCAATGAAACATCAATAAGTATCATATAATTAAGAACTATATTTTGCTATGATAAAAATAATATTCTACTGCCAACTCACAAACAAAACAAATGACTCAATTATTCAAGTTTCTTATTAAAAAAAAAAATTGATATTAAATTTAAAAGAGCAAAATTAAATATTACATAAAAACATATAAGTTATGTGAACCCATCACCAAAATATCATCGAAAGATAAAATTTTAAGCAAAAGAATATAGTGGATACTCAATAGCCAAGTTAAATTACTTTGAAATTCTTAAATAGGAAAGAATTTTTTAGTTTGGTGGGAAATTCATTATGAGAATGATACACACAAATAATTTTCTTACACATTTTATTTTATTTTTTTTTGTAATTTTGGTACATAATGTTCAACATTGATGCAATAAAAAGAAATTCAAGAACTCTCTAACCTTTGGTAAAATTAAAATTTAGACAAAAAAAAAAGAAAAAGAAATGAAAATGTATTGAGCATTTCAGTCATACCTATAACAATATAAAATTATACATAGAGAGACGGGGAATTCAAATGTGTGAAACTTTTCAGTCATACCTATAACAATATAAAATTATATAGAGAGAGAGAAAGAGAAAGGGAAAAAAAAGAAAGAGCAATAATAGTTTTGTATTTGTTTATAATCAATTGAAATATAACTGTTTATATAGGAGGAGAGAGATGTGAAACTGTATACATAAATATATATTATCTTTGTTATACATTCAAATTCAAATTTAAATTATCTTTATTAAGAATTTTGTTGATAGATATAGATTATCTTTATATAGAATTTCAGTTCAAATATTTTTGAATTTTGTGATATCTCTTTTTTTTTTTTTTTTTCTTGTTGATAAGTTTGTATTCGGATAACCATTATTTTAAGAGCATATATTATTAAATTATTAAAAAATAATCTTTATTTTAAATGGAAGTGATGGGAGAGGAGTAAGTTTGAAACTTAAGTGCGACATAATTTTTTAAAATTTTAATAGATTTTATAAGAAATTAAGAATAGAGAATTGGAGGCTTAAGAGCACACCCACTATATTTGCTTATATATATAGTATAGATCTTTAAGCCAAAAAAAAAAAAAAAAAAAAAGAGATTGAAAGTGATGTGGTGTAAAAGAATGGAGAAACAATATTGTTGAAAAATATAAATGTAATGAGTAAAAAAAAAATTAAATATTAACCAACTTTTAACAACCTAAGAAAAAAATAATTAAAATGGTGTGATGTTCTCTTATATGACTTTAGGGACAAATAAGTTGCATATGACATTTAAAAAAAATATTGGAACCGTGTAAGGTAGGTATGATTTTTTACCAGAGAGATAGTTTGGGGAAAGAAAAGAAAGATTAGGAAGAAAGATTTTAATTTTTTGAAAATTGCTGAGAGATTATGATGGGGGACATCATGGAATATTTTATCATCTTTCCATTTGAAATTCATAAATTAAGGAATATTTATTATTTTTAAAATAATTAATAATTAATTAAATATATTAGTCAATAATTTTGTAAATTAAAAATTCAATAATTTTAGAATCAAAGTTTGGAACTCTTAAAAAATTTCTCACTAAAATACTTATTTTCCTTATATAATATATAAATGTTACTCTTTTAAATTTTAAATCAAATAAATTCTTTTTTATATATCTTACTCTTTTAAATTTTAAATTAAATAAATTGTAAATAAATAAAAACATATATTAGTGATGTGATGTGTGTCTATTCGATGGATATAATTTTAATTCTTTAAGGCCCCATTTATTTTCAGAGATAGAATGGAGGGGATTGATAGTGAGAGGATTAATAGTGAATGGATTGATAGTGAGGGGATTAAGTAAAATTGTATTTGTTTTTATGATAGTTGTTACTGTAGGGGTTTTTAAATTATTTTTATATAAAATAATAAAACAAATAAAAAAATATAAAAATATTAAACATTATGTTTTAAAAAAAATACCCAACATGCAAAAAATCAAAAAAATCAAAAAAATCAAAAAAATCAAAAAAAAAAATAAAAAAAATAAAATAATGATTTTTACTTAACAAAAAATACAAAAAATTAAACATTAATGTTCAAAAAAATGCCTGACATGTAAAAAATAAAATAAAAATAAAAAAATTTCTAGTCCACCGGACTATTTTTCTAATACCAAGTCCTAGAGGCCCATCCGAATCCCCTTGGGGAAGTCTATCCTAATCCGGACCTCACTATCAATTCCCTCCCCATCTCTCAAAATAAACACAATATTAGTAGGTCCCACCTCACTACCAATCTCAATCCCCCTCTAACTCTCCAAACAAACGGGGACTAAAATATAAATTTTGATTTGAATCTGAATGTAAATATGAACTTAAAGGTTATGTTTGATTTACAAGATTAATAGTGAGGTATTAATAATCCTATCAAATTAGTGTGGTATTTACTATCCAATTAGATCAATGCGATAAATTATCCATTGGATTAATAATCTCACCCCTACCCCCTTACTAATAATTTTACAAATTTGTTGAATTAATTATCCATTAGATTAATAATCCTAAATCAAAATGTTAAAACAAACATAAGATAATTGGGCCCATGAATTAATAATCTCAATCCCATACTTTAATAGCCCTGTTTGGTAGGGTTTATTTCCAGCTTATTTCAGCTTTTAGCTTAATTTAAGCTATTTTGATGTGTTTGGTTCAGCTTAACAATACAACTTATAGCTTTTTGTAAGTCAAAAATCAATTTATTCTTTGAGTGGGGGAGGAGAAGCTTAATTTATAAGTCAAAAATCAGCTTATGTTCACAGTTATAAGTTATAAACTGTTAGAATATAAGTTATAATCACTTTCTCACAGCTCTACTAAACGGGACCAATCCATCCAATCAAACATGCCCAAAGAGTGTTATGAGACAAACCAATAATCAGTTACACGAGAGTATTTTGAATAACTTGGAGATATATAAAATTTATTTAGCAAAAAATTCTTACGACAGCGATGACGTTGTTCTCTTTATATATAATAGAAAGAAGATACATATTACGTGTCGCTCAAATGTTAAGATTTTTTTTTTAATTAAAGTCGAAATAAAGAAGTAAAAATGAACTTCCTAAAACATTATTCATAAAAACTATATGACTAAGAGACTACAAAGCTAAATCTTCAAAAGTGGCAGATAGTGAGATGAGACTACTATATAGGGTGTTTGTTTTGAGAGATGGGGAGGGGACTCTTAATCCCTTGGTATTAGTAAAGGCCTTAGAAGGGATATTGGGAAGAAGGGGGTAGAGATGGTATTAGAAAAATAATGAGGGGATTAGAAATTTTTTTATTTTTTTATTTTTTTTTATATATTGGGGAATTTTTTTTTAAATATTAATGTTTAATTTTTTATATTTTTTTATTTGTTTTATTATTTTATACAAAAATAATTTAACAATTCCTACACTAACAACTATCATCAAAACAAATACAATTTTACTTAATCCCCTCACTATTAATTCCCTCACTATGAATCCCTTCCATTCTACCTCTGAAAATAAACGGGGCTTAGGTTCAAGTCTCATTCCCTTAACTATCTTTTTTTTTTTTTTTTTTTTTTTTTTTTTTTTTTTTTTTTTTTTTTTTTTTAATAGAGAAATGAAAATTTTACTTCATAAACCACTACTAGAAAAATGACCTTTTGCTACTATACAATTTGCGACCCCCTAATTATCAGTCGCAAATAATCTATTTATTCCTTATATTTATTTTTTCTTCCTTTTTTCCTTACAATTGCCCTAGCCCTATTTCACAAACATTGATATCGTTCCCCCCCCCCGATTCTCTCTCTCTCTCTCTCTCTCTCTCTCTCTCTCTCTCTCTCTCTCTCTCTATGTCTTAAATCAATCGTTGAAGCTCTCAGTTCTCAGGTCACCATTAACGTTTCTCTCTCCTTCGGCTGCCTCGCCTTCGCCCCTGCCCTCCTCAACCTCTTCCAGGTCTCTTTCTCTCTCTTTATATACATGCATATATTTGTGTATATATCTCTGATAGCTTGTGTTCTAGATGATTCTAGAGAGAGAATTGACAAATAGCTCTAAAGATCTATGGCAGATCATTCTCTTTCTCTCTCTCTCTCTCTCTCTCTCTCGCACGCGTTCAACAGACTTGTACAGCTCTGCTCTCTCGCTCGTCAACGTCGTCTGAAGATCTCCAGCGGTATGAATCTCTCTCTCAATCTCGCCCCCAATCCCTCCCTCTCTCTCTCTCTCTCTATCTATCTATCTATCTATCTATCTACACATACATATCATACGAGGAAGCTCTGGTTCGACTAATTCGTCTCATCCTCGTACAGGTATGTACTGGTTTAACTCATCTTATTCTTGCCCTATTTTCTTGCATTTTCCGTATCTATTAGTGTATATCTCTCAATTTCTTCTTCAATACATTATAGTGAGTAGGATATTATTGTTTTTAACTTGAAATCAAGATTTCATTTATTATCGGCAATTTTGAATTTGTTGAGGCAAGAACTGGTAAATTTGAATTTGGAAGATAAAAAGTCCTAGTGTTGAATTTGCTTGATTTATATGTGATATTAAATTAGTTCGTTGATCATGCTGATTGGATTTTCTAGTTGATTGATCTGTTAGCATTGACATTGACATGAAGTCTGTATTGAATGAATCTGTCTCATGGATGAAGTTTCTGTGTAACATGAAGCTAAACATTGATTATTAGTGCAGGAAGACATAGACCATTTTGGAGATGTCGGTTCTCTAGATGATAATATGGATTCATTTCTGTCGCATGATGGAGGAGAGGGAAGAGATCTGTATGGCACCTTAAAACCAGGTCTTACTGAGCATAAAACAGAGTCTTCTAAGGGTAATCAATTGTTGTATTTTGTGTGTGCTATGTTTGACGTAACTGTTTGAATAGTACTAAGAAATGGTCAAATTCTCCATTTCAGGTTTTTCCTTTGGGGAAGTTGGTTGTATAAGGACAAGGAATAAAGTTACCTGCTGTCATTTTTCTTCAGATGGGAAGTTGCTAGCTAGTGCTGGACATGACAAGAAGGTAAAATACATACATTAAAAAATAAATATAATATCTGAAGACTACAGTTGCTAGGCTGGACACAATGGTTCACTTTAGTGATATATGACATGCATAAAGTTGGCATTTTGACAAAGGATATTCTCCTTTAAGATCTATGTCAATATCGTAAGTTACGTGTATGTATTTGTGGTGCGTGTGTCTGCTAGTTCCAGCCACTGATTGAACTAATGTTTCAATAAGCATACCTTAGAGTAAAAGTAATGTTAGCATAGATAAGAAGCGTTGATCCAAAAGGCGTTATGGTTAATTATTCCTGTTACATGCATCAGGTTGCCCTCTGGTGTATGGATAGACTGAAAACAGAAACCACACCGGAAGAACACCAATATTTGATTACAGATGTACGTTTTAGGCCAAATTCGTCTCAGCTAGCAACAGCGTCATTTGACAAGTCTCTGCGATTGTGGGATGCGGCTAATGTAATTGTCTATACCCTCTCTTTTACAATAATCTTTGTAATTCTTGCATTTACAAGCCGCGCTTCTGCTGTTCACATTCTGGTAACCTAAAATTTGCAATGTATGAAGTTTGTATTTATTTATCATTACCACCACAAACACTTATTGGGCTTATTTTTGCAGCCAAGTTATTGTTTAAATGCATACACCGGGCACCCTAATCATGTTATATCCCTGGATTTCCATCCCAAGAAGAACGATCTTTTCTGTTTTTGTGATAGTAACAATGAAATTCGCTATTGGAATATCAATCCATTCACTTGCGCTCGTGTTTCTAAGGTTGGATTTTGTAACATTCTCTTTTGTTTCACATGTCTCCAAATTTCTACTAAAGTTGCACTGTATTATCCTTGAGTTTTGATTATCTGTTCTTGGTGTAGCAAGAAGGCAGTGCTCAGGTGAGATTTCAACCAATAAGTGGACATGTACTGGCAGCAGCATCAGATAAGGTGGTGTCCATCTTTGATGTCGAAACTGATAGACAAACTCACGCATTCCAGGTTTGTATTTGTCTTCTATTATTCCATTGATGATTATGTTCTGTATTGAGATTATGTAATCATTCATGTGGCGTATTGAGATTATGTAATCATTCATGTGGCATCGGTACCTTCTGGAATCAAATTACTTGGATTGATCAAATTACTCCACCTTAGATTCAGCAGAGTAAGATTTATCTTCTTTTTAGTGCTCTAGGACTTTTCTCAAACAGCATGATATGAGAGATCATGTAAATAAATCTGAGGTTATTGGCTCTTTTTTTTATTTATTTTAAACAATGAGCTTATTGATTCTGTTCTTGATGTCGTGAGGAAGGAGGCTGAGAATTCTGTCATTTTTTAAACTGGCTCGTTCTAGATTTGAGTTGACACCTTCATTTTTGTTTCGATTCTATTCAGTACAATATATTCTGAGCTTGCTCCTCTTTCTTCACGAGCTTACTCGAATCAAGAATATTTTTCTAGTCAATTCTACAAGTTAGACAAACTTTAGTCAGCTTTAAATTTAACAGTAACTTATTATAAGCATAATCACCTAAGCTTTGTTATCATCAAAATCAATTATATAATCCTTTGAAAACCATGGGGCTAACAATATAATTATGAGTCATGACTGTTCCAGTCAAGTGCCAGTTGTGTTTTCCAAACGAGAAGAGAAGAAAGGTGGTTAAAGCAATTGTAGCCTTTTTACCTCTTTTGACAGGTTCACCTTCTTTATGGGAAAATATTTATAAGCAGAAACATCAGAAGTTTAAAGTGAGTTCAAGACAAACGAGTCACAACAAGAAGATATCTAGTCTCAAAAGGAAATGAAATTGAGAAATTATACTTTAAGAGATTCTAGGCTTTATGGAAATCAGCCTGATGAAAAACCTATCCATTAATCTCTTCCATGAACACCAAAAGGGGAACAACCAGATATGTTCAGTATTAAGTCTGCATTTGTCTTGTGATAGAATCTTGCATTAAAGATTCAATCTGTCATTCTAACACTGGCCTCGCCTCATCTGTAGTTTTTCTGACATTTACTATATGCTCTGTGCAGTTACCACAGCAGCAAAATTCATTTGATTGTGGCCTCTTCTTGCTCCACTATGTGGAACGGTTTTTGGATGAAGCACCTCTGAACTTCAGTCCATTCAAAATAACAAAGTTCTCCAACTTTGTAAGTGGCTTGTACTTCTCACTTAATTTCACTAGCTTCTCATTCTTGTCTTAATACTTTGGTTTCAATTTTTTTGTTTGGATCAATTATTAAGTGGGAACTGGATGATTGCAAGTAAATCTGTGTTCACTGGGTTTTGTATTGTTTTTGTTTGTTGTGAGATGGCTTCTCTTCTTTCTTTTTTTTCCATGTCCTTGATGGATTTTTTGGCTGGATGGTGGTTTAGAATTGGCTATTAGAGATTTAAAGGGGAATGTGAAGTATATATACATATTTGCAAGTGTTATGAGGTGTAGCCTTGGATTCTGTTTGATTTATTTGTAAATTGTAAGGGGTGAAATGGAAATTATTAGAGAACCTGGAGTTTCCTACCTTCAAGTTGTTGAAATTGGTTTTGAGATAATTGTACTACTCACCCTCCTCTTTTGACAGGGTGTTCCCATCACTTTCTTTTATTTACTCTTTTGGAGTAATTCAATTTTATTATTATTATTATTGTGGTTGGCTTTAGTTTTTGTCAACATTATCTCAATACTCTCTTCTTGGAGCAGAAACAATTTGCATATACTGCTGGATTTTGCATTCCTAGGCTACCCAGTTGGTTTCTCCAGGGTTAAATTATACAAACACCCCTTGGGTTAAATTACATTAACACTCATTACTTCACCCGACAATATATAAAAACACCCTATACATTGATTGTCCGTCAAAATGCTGGATGAAAAATGTTGGTGTCAACACCGTATAGTGTTTATATGGTTAATTTATCTTTATCCAACAAAAGTTCAATTAAAATTGTATTTTAGTGTTGTGTTAGGTCATTCCCTAGCTTCATTGATGGGATTATATATGTAGAAGAATTTTGCATGAATATATAGTGTATAAATTCCTGAAATCCTTGCTTTGTTGTGATGGTCTCTAATTGGTCAACCTAGTGGGACTCTTCACTTCTTTTTCAAATTTTAGTGCTAAATTAGTTATAATCTGAAAGAAAACTCTTGGCAACTCCTAGTAACTTGCCTTTGGTGCTTGGGTTCAACTAACTTCGGGCTTTGATCTGGACACCCAGTGCCAATAAAAAAAGAAAAAAAAATGGACTAGATGAAATGGTTCTTAAAATTGATTTCAGTTGTCAGCTTTATTGACTAATACTTAGTTGCAAGACACTCCACTGGAGTCTGGGGGTGATGTTTCTGCTTCAGGAATGCAATTCCTTAGTTCAAGTAAACATATTGTCAAAACCTCCAACTGGGATGTGAATAGGGAAAAGCTACCAAGTCAAAAGAGGTATGAGGTTACTACTATGCTGGTTGTTTTCTTCACTATATATGAAGTATCCACTTATATGGCTAAATGACACATGGTAATCAATCTTAAGTGAAGGTAATTACCTTCCTTTTTCTTTTCTTTAAAAAAAAAAATAAGTTTAGAAATGGTTTTCATAATTTCTTTGCAATGTTTATTAAGTTTTCCCAAGTTTTTAGTTGTAATAAATTTCACATATGGTTCTAATTTTGATACTCAAATGGAATGCCTGATTAAACTACAATGCTATACTGTCTGAATTCTTGTTATTGCTATTCCTAGACTGCTTAACGTTCCACTCTCGTTATGCTGCTTGTTTTCTTCACATTCAGATTCCAACTCTGTTAAAAGTTCCTTTGTTTTTCTATTCGGTTTGTTTTGATTTGTTCTCGTTCTATATTGAGTTCTTATCTGTACTTGATCTATAGCTCAGAATTCATTGTTGTTTTTTTATTTTTTATTTTTTTATAGTATAATCATACACTTTTTTTTATTCAATTCCAATGTTTTGCTGCTCAATTTTTTACAGTATAATCAAATTCTCTCTATTTCCTTGAATCTCTATGTTCTTACACCATTGTTTTTACTTGTTTTGTTTTTTGGCTTTTCAATCTATTAATATTTATCACCTGATTTTGATAGGAAATTGTTGTTGTTGTTGTTGTTGTTTTTTTTTTTTTTTTAATGCAGTGCTCGGCTTACAAAAGCATATCAAACTGCTGCTGTTCTATTTGAGGTTTAGAAGGCTGTTACTCTGACAGAATCTCTTGAAGTGGCAGATGAGGTGAAACTGACGGTTTGTTGATTGGTGATATTTGAATGATATCAGTCCCTCGAGGGAACTTCTTGTATCAGTTTTGTTTAGGCTAAGACTAACCACTTCTATTTAGAACTTTGTTGTGCTTCTGGTAGTCTTCTTTCATATTGAGTGTTGATGTATCTAGTTTGTTTGTTTGTTTTGTATATATATATATAAATAAAAATAAAAATTTAAAAATTAATAATAATTGGACATACATATGCATGTAGATTTTGGAAACTCACAGTATGGTTGAGGAAAAGACTGCGATATATGTACCTTATAACATACTTCCTCTTGATCCTGACAGCTCAAATCAAGCAATCATGAAATATCCTGAGGTTAGTTTTTGATTATCTAGAGTAGTGTTCTTGACCTTTTAGAATTATATCTTTAAAGTACCTTTTTTATACCTTGGTTGTTTAATTTACAGATTCAAGCTTCTATTTCTGCACTTCGAAGCTTCTATTTATATAGGTTACACCCAAACTTCTTTTGGAGTTTAATTTTTCTATGCATACAATTATTTTTCGTGGTTTACCCCTTGCTCTATAAGCATCCAGTTTTATATATAATATCTATAATAAGCTTGAAGGTGTTGTTTTCTTCTTCAGAATTAAACCAAGATTAGCAGATCCATCCTTCAAGCCTTAGAGTAGTCACATTCTTGCTGCTTTAGAGAATTTTTTAAATGTGTTACAAATTAGGTACTCTTCACCACTTTTCTGATTGAGGACATCAAATGCCATCCAGGTTAGAACAGCTATTATTACACTTTCTATTTAATAAGAAACTGTTTTAAATGCCGTAGATGGAATTGAATATTGTTTATAAGAAAGTAATTTTATTTATCTTTTAGTAATACTTTGATCTGCCCTTTCACGTGACATTGAGTTGCCATTTGTGGGTTTGGCACAAAGGTGGAGGTGTTGTGCATGTTATGGTGCTTTTGAGCAGCAGATTGTTTTGCAGGTTCCATGGGCATAGGTGCAATGTGGTGATGTGGAATTTGAAAAGAAAATCGATGAGAAGATTGGCCAGTTCATCGATAGAGTGGAGAAACACCCGAACAAGAAAATTGATGAGAAGATTGGCTAGTTCTAGATTGTATTTTTTTCATAAAAGAATTTTTTCCAAGTTTTTAGTTGTAATAACTTTCACGTATGGCTCCAATTTTGAGACTCAAATGGCATGTTCAATTAAACTACAATGCTATATTATTTGAATTCTTGTCATTTCTATTCCTAGAGTGTTTAACGCTACATTTTTATGCTTTTTTTCTTCTTTTTTTTTTTTTGCGACAGTAACAAGATGGTCGCCAAAAATCATGTTAGTGTTTTTCTTTGTTTTTTGCGACGGCAAAATAGCAGTCGCCATAAGTAGTTTAGGCGGTCGCAAATAATTTGCGACCGTTGTTTTGCCGTCGCAAAAAGTATTTGCCACCCCCACATTCGCGACCCCCATTTGCCGTCGCATGGGCCGTCGCAAAAAGTCTTTTGCGACTGTTTTTTATTATTTGCGACGGTTTATAGCGGTCGCAAAAAGTGTTTTTTTTAGTAGTGAACAAAAGTAAAAGTTTCGGAACATCAAGTCCAGCTGTTACGTTATATATATATATATATTAAGAAATTATATACTCCCTCTATTTTAAAATATTAACCTGCGTTTAGTTGTATTTTGTAATTATTATTTGAGAGTATGAGTTGTATTTTAAGTTTGTCGAGTTTTGAATTATGATTTGAGTGTAGAAAGTTTGTTTAGTAAAGAGTTTTGAAAATAATTTTGAGAAGAGTTTTGATTTGAGTGGAGAATTATTGATGTGACATTTGATATTTGATACAAAAATTTACAACTCATAACTAAATATACAACTCAAAATTATTTTATAGCACATAAAAAATTTTAAAAATTTCAAAAAATTTCGATTATATAAAAATTAACATATCAATTGTAAAAAGAAAAAAAAAAATTCACTATTCCGGTCAACCGGCCGGACGTCCCGTTAGGCCAAATTTTGAAAAAAAAAATTCTGAAAAGCGCGGCTGCTGTAGAGAACTCTGCAGAGTTTTGGAACGCCATACTGAAAACACAATGTAGAATCGTATTTTGAAAACACAAACAAACAGAGCCTTAGTTTCTTATTTTATTTTTCATTATTCTAAAATATTAGTTCATTTTCAAAAATCAAAGAATAAAATAATATGAATTTACTATTTTATCCTTATTTTTAATTCATTAATAACACAAAAGTATAATTATAACAATTAATATTTTCATAAAAATATACTATCAAAAGGTAATTTTAAAAAATTAATATTTTTAAAATATAATAATTGTACTATAAAAAAATTAAATTCTCCCAAAAAAATTATTATTTTAAAACTGAGAGAGTATATATTCTTACAATAATGCTAGGTAGCTCAAAATTTTGTAACTCAAATGGCTCAAATCACTCAAAACGACGTCGTTTTGAGTGTAAATGAGTATAAAACGACGTCGTTTTAACAGATTTAAACCATTTGAGTTACAAAATTTTAAAATATCAAACATTTCTCATATTCTTATTAGTTAAGTAACCCATAATATTTAATAAATTATTTTATTTTATTTTTATTTATTTAAATTGTACTCAACTGGTAATAGGAGAGAGAGGGGATACATACAAGGACGTTAATGGCTCCGGCTTTGAAATGATGGGGGAGTGAAGGCTTTTTCTCGCGAGAGACGTAAACGAGGAGAGGTATATCCGCATCCACTTCTTCACTGATGGCTTTTTCATTTATCACCCGTCACACCCACCCATTGCTTTTCAAATGTTTGAAGAGTCGGTCCTCAAAAATAAGGCAAAGTAATTGTTTGGGATGACCTAAATAAATGTATTTTTTATCTTTTTATAAAAAGATATATAGAAAAGTAAATAGGTGATGTGATGAAAAAAAATAAAAAGATAAAAAGATAGATTATATAGAGGATGTCAAACCACTCCTAAGTTTGACATCTTTAAAAAAAAGTTAAAAAGTCAAAAAGTTAAAAAATTAAAAAATCACTATCTTATTTAAATCACTATCTTATTTAAGTCACATTATCTCTCTACTACATCACTTTAAACCCAAATTATATTTCATAAAAAATAAAAAAATACACTTATTTAAAATATCCCAAACAACCTCTAAATGTTTGAATATTCTAATTTTGCAGTAATTATTGAGTCCCAACAAACACAACCCCATAACTCCTTCCAAAAAAAAAAAAAAAAAAAAAAAAAAAAAAAAAAACCCATAACTCCTCTTTTGGGAGTGGTCTAAAAAAAAAAAAAAAACACAAATAAATATATAATTGATTCACATCACTTTAAGAGGTCTTTTGAGAAGTTGGTTATAATTCATTTTTCAAATTATAACTCACTTCTCTTTCTTACAAAAAATTAATTATAATTAACTTTTAATTAAAAAATTAATTATAATTATTTCCTCAAAATAACTCTAAGCCTCCGTTTGGGAAGTGGGTTGACTTTTTGGCTTTTTAATTTTTTTGACTATTTTAGCCTGAGCTAAAAAACTTGGTTTGGGAAAGACTTTTTGACTTTTTGGCTTTTTTGACTTTTTTTGTGAGAGAAGAATGTAATGATTATGGGTTGGATGTGATGTTTTGTTTTTTGTGACTAAAATAACCTATTTTATCTTTTGTGGCTAAAATAACCAAAAAAACCCCAAACTTTTCTTGCCAAACGGTGCCTAAGAGGGATGAGAATCCCAGTCTCACTCATTTTTCCTAATCTGAGAAGTAGGGCAAAGAATATCTTCCACTTATTACTAAGAATATCTTCAAGTAGGGTTATGGGATCTTTTCGGAACCATGTAAAAAGTTAAAATTTAATTTTTTACTCCTTTTGAATCGTATTATTTTAATATAAAATAGATTAAAAAAATTAAAAAATTAATTTTTTACTAACTTCTCAAGACACCACTACGTTTAAATAATCTAATTTTGCAATTAGGTCTCAATTTGATTCTCTCATAATCCAGTTATTTAAGAGATAACACATATAATTAGTAGAATAAATTTTTTAAACTTCAGTAAATTATATTCAGTATCAATAGTATAAATTCTCACATATGTGCTAGCTTACGACTTACAACTATATAGTTAAGTAGACCTGTTGTGTGACACTATTTAAAAGTGACATGGGAGATCTCGACTCTTAAGGATTTAACTCTAAAAATTACCCCTTTGTAGTTGGCCCTTTTTAATATCTTCCCATCTACATCAATTGTGAATGTTATTGATTTATTTAAAATTGAATAAATTACACTCACATCTTATATTTAAAAAAATATAATTAATTTTATATTTTTAACATAATGATATTAGTTTCTCTTGAAGTTTTAATTTTACAGAACAATTAAATTTATTTTTATCAATAATTTATTAATAGTATGAATGAAAAAATATTATTGAACGTGTTTAGTTCCCATTTTTTCAACTCATTTTTTTGAAAATTTAGGCTGTATTTGGTACAGTTTTTGAATTATGATTTTATCTTTTAGTTTGAGTGCGGCGTTTGTTTACAGTTTTCAAAACACATTTCCACACCCGCGTTTGAAAATTCGTGTACCTGGATATCTCCCGGACATCCCTCCGAATGTCCGGCTGGTCGTCCAACCGGTTGACCAGAACAGTGTTCTTGATTTTTATTTTTATTTTTGCACTTGTTATTTTTATATTTTAAATAAAAAATATTTTTAATTTTTTATGAGTTTTGAATAGAATTTTGGGTTGTATGTTTGGTTATGAGTTGTAAATTTTTATATAAAAATTATATCACATCACTCAATTCAAAAACTCTTTTCAAAACTCTTTTCAAAACTCATTTACCAAATAAATTTTTTACATTTAAATCATAATTTCAAAATTCACAAACTCAAAATACAATTCATATTTTTAAATTATATTTAAAAAATTCAACCAAACGTAACCCTAAACTTTCTGTTTGGTTAACTCCAAAAATGAAAAAAAAAAATCGAAATCTCAATTTTCTAGATACAAACTATACTTTTTTCTTTGTGGGTCTGTCAAGCCATTTGGGAGCGGGACCCACAAGAAATTACAATTTAACTCCTCCTTGTCCTCTTTATTTATTTATTTTTGATGTGAATTTGCGGCAAAAAAATAATCACAAATTTGTAGTTGAAGTTAGAAAAATCTATAAAGATTATTTTGAGAAGTTAGTTAAAAGTTACTTTTCAGTTTTTAACTTATTTTTTTTCTCATAAAAAAGTTTAAAAAAATTAAAAAAATAATTTTTAATTATCTTTCCAAAACACTACTAAGTTGAATACAATTTATTTTTAACATCAATTTATGATGAAATTACATATTTTGTTATTAAATTTATAAAATTTTATGATAAATTCATATCTTTTATGATAAAATATGTATCCATAAAGGGAAATTTATTGATAAATCCCATTTAGAGATGTTTTATCCCAATAAATCTACAAAGAAAAATTATATCCCAATGAGTCCCATATAGTTTTCTTCCTATTCCATAAAGTCCAGTTTTTAATTTTGATATTTTTACGTGGACTATTATGCCCTTATATATATATACACTGTGTTAATACGTAACACACGTTCTTGTGATTTCGTTATTCAGTTTTGGCAGTTTCTATATTTCTAATTCAAATCGTTACGTTTCTACCTTGCATGCTGTCATTCTATCGTTCTGAGGCGTTGATGTCCTAGGGTTTGATTGTTGCTGTTCTAGTCTGGTATGGCGATTTTCAAGTGAAGAGGACGAAGTTGAAGGTGTTCGGTTCTGTCATTTTCTGGAGTATAACTGCCTCGAAGCAGTTGTTTTTGAGTTTTGGACGACTGTAGGATTGGACGATTAAGGTTAGTATCATTGTAGTTATGAATACATGTTCACTTTTTGTTTTGATTTGTAGGATGGATCAGATCCTTTGTTCTTGGATTGATATGGATTGGATGCTCTGTTTTTTCAATTACATCCATCATACGTGGTCATTGGAGGGGAGGTTATTCAGATATATGTTGAATGTTATAATATTCCATTTTTACTTTGATGTATGCATAATGAGGCTCTGTGTGAGCGATATAATTCAGAGTATATTGAACAATGTGAATGTTTACATCATGTTAGTATTACGTGAAGAATGTGGATGTTTGCATTTTACTTTGATGTTTGTTTAATGAGGCTATGTCTGAGTGATATAATTGTGATTATATGGATCAATGTGAATGTTTACATCGTGGTCATGTGGAGGGGAGGTCATCAGATTTGTGATGACTGTAGATCCTCTATAATTCACAGTATGTGGAACAATATGAATGTTTACATCGTGTTAGTATTATGTGAAGGATGTCGATGTTTGCATTTTACTTTAAGTTTTGCTTAATGAGGCTCTGTGTGAGTGATATAATTGAGAGTATATGGATCAATGGGAATGTTCACATCGTGATGCTGTGGAGGGGATGTCATCAGATTAGTGATGAATGTGGATATTCTATAATTCAGAGTGTGTGGAACAATGTGAATGTCTACATCCTGTTAGTATTACGTGAAGAATTTCGATGGTTGCATTTTACTTTAAGTTTTGCGTAAGAAGGTTCTGTGTGAGTGGTATAATGGAGAGTATATGGATCAATGTGAATGTTTACATCATGGTCATTTGGAGGGGAGGTCATGAGATTAGTGATGAATGTGGATGTTCTATAAGTCAGAGTATATGTGTCAATGTAAATGTTTACATCATGTTCGTATCATGTGAAGAATGTGGATGTTCTCACTTTTACTTTGATGTTTGCTTAATGAGGCTTTTGTGTGGGTGTGAATTTTCACATCTTGTTTAATGTGAATTATGGATTTAACACTTGAACTGTACTTGTATGCTTCTAATTTTCGCACAATGTGAATGTTCATATCGGTTTGGATTATTGTTAATTGTTGTATTGTTTTCTTTTTACAGGAGATGGATAGCTTTATGATGTTGGTGTGTACATATGGTTGCAGTACCATTGTAATAAATGCTGCCCGCACATTGTGTTATTCGCGTTTGGTGGACTGTTTGTGTGAAAAATGGGGGGAGTTGTCTGTTGGTTCTTTTTCATTGTTTTGTAAATTACCTGGGATTAATAGGTGTGATTTGGAGAATGAGGAAGAATTTCAAAACATGTTACTGCTTGCTAAATCAATGGGGGTACAACATGTAGAAGTTGTGGTTGAGTTGAAAAGTGATATTGGTCAGTCAAGTAGTTTGGGATTGGTGCGTGTTGGGGTTGAGGAAGAAGTTGATGCACTACGGAGATTTTGCCACCATAAGGAGAAGGTGTTGTTGTCAGCCCCTTGGGCAAATGGTATTACGCATGTGGGACAACGGTTTGTTGGAGGTGCACAAGAATTTCGTGACGTTTTGTGTAAGTATGCCATCCAATGTGGGTTTCAGTTTACATATGTGAAGAACGAGACAACAAGAGTTACTGCTGTGTGCGCGATGCGGGAGGAGAGGGGCTGCTTGTGGGCTATACATTGTAGAGCACAACGAGCAAATGATTTTTTCTACATCAAGAGTTTTAGTGACGTGCATACTTGTGGTACGGATGTCCGAACATCGAAGAATCCGCGAGTTAGTTCGGATTTGGTGTCGAGTACCATATCCGAAATTGTGAGGGACAAGCCGTTGACTCGGCCGTGTGATGTGGTGACTATTTTGAAGAGGGATTATGGGCTAGATGTTAGTTACCATGTCGTATGGTTGGGTGTAGAGAAAGCAAAGGCTGGTATTCATGGAGAGCACTCGTTATCATTTGACCAGCTGCGGTGGTATTCGGATGCTGTGATGCGGTACAATCTAGGGAGTTATGTTAATATTGACTATGATGCGAGTAGTCAACAGTTTTGCCGTTTCTTTGTGTCATTCGCTGCGTGTATTTCTGGGTTCAATTCTTGTCGGCCTTTATTATTCTTGGATGGAACATTCCTCAAAGGAAAGTACAAAGGTCAGTTACTTGCGGCAACGGCGAAAGACGGAAACAATGGTTAGTCTTTTTTTTACTTGTATATTCATGTCAATATGGACATTGGCATGCATAGTATGGACAAATGAGTGATTGAGAAATTATAAGTAATGTGAACATTGACATTAGTATGCACTGATGTGAATGTTCACATCTGTGTGTTCTAATGATAGTAATGTCAACATTCACATTATTATACACTGATCCATTCACATTATTATACATCTGTGTCTGTTAATGACAGTAACGTGAACATTCACATTCAAATGAATGTATACTACTGTCAGTTGATCCATTAATGAATAGTACTGTGAATGTTCACATTATGAATGACTCGACAATCAGAAATGAATTGTTAATGATCGCTAATGTGAATGTTCACATCATTGATGGTTACGAACTTGAATCCAGAAATAACAATAGTAATAGGGCAATGTAGATATAAACATTCACATGACTTGTTTCGTTTATATTGTGAACAGTTGCGTATTGTTATTGTGTTGTAGGTCTGTTTCCTGTTGCATTTGCGATTGTTGATTCGGAGACCACGGTGAATTGGTCGTGGTTCTTGCATGAACTTGGGAAGGTTGTTGATGGTAAGCGGAAGATTACGTTTATTTCGGATCGTAATCTTGGTTTGTTAGAAGCTATGCCGAAGGTGTTCCCATCGGCTCATCACGGTTATTGCTTACAACACTTGAAAAGCAATTTAGAGACCGGATGAAAGGAATTGATAATGGATTCAGGGATCACCTAGTAAGTAGTTTGGGTGATTGTGCTTACGAGCCAACTGTGGTAGGGTTCCATGAAAAGCTTGCAAAATTAAAAGAGGAGGGTAAACGACGAGCACATGATTTTTTCGAGGACCTGGCACCTGAGCACTGGGCAAATTCGTACTTTAGGTAATAATAGTTTCATAAAGTGTTACATTTGTGAAGTTTAGAATGGTAGTAATGTGAATTTTCAGTTTAGAATTGTAAAAATCTAAAAATTGTGTTTCATGTTGAATGTCAATGATGTGAATGTTCACATCTGATAATGATGACTGATTTGAATGATGTGAATGTTCACATCTGTTGTCATGAGTTGTTGTTGTTAACATTCACATCATGCTGTCATTGAAGTTGATGTTAATGCTCACATCTGTCTATCTTTTAATGTTGATGTTAATGTTCATTGTGAATGATGTTAAGGTTCACATCAGTCAACGTGAATGTTCAGACATGTTAAATTTCATGTTGTAAGATGTTTGTGATATTGTGCAGGGGCATGCGTTATGGGGAGATGACTTCCAATGCAGCGGAGTCATTTAATAACTGGATTAAAGAAGCACGTAATCTTCCTATCACTCAACTGGTGGACACAATTCGGACTCAGTTAATGCGGCAAATGTCTACACGGCGTGACCAAGCAAACAAATGGAATGAGCTTATTTGTCCTACATTCGAAACAAGGCTTATGGATTCGTTCAATGACAGCAGGTCTTGGCAAGTTAGCAAAGCCAATGAGGATGTGTTTGAAGTTCATTCGATACCATCTGTTACTGTTGATGTTGCGAGGCGTACATGTTCGTGCTTCAAATGGCAAATCAACGGATTCTCATGTGACCATGCTGTTGTTGCCATTCAGAAGAGCCGCTATAATCTCAATGATTGTGTGGAACATTACTTTCATGTAGAGACATATCGTGCAGCCTATTCGGGAGCCATATTCCCTATACCATCGGTGGAGAAGCCGCCTTTTGATCCCACGGACTTCACTATATACCCGCCAACTGTGAAAAGACCACCCGGAAGGTCGAAGAAAAATAGGATCCCATCCAGGGGTGAGAAACTGAAGCAAATAAGGTGCGGGAGATGTGATAAGTTGGGGAGCCATAATCGGAAGTCATGCACGGAGCCGATATAGGATGTACCTTTTTTTCATTCTCAACATTGTATTTTACATTGGATTCTTATATTCATTTTTGAAATAAGATTGTGTTGTGTTGGCAAACATTGGGTTGCACTAAGATTACGTTGTGTTGGCAAACATAATAATGCATTAGTATTTGATTTGTGTTTTATTTTCACTTTTTTAAGGTACCAATCTGACATTTATGTTGGTTGTGTTTTGGATGAATGCATGATGTTAACATTAACACTGGTGTAATATAATCACATTATGTGAATGTTCACATTGTTGATCTTTCAAACATTTCTGTGTTGGGAATGTTCATAGCATTACGAATGTCATAAGTGACTATGTACATTCAGAGCAGTGTTGCAACTGTGAACATTCACATCTGTAAACATTAGTGCATATGAATGTCATAATTGATTGTTCACATATGGCAGGCATGAATGACATTTACAACTGTTATGAGCAAGAACAGATGTGAATGTTCACATATGTGTAAGTGATCCGTAATTATGTCATGTAGACCAAGTGTACACTCCTGCACGAAGTATGTGTATTATAGAACACTCAGGTTCAAACATTCGCATGAATTACACTCATAACAACACAGCAGTATGGATATCGTAAGTGAATGTGAACATTCACATCTGCAAAACATAACAACACCAAAAGTAGTTCAAAATTCCCAGTTGGCTTTTTCCCATTAACAGATGTTGTATCAATGTTTTACAATCAGTTGTTGTGTCAAAATGTTAACGCATTCCATATTAACATTCATATCGAGTCTTGGTTAGTTTGTAGGTGGACACCCCCCACCTATAGGTTTTAATGAAGCTCTGATTTCCTATGATTCAAAAAACTATGCACTAACAAATCTCGTAGTCCACACCATTCTGAACTAGTGAGGCTGCCCACAAGTTCTTCATGGAATATGTGCGCCCGCATGATGTAACATACTGTAGGTCCACAGTCCACTCTGTAAAAAAGAAATGGTTTTGATTAGCAGTTGACATGAATATTTGCATAATTGTTATGGAGGATTTGTAAAAAATGTAGTGAGGCTTACGAGTCGGCGCGTTGCTGAGGACAGACATCCACACTGTTGATTGGTTGTGCTGGATTTTGGCCTGCTAGCTTAGTGTGTAGGGGTGATGACTCGCCAATAACGCTCACAACATGCTCAATGTACTTCCTCTGTGTATGGAATTTCAAATTAGGCACCAACAAACATATGTGTGTGTACAGTCATGTAATGCATGAGAACAAGTCATATTTGTGTTCAAAAATAGCCACTTATAACTTCCTGTGCTTGGTCGATGTGCGGGTCATGTATTCCTGTTCTTGGGCGCAATGAGTTGTAATGCCTCCACAAATTGTCCTTAGCATCATACACAACTATCGTCCAGTGGTACTCATGATGCAATGGGAATAGTAGGTATCTCTCTCCTTGGTAGTTCTTGACATGTGCATCAATGTGTTTACTCCTTTTGCGAGGATGGTACTCTCGTATCACTTTCTGTACACATTGGACAAATAATTAATGGACTGTGAAGTTTCACATTCACAGTACAAATAAGTAATGGACTGTGAAGTTCCACATTCACATTACAAATAATGGAATGATAGATTACCAAACACATGCTTGTGAAGATGAATGACGCTTCATCCGAAGTTGGGTTGACCACCTCTTGTTGTTCATGCAACAGTTCAGCATATGCATCTATGAGCTGCACAAACATGGGGTCATATTATATAGATTTGTGGTTGTGAGTGTGTCTGTGTCTGTGTGTGCATATGCATGAAGAGCTAATTATGTTTGTACTGGCATACATTGCTGTGTATTGATTCCTCCTTGATAAGGTTGACAATGTCATCAAAATACACATGTGTAGCCTTTGAATCTCCTTTCCACACCAGCAGCCTGTGCATTATAAACAAACCAATGTGAATGTTTACATTGCACAGATCTGAACAAACCCAGAAAATTGAACACAGTGATGATTATAGACAATTACGGAATGTGAATGTTAACGTTAGATGTTTGCACAGTCACTTACTCGTCGCCTCCACTTTTTTGTAAAGCTTGGACCTTTTGTTTGTCTTGTTTGGACATCTTGCTCCACACTTTGAACTTGTTGGTCAAGGATAATTTTTTTGGCTGCTTCGCTGGTGGGTGTTTCTCCACATCTTCAACCATTTCGACTGGTGGGGTTGCTTTTGGCCCGGTAAGTCTGGGTACTGGAAGTCAGGCAAGCGATGTTCTTTGCGATCTTTTTCCTTTATACGCTTGACCCTAGAAGGTGGGCTGATATTGTGTTGCATTGGGCTAGGGGGTTGCTTTTCTGCCACAGCCTGTGTGACAATGTGGACTGACTGGTCATCGTAAAGATCTTGAAGAATTGTTTTATCGCATTCCAAATCGATGACCAGCTGCGTTAAGCGTTTGATTTCTTCATCCTTCTGCTGCATGCACTTCTGTATTTCGGTATTTATGTTGGGTGGGCTGGACTAGTTGAACAATTTATGTTCAAGATCAGTTATGACTCTTGCCCTTAACTCCCATGAAAATTGAAGGTGTTTGTACTTCGCTTCCCATTGCCTTATGACGCCCCAGGCCTTCCGATTTTCTTTGATAAGCATGTCAATCAAATCAGGTTGGTTTGTGTTTGGTATTACAATAGCTGTGTCATAATGTTGGCTGCTAAATGGAATGTGAATGTCCTCATCACTGTCCTGTTGCTCAACCCCATCCCCAGAAAAGTCGGAGTTGCTGCCACTGTGTTGTTCTCCCTTGATGTCAAAGGGGTTGGGAGATGTTGTGGCTGGTTCATAAATTTCAGGCTCCACCTTCAATGTTTTATGCTTAAACTTTTGTATTTCTGTTGGGATTGCAAAGAGTTCGCCGACATTAACCTGACAATGAAAAAAACAGGTTACGTAACGTATATATTTGGGTGGTGTTATAATGTGAATGTTTTGATCAGCAGTTGAAGGCCCTACCTCATTAAAACCCAAATCAGCTAAAGAGGTGGTTTTCATCTTCTTCTGTAAAGCAGTCAGATCCCACTTCACACAGCGTGGAAAAGCATTGGGTTTGTGAGGTTGTAGGATGGTTGTGTGCTCGCACAACCAATACTTCAGTAAAACAACAAACACAGTGTTATTTAGCATTTGCATAGTAATGTCATGAGTGGATGTGAACATTCACATCACTGGTTCAGATGTGAACATTCACACCTGTGAGACATAAGTGAAGTGGCACTGTTATGAACATTCATAGTAGTATGTTATGAATGAATGTGAACATTCACATCACTGGTTCAGATGTGAACATTCACATCTGTGAAACATAAGTGAAGTGGCAGTGTTGTGAACATTCACAGTAGTATGTTATGAGTGAATGTGAACATTGACATCACTGGTTCAGATGTGAACATTCACATCTGTGGCAGTGTTGTGAACATTCAAAGCAATATAGTATGAGTGAATGTGAACATTCACATCACTGGTTCAGATGTGAACATTCACATCTGTCAAATGTAATTGCCTATGGACATTCACATCAGTGGTACATATATGAATGTTCACAGTTGGCTTAGATGCACAACACTGAAGGACATGTGAATGTTATTATTTGACAACATGGGTACTTACCATCAATAACATGACACAGTCGGTGACTTTTGCTGGATTTTTGTCATTTTGGGAAATAGACGATGTCAACGTTGTTCTAATTTGCTTGGCCCAATCATATTCTCGCATGGTTTCCAATGGGACCATATGTGTGTAGTAGCCCCATCCTATCGTCTCTCCGCTTGTTGAGAAAAAAAGCTTTTGGCAAGCATACATGCACACTAGTCGAGCAACTTCTTCGTTGTCAGCTTTCTTTTTGCCTTTCAACGCCTCGGTCAAAAGGGTGTGTATCCATTTTGAAGTCAACCGGCTGACATTTTTGCATATTTTGTTTACAATGCCAGTCTTTGGTTTCGCACCGTACAATATGTCCATCGGCTTGCTGCCACAGTCCACACCGAAAATCAGCTTGATGTCGCTGTTGTGTATGTTCATCTTCTTCTCCCCAATGTAGAACGCATCCTTTGAAGCTTTGTACATTTGTAGTACATGCACAACGACGTCATCATACTTCATGCATTTGTCCAGGTCAATCTGATTGTTTCTTAATGCATCAAGCAAATTCCAAAAAGGTGTTTGTTGAAGGCACCGAAGCTGTGCTTGTGTGAACTTGGTGGTTTTCATGAATTTGACCAGTCCGGTCATATTAGATCTGTAGTTCACATTTCTCATGTCCACATTGGTGCTAGTATTTGTTTTTGGGGTGTCTTCCTTCACATGGTACTCATCTCTCTTCCTCTTTGCGGTTTTCTTTTGTGCAACATCTGCAAAATGGAGCAGTTTAAAAAAATTAAGTCAATGTTCATGTGATTAGCGTAGTGGAATAGATGTGAACATTCACAGCATTTCCACTGATGTGCATGTTCACAGTTGTGTGCGTGGGTGTGAATGCCCAGAGTTTGTGTCTGGTTGTGAACATTCACATCATGTTGATTGTGTCAGCACAAACACAATGTGCATATTGTGTCACTGTGTGGAAAACAATGTATTTTTATACAACCATGAACACCATTGAAGAACATGTGCATGTTAACACGAACATATAAAATGACGGATCAACTTATTGGATCACCATTAACAATCAAGAATATGAACAAGGCAAACATTCACAATAGGGGGGAAAAAATCTAAATATCCCTAGTCATTGGCCTAATGTTTGCAATCCATGTGAATGTTCACAGCGTAGAATAACAGCACCAATAATATCTGATTGTCCTAAAATCTCCTAAAATGTTCAGGCAATGTAAATGTTCACAGCCTAGACCAAAAGCACCAACAATATCTGATTGTACTAAAATGTTCAGGCAATGTGATTGTTCACAGTCTAGAACAACAGCACCAATTATATTTGACTCTCCTAAAATGTTTAGGCAATGCCAATGTTCACAGTCTAGAGCGGACGCACCAACAACATCTGATTGATCTAAAATGTTCAGGCAATGTGAATGTTCACACCCTAGAACAACAGCACGAACAATATTTGACTCTACTAAATTTTCCCGGCAATGTGAATGTTGATAACATAGAACAACAGCACCAATAATATCTGACTCTCCTAAAAGTATCAGGCAATGTGAATGTTCACAGCCAATAACGAAAGGACCAATAATATTTGATTCTCCTAAAATTTGCAGGCAATGTGAATGTTCACATCTTTCATCAACAATAACAACAACAGAATTGGCCAAACATTTTCAAACCACAAGAATGTTCACATCATAAAACAACAACACCCTAACTACCTGATTATCCAAACATTTTTAGCTCAATGTGAATGCTCACATTTTTAATCAACTACAACAAAACAGAATTTGGCCAAAACATTTTGAAACCGTGTGAATGTTCACACCATTGAACAACAACCAAATTACATCTGCAATAATTTGATTATCAAACCATTTTCAATCAATGTGAATGTTCACATCTTGCAATAACAACGACTACAACAAAAACATTTTGGAATGTTCACAGTTGTGAACACAATGTAATGGCAACTGTAATGTTTTTAACTGCAAAAATCAATAAAATTAAGGATTATGATGGAGGGGTTCAGAATAAATGTTAGGGTATGAACAATATGGACTCCTATATATTGTACGCATACGAAAAGGGGATATTTGTCAAAGTTCAGAATAATGGTTGTTGATAAAGAGGATTAGGGTTTAAATACACGAATGAGTAGAATGCTTACGTTTTGTGCCCATTTCGACGAAGAAGATGTTGGCACGAAGGGACGATGCGACGAAGGAATGTATACAGTATTCCGGGCGTATGAACGACGAAGAAGATGTTCAGACGATGTGACAATGGAACGAAGACAGTCTTCTCGGCGTAGTGACGACGGAGAAGATCAATGAGATGATGCGCCGATGCTACGATGGAAGGAATACAGTTTTGTCGGAGTTGAGGCGATGTGGAATATGGGTTTCGATTTCTGGACTGTAAAGGTACTGTGCGTGATTTCCTGCGCGAGAATAGAGAGAGTAAGAGAGACGGTTATTAGATTCAAAGAGAGAGAGAAAGACGCGTGTTTTGTTCAGGGATGTTTTGGTCTTTCTGTATGAAATGGACCTAATGGAATATTATAAAACACTATGGGTTTTATGGAACAACACTCTTAAATAATGGATTTACTGAAAAAGCTCCCATCTATAAATGGGTAGATATCAAATTATGTTTTGATACTTATATAGTATATATATAAATAAATATGATATAACTTTTGATGTGACTATTTTTTTATTTTTTTATACCATAATGTTCCAGCCCCCTCTCACCTTGTGGAGTGAAATTTCAATAGTATATTTTTTTTGAAAATCAAACATATATTTATGTTCAAAACATAATTTTTAAATTACTTTTTTAATAACTCAAAAAACGAAACCGAACATGATAATTGTAATCCCCTTTACTATTAAAATATGAATTTTTATTTATTTATTTCAATGGAAAATGAGGAGCAGCCTGCTGTGAGTTTTTATATAGACTTGTCCCGAGCTTTCTTTGATAATTCAAACCGTTATATTATAAGGTTCGTCAAATCTCCCCTTATATAAAAAATCAAGTTAATTAGATATTCGTAAACCCACAATCGAATCCTAATTATTATTTAAAAATTGTAAAAATAATGTTGTTTATTTTCTAAAAACAAATATTCTCTTATTATAAGGTAGCAGATTTTTAATCAATTTAATATTTTACATAAATGAACTAATCAATAATTATATAATATGATCGGTTCGAATTAAAATATATATATATAGTGCCGTTTTAGGAACCAAAATAAAAAGCCACATTTTTGTCAAAATGTCCAAAAACGCAAGTGGCAAAAAAGTAATAAAATTGGTTTGAGAAATGCCAAAAACGCGTGTGAAATTACAAAATTGGGCCTATGACAAAAAAATAAAAAAATAAATTTCTTATGTTGGGTAACGGTATTTTGGTCATTTTAATTTGATTTGACACCATAAACAAATATTAAACTAAAAAGTCAAAAGCCAGTTTTTTACCAACTTCCCAAATCACTTTCCAAAAAACTAAAAAACTTGATAAAAAGCCAAAAATTAACTTTTTACCAACTTTCCAAAAACACCCCTATATAACAAAGAATAAAGATTGGTAGCTCGAGAAATGTGGCTCGAATAGTGGCTCGAATAGACAAAACAACGTCGTTTTGTCTACTTTTTTTTTTTTTTTTTTTTTCTTGCTTTTTGAATCAGAAGACAGAAAAGAGAGAGAGAGGAGAAAAGAGAGAGAGAAAGAGAGAAAGAAGAGGAAGAGAGGAGAAGAAAAGAAGAGGAAGAGCCATCGTCGGTGAGTCATTATCGATGCCATCACCGCCATCAGAGGCGCTCGCCATCACCGCCATCACCGGCGACTGCCATCACCGATCTGGAGATGATGATGTTGATCTGAAGAATCTCAAGCCAATATGTATGTATTTGTGTGTATATAATATAATATTCATATTTTGGATGTATATATATGTATATATATGTATATGTGTATATAGATATATGTAATGGGTTTGAAATGTTTGATATGGTTAATCTGATATGATTAATTTGAAATGTTTGATGTTGAACATAGTTTTGATTTATGAAATGGGTTTGATTATTTAATGGGTTTGATTTATGAAATGGGTTTGAAATGGGTTTGATGATTTATGTTGAACATGTAAGTATTTGTGTGTATTATATATATCATTGTGAATACACACCCTCTCTAATCTAACAAGAATAACAAGAATTGTGAAGCTAACTAAGAATATGATTGAATCTCTTTTATGTTCAAACCAGAAAGTTACAGAATTTATTGAATCTCTATGTTAAGGGATTTTGATTATAGATTCAATGTGGTGTTTCTTTTTCAGTGATGGGATTATTGATTTTGATTATATGAATTTTCATGAAACTTTCTAATTTAGAGTTTAATATGAATAGATTTGATTTTGGAGCTCATTGGGTTTCAGAAGCATTAATTTGTTACAACTGGTGTTATGAATGGGATAGCAGTTTTGCTAAACTACCTATTGAGTTTTGAAAATGCATATTCTTCCAAACATGATTTCCATGGAATAGCTTTACAATTAGTTGCACCGAAAAGTTCTCTATTTTGCTTAAGTTTAAAAACCCAAAAACCCAATGTGAATGTTTATGTAATTTCTGTTCTGTCACTAATCTGCATTGAAAGCTTTTATTATCTATATTTAAGTTTCAAACTTCATTTTTGAGTAATGTGTAGTAATATATGGAGAAGCATTAATTTGGGGTAATTGCACTGTAGTGGAATTCAGGAAAAAAATAAAAAATAATATTCATGAAAAAATTTACAATTTTAATTATTAATATTTATAAAGTTTCTAATTGATTTTGTAATTATTGATTTTGATTTTGATTATATTGATTTTGATGGGATTATATATATGATTATATGAATTGAATCTCTTTTATGTTCAAACCAGAAAATTACAGAATTTATTGAATCTCTATGTTAAGGGATTTTGATTATAAATTCAATGTGGTGTTTCTTTTTTAGTGATGGGATTATTGATTTTGATTATATGAATTTTCATGAAACTTTCTAATTTAGAGTTTAATATGAATAGATTTGATTTTGGAGCTCATTGGGTTTCAGAAGTATTAATTTGTTACAACTGGTTTATGAATGGGACAGCAGTTTTGCAAAACTACCTATTGAGTTTTGAAAATGCATATTCTTCCAAACATGATTTCCATGGAATAGCTTTACAATTAGTTGCACCGAAAAGTTCTCTATTTTGCTTAAGTTTAAAAACTCAAAAACCCAATGTGAATGTTTATGTAATTTCTGTTCTATCACTAATCTGCATTGAAAGCTTTTATTATCTATATTTAAGTTTCAAACTTCATTTTTGAGTAATGTGTAGTCATATATGGAGAAGTATTAATTTGGGGTAATTGCACTGTAGTGGAATTCAGAAAAAAATAAAAAATAATATTCATGAAAAAATTTACAATTTTAATTATTAATGTTTATAAAGTTTCTAATTGATTTTGTAATTATTGATTTTGATTTTGATTATATTGATTTTGATGGGATTATTGATTTTGATTATATAAGTGCTAGGGTACATGCTGCTCTATTTGGTGCAGTTTATGGGGTTAATTATAAACTGAAAAAAATATATATATTGAGAAAGAAAGGGATACTTTATTTTAGTCTCTGTTTTCATCCCTTTGTTTTTTTTCTTTGAAGCCACAGAGATCATCAATTGAAGAGTTTGTTGCACTTTTTATATATTGATTACAGATTTTTACTAATTTTTTTCTTTGTTTTTTTTTTTTTTTTTCTGTGAGTATTGTTTTTCTTTAATTTTGGGTGCACTTTTATGGGTTTTTGTTTTACACACATATATGAAGAGTTGGTTGGGTTTTTTAGTATTGTTTATTTTTATTTTTCTTACTTTGATTTAGTAGGAATTTGTGGGTTTTCTAAGTTTAGGCTTAAGCTACAATGATGTTGGTATAGAATTGTTGGTTTTCTAAATTCTATACCTTTCAGATTCTATACGGCATAGAATTGTTAGCAAAATTCTAGAATTGTTGGTTTTCAAATTATATATTATTCTTTTTTTTTTTTTTTGGACAAATAAACAAACTTTATTAATATGATGTGCATCCTTTTAAGAGTAGACATTATTAATTTCCCCTAATCTATGAGAAATCAATACATGATAAATCAATATTTAGCCAAGAGAATGCATTAAAAAAATATATATAGTGCAAATAAACTATGGGTTTGTTGGGTTCTCTGTTCTGCAAAGTAATACTCTCATCTCTTTCTTAATAGATTATTGTGTGTATATATATTAATTACAATTTTTTATTTTTATTTTTTTTCTTTGAAGCCATAGAGACCATTAATTGATCATTAGTGGAATAGAGAAAGAACGATTCCCAAAATCAAATTGTGAGTATTGTTTTTCCTTAATTTTCTATATGCATGTAAGATTTTGGGTATACTTTTATGGGTTTTGTGTTTTTTCTTATACATGAAACCCATTTACACACATATGTATATATATACACACATATATGAAGAGTTGGTTGGGTTTCACGAAACCCATTTACTTTGATTTAGTAGGAATTTATGGGACTATTGTATGGATTTACTCTATTGAATGTTTGTTGTGCCATTACTATCGTTTGGTTGTTACTAAAATGTTCGATAACCATTGTATCTTCCTTGCTTATTAAGTGTTTGATAAAATGTTTCAATGGAATTTACACACACACAAATTGACTTTAACACACACCACAAACATTGGCAATCTTCATCATAAAAATTCATAACTATCTTATGATGTGCATCATTTTCTTTTTTTTCTTTTTTTAATGTGATGTAATGTGCATCCTTTTAAGAGTGGTGATCAAGGTAATAATAACATTCTAATGTATTTAGCAAAAATAATAATAATAATAATAATAATAACATTCTAATGATTTGACTGATAAAGGTAATAATAACATTCTGAGAAACTTGCATCCTTGTGGGCAGTTTGGAAGTTGATTTCAATAATTTTTAACTTCCATGATTCTTTGATTTTGAAGACCAACACATGCTCTACATAGTTGATTTGTGGTGATTCTCTCTCTCTCTCTCTCTCTCTCAAGATTAATGGGTTCAATAACTTTTTCGTGGTGAGCACCCAAACTTAGATTTTTAGATATATTTTTCATGTGAATGGGTTGTTGTTTTGTGCTTTTATTGGTATATTAGTACGGAATTTTGGGAATTTTTAGTATGTTGTTATTCATTATTGTACAAAAAGGTTTTCATTTGAACCTTTCTCACCTTTGTTTCCCCCCCCCCAATATTTAATGTACATTTGTAATCTCATCATACACCACCAGTTGAGCCCACGTGTGTTTGGATTTTGTTTTAGGCTGAAGATTCATAATGGAATGATTCCCACTCACTCCCATCCTCTATCTTAGTTATATCTAAATACAATTTTGGTTTTTTTAATTGGTATTTAGTGTATTCAATTTCCATAGAATTCGAAACTTTACCAACAGAAGCAATTTCAAGTTGAGGCATGAGTTATAGATATAAAAGGTAAATTCATGACTTAATTTGTTTTATACTTATAGAAGTTGAGTTGGAGTTTTTATTTACTAAGATTTCAAATTCATGATTAATGATTAATTTCAAGTTTTTATTCAAATTCAAATTCAAATTCATGGCTTAATTTCAAGTTTTTATTTACTTATAGAAGTTGTGTTAATGATTAATATTTGAATTTTTTTTTTCCAGTTAATTGGTTTTGAATTTCATAACTTAATTATTTGGATTTGTAATACCATCTAGTTCAATTTTTTTATTAATCTCATTAACAAAAGTCTTCTTATTTACATAGAATCCTCTAATTGGTTGTTTAGAATTTCATCATTATTAGTTGGTTTAACAGAGAAGCCTTCTATTTGTTAGCCTGCTTTCAATTTGATTTGCAAATTCTATTTTAACTATGTTCATTGTGGAATCTAATCTCTATTTGTTCTTAGTATTATTGATTGGTAGGTTATTGATATTGACATAAAACAGTGCATCTTTAGCTTAAATTTTATATTATTAGTTTGGCATTTGCATATGTGTGTGGTTTTAATTGATTGCTTGAATTATATGGTTTGATTCTTGGTCTAAAGAAACTAACAAAATGCATAGGAAAACAAAGTGTAATAGCTCATATCTTTGTCAGATTGATTCAATTCAGTTAAATTAATAGTATTGGGTAATAGTAAAATGAATGTATACTGTCTTTTGGGTATAAATAGGACAGTTTCATGATTTCATTGTAAATTTTATCATTTTTACTTGAATAATCAAATGAAATTGGGAAGTTTGAGCTAAAAATTTTTGTGGATGGGGCTGTTTTGTTGAGTATTGCTCATTTGGGACATTTAATTTTGTTTTTGCATGTAACATTTGTTATTAAGTGATTTTGAATAGAGCTTCAATAGAGTTGTTAATAGTTGTTGATTCACTTCCTCATTCTCTCAACTAAATCTCAATTTGCTTTTTAATTTTTAATTTTTATACTGGTTTGGTTTTGGATTCAGTTTGTGTGGAATTCAAAATAGAAAATTGTTATTTTTTTAAGTTGAATTGAAGGTGTGAGATGTTGTGGTGATGATTGAAATTTGGTTTTGGAATACTTGCCACCATTGACTGAATTTCATCATAACTTTTCTAGCATTTTCTACTATTGATTTGGTTTCATTTGTGGGTTTTTTTATTAGATCACGTTTTTTATTAGATCACCATTTGTGGATTGTTGAATGGTGAAGTCTGAGCACATTCTCTTTCATGTCTTTTATTCTTTTTCCCTGGCCAATATTCTTTTTTAAATGCTCAGATTTTTCCATATCTGAGCATTTAATAGGCCTCTGTAGAAATACCTGCAATTAGCATTGATGTGTCATTATTGGGGGCTAATTAGAAATATTGTTTTCATGTTTATTATCTCAGTAACACACATAAATTGCTATACTATTTTGTTTAATTTGACTATCAAAATCATTCTTACATGGATTTTTCCCTGATTAGTGGTTAATTATACCCATTATGACATGGATGAGTTTTGTAAATTGTTGCTAAAATTTACCCACAAACAGGTGTTATGCATGGATTTTTGAATTGGTGCTAACATTCTCTTCCCTTAGGATTTTTGAATTGGTGTTAATTATGCACTAGGATTGTGTTATGACATTTACCCACAAACAGGTTATGTAAATTGGTGCTAACATTTACCCACAAACAGGTTATCTTTCTCTAACGTGTTATGTTTCACTAGGATTGTGTTATGCATGGATTTTTGAATGGTGAAGTTTGAGCACATTCTCTTTCATGTCTTTTATTCTTTTTCCCTAGCCAAGGAAGCTCTATTTTTTATTCTTGATGGGACTTTTGTTTAAATTTACAATATTTATTCTTGATGGGACTTTTTTATTATTACTTAAATTTACAATATTTATTATTCTAATCAGGTTATGTACATATACACATGTGTATAATATATTTATTCCATAGTGGCAATCTTGGGAAGTCACCTGATTTTGTGGCAGACCAAACTAACTTATCAGCTTGAAGTGTAAGGAATAACCATTTCATTTCATCTCATCTCATGCCAGTGAACCAAATAAAGCATAAATGAGATTGAAGTCACCTGATTACTGTTTTGATAAATGATTTAGCTGAATTTGATAAATGTGTGAATTGGGTTTCCTTTTTTAACATGAAAAGTAATGTTCTGTGATTTTATATTTTTATTTGATTGTTAAAAATTAGAATTATAGGGAGAAAGAAATAGCCCATTGTACTTAACTTATGACACAATTAAGTAATCAAATAGTCATTGTACAACCCATTGTTATTTAAACCCAATCTATTTATAGCACTATTAAATGCGTTATTTCTTCACTATAGGTCTGTGGTGTTTCAATCTTTGATTAATCTCATTAACAAAAGTCTTCTTATTTACATAGAATCCTCTAATTGGTTGTTTATAATTTCATCATTATCAGTTGGTTTAACAGAGAAGCCTTCTATTTGTTAGTCTACTTTAAAATTCTATTTTTTTCATAGTGTAATTATTTAACTATGTTTATTGTGGAATCTAATCTCTTTTTGTTCTTGGTATTATTGATTGGCAGGTTATTGATATTGATATAAAACAATGCATCTTTAGCTTAAATTTTATATTATTGATATTGGCAGGTTTAGAATTTTATATTATTTTGTGTGTGGTTTTGATTGATTGCTTGAATTAGATGGTTGGATCTTGGTCGAAAGAAACTAACAAAATGCATAGGAGACCAATGTGTAATAACGCATGTCTTTGTCAAATTGATTCAATTCAGTTAAATTGATAGTGTTGAGCAATAGGAAAATCAACTTATATTGTCTTTTGGGTATAAATATGATAGTTTCATGATTTCATTATAAAACAACCACCTGTGCCTATGACACTCCAAGTTTATAATAATAATAATAATAAAAAAAAAAAAAAAAAAAACCACATTCAAGTTTTTTTTAGGGAATGTTTTAGATTACAACTTTGAGCACTCAAGTATGATCTCATCAATCATTCCAGTTTTTATCTTATTGAGGTGGTGGTAATTTTCACTCTATGGTTAAGCCTTATAATTGTTGAATTTAAAAAAGCCTTCTAATCGTTTCATTATGCACTACCTAAATATAAAACTTTATTACACATAAATTGTTCGATCTCTTCTCATCACTAACATAAATTGTTTTTTTTTTTTTTTTTTTTTTTGTGAATCCTTGGGACTCAATTAGAGTGATATATTTTGACTTTGACTTTTAAATTTGTTTTTTCCTTCAAATTTTAGGTGTATAAAAGTGGCAATTGTCCATGATATTGCAGAAGATAACATCTTTGTATTTAAATTTTTTTATTGGGTTTTTCATTACGCATTCTTTTGCTGTGATGAGTATATTGAGAATTTTGAGTAAATTGTTATATGATAATTAATTGGACAAAGCTTTTTGTCATGAGCCTACCTGTAATGGGATTCCAAATTAGATGTAATTATTTATTTTCATTTGTTTTCATGTATTATCTAAATTGTTAAATTCTTCATGTTCAATTGGAAAAGGAAAAGAAAGAAGAGTTATACTTAGCAATTCATATTCATTAAGCAGCAACAGGTGAACTCACAAGTTATGATGTACACTAATCAAGAGACTTGGGAACTAAATTGAAAGGTGCTTGATCATATGTTTAATTCCTGTTAATTCATTGTTATTGGTTTATTTGTTTTTCAAAGGTATTTTGATATGATTGTTCCTATTATGATTTTTTTAATTCATTTTTTTAAGTAAATTTTTGTTGCAGGTGACTAATCCACCTTACAAATGTTGGGATTGTGTTGTTTTTCTATGCATGTTGGTGGTTGGCTCTTTCATTTTAAATTGGATGATTAATTTTTCTTCTTTTTTTATTTTTTATTTTTTTAAAGCTAGGATGGTTACTCTTTTGTACCAAAACTAGTGGATGCCCGTGCCTGAAGGCACGGTGTAAATAATGTTGGTATCACATACTTTACAAAGATTAATTAAAATAAATCAATTCAAAATGGTAACAATTTCACTGCTACAGAAATCAACTGTAATAAATTAATTCAAAATGACAACAATTTCATTGCAATATAAAAGTTTACGCATAAGTCGAAATAGCAAATTATAGTTTTGGCAAACTTCATAATTAAAGTTTAAATAGCAAATTTATAATATAAAAATGTTGTGTACAACATAAACAAAGATATTTACGCCAAAATAACACATGTACAGTGAATTAAAATGAGGCAACCTTCAATAAAAGAATATGTCTAAATTAGTATTATAACTGAGTGAACATTTTGGTACAAAAGAGTAACCATCCTAGCTTTAAAAAAATAAAAAATAAAAAAGAAGAAAAATTAATCATCCAATTTAAAATGAAAGAGCCAACCACCAACATGCATAGAAAAACAACACAATCCCAACATTTGTAAGGTGGATTAGTCACCTACAACAAAAATTCACTTTAAAAAATCAATTAAAAAAAATCATAACAGGAACAATCATATCAAAATACTTTTGAAAAACAAATAAACCAATAACAATGAATTAACAGAAATTAAACATATGATCAAGCACCTTTCAATTTAGTTCCCAAGTCTCTTGATTAGTGTACATCATAACTTGTGAGTTCACTTGTTGCTGCTTAATGAATATGAATTGCTAAGTATAACTCTTCTTTCTTTTCCTTTTCCAATTGAACATGAAGAATTTAACAATTTAGATAATACATGAAAACAAATGAAAATAAATAATTACATCTAATTTGGAATCCCATTACAGGTAGGCTCATGACAAAAAGCTTTGTCCAATTAATTATTATATAACAATTTACTCAAAATTCTCATTATCACTGTTTTTCTTCAATATACTCATCACAGCAAAAGAATGCGTAATGAAAAACCCAATAAAAAAATTTAAATACAAAGATGTTATCTTCTGCAATATCATGGACAATTGCCACTTTTATACACCTAAAATTTGAAGGAAAAAACAAATTTAAAAGTCAAAGTCAAAATATATCACTCTAATTGAGTCCCAAGGATTCACAAAAAAAAAAAAAAAAAAAAAAAAATTTATGTTAGTGATGAGAAGAGATCGAACAATTTATGTGTAATAAAGTTTTATATTTAGGTAGTGCGTAATGAAACGATTAGAAGGTTTTTTTAAATTCAACAATTAGAAGGCTTAACCATAAAGTGAAAATTACCACCACCTCAATAAGATAAAAAACTGGAATGATTGATGAGATCATACTTGAGTGCTCAAAGTTGTGATCTAAAACATTCCCTAAAAAAAACTTGAATGTGATTTTTTTTTTTTTTTTATAAACTTGGAGTGTCATAGGCACAGGTGGTTATTTTACAATGAAATCATGAAACTATCATATTTATACCCAAAAAACAATATAAGTTGATTTTCCTATTGCTCAACACTATCAATTTAACTGAATTGAATCAATCTGACAAAGACATGAGTTACTACACATTGGTCTCCTATGCATTTTGTTAGTTTCTTTCGACCAAGAATCCAACCATCTAATTCAAGCAATCAATCAAAACCACACACAAAATAATATAAAATTCTAAACCTGCCAATATCAATAATATAAAATTTAAGCTAAAGATGCACTGTTTTATATCAATATCAATAACCTGCCAATCAATAATACCAAGAACAAAAAGAGATTAGATTCCACAATAAACATAGTTAAATAATTACAGTATAAAAAAAATAGAATTTTAAAGTAGACTAACAAATAGAAGGCTTCTCTGTTAAACCAACTGATAATGATGAAATTATAAACAATCAATTAGAGGATTCTATGTAAATAAGAAGACTTTTGTTAATGAGATTAATCAAAGATTGAAACACCACAGACCTGTAGTGAAGAAATAACGCATTTAATAGTGCTATAAATAGATTGGGTTTAAATAATAATGGGCTGTACAATGACTATTTGATTACTTAATTGTGTCATAAGTTAAGTACAATGGGCTATTTCTTTCTCCCTATAATTCTAATTTTTAACAATCAAATAAAAACATAAGATCACAGAACATTACTTTTCATGTTAAAAAAGGAAACCCAATTCACACATTCATCAAAATCAGCCAAATCATTTATCAAAACAGTAATCAGGTGACTTCAATCTCATTTATGCTTTATTTGGTTCACTGGCATGAGATGAGATGAAATGAAATGGTTATTCCTTACACTTCAAGCTGATAAGTTAGTTTGGTCTGCCACAAAATCAGGTGACTTCCCAAGATTGCCACTATGGAATAAATATATTATACATATGTGTATATGTACATAACCTGATTAGAATAATAAATATTGTAAATTTAAGTAATAATAAAAAAGTCCCATCAAGAATAAATATTGTAAATTTAAACAAAAGTCCCATCAAGAATCAAAAATAGAGCTTCCTTGGCTAGGGAAAAAGAATAAAAGACATGAAAGAGAATGTGCTCAAACTTCACCATTCAAAAATCCATGCATAACACAATCCTAGTGAAACATAACACGTTAGGGAAAGATAACCTGTTTGTTGGTAAATGTTAGCACCAATTTACATAACCTGTTTGTGGGTAAATGTCATAACACAATCTTAGTGCATAATTAACACCAATTCAAAAATCCTAAGGGAAGAGAATGTTAGCACCAATTCAAAAATCCATGCATAACACCTGTTTGTGGGTAAATTTTAGCAACAATTTACAAAACTCATCCATGTCATAATGGGTATAATTAACCACTAATCAGGGAAAAATCCTTGTAAGAATGATTTTGATAGTCAAATTAAACAAAATAGTATAGCAATTTATGTGTGTTACTGAGATAATAAACATGAAAACAATATTTCTAATTAGCCCCCAATAATGACACATCAATGCTAATTGCAGGTATTTCTACAGAGGCCTATTAAATGCTCAGATATGGAAAAATCTGAGCATTTAAAAAAGAATATTGGCCAGGGAAAAAGAATAAAAGACATGAAAGAGAATGTGCTCAGACTTCACCATTCAACAATCCACAAATGGTGATCTAATAAAAAACATGATCTAATAAAAAAAACCCACAAATGAAACCAGATCAATAGTAGAAAATGCTAGAAAAGTTATGATGAAATTCAGTCAATGGTGGCAAATATTCCAAAACCAAATTTCAATCATCACCACAACATCTCACACCTTCAATTCAACTTAAAAAAATAACAATTTTCTATTTTGAATTCCACACAAACTGAATCCAAAACCAAACCAGTATAAAAATTAAAACATTGAAAAGCAAATTGAGATTTAGTTGAGAGAATGAGGAAGTGAATCAACAACTATTAACAATTTTATTGAAGCTCTATTCAAAATCACTTAATAACAAAGGTTACATGCAAAAACAAAATTAAATGTCCCAAATGAGCAATACTCAACAAAACAGCCCCATCCACAAAAATTTTTAGTTCAAACTTCCCAATTTCATTTGATTATTCAAGTAAAAATGATAAAATTTACAATGAAATCATGAAACTGTCCTATTTATACCCAAAAGACAGTATACATTCATTTTACTATTACCCAATACTATTAATTTAACTGAATTGAATCAATCTGACAAAGATATGAGCTATTGCACTTTGTTTTCCTATGCATTTTGTTAGTTTCTTTAGACCAGGAATCAAATCATATAATTCAAGCAATCAATTAAAACCACACACATATGCAAATGCCAAACTAATAATATAAAATTTAAGCTAAAGATGCACTGTTTTATGTCAATATCAATAACCTACCAATCAATAATACTAAGAACAAATAGAGATATGATTCCACAATGAACATAGTTAAAATAGAATTTGCAAACCAAATTGAAAGCAGGCTAACAAATAGAAGGCTTCTCTGTTAAACTAACTAATAATGATGAAATTCTAAAAAACCAATTAGAGGATTCTATGTAAATAAGAAGACTTTTGTTAATGAGATTAATAAAAAATTGAACTGGATGGTATTACAAATCCAAATAATTAAGTTATAAAATTCAAAACCAATTAACTAGAAAAAAAAATTTTCAAATATTAATCATTAACACAACTTCTATAAGTAAATAAAAACTTGAAATTAAGCCATGAATTTGAATTTGAATTTGAATTTGAATTTGAATTTGAATAAAAACTTGAAATTAATCATTAATCATGAATTTGAAATCTCAGTAAATAAAAACTCTAACTCAACTTCTATAAGTATAAAACAAATTAAGTCATGAATTTACCTTTTATATCTATAACTCATGCTTCAACTTGAAATTGCTTCTGTTGGTAAAGTTTCGAATTCTATGGAAATTGAATACACTAAATACCAATTAAAAAAAACCAAAATTGTATTTAGATATAACTGAGATAGGGGGTAGGAGTGAGTGGGAATCATTCCATTATGAATCTTCAGCCTAAAACAAAATCCAAACACACGTGGGCTCAACTGGTGGTGTATGATGAGATTACAAATATACATTAAATATTGGGGGGGAACAAAGGTGAGAAAGGTTCAAATAAAAACCTCTTTGTACAATATTGAATAACAACATACTAAAAATCCCCAAAATCCCGTACTAATATACCAATAAAAGCACGAAACAACAACCCATTCACATGAAAAATATATCTAAAAATCTAAGTTGGGGTGCTCACCACGAAAAAGTTATTGAACCCATTAATCTTGAGAGAGAGAGAGAGAGAGAGAGAGAATCACCACAAATCAACTATGTAGAGCATGTGTTGATCTTCAAAATCAAAGAATCATGGAAGTCAAAAATTATTGAAATCAACTTCCAAACTGCCCACAAGGATGCAAGTTTCTCATAATGTTATTATTACCATTATCAGTCAAATCATTAGAATGTTATTATTATTATTATTATTATTATTATTGCTAAATACATTAGAATGTTATTATTATCTTGATCACTACTCTTAAAAGGATGCACATCACATCACATTAAAAAAAAGAAAAAAAAAGAAAATGATGCACATCATAAGATAGTTATGAATTTTTATGATGAAGATTGCCAATGTTTGTGGTGTGTGTTAAAGTCAATTTGTGTGTGTGTAAATTCCATTGAAACATTTTATCAAACATTTAATAAGCAAGGAAGATAGAATGGTTATCGAACATTTTAGTAACAACCAAACGATAGTAATGGCACAACAAACATTCAATAAAGTAAATCAATACAATAGTCCCACAAATTCCTACTAAATCAAAGTAAATGGGTTTCGTGGAACCCAACCAACTCTTCATATATGTGTGTATATATATACATATGTGTGTAAATGGGTTTCATGTATAAGAAAAAACACAAAACCCATAAAAGTATACCCAAAATCTCACATGCATATAGAAAATTAAGGAAAAACAATACTCACAATTTGATTTTGGGAATTGTTCTTTCTCTATTCCACTAATGATCAATTGATGGTCTCTATGGCTTCAAAGAAAAAAAATAAAAATAAAAAATTGTAATTAATATATATACACACAATAATCTATTAAGAAAGAGATGAGAGTATTACTTTGCAGAACAGAGAACCCAACAAACCCATAGTTTATTTGCACTATATATATATTTTTAATGCATTCTCTTGGCTAAATATTGATTTATCATGTATTGATTTCTCATATATTAGGGAAATTAATAATGTCTACTCTTAAAAGGTTGCACATCATATTAATAAAGTTTGTTTATTTGTCCAAAAAAAAAAAAAAGAATAATATATAATTTGAAAACCAACAATTCTAGAATTTTGCTAACAATTCTATGCCGTATAGAATCTGAAAGGTATAGAATTTAGAAAACCAACAATTCTATACCAACATCATTGTAGCTTAAGCCTAAACTTAGAAAACCCACAAATTCCTACTAAATCAAAGTAAGAAAAATAAAAATAAACAATACTCAAAAACCCAACCAACTCTTCATATATGTGTGTAAACAAAAAGCCATAAAAGTGCACCCAAAATTAAAGAAAAACAATACTCACAGAAAAAAAAAAAAAAACAAAGAAAAAAATTGGTAAAAATCTGTAATCAATATATAAAAAGTGCAACCAACTCTTCAATTGATGATCTCTGTGGCTTCAAAGAAAAAAAACAAAGGGATGAAAACAGAGACTAAAATAAAGTATCCCTTTCTTTCTCAATATATATATATTTTTTTCAGTTTATAATTAACCCCATAAACTACACTAAATAAAGCAGCATGTACCCTAGCATTTATATAATCAAAATCAATAATCCCATCAAAATCAATATAATCAAAATCAAAATTAATAATTACAAAATCAATTAGAAACTTTATAAATATTAATAATTAAAATTGTAAATTTTTTCATGAATATTATTTTTTATTTTTTTTCTGAATTCCACTACAGTGCAATTACCCCAAATTAATACTTCTCCATATATTACTACACATTACTCAAAAATGAAGTTTGAAACTTAAATATAGATAATAAAAGCTTTCAATGCAGATTAGTGACAGAACAGAAATTACATAAACATTCACATTGGGTTTTTTTAAACTTAAGCAAAATAGAGAACTTTTCAGTGCAACTAATTGTAAAGCTATTCCATGGAAATCATCTTTGGAAGAATATGCATTTTCAAAACTCAATAGGTAGTTTAGCAAAACTGCTATCCCATTCATAACACCAGTTGTAACAAATTAATGCTTCTGAAACCCAATGAGCTCCAAAATCAAATCTATTCATATTAAACTCTAAATTAGAAAGTTTCATGAAAATTCATATAATCAAAATCAATAATCCCATCACTGAAAAAGAAACACCACATTGAATCTATAATCAAAATCCCTTAACATAGAGATTCAATAAATTTTGTAATTTTCTGGTTTGAACATAAAAGAGATTCAATCATATTCTTGTTATTAGTTAGCTTCACAATTCTTGTTATTCTTGTTAGATTAGAGAGGGTGTGTGTTCAAAATGATATATATAATACACACAAATACTTACATGTTCAACATAAATCATCAAACCCATTTCAAACTCATTTCATAAATCAAACACATTAAATAATCAAACCCATTTCATAAATCAAAACTATGTTCAACATCAAACATTTCAAATTAACCATCACAGATTAACCATATCAAAATTTCAAACCCATTACATACAAATACAGACACATATACATATATATACAGAGGACAGATTACAGAGGGTGTGTGTTCACAATGATATATATAATACACACAAATACATACATGTTCAACATAAATCATCAAACCCATTTCATAAATCAAACCCATTTCATAAATCAAACCCATTAAATAATCAAACCCATTTCATAAATCAAAACTATGTTCAACATCAAACATTTCAAATTAACCATATCAGATTAACCATATCGAACATTTCAAACCCATTACATACATCTATACACACATATACATATATATACATCCAAAATATGAATATTATATTATATACACACAAATACATACATATTGGCTTGAGAGAGAGAGAGAGAGAGAGAGAGAGAGGGAGGGAGGGAGAGAGAGGGGGGTAACTGGGGACGGTGACGGTGATGCTTTGGCCGAGGACAGACTTCGGTCCGGTTCCGGCAGTGATGACTCCTTTGTTGATGTTCCCCTGTTGACGGCAAAGAGGGAGGGAGGGAGAGAGAAGATGAAGACAGGGAAGCACGGCAAGGGCTGGGTTTCAACAGGAAAGTACGGGAATGGGCTCTAATGGAGGTGGGGAGAGAGAGAGAGAGAGTGTGTTCAAAATTTGAAAACAGAAAGAGAGAAGAGGAGTATGTGTGAGAGAGAGAGGGTGTGTGTTGAGAGTGTGTGTTGAAAGAGATGAGAGTGAGATGTTTTTAGCCCTTAGATTAAATCAATCTAATGGTTAAAATTTGGACAGAGGGACAAAAGTCCCATCCAGATTCAAAAATCTGAGCTTCCTTATTATATAGATGTTCACTCAGTTATAATACTAATTTAGACATATTCTTTTATTGAAGGTTGCCTCATTTTAATTCACTGTACATGTGTTATTTTGGCATAAATATCTTTGTTTATGTTGTACACAACATTTTTATATTATAAATTTGCTATTTAAACTTGAATTATGAAGTTTGTCAAAACTGTAATTTGCTATTTCGACTTATGTGTAAACTTTTATATTGCAATGAAATTGTTGTCATTTTGAATTAATTTATTACAGTTGATTTCTGTAGCAGTGAAATTGTTACCATTTTGAATTGATTTATTTTAATTAATTTTTGTAAAGTATGTAATACCAACATTATTTACACCGTGCCTTCAGGCACGGACATCCACTAGTCATTCATATAAAACGACAATGTCACATGTCACGTGGTCCATTTCCAGCAAATTTACATATTATGACATTTTTATTCCAATTATATAATAGAGAACAAATTCATTTTCTCTTCTCTTTTATTTCGTGGTAGGCAAGTGTTGTATTTTTCTTGGCTGACAAGTTTAGTGTCCTTTTTATTTTTTTTATTTTTTTGTTTCTAAGAAAATAGAGAAAATTTGTTTTCAAATTATTTTTGGATTTCTTCTTTAAAGCAACATATATTTTAGAAAAGAAAACAATATATTGGTACTTTCTTTTCTGTTTTTTTTACGTATTACATTATAAATTCTCTTACATGAATGTGGAGTTCACAGTGTGTGTGCGTTGCATACCAAAGTGCCTAAAAAAAGTGTAAAAATTTAAGAAACAGCTTGTCTTTAATTTCCAACACTTTTTAAAGAAGAAAATTATTTCTTATTTAAATGTTATAACTAAATAAAAAAATTAATTATTACTAAAAAAAATTGCATAAATAACAATACATATAATTTTTTTAAAAATATATATATATATATTAAAATTTCTCGTAACCATTAGATAATATTGTTTTACTAATAAATAAAAAAATTTCCACATTATTAATTGACAGCACGGAAGGATGTGTGCATAACTTTTTACAAATCATTCAGATAAAATAACAACGTCACATGTCACGGGGTCAATTACTAGCAAATTTACATGGGTAAATTACACTTTACTCCTTTAAAGTTTCACTTGTCTCTTATTTTAGCCTTTTAAATTTTAATTTTTTTTATTTTGACCTTTTAAGTTTGAAATCCTTCTCACTTTTCTCCTACACTAATTTCCATCCAAAAAATTAACGGAATATGCCATGTCAGCAACTTACCTGTAAAATAAGAATGAAAAATTATTTTTTTTAAAAAAAATTGTACATAGGAAACCCCAATCATTTTAGGATTTGTTTGCCTCAAACCCAAGTAAAGAAAAGAGAATGAGAGAAAGAGAAGATGAAGGGTCAAAATTGAGATTGAAGGAGTGAATCAAACCCCGAAAGAATCATCAACAGTTCGAGTTCTTTATTTTGAAGGTAGCAATGACAGGGACTGTTGAAGAAAGAGTCGAAATACCTCATTACAGTAAGTATTTTTTGCTTTTTGTTGCGTTTGTATACAGGGCCAGCCTTGACTTATTAGGGGCCTAAGGCGAATTTTTTAAATTGAGCCCCTCATATATCATTATCCAAAAAAAAAAAAAAATTGTTTGGATAAAACAAAAAAGATAAAAATTTATTTCTATTGCATTACAATTTAACAAAATTTAGATAACAAATATATATATATATATATAATAGTTGAACTTCAATTAGTTGAATCGAATCTTTATTTTTTAGCTTATCAATGCTATAAGAACAAAAATTAATTGGGGGTAAGGAAGAGAATTTTCGACATAACTCAAGTAATATATAAAATTAGCAAGTTAAGGTTGACTATTTTCAACATGAATCCAAGTATGACACAACTCAATAACATGAATTATTAGTTATATATTTGAATGTTCACTAAGGGATGCCATGACATTTTTTAAATATTTAATTTAACTCTGTCTAATTGAATAAAAAAGTAATTAAAATAATAATTAAGGCTAATATCTTTTTTTCATTTAAGATATATATTTTTTTGTTACCTATTTTAGAGTCAATCTAATAAAAAAATATATAGTAATAAGGTACAATTTTTTTAATTAGAAAAATGCAATTGAATTAAAATCAAATATTCTATGAATAATTTCATTTAGTTGAAATGAATTTTATAAAATTCAACTTATGAGAAAAATTTTAATCTCTCAATACACTTGCTAAGTTATTTTTAACTAAAAGTGAAAGTTTTCACATTAAACATCAATCGAACACGAATCAAAATAACACTATACGATAACATAAAAATAAATAAATTGAGCTAATATTAAAATATTTATGAAATAACATGACATGATACACTCCCCTAATTAGGACCCCTAAATTTTGTTCAAAATTAGGAACCCGAGGCGACCGCCTCAGTCGCCTCACCCCAGGGCTAGCCGTATTTGTATATTAGGGTTATATAATATTGGTCTATTATCATGATTAAGGTTTGGGTTGTGTATTTTTACAGGATATTAGATGGATTTTTGTTTGTTTTTCATTTTTAAATTTCGGATTAGGAATTTATGGGTTTTTGTCTATTTTTCATGTATGTAATTCTTAAAGGAGAATTTGTTATGGGTGTTGGTTTAGGGTTTTCTTGTTTCTAATTTTTTTAATGGGAAATTTGTTTGACAACTATTTGTGGTAATTTTTTATCTAATGGGTCCTTATAATCTGACAAATATTGTTGGATTGTTTTATTGTTTTGCTTGTGTATATAGTTCTGTGGCACTTTTTTTTTCAAAAGTGGTCCAAATTATATTTTGTTAGACTTATTTATTTTGATAATTTATTTAATTATGTTTTAATTTATTTGAAAGAGAAAAATAGAATTCAAAATTTATTTTGATGATTTATTTAATTATATTTTAATTGATTTGAAAAAAAAATAGAATCAAAATTTATTTTAATGATTTATTTGAAAGAGAAAAATATAATCAAAATTTATTTTGATGATTTATTTGAAAAAGAAAAATAGAATCAAAATTTATTTTGATGAATTATTTAATTATGTTTTAATTTATTTGAAAGAAAAAAATAGAATCCGAAATTTATTTTGATAATTTATTTAATTATATTTTAATTTATTTGAAAAAGAAAAATAGAATCAAAATTTATTTTGATGATTTATTTGAAAGAGAAAAATAAAATCAAAATTTATTTTGTCCCATTATTTCTCACCTAAACCTTTATCCTAAATGTTATTAGAATGTATTTAATATTTGACTAAATCAGGAGTTCAAACAACCCAAGACAAAGGTTCAAACAGCCCAGCCCAGCACAGCACAGCAGCAGGCCAAACGGTTCAAAAAGTTTAAGTGGAAGATATTCAAATTTGTAATGATGGAGTGGAAGATATTCAAATTAGTAATGATGGAAGTACAATAGTTATAAACGGCTATAAATTCAAATGAATACAACGGTTATAAGTTTCATTATATATATCAAAGCTTCTAATGTAAACAAGTTACTAAAAAAAATCAGAAAATATTCTTTGATCTATAATCACTCACATCTATTCTTTGAAAAATTCTCTGAGAAGTGTTCTTCAATTTTTGTTTACATCCTCTCTCAGAAATTATACATTAAGTCTTATAGCTTTAAGCACATCTTTCCTGTGTGAGGTTTATAGAAAATCCAGAACTTCATTTTATAAATCTATCTTTGAGAAATAATTTTTGTACCTTTCTGTGAAAGCAAAAACACCTTCTTTTCAACCTTATAAGAGTGTAGTACACTCAGTGTTCTTGACTTAGAAAGTCAGTGTAAAATTTGTGGAGGATTGCTCCATCTGTGAAAAGGTTGCTAGCACCCTATGAACCTAAAGTATAGTGGAAAATCTCAAGTGAAGCTTGAGGAGTGACGTAGGCCGAGTTGAAACCGAACCACTATAAATTTGTTTGCCTCTCTCTCTCTTATCTCTTTATTTTATTTTAAATTGCCATAGCTATATTTCACATTTTTACTGTGCTAAAATCATTAACTGACATAGTTGTTAAGACACTTGTTTTAATTATTTTTATTTCATTAATTATATTTATCTATTGTGCTAGTCATAATTTTTATTAGGGTATTATTATTTTTAATTGTAAAAACCTAATTCACCCCCCCTTAAGTTGTCTTTTGGGTAACAATTGGTATCAAAGCCTAGACTCTTGTTTTAGATTTAACCATCTGGGAGTTTCGATCCATGGCAATCTTAGCTGAAGGACAAGCCAGAAATAAGCCACCATTATTTAACGGAAACAACTATAGTCATTGAAAAGATAAGATGACCCTATACCTACAAACCACTGATTATGCTATGTGGATTATTGTCACCAAAGGTCCAAAAATTCCTACCAAATTAGTAAACAATATTAGTGTACCTAAAACTGAAGATGAATCTGATGAGAGGGATCACAAATTATTGTAAGCCAATGCTAAAGCCAAACTCACCTTTGTTTGTGGATTAGACTCTAAGAAGTATAATAGAATTTCAAGTTGTGATTCGCCAAAAGAAATTTAGGACAAACGTGAAGTAACTTATGAAGGTACAAATCAAGTAAAGGAATATCGTATTGATATGCTTGTTCATAGTTATGAATTGTTTAAAATGAACTCTGATGAATCTATTTCAAGCATGTTTACTAGATTTACTGAAATTATAAACTCTTTGAAATCTCTTGGAAAAACTTATACTAACAGTGAGTTGGTAAGAAAAATTCTCAGGTGTTTACCAAAGAATTGGGAAGCAAAGGTCACCGCCATTATAGAAGCCAAAGATCTCTTCACACTTGGATTGGATGAGCTTATGAGTTCCCTTATGACTCATGAGATCACCATGAAAGGACATGAGGATGTTGAAAACAAAAAGAAAAGTGGGATTGCTTTCAAAGCCTCATCAAATGAAGACGAAAATGAAAACTCCCATGAGGATGAAAGCTATGCCATGTTTAGTAGAAATCTCAAAAAGCACTTCTGTAGATACGCCATTTTTGACCGACCTTAAGACTCAGACGTCATCATTTGTGCACCCGATGATTGTGCATGTTTGTGCTCGTTTTGAGTGCCCGAAGCTCTCGGCGGAATGCCTTGTCTTTGAGCCTCTAAACTCTCTGTGTTTTGGCCTTGTTTTTGGGCCAAACCTTGGTTCCCTTTGCCTGGGCGGAGGAGAGGCCTTGTCGGCCACTTTTTCCTCTTGTCGGCCACCTTGGGTGGTCGGTCGGCTAGAGAAGGTGGCCGGTCCGCTAGGGAAGGTGGCCGGTCGGCCACCTAGAGTGGCCGACGGCTATTTTTCTCCTTTTTCAGATATTTTATATGCCAACTATTGATCACTGAAGCCATCCTCCATATACATGTATGGAGGGATGGAAACAAGGCTTTAGCTTATTTTTCTATGTAAGGGGAGGTCCCTCCCCCATTTGGAAGGTTCAGAAATTTTGTGAGCAAATTTTCACTCTCTCCCTAGAATCCTCTCTCTCTTTCTTTTTAGTGCTTGAAAGTGAGTTTTCTTCACATATTTGCATACAACCCCTTAACCAAATTAGACTACCTTGTTGCTGAGGTGCTTGAAGGTCTTATTTGGGATATTGAAGGCTAGTTTTGGCTCAAAAGTTGCTTCTTTGCTACTGTGCTTCAAGGGTAAGGCTTTACCCTCTTTAAAGCTTTATTTAGTTGCTTGTTTGGCCACTTTTGCATGCTGTTTTTGGCCTACTTTTTGACTACAAAAACCTCTATTTTTAAGGTTTAAAAATGTTGGTTTGAGGCCTTTTTGGAGTTAGGGGTGGTCCACCCTCTTTTGTAGCTTGTTTGCTAAACTTTGTGCCATCTTTTAAAGCTTTTAAAACAATCTTTTTTTGGCCCTTTAACCACTGAATTCCAAGGGAATTTTAGTGGTAGAAAGTTGGTTTTGAGGCCCAAATAGGAGGGGGTAGCCTCCCCTCATTGTGTTTTGTTTGCATGTGTTGATGGCCTAATAAGTGAGCTTCTATTTCTACTTTTTTGAAGCTTAGTTCAAGCATGTTTTAGGCTTTATTTTGACCTGCTTTAACTCTATTTTTGGCTGGTTGGGTCAATTATTGCTTGCTTTTTTTACTTATAGTGCAATCTTGCTCACTAGCCTTGCATGCCTAATGAGTTAGTTTATTATTCTAGCTTGTGTTAGCATAATTCCAGCACATTTTTGTTACTGATTTTGTAACAACCCTCATCTTGATATAGTCATACCTGCATACATTCATATATGATCTTGTCTTGTTATACTGTTTTGCAAGTTTTGCCTTGTCTTGTTTTGTTTGAGACTTGCCTTGTTTTGCTTGAGCGTTGCTTGCTTGATCTTGTCCCTTGCTTAGTGTTTGGCCGAGGTCAGCTTAGCCTAGTTCGCCTTTGAACCTTTGCACTTAGAACCATTTTGGAACCACTTGGTTGACCTCCATCTTCACCCCGGCATGTTTGCCGAGGTGTTACTCTTTGGGCCGAAGTGTTCAGAACCAAGGCCGGGATGTTTTGTACTAGTGATCTTTATCCTTGGGCAGGTATGGCCTAGACCGAGATGTGGCACACCCAGGCCAAGGTGTGGCACAGCTTAGTCAGGTGTCGTCCTCCCTAGCCGATGTCATTGCTACCCTGTTGCCGAATCGTTGTGTTTAGCCGATGTCCTTGATTGCCGATGTGTTTTGCCTTGGCTTGCTGCATACGCTTTGTCATAGACTTGTCTTATCAATCAGTCACTTTTGAGCTAAACCAACCCGGTAGCGCCACGTGTCCGAGCTGAGTTTTAAGTCAGCCGGCAGACCTGCAAACGCATCATTTTGTATCATTTTGGGTTGCAAATCTTTGTTTTAGAGAGAGAAGCTCTAAGGGAAGAAGAAGGAGTTTTTAGAGAGAGAAGTGGAGTTCCGAGCTTGACCTTTGAGGATCGAACCGTTAGATTTGAGTTTTGAGGTTAGATTCTTGCTCTGCTCTAGTTATTCTTATTGACTATCAAGCTACATTGCATGATTGAATTCGTCTTGCATGCCATGCATCGATTTGAAGTTGGGCTTTGAAAAGAAAATAATGTTCATGTGTTCTTGAAGGAGAAAGTCTTGTTTTGATCTGAAAATGTATGGCAAGAACCACGTTTTTGTGTTTGTCCTTGCATGGTCTTCTTGTATGGGTACCTAGGTCCATGTTTTTGAACTCTTGGCATGAAATATCAGTTTTTGAATGAACGAGTTATGATTTTAGCATGCATGTTCTTGATGTTCTTGATGATTCTGTTCTTTGCATTCTTCAAGGGAAACCCAGGATTTTCCCCGATTTCGTTTTGTGCATGGCCATCAGGACCACACCTCGGCAAGGAGGTGTGGGACCTCGGCAAGACCTGGATGGTACCCAGTGTGTTTCCATGAGATGGGAAATAGTGTTTTGACACTCAGCATGTTTCGCTTTGATATCGATTTAGATTTGGTGGGAGTGCCGAGATCATTACATGTATGTAAAACTTGTTTTGAGAATGTGAATTGCCATGTGATTTGTCAGGACTTTGATCTTTGATTCGAGCCTACACCTGAGGAGCTAGGTGAGTGGTGCTTTTAATAAAGCTATGTTATACGGTTTTGATAAATCTTGTTTTGCTTTGTTTTGACGAAAGTATTTGTTGAGCATGAATAATTAGCTCTATTTCGATGTATCAAGTGTAAGCCTTGTTTTGATGTTATCTTTGAAAAGTCCCTTGTACTGGAGGACTATAAACTTTTGCAGTACCAAGTATAAAAGTCCCTTGGCTGGAGGACTTTAAACTTTCGCAGCACTAAGTATAAAAGGATACGGTCCTTTCTTGAAAAGCTATCGTGTTAAAAAGGGCTACGAGCCTAAGTAACACAAGTCCCTTGGCTGGAGGACACTTAACTTTCGCAGCACCACTTTGTCAAAAAGGGCTACGGGCCTAAGTGACTCCAGTTTCTTGTGTTAAAAAGGATACGGTCCTTTCTTGGAAAAGCCATTGTGTTAAAAAGGGCTACGGGCCTAAGTAACACAAGTCCCCTGTGCTGGAGGACTCTAAACTTTTGCAGCACCAATTGTCTAAACGATTACGGATCGTACAACCCTTTGTTTTGCCACTGTTGGATTACTACGTGGAATCGTTTGTTCGGATAGATCTTGATTTGTGTTTTGCCGATGTCAGCAAGCATTCCTTGAGACTTGTAAGACTTGATAGATGAATACGGTTCATCTCTTGATTTGATAGATCTTGATTTGTGTTTTGCCGATGTCAGTAAGCATTCCTTGAGACTTGTAAGACTTGATAGATGAATACGGTTCATCCCTTGATTTGGTAAAGTTTCGATGTGTTTTGCTTTGAAAGGATCTCGGCTAATATTTGTATGGTTCTGGCATGTTTTGTTTTGTGCAGACTTCGGCTATTATTCATGCAAAACCTTTATTACTTGTACCATTCACTGAGTTTCAAACTCACCCTCTCTATATATATGTAGGTGATGAGCAGGACGGCGGCGACGCCTAGTTGTGTTTCGCAAAGCTTGTTTTGGATTCTTGACATGTCGGCTTGACTTGTTTTCATGTCGGCATTTTTGTATTTACGTCGGCAAATCTTGAAAATCATGCTTCTTGGCTTGTATTTGCTGTATTTTGTTCTTGTCGGCTGAGAAGCCTTTTGATCAAGATGCAAATTGTAATTTGTTATTTTTGGACTGGATGAAAAACCATATTATGTATATCATCTCATTTGATCTACGCACAAGCTCTTATGGACCATTTGTATTTTGATTTACTGCTTCCGCATTCGTGAGCCCCATATATTATACTTTGATTGTGTTATTTTTGATAAGTTGGCCTTCGGTAATCACGGATTACTGGCCATCACGGCACCATCCTACTAGGGGCGGGTTGGGGTCGTGACAGAATGGTATCAGAGCCAGGTTTCTCAGTGTACGTTATTCACACACTTTGAGTCCTAAAGAGCATAGGAATTCCCTTAGAAAGATGCTAGGACTGCATCATAGTGCTTGCTATTTGAACAAGGTGTGCATTGTCTTGATATGTCTATTTGTTGTCTGCCTACGTGGATATTTGTTTATTTGTTTTAAAGTTACACTTTGCATACTCATAGCATCATGAGGAGAGGTAGACCTCCACTTGGCCGAGATCCGCCCGAAGACAGATTGGACAGACTGGAAAGATTAGTTGAAGGTTTGGCCCGCGAGTTGAGGCAAACCAGACAGCAGTATGCTAGTGCCACTTCGACTCAGGCCGAGCAGACCAACGGCCGAAATGTAGTTCCGCCTCCACCTCCTCCAGTGCCGCAAGTTCCTCCGCAGCCAGCCTTATATGGGGATGGTACGATAGCTTTGATCAAGGAGTTCAAGAAAATGAAACCACCGAGATTCTCTGGGGGCATAGAGCCGATGAAGGCTGAGGCATGGGTCTTGGAAATGGAGAAGTTGTTCGAAATCTTTCCCAGCACTGATACTCAGAAGGTAACATTGGCAACGTTCACGTTAGATGATGATGCTCGCAGGTGGTGGATGATGATTCGAGGAAGCAATCCAGACATAACTTGGACCAAATTTTTGGAGTTGTTCTACAACAAACATTTTCCCCTCAGTGTTCGAAACCGCAAGGCTACCGAATTCCAGACCTTGACACAGGGTAACCGGACAGTGGCAGAATATGACCGCGCTTTTATTGAATTGGCAAGGTTTGTACCTCACATGGCCAACGATGAATACATGAAGGCTCGGAAGTTCGAGAGTGGGCTTCGCGGACCGATTCAAGACCGAGTTAACTTGCACGATATGCCGACTTACGCCCAAGTGTTGGACAAAGCCATCCTAGCCGAAGCTAACTTGAACAGATACCAGAGCACGGGAGAGAACCAGCGAAAGAGACAGAACTATGACAGTCGCCGAGCACAGTTGGACACTAAGAAGAAGATGAACAAGGGCAGTACTGGGTATCTAAGGCAGGAAGGTAGTAATAAGCCGACGTGTTCTGATTGTGGGAAGCAACATTTCGGGGTCTGTCGTCGGACGTCTGGAGCCTGTTATGAATGTGGAGAGATGGGTCATTATGTGAAAGATTGTCCTAAGACAAAGGCTGAAAACAGCAAGAAAGGTGAGAGCACCTCAGGCACCGTTCAAAAAGGTAATGTGGGGAAAGGACAGATGAGGCAGGGCAGAGTATTTGCGCTAGTACCAGGAGACACTCAGAATGCTGAGACAGTGGTGTCAGGTATACTTTCTATTTGCTCTCAAGATGCTTATGTGTTGATTGATTCGGGTTCTACACATTCGTTTGTATCTGCTAAGTTTGCCGAGAAGATTGATAGGAAACTAGAACCCCTTGATTTTGTATTATCTGTGTCTACTCCATCTGGAAAATCTATGATTGTTGCGTCCATCTATAGAGCATGTGTTATTATGATTGAGAATGTTGAATTGTTAGTTGACTTAATGCCATTGGACATAGCCTATTTTAATGTCATACTGGGAATGGATTGGTTAGTAGCGAATTACGCATCTATTAATTGTGTTTCGAAGAGTGTCACGCTGAAACCCCCAAACCTAGTCGAGGTTATTTTTCAGGGTAAAGGAGTAGTACCCCCACCTTACTTGATCTCATCCATGAAGGCCTATAAGTTGATCCAAAAAGGGTGTAAGGGTTATCTGTGTAGTATACTGAGAAATCAGAATGGAAATGTTAATTTAGCCGACATCCCAGTTGTTAATGAATTCCCCGACGTCTTTCCAAACGAACTGCCTGGCCACTTAGTTGATAGAGGAATAGAGTTTACTGTTGATATCATATCGGGAACACAGCCGATCTCCAAAACACCATATAGAATGGCCCCAGCTGAACTTAGGGAATTGAAACTGCAACTACAAGAATTATTAGATAAGGGATTTATTAGGCCGAGCACTTCACCATGGGGAGCACCTGTTTTATTTGTTAAGAAAAAGGATGGCACACTTCGTCTTTGCGTGGATTACAGAGAGCTTAACAAAGTCACCATTAAGAACAAATACCCATTACCTAGGATTGATGATCTGCTCGATCAATTACAAGGAGCACGGGTCTTTTCTAAGATTGACCTTAGGTCGGGTTACCATCAGCTTAAGGTTAAAGCCGAGGATGTTGAGAAGACTGCCTTCCGGACAAGATATGGTCACTACGAGTTTTTAGTAATGCCTTTTGGAGTGACTAATGCCCCTGCTGCATTTATGGATTTAATGAACAGAGTCTTCAAGCCATACTTAAATGAGTTCGTAGTTGTCTTCATTGATGATATATTAATCTATTCCAAGAGTAAAGCTGAACATGAGAATCATTTGAGACTTGCTTTGCAGACTTTGAGAGACCGGAAATTGTATGCTAAATTTAACAAGTGTGAGTTTTGGCTTTCTACTATCTCATTTCTGGGTCATGTGATTAATGAAGAGGGTATCTCGGTTGATCCTAGCAAAGTGGAAGCCGTAGTGAATTGGCCGAGGCCGACTAATGTGTCCGAGGTTCGTAGTTTTCTGGGTTTGGCAGGTTATTACAGGAAATTTGTAAAAGATTTCTCAAGGATCGCAGTTCCACTGACGCAATTGACTAAGAAGGAAGCACCGTATGAATGGACCGAAGATCGGGAATCAGCTTTCCAAGAACTGAAGACGAGGTTAGTTACAGCACCAGTACTTGTACTTCCGTCAGGTAATGAAGAGTTTCATATCTATAGTGATGCATCGCATAAGGGTTTGGGTTGTGTATTGATGCAAAAGGGTAGAGTCATAGCATATGTATCTCGTCAGTTGAAGCCACATGAAAAGAACTATCCTACCCATGATTTGGAGTTAGCAGCCGTTGTATTTGCTTTAAAAATTTGGCGTCACTACTTGTATGGAGCTTCTTGTCAGGTTTTTACAGATCATAAGAGCTTGAAGTACCTATTCACTCAGAAGGAATTGAACTTGAGACAAAGAAGATGGCTTGAACTGTTGAAAGACTATGATGTGCAAATTCAATATCACCCAGGAAAAGCTAACAGCGTAGCCGACGCTCTGAGCAGAAAGTTAGTTGGAAATTTGGCATGTCTAACCATGATTTCAGTAGAACCAACTATTGTTGAAGAAGTAAAGGCAAGGCAAATGGAGGATGAATTCTTCAGAAAGGTAGCCGATGAGATTGTTACAAAGCCGAGATCAGGGTACACTATTGAGAACCAAGCGCTCAAGTTTAAAGGAAGATTGTGTGTGGCCGACGTCCCAGAGTTGAAAAGGAAAATTTTGCTGGAAGCTCATAATTCCAAGTTTGCTGTTCACCCAGGAAATACCAAAATGTACCGAGATGTGAAACAGACGTTCTGGTGGCCAAACATGAAGAGAGAAATAGCCGAATTCGTGTCCCAGTGTTTGCGTTGTCAGCAAGTAAAAGCAGAACATCAGAGACCAGCAGGACTTCTTCAACCTTTGCCGATTCCTGAGTGGAAATGGGAACACATCTCCATGGATTTTGTGATTGGTTTGCCGAAGACACAGAGATGTATGGATTCAATTTGGGTTGTTGTTGATAGATTAACTAAGTCAGCACACTTTTTGCCAGTTAAGACTACCTTCAGCGCGGATCAACTTGCCTCGCTATATGTGAACGAGATTGTTAGGCTTCATGGAGTGCCGATGTCAATTGTATCGGACCGAGATCCGAAGTTTGTTTCCAGATTTTGGCAGAGTCTACAAAGAGCTTTTGGAGCCGAGTTGAGATTTAGTACAGCTTTTCATCCCCAAACGGATGGGCAAACAGAGAGAACAATTCAGACACTTGAAGATATGCTTAGACTTTGTGTATTGGACTTCCAGGGAAGTTGGGGAATGCATTTGCCCTTAGTGGAATTCGCTTATAACAACAGTTATCAAGCAAGCATTGGCATGGCGCCATATGAAGCTTTGTATGGAAGAAAGTGTAGATCGCCGATATGTTGGACCGAAGTTGGAGACAGAGCTCTGCTTGGTCCCGAATTGATTCAAGTGACAACAGAAAAGATTAAACTTATCCAACAGAGGATCAAGACTGCCCAGAGCCGACAAAAGAGTTACGCCGACCAGAGAAGAAATGAGCTTGAATTCGAAGTTGGGGATCATGTATTCCTGAAAGTTTCGCCGACGAAAGGAGTTTCCAGATTTGGGAAGAAAGGAAAGTTAGCACCTCGTTATATTGGGCCATTTGAAATTCTTGACAAGGTTAACTCCGTTGCCTACAGACTTGCTTTGCCACCAGAATTGAGCCAAGTCCATAATGTGTTTCATGTTTCAATGTTGAGAAAGTATACACGGGATCCACTGCATGTGATTGACTATTCTGGGATTGAAGTTAATGAGAATTTAGGCTATGAAGAGAAGCCGATGTGTATTGTCGACAGACAAGTTAGGCAGTTGAGAAACAAGTCGATACCAATGGTAAAGGTGGAATGAAAAGAGCATTACGGCAAGGATGCCACATGGGAAATGGAAGAGGAAATGAGAATTCGACATCCAGAGTTGTTCTTGGAACAAGGTAACCTAAGTTTGGGGACCAAACTTCTTTAAGGGGGGTAGGATGTAACAACCCTCATCTTGATATAGTCATACCTGCATACATTCATATATGATCTTGTCTTGTTATACTGTTTTGCAAGTTTTGCAAGTTTTGCCTTGTCTTGTTTTGTTTGAGACTTGCCTTGTTTTGCTTGAGCGTTGCTTGCTTGATCTTGTCCCTTGCTTAGTGTTTGGCCGAGGTCAGCTTAGCCTAGTTCGCCTTTGAACCTTTGCACTTAGAACCGTTTTGGAACCACTTGGTTGACCTCCATCTTCACCCCGGCATGTTTGCCGAGGTGTTACTCTTTGGGCCGAAGTGTTCAGAACCAAGGCCAAGATGTTTTGTACTAGTGATCTTTGTCCTTGGGCAGGTATGGCCTAGACCGAGATGTGGCACACCCAGGCCAAGGTGTGGCACAGCTTAGTCAGGTGTCGTCCTCCCTAGCCGATGTCATTGCTACCCTGTTGCCGAATCGTTGTGTTTAGCCGATGTCCTTGATTGCCAATGTGTTTTGCCTTGGCTTGCTGCATACGCTTTGTCATAGACTTGTCTTATCAATCAGTCACTTTTGATCTAAACCAACCCGGTAGCGCCACGTGTCCGAGCTGAGTTTTAAGTCAGCCGGCAGACCTGCAAACGCATCATTTTGTATCATTTTGGGTTGCAAATCTTTGTTTTAGAGAGAGAAGCTCTAAGGGAAGAAGAAGGAGTTTTTAGAGAGAGAAGTGGAGTTCCGAGCTTGACCTTTGAGGATCGAACCGTTAGATTTGAGTTTTGAGGTTAGATTCTTGCTCTGCTCTAGTTATTCTTATTGACTATCAAGCTGCATTGCATGATTGAATTCGTCTTGCATGCCATGCATCGATTTGAATTTGGGCTTTGAAAAGAAAATAATGTTCATGTGTTCTTGAAGGAGAAAGTCTTGTTTTGATCTGAAAATGTATGGCAAGAACCACGTTTTTGTGTTTGTCCTTGCATGGTCTTCTTGTATGGGTACCCAGGTCCATGTTTTTGAACTCTTGGCATGAAATCTCGGTTTTTGAATGAACGAGTTATGATTTTAGCATGCATGTTCTTGATGTTCTTGATGATTCTGTTCTTTGCATTCTTCAAGGGAAACCCAGGATTTTCCCCGATTTCGTTTTGTGCATGGCCATCAGGACCACACCTCGGCAAGGAGGTGTGGGACCTTGGCAAGACTTGGATGGTACCCAGTGTGTTTCCATGAGATGGGAAACAGTGTTTTGACACTCAGCATGTTTCGCTTTGATATCGATTTAGATTCGGTGGGAGTGCCGAGATCATTACATGTATGTAAAGCTTGTTTTGAGAATGTGAATTGCCATGTGATTTGTTAGGACTTTGATCTTTGATTCGAGCCTACACCTGAGGAGCTAGGTGAGTGGTGCTTTTAATAAAGCTATGTTATATGGTTTTGATAAATCTTGTTTTGCTTTGTTTTGACGAAAGTATTTGTTGAGCATGAATAATTAGCTTTATTTCGATGTATCAAGTGTAAGCCTTGTTTTGATGTTATCTTTGAAAAGTCCCTTGTACTGGAGGACTATAAACTTTTGCAGTACCAAGTATAAAAGTCCCTTGGCTGGAGGACTCTAAACTTTCGCAGCACTAAGTATAAAAGGATACGGTCCTTTCTTGAAAAGCTATCGTGTTAAAAAGGGCTACGAGCCTAAGTAACACAAGTCCCTTGGCTGGAGGACACTAAACTTTCGCAGCACCCCTTTGTCAAAAAGGGCTACGGGCCTAAGTGACTCCAGTTTCTTGTGTTAAAAAGGATACGGTCCTTTCTTGGAAAAGCCATTGTGTTAAAAAGGGCTACGGGCCTAAGTAACACAAGTCCCCTGTGCTGGAGGACTCTAAACTTTCGCAGCACCAATTGTCTAAACGATTACGGATCGTACAACCCTTTGTTTTGCCACTGTTGGATTACTACGTGGAATCGTTTGTTCGGATAGATCTTGATTTGTGTTTTGCCGATGTCAGCAAGCATTCCTTGAGACTTGTAAGACTTGATAGATGAATACGGTTCATCTCTTGATTTGATAGATCTTGATTTGTGTTTTGCCGATGTCAGTAAGCATTCCTTGAGACTTGTAAGACTTGATAGATGAATACGGTTCATCCCTTGATTTGGTAAAGTTTCGATGTGTTTTGCTTTGAAAGGATCTCGGCTAATATTTGTATGGTTCTGGCATGTTTTGTTTTGTGCAGACTTCGGCTATTATTCATGCAAAACCTTTATTACTTGTACCATTCACTGAGTTTCAAACTCACCCTCTCTATATATATGTAGGTGATGAGCAGGACGGCGACGACGCCTAGTTGTGTTTCGCAAAGCTTGTTTTGGATTCTTGACATGTCGGCTTGACTTGTTTTCATGTCGGCATTTTTGTATTTACGTCGGCAAATCTTGAAAATCATGCTTCTTGGCTTGTATTTGCTGTATTTTGTTCTTGTCGGCTGAGAAGCCTTTTGATCAAGATGCAAATTGTAATTTGTTATTTTTGGACTGGATGAAAAACCATATTATGTATATCATCTCATTTGATCTACGCACAAGCTCTTATGGACCATTTGTATTTTGATTTACTGCTTCCGCATTCGTGAGCCCCATATATTATACTCTGATTGTGTTTGTTTTGATAAGTTGGCCTTCGGTAATCACGGATTACTGGCCATCACGGCACCATCCTACTAGGGGCGGGTTGGGGTCGTGACAGATTTAGCATGCTTTAGCTCTATTTTGGGTGGTCTTGGTCATATATGCTTTGCTTTGTATAGCTATAGTGTAGTTGGCCTTTACTAGCTTTGTGTCTTAAGCCCTCTAGCATGCCTTATTTGTGATGTTTGCATGGTATAGCATCATTTAACATGTGATTTCAGAGCATATGCCTCTGTCACACTCTCATATATATCACTCTTTAATTGCTTTTGAGAGTTGTGCCCTATGCCTTGTTTGCGAGCCAACGTGTGCGCATGATCTTCTACTCTTTTGTGCCTTAATTTCAGCATGTTTAGGCCATTGATTTGGCATGTTTTAGGTCTGCCCATAGCTGGTTTGGTTGTTTGAGCATTGTATTGCATGCCTCTAGTGTTGTGTCTTTCACTAGTTTCAATGCTTTTGGTTTTTGGAGCATGTTGTGCATGAGTTGCTTGCATGTTGTAGCATTATTTATCATGTCATATCAGCACTGAAATTCTGCACCCTCCCTCATTTCTTCATTTTTTTTAATTTGCTTTGAGAGTTGGTGGGCCTTGAGGTTGTGTTTAAGCATAAGGTAGAGTTTGTGTTCAAATGGCTTTAACCCTCTTTTGAGGGTTCCTCCTAGTCAAAGGCATGATCTATCTCATGTCTTAAATCATTCTTCGGTTGACCTCTCTCTCATTAGAGGACTTTCACATTGGACTTAATCGGTTAAAGGATTAATCGGAAATATAAAATGTGTAAACAAGAATTGAGCAAAGTAAAACATGAACAAGATAAGCATTTGTGTTGCATTGCATGTGTTTGGATTGGACGTTAATCCAAACATAAGAAATGTGGGACGTTTCATACTCATAGTGATGAAACGTGTCACGTTTCTTGGTCGCCGACACCCTTGATCATGCATGATAGGGTGGTGGCCCTTTTGAGTTTTACTTGTGCATTCACTAAAGCTTGTACAAGCTTGGTCCTTTGGCCATCATGCATTGAGATGCTTGATTGGTGGCTTGAGAGCCAAGTGCCACACTCCTTTGAGCTTGAAAAATGATAAAGAGGGTGGCAGTACATACATTTCTTGCAAAATACCTTGCTTTGCCTCTGTTATTCTCTGTTGCAGCAAAAATAGCATTTTGGAAAAGCAGGTAGCCGATCGGCCACCTACACTAGCCGATCGGCCACTTAAGGTGGCCGACAGCCACCTTTTGTGGCTGACAGGCCACCAATTCATTTCTATGCAAGAAAGTTCCATGCTTGAAGCAAAAGCAATCTGGAGATTGGCATAATTTTCAGAAATCAAGGCAAGTGCAACCAGAGACAACCGACGGCAAGGCAATGGATTTTCGAGAAGAAGCCAACCGAGCATGCATGCCTCCCTCGCCCGCGAGGCCATTTCGTTGCTTATGTTTAGTTTGTGTAACTAGTCATTCAATTCGTTTTGTAATAATTAGCTTAGCTTAGAATAGATTAGCTTAGCTTATTTATTCGAACCCTCCTTCGCGAGGGCACAATGTTGTAATAAGTGTGCGTGAGTGTGTGCATGTCTTCCAACCCCACGTCTTTCTCCCTTTTATTTAACTGCTTTCGATGGTTAGTTTAGGGTCATTTTCAATTAGCATACCTTATGCTTGCATGTTTGCATCATTCATTTGTCTTACATGCACCAGGCTCGGCGCATCATTCAAACTACAGCGTATTTCAAAACTTCTTTGAATACATGTTATCAAAGTGTTGCATTCATATGCCATAGTAGATAGCCGAGCCTATTTAGTTGCATTATTGCATGTGTTGCATTAGGCATTTTTAACATAGTTAGGATCATGCATATTTCTAACTAGCTTTTGTTTTGGCTCGGAGTACATTGTAAGTTTTACACTTTAGCATATTTGCATGAGTGTGAGTGTTGCCATGATCGCATGCTTGCCATGAGGCTATTTGCTTAAGTGATTAACTACATGAATACCTATGGATGAAGGCTTTATTACTTGAATTGGAACAATTTGATGAATGTGCGAAATGGCAAATCATCATGTTTTAAGCCCACTTGAGGGTGGCAAATCCGCGTTTTAGCCTACTTGAGGGTGGCACTTTCAAACCATTTTCGAAAACAAACATGAATTGAGTTGTTCCAATTCTTAAGATTCTAGTCTATACTTGTATGTGTAGACACCCCATTTTTGACCGACCTTAAGACTCAGACGTCATCAATTGAGCACTCAGTGATGGTGCATGTTGTGCTCGTTTCGAGTCTCCGGAGTTTTGGCTGAGAGCCTTGCCTCCGGGCCTCTGAACTCTTTTGTGCTTCGACTTGGTTTGTGGACCGAATCTTGTTTTCTCTTCCCGGAGGGAGGGAGAGGTCTTGTAGACCATCTCTTTGTGGTCGTAGACTACTTTTTGCAGTCGTAGGCCACTTTTCCCGTTTGGAGACTAGTTTCCAGTTTTTGGAGCCTTTGGCCGTGCACCTTGTCTCGGGACCGCTTAACGTTCTCTGTTTGGCGTGGTTTTCGAACCTCACCTTGTTGCCTCTACCTAGAGGAACACTGTGGTACGGGAGACCACTTTTGTGGTTGTATACCACTTTTGGTGCTCGTCAGCTAGTTTTCAGGGCTTTCGGCCGCGTGCTTTGCCTCCTGATCTCTCGTCTTGCATCCGTTTTGGTTTGTTTTTGGTACAAACCTTGTTTTCCTTGTTTGGAAGATGGTACAAGGGTGGGAGACCACTTTTTCTCCTTGGAGACCACTTTTCCTTCTGCCAGCCAGTTTTCTAGTCGGATAACTGGCTTGCTTGGTCTTTGGGCCACATTTACTGGTCGGCCACCACACCACTAGTTTTCTTTCATGCCCTAGGCCCTCTCCCACCATGGCCGACCAATTGTTACTCTCAAAGATCACTTAAAGTGGTTGGCCGACCACTTTAAGTAGCAGGCCAACCATTTCAAGTGGTCGGCTGCTTTTTGGCACTTTTTTGGAGATATTTTCCTCCAGCTGGCACAGCTGGAGGGCTTTAGGGCTATCCTTCATACACGTGTATGGGGGGATTTGTTTGAAGCTTAGCTTCTTCAAGAAGCTTTGCCTTTTGGTTTCTATAAGAGAGAGGCTGCTCCTCCCTCCTCTAGGTTCAGAAAATTTCCCTTAGAGAGATACATATAGTTTTGTATCTATCTTGCTTGGTTCTTCATTTTTGTGCTTCAAAAGTGTAGATTTGTCTTAGTTTAACACACAAACACACACTCAAACACCATCGTTGGGTAACTGAGGTGCTAAGGAGTTGTTTTTGGTGTTCTTGGACTGATTTAAACTCAAAGAACTTGTTGGAGTTGCAGTAGTAAAGAAGGTCTTCAAGGGTGAATCTTTGACCTTTAAAACCCCCATTCTTGCTTAAGCTTTTGAGCTTATTTGCATGCTGTTTTGAGCTTAACTTTCAACTAGAAAAAGTTCTGTTTTTAAGTGCTTAAAATAGTTGTTTTAGGTCACATTTTCGTTTGGGGTGATTTATCCCATTTTAGGCCTTGTTAGGCCTTATTTGGAGTCATCCCTTTAGGCTCTTGTTGAACCCTTTGTATGACCTTTCTACCACTGAAATCTAGAGGATTTTCAGTGGTGGAAAGGTGGTTTTGGTTTCCTAAATAGGAGAGGGTCATCCCTTCTCCTTGTATTGTGTTTACTAGCTTCATATGCCTTATGTTTGAGCACCTTTATTAAGCTTGTGTTGGCTATATCTTAACTTGTATTTGTGGTTATTTTGCTTAGGCATACCACTGTTTTTGCTTGGTTTGGTCACCCCATGCATGGTTAATACACTTGTAGTGTAAATCACACAAACTAGCTTTGTATGCTTCATGAAGTAGCGTGTCATCCTAGCTTGTTTTCTTTCCATTTCAGCATGTTTTTGGTGATGTTTTTCCATGTCATGACTCTGTTTTGGTTTGGTTTGGTTGGCCCTTGTATGCTCCATACACTTGTAGTGCAACCCCTTGACATAGCCTAACATGCATCATGCCTTGACATGTCATTTTAGCATGCTTTTGGCTTAGCTTAAAGAAGCTTTTGTTCATGTTTTATCATGTCTAAGGTCTGATTTTGGTTGTTTTGGTCATGCATGACTTGCTTTGTATAGCCTTGGTTCAATCTAGTTTGTTAGCCTTATGTATTGAGTCCACTAGCATGCATTGCTTGGCCTATTTCAATGATTTGGAATCACTTGTTATATGATTTCAGTCCATGTTTCATGGTCATACACTCACATCTTTCACTTATTCAATGCCTTGGAGGGTTTGCCCCTTTATGCCTTAACATGAATCATTGCGTATGCATTCATGTCTTAGCTCGCGAGCTATCATTTCAATGTGTTTTTAGGGTTATCTTGCAATGATATAACTTTGATTTTTGTTGGTTAAGCCATCCCATGCTTGGTCTTGGTAGGTGTAGTGTAATCCACCTTATTTGCCTTGTATGCATCATGCTTTATGCCCTTCATGCTAGCTTGTTTTGCCTTCCTTCCATACATGTTTTAGTATCATTTTGACATGTTCTAGGACTGTTTTGGGTTATCTTTTCCATATCCTTCATGCTTTGTATAGCTGTTGTGCAATTGGCCTTGCTAGCTTTGTGTTTTGGTAACTCATGCATGCCATCTTTGAGCTATTTAGATGATTTGGCATCATTTAATACTTCATTTTAGAGCTTTTAGCATTGCCATGTTCCCACTTCTTTCATGCTTTGAATGCCTTTAAGTGTTGTGCATTGTTGCCTTACTTATGGCCTAGCATGTATGCCATCTTGCCTAGGTCTTTGAGCCTCCATCTTAGCATGTTTTGGTCATTGTTGTGACCTATTTCAGCTTTATCCATGGTTGTTTCATGCCTTTGTGCCATGTATTGCATGCCCCCTTTTGTAGTCCTCTTTACTAGCTTCATGCTTTAAGGACCCTAGCATGTCATACTTGTGTTAGTTTAAATGATTTAGCATCATTTCTTACCTCATTTCAGTGCACTTAGTGTTGCTACACTTCCGCATTTGTCACTCCTTGAGCCTTTTTGAGGGTTGTGCTCTTAAGCCTAATTGGTGAGCCAATTGGCATGCATGCTTATATATGCTTTCATGCCTTAGTTTTGATGCATTATGGCCACTGATTTGGGCATGACTGAGGTCCACCCCTTTTGGTTTAAGTCCATCTAGCATGTTTATTTGCATATTATTTAGCATGCTTAGGTTTCTTCGCATTGAGTATGCATGTTCCTAACATTGCTAAGTTGCCCTTATTGTATTGCATTGTGCATGCATGCATTAGCATCGTTCGCATGTCATTAACTTTGTTAAGTTGATCATATCACATTGCATTGTGTATGCCATGTAGTTGCATGCTTGCATGTTTAAGTTACATTGCATGTTTGCCATGTTACTTGTTGCATTGTGTTTGGAATAGGTGATAGTCCAAACACAAGAAACGAGGGAAGTTTCATACTTAAAGTGATGAAACGTGCCTCAATTCTCGGTCGCCGACACTCTTGATCATACATGATAGAGTTTTAGGCTTTATGTGTTTACTTGTGCATTCATTTTACATTGAATTGTGCAACTTCGCATCTCGGCCATCATGCATTGAAATACGCGATTGGTGGCCCGAGGGTCGAGAACTACACTCTCTTGAGCTCATGACATGATAGGGAGGGTGGTTGTGCACACATATCTTGCAAATACATTGCCATGCCCTTTCTTGCTCTCTGTTGCAGCAAACTAGAATTCAGTAGCAACAACTGGCCGGCCAACCAGAAAAACTAGCTGGCCGACCACTTTTCTGGTTTTTCAACAACCAAAAGTGGTCGACCACCCTCCCACAAGATTCCCAAGGTGGAGTTTCATCTTTTTGGAGCTTGGTGCAAGTTTCTGAGAACAAATGAAAACATAGGCAAATCGGGGCATTGCATTAGATTTTCGAATGAAGCGACCGGGCTTGCATGCATCCAATCTTCTCCCTCCGAGAACCTCCTGTTTTACTGCGTTCCTTAGCTGCCATGCTTAGATAGCTTGCTTATGCTTTGGCTTGTACTTTAATTAGTTAATGCGTTAACTATTCAATTTGTTTTGTAATAATTAGTTAACTATGATTAGTTAATTAATTGTGTTGTAATAATTAGTTTAATTAGCTTAGATTAGCTAGTTAGCTTCTTATTCGGTCCCTCCCTCGAGAGGGCACGCTGTTGTAATAAGCGTGCGTGTGTGTGATGCATGTCTTCCAACCCCCATTTCTTTCTCCCTTTTACTTAACCGCTTACGATGGTTAGTTTTAGGGCATATTTCATTTAGCATATCTTATGCTTCGCTCGCATGCATGCATCCATTCATCTGTATTGCATACACCGAGCTCGGCGCATCATACTAACTACATTGTATTTTCAATACATTTACTTGAATACGTGTTCAACAGCATGCTATCGAGTTGCATTTCACATGACATCTTAGATAGCCAAGCCTATCTTAGCTGCATTTTCGCATGTGTTGCATTAGCCATCTTAACATGAACTAGGATCATGCATGATTTCTAACTAGTTCTCTGTTTTGGCTCGGAGTACACTGTGAGTGTTTACGCTTTAGCATACTACATGTGTTATTGACTGCCATGAAAGCATGCTTGCCATGAGGCTAACTGCTTAGTTGATATTAACTGCCTTAATGCCTGTGGGTGAAGGTTGGATTACTTGAATTGGAACAATTCATCAAATCCCTGATTTAGCCTACTTGCGAGTAGCGAACTTCAAACCATTTTTCAAACGAACATGCAATGTTTTGTTCCAAATTAGGCAATCTAGTCTATACTTGTTTGCTGTACGCATCACATAGTAAGATTAGCTAATTAACCGGAATAAGAACACATGTGTTTTCAAAAACAAGATATCATGCTTAGTACAGGCCGATCTTTGATCGGGCGAGCAGGGGTGCTCATTAAATGACCTTCCCCAATCGTACCCAAGTTCCCGAGCCGAGGCAACTTTGGTGATGATGGACAGGTGGCCTTAAGCACGAGTCAGGGTTTCCTAAATTCCCCCCAAAATAAAATATTTAGGTGGCGACTTTGTATCTGGTAAAGCAATCCATGTTTGGCATTTCTTTATTAAAAATCAGTTTTCCAAAACGATTTGCCGTATTTGGACTCTTTGGTGATTTATCGGTCTTACATCACACATTGTAAGATTAGATTCAGAGCCGTGACATTTGAATCCGAACTGTAGTAAGCCCAATGGACAAAACGAAATCCCGCACCATTTTCGCGCGCGGAGCCCGGGATGTTTGGGGCGCGTCTACAGTATGCTATGCGCATCACATAGTAAGTTAACTAATAACGGGAATAAGAACACATAAGGTTTATAAGACAACATATCATGATAGGAAAGGCCGATCTTTGATCGAGCGAGCGGGGGTGCTCATTTCAGGACCTTCCCCTCTCGTACCCAAGTTCCCAAGCCGAGGTAACTTTGGTGATGACGGACACGTGGCCTTTGGCACGAGTCAGGGTTTCCTAAATTTTCCAAAAATAAAATATTTAGGTGGTGACTCTGTAATCTGGCAAAGCAGTCCAGTTTTGGCAATATTTGATTTAAAATCTGATTTTCCAAAATGATTTGCCGAATTGGACTCTTTGGTGTTTATCAGTCTTACATTGCACTTTGTAAGATTAGATTCAGAACCGTGACAAGAGTCCGAACTGTAGACGACCAATTCGCGCCTCTCCGAAAGGGGGGCGCGCGAAGAAAGTCGATTCTACAACTTTAAGAAAAACAATTATAGAGGGAGAAGACTTTTCAAGAAAGAGTACAACAAATATAACAAGAAAGAGCCTATTATTTGCTATGAGTGCAAAAATCCTGGACATATGAAGATGGATTGTCCAAAATTGAAGAATCATGGAAAAGACTACAAAAGAAACAAAAAGGCCATGGTAGCAGCTTGAAGAAAAAGTGAAGATGAAAGCTCAAGTGATGAAATTGAAAATGAAGTAGCCAACTTATGTCTCATGACTCTTGAAGATGAAGACTCTACTCAAGATGAGGTTTGTTTTAAGTCCAAAGCTAAAGAAGGGAAGTGGTACCTTGATAGTGGATGTTCCAGACACATGACCAAAGATAAATCATTCTTTACTAAACTATCACCGAAAGATGGAGGATTTGTTACTTTTGGAGACAACAAGAAAGGAAAAATCATCGGTATTAATAGCATTGGTATTTCTCCTAACCCTTCTATTGAAAATGTTTTACTTGTTGATGGACTTAAGCATAACCTACTTAGTATTAGTTAATTATGTGATAAAGGTAATCGAATTATTTTTGATAAATCACATTGTACAATTGAAAGCACAAATGATCATAAAGCTTTATTCATTGGTAATCGTCGTGATAATGTTTATGTTTTTCATCTTAATGATCTCTATGCTAGTGATATTAAATATTTATATGTTAATAATGAAAATAGTTGGTTATGGCATAGAAGACTTGGTCATGCTCATATGGATTTAATTGCTAAACTTTTGAGAAAGGATTTGGTCATTGGACTTCCAAAAAATAAATTTGAAAAAGATCATCTTTGTAATGCTTGTCAATAAGGAAAACAAACTAAAACATCATTCAAATCAAAATCTCATATTTCCATAACTAAACCTTTACAACAATTGCATATGGATTTATTTGGTCCCTCAAGGGCATCTAGTCTAAGTGGTAAACATTATTGTCTTGTTATTATTAATGATTATTCAAGATTTACATGGGTTATGTTTTTAGCACACAAATATGAAACATTTTCTTCTTTCACAAAACTCTGTCGTAAAAATGAAAAAGGCTTTCTTATTACTAATGTTCGAATCGACCATGGTAGAGAACTTGAAAATGATAAATTTGAATTGTTTGTGATGAGCATGGTATTGGACATAATTTTTCAGCACCTAGAACCCCTCAACAAAATGGTGTAGTAGAAAAGAAGAATAGAACTTTAGAAGAGATGAGTAGAACAATGTTTTGCGAAAATAATCTTCCTAAATATTTTTGGGCCGAAGCCGTTCACATCGCATGCTATATTTTAAATCATGTATTAATTAGACCTATTCTCAAAAAGACTCCTTATGAACTTTGGCATGATAGAAAGCCCAACATTAGTCACTTGCATGTTTTTGGTTGTAAATGTTTTGTGCATAATAATGGTAAGGATAACTTAGGTAAATTTGATTCAAAATCTGATGAAGTAATTTTTCTTGGCTATTCCTTAACTAGCAAAGTTTATCATGTTTTTAATAAAAACAACTCTTGTTGTTGAAGAATCTATACATGTGGCATTTGATGAAACTAACATCTCTGCTCAGAAGCAAATTATTAGTGATAATATAGATTTGGAACCAAATGTGGAAGATTTAAGTATCTACAAAGAAGAGAACCAACCATGTAAGTTGAACAAAGAGATTGAACAACCTATTCTCTCACCTCAAGAAGAAGGAGGAAACAATGATAATTTGCCAAGAGAATGGAAATTTGTTCATAATCACCTTAAGGATTTAATCCTAGGTGACCCTACAAAAGGTATTGAAACTCGCTCTTCACTTAGAAACATTTGTAGTAACTTAACTTTTCTCTCACAGATTGAGCCTAAAAACTTTAAAGAAGCCGAATTCGATGAACATTGGATGATAGCTATGCATGATGAGCTTAACCAATTTGAGAGAAACAAAGTGTGGGAACTTGTCCCAAAACCTAAAGATCATACCATTATCGGTACCAAATAGATCTTTCGAAACAAGCTTGATGAATCCGGCATAATTATAAGAAACAAGGCTAGACTTGTTGCACAAGGATACAATCAAGAAGGAGGTATTGATTTCGATGAAACCTTTGCTTCAGTTGCTAGATTAGAAACCATTCGCATGTTACTTGCATTTGCATGTTTTAGAGATTTCAAACTTTATCAAATGGATGTAAAAAATGCATTTCTTAATGGTTTTATAAATGAAGAATTTTATGTTAAACAACTCCCAGGTTTTGAAGATCATGCTTTTCAAAATCATGTTTTTAAACTATCAAAATTTTTATATGGTTTGAAACAAGCACCTCGTGCATGGTATGAACGATTAAGTAAATTTTTGATTGAAAATAATTTTTCTAGAGGAACAATTGACACAACACTTTTTGTTAAAACTAAAAATGATGATTTACTTATTGTGCAAATATATGTGGATGACATTATATTTGGTGCTACTAATGAAGCCTTGTGTAAGGAATTTGCTAAGTGTATACAAGGTGAGTTTGAGATGAGCATAATGGGGGAGCTAAATTATTTCCTTGGGCTTCAAATCAAATAATTTAAGGAAGAAATTTTTATCAACCAAGCTAAGTATACAAAAGAACTACTCAAAAAGTTTGGTATGTATGACTCAAAAATAGCTAGAACACCTATGAGTACATCCATTAAGCTAGACAAGGATGAAAAAGGTAAGTCCATTGATCAAACAAAATATCGAGGTATGATCGGCTCATTTCTTTATTTAACTGCAAGTAGACCCAATATTATGTTTAGTGTTTGTCTGTGTGATAGATATCAATCAAATCCTAAGGAATCACATCTCAGTGCTGTTAAAAGAATTTTTAGATATCTTGTTGGCACTCAAAATTTGGGATTGTTTTATCCTAGAGGTGTTGCATTTGATTTAATTAGTTACTCGGATGCCGACTTTGCCGGATGCAAACTTGATAGAAAAAGTACCAGTGGCACTTGTCACTTTCTTGGTAACTCATTAGTATCTTGGTTTAGCAAAAAAAGAAAATTATGTTGCTTTATCAACGGTCGAAACTGAATATATAGCTTTCGGAAGTTGTTGTGCCCAAATACTTTAAATGAAACAACAATTGGAGGACTTTGATTTGCATTATGATCATATCCCTATTAAATGTGATAATACTAGTGCCATCAATTTAAGCAAAAACCTAGTTCAACACTCACGAACAAAACATATTGAAATTCGACATCATTTTTTAAGAGATCATGTTCAAAAAGGAGATATTGTATTTGAATTAGTAAACACCGACAAGCAATTGGTGAATATTTTCACAAAATCCTTAAGCGAGGATCGCTTCAATTTTATTCGTGGTGAGCTTGGAATGTCGATTTCTACTTAAAAAGTTTTGTTATGACTGTGAAACTTGAATTTTTGTTAAAATGATATATATGTATTGCTACATTGATATGGAAACATTTATATTAATTGCATGCTCTCAAGTTCTTCATACATTTATTCTCCTTAACAGTTTGCTATTCTCAACTGTGTAATTTTTCTTTGGATTCTGCATCTTAAGGTAAAATTAACTTTGCATATGTTGATTTTTTTTTAAACCTTCATGGTATTTTTTTTACATTACCATTCCAGCAACACTAACGTCCCATTAAGTTTAATTTCTGTTGGTATTATTTTATTTTTATTTTATTTTATTTATTTTATTTTGCTATTAGGCTTAATTTATTTTATTTTTATTTTTTTTTCATTATTATTTTTTGTTTGGACTTAATTTTCTTATTTTTTTCTGCTTTTTAATTTCATTTTTCAGTACTTAAACATAAAAACAAAAACAAATTAAAATACAAATATTTACATAAAAAAAATCTTCATTTTTTTTTACGGCCACACGCCGATCAAAATAAACATAAAAAAAATAAATAATAATAAAAAAAAAACCTTCATTTTTTTTCCGACCATACGCCGATCTTACTTACTCGCCTCTTCCATCGTTTTCTTCTTCTTTTTATCACCTTGGGCGACCCTTGTGTAGATACCCCATTTTTTACTGCCCTTAAGACTTGGGCGCTACTAATGGTTTACTTGGTGATAGAAGTTGTGCAGTGTAGAGGTTCGATTTCTTCGGCAAGAGGAGAGTCAAATCCCAATTTCATACCCCTTTTGGACCAAAACTATTTTGATCAAAAATTTTAGACCTTAAAACCCTCTCTTTTAAAATATTTTTGAAACAAAGTCCCTACAATGCTCGACGCTCGCATTTTGTTAAATGTTGCGCTTTTTGATAAACCGAGCAAGGACAAAGCAGAAATGAATGAAAGAGAGGTGAACTCTTTGAAAAATCTTCCAACACATCTTGTTTAGAGGTTTGGAGTTGAAGAAAAGAGGAGAAGAGGGAAGAAACCAAGTTGGAAATTAGATGGGTATGAATCGCTAAGAGAGAGTCGAGCAGCCCTTGCTAAATCAGGCCTATCTGTTTGCACACTTGGATTTCAGCTATGAGGCCACCACCGTTGGAAAGAAGACTTCTGGGGCTTCATTTTTCACTCAAGAATCTCCTAAAGCCAAGTCCGGATGGGGGAGATATGGTTGGTTGAAATTAGGCACCAATCCAATTGAGCTGAAACTGACCAGTCTTCACTAAAAGAGGGATATCTCTTAGAATACTTGGAATTTTGATGTGAGGCTTCCACCATTGGAAAGAATACTTCTGGGGCTATAGTTTAGGCTCAAGAATGACCTGAAAAGGCATCCAGATAAAGGAGTTATGCTTGCTTCAAGTCGGAGACCAGGACTGATTTTTGCTACAGACCACTAAGGGAGTGTGCCGACCACAAATGGAGCATGCCGACCATATGCCGACCAGAATTGATCCTTGTCGACCAAAAAAAATGATCGGTCGAATAGTTGGGGTGGTCGGTCGACCAGAAATTTCTAGAAAGCCTAGAATCTACAGATATTTCTTCTCCAGCTGTTGCACACTGCTTCAGATATTTGCAAATCAGATATTTCGACCAAATGCTCATATATTGCTATATATTGAGCCATATCTCATAGATTGCAAGGGTTGGAAATTGTGGGAGCTTCTTACACTAAAAAGTCCCCTCTCTCTAGAAATTTTGGAGCAGAAAACTCTCTCTCTCCCTAGAAGCCCCTCTCTTTTCTTGTTTTGAGCCTTAAGCTTAGAATCCTCTACACTTTTGCAAAGACACCCTTAGCCAAACTTGACCACCATTGGGCTGAGATTCTTTGGGACTTTGTTTAAGCTCCAAAAGGTGATTTGAGCTCAGATTTGTGCCTGTTTTGCAACTGTGCATCAAGGGTAAGAACTTTCTCCCTTTTAAGCTCTTTGTGCACTATTGTTTTGCCATAGTTTTCAACTACTTTGGGGCTGTTTTTGGGGTGGTGTTGAACTACAAAAACCTCTATTTTTCCTCTATTTTTTAGTCCTATAAGTGTTGGTTTGTGCCTTGTTTGACTAGGGGGTTGTTCTCCTTTTTTGTTCCTTGGCTTGTGAGGCCTTTTGTGCAACTTCTCACCACCTTCAAATCCAAATTTTTTTGGCCTTTAAACCACTAAATTCTAGAGGAATTTTAGTGGTGGAAAGTGTGTTTTGCAGCCCCAAATAGGTGGGGGTGGTCCCTCCCCCCCTTTTGTATCTTGTTTGTATGTGTTATTGGCTCACCAAGTTAGAATGTTTTTCTACCTTCTCGGGCCCCTATCTTAGCATGTTTCAGGCCTTGTTCTACCATGATATAGCTCTGTCTAGGGTTGGTTTGATTGCCTCTTGCATCCTTCATACCCTTGTAGTGCAATCCTCCCTATAGCCTTAACATGTATCATGCTTTGGACCACCATTTTAGCATGTTTTTGGCTCCACTCCAGCAAGCTTTTACTCATGTTTTTCCATGCTTAAGCTCTTTTTTAAGTGTTTTTGGTCATGCATGCCTTGCTTTGTATAGCCATAGTGCAATCTTGCTCACTAGCTTTGAGTTTCAAAGTCTCTAGCATGCTTTACTTGAGTGTTTGCATGCATTAGCCTCTTTTCTCACATGATTTCAGTGAATGAAGTGTGGTCATACTCTCCCATGCTTCACTCTTTCAATGCTTTGGAGGGTTGTGCTTTATGCCTTAACCATGAGCTACTTTGTATGCTAGCCTGCCTAAGCTTTTGGGCTACCATCTCAGTGTATTTTTGGTGTTATTTTACCATGTTACAACTCTGATTTTTGTTGGTGAAGTCATCTCATGCTTGGTTTTGGTATGTGTAGTGCAATCTTCCTCTTTGGCCTTGCATGCGTCATGCTTTATGCCTCTCATTCTAGCATATGTTGGCTATGTTCAAGCATGTTTTTGGCCTTGTTTTGGCATATTTTAGCACTGTTTTGGATCATCTTGGCCCTTTGGAGCTTGCTTGATATGCTCATAGTGCAAGTGCCTTTGCTAACCTTAAGCTTTGAGCCTCCTAGCATGCATTGCTTGGGCTATTTGCATGATTTAGCATCATTTGATACATGATTTCAGAGCATATTTCATTGCCCCAGTCTCACATTTTTCACTCCTTCAATGTGTTTGAGAGTTGTATCTTCATGCCTTATTTGTGAGCCAATGTGTATGCATGCTTGTATAAGCTTTTGGACTCCATTTTCAGCATCTTTTGGCCTTTGTTTTGGCATGGTGGAGCTCTGTCCAGAGCTGGTTTAGTTGTTTAAGCTTTGTATTGCATGCCTCTTGTATGATGCTCTTTCCTAGCTTTGATGTTCTTGGCCTCCGAGCATGCCACGCATGCGTTGTTCATATGTTAGAACCTTGTGCATGCCACATTAACATTGGTAGATAAGCATGATTGCTTGCATATGTGTTGCATTGCATTGTGTTTGGATCTGATGTTAATCCAAACACGAGGAATGTCGCACGTTTCATACTTGAAGTGATGAAACGCGCCTCATTTCTCGGTCGCCGACCCTCTTGATCAAGCATGATAGAGGTGGAGGCCCTTATGTGTTATTTGTGCATTCATTGACATTGACTTGTGCGAACTTGGTTTCTCGGCCATAGTGCATTGCGATGCTCGGTTGGTGGCCCGAGAGTCGAGTACCGCACTCCCTTGAGCTCGAGAAATGATAGGAAGGGTGGTTGTGCACACATATCTTGCAAATACACTGCTATGCCCCTTGTTGTTATCTGCTGCAACAAAACTGGAGTTTGGCAAATTTTCTAGTCTATAGCCAGTTTTTCTGGTCTATAGCCACCTTTTCTGGCCGGCAGCCCACCAGGAGGTCCCCATGTTGGAGTAGAAGCATTCTGGAGATTGTGCAATTTTCAAAGATCAAATCAAATGCAAACAAACGCAATTGGGGGCATGGTAATGGATTTCCGAGCTAAGGCGATCGAGCATGCATACACCCCTCGCCCTGAGGACCTCTTTTAACTGCTTTAGTTGCTTTACTTAGTTAGCTAATTCATCGGTTTTGTAATTAATTAGTTAAGTGTTTAATTAATTAATTTGGTTTGTAATTAATTAGCTTAGATTCGCTAGTTGTTCAATTTGTGTTTGTAATAATTAGTTAACTAGGAATAGTTAATTAGTTTTGGTTTGTAATAATTAGTTTGCGTAGCTAGTTAGCTTATTATTCGGACCCTCCGTCAGGAGGGCAAATATTGTAATAAGTGTGCGTGTGTGTGATGCATGTCTTCTAATCCCATTTCTTTCTCCTTTTTACTTATCAGCTTTCGATGGTTAGTTTAGGGCATATCTCAATTAGCATACTTATGTTTGCATGCGTGCATCATTCATTTTGTCTTGCATGCACCGGGCTTGGCGCATCATTCAAACTGCATTGTATTTCAATACACTTTCTTGAACACGTTTTTCAAAGCATGTTATCAAGTGTTGCATTCATATGCCATTCTAGATAACCGAGCCTACTTTAGTTGCATTTTTGCATGTGTTGCATTAGGCATTGTTAACATAGCTAGGATCATGCATTGATTACTAACTAGCTTCTTTTTTGGCTCAGAGTACACTATGAGTGTTTATGCTTTAGCATCCTTGCATATGTGTAAATGACTGCCATGATAGCATGCTTGCCATGAGGCTATGTGCTTATGTGTTTAAATGCATGAATGTCTGTGGGTGGAGACTTGATTGCCTGAATTGGAACAACTCGATGATTGTGAGTTTTAAGCCTACTTTGCGAAGTGGCAAAATCATGTTTTAAAGCCCACTTGAGGGTGGCAAATCCACGCTTTAGCCTACTTGCGAGTAGCACTTTCAAACCATTTTCGAAAACAAACATGAGATGTTTTGTTCCAAATTGAGTGATTTAGTCTATACTTGTGTGCTGTGCACATCACGTAGTAAGTTAGCTAATAAATCGGAATAAGAACACATGTGTTTTCAAAGCAACATATCATGTTCAATGGAGGCCGATCCTTTGGTCGGGCGAGTGGGGGTGCTCATTTCAGGACCTTCCCCTCTCGTACCCAAGTTCCCGAGCCGAGGCAACTTTGGTGATGACAGACACGTGGCCTTTGGCACGAGTCAGGGTTTCCTAAATTTCCTAAAATAAAACATTTAGGTGGCGACTCTGAAATCTGGCAAAACAGTCCATGTTTGGTGTTTTTTGTTTAAAATCGATTTTCCAAAACGATTTGCTGGATTTGGACTCTTTGGTGATTTATCAGTCTCACATTGCACTTTGTGAGATTAGATTCAGAACCGTGATAGGAGTCCGAACTGTAGTAGCTAGAACCCAATTCGCGCCCTCACGTGCGGAGTGGAGTTTCGGGCGGTCTACAGTTTCTGGCGACTCTGTTGGGGATTTAGAGAACTTGACTCGAACTCATGATATGTTGTTTTGTCTACGCTTATGTGTTTCTTTGCATTGCATTTGCATTGGTGCACCTAGGACACAGTGTTTGCCATCTGCTATTCCTGAACGGTTTGCCGGAGGCTTTCTTTGAGAAGCGTGCCATAAGACTGACCGGTTACGGGTTTTGCCACAATGGGAGCATAAACCTCAGTTTTTACCGAGGCACCCTTTTCGACCATTCGACCCAGTGCATATCGGAAGCCATAGTGACCATTCCAAACTAGGACATGTTGCTTACCCGATTGTAGGTTGTTTGAAAACCGCTGCGTGTGTAGTGAAACCCTAGCTCCTGACAAGATAGGACAGGGAAACCCTACACTACCATAGGGGTGTTTTGGCTTTTACTTGTGTGGTATGTGCTGTTAGGGTGTGTCTCTACAGGATGGTGTGTATCAGTTGCAAGTCTAAGTATCGGTCTGAGATTATCAGTTTATAGGCAGATTTTTGGGCAGAATTCTGTAAGGAGCACGGTCATTCAGCTATGCTCGTATTTGTTCTGGTGAAATCAGGCTAAGATGCTGTCTGTTTTCTCTTTTGCAAGGTAGTCTTGGAACCATAGCTTCAAAAGGCTCCAATATCCCCCGAGTACACCAGACTTGTGTTGATAGACTTTGTCAGGTCAGAGATTCAATTCAAGGGCAACCAGTGTTCCTTCGCTGAGGCAAGGCAAAGAAAGGCCAGTCAGGGCTCACTGGTTCATCTGATCCGATAGTCACCAGTCACATCACCTTTGTTCAAACTTAGCAGACCGTGATGGCACAGAGTTCGAAAGAAGTTATGGCCATGGTAGTAGCATTAAACCAAGGAATCGCCATGTAGAGTGAGACCAATACTGGAATGCAACGCCCATCTGGGGCACCTACCCGACATCCAGTCTCGGAACCCCAATCATCTCAAACCTGTGAACCCACTACTTCTGAGCTAATAAGAATGATTGAAGATCTTCAGAGAACAGTGGTAGATTTAGCTTTTGGAGTTTTGGCTCCATCATTGACCACATCGCCTACCAGGAATTTCATGTCAAAGGGCTCCCCAATCTTGGGATGGGCTGCATTTGAAGAAGGCCAATCCCTTGGCAAAGTGGAGGCAAATGGCAAGAGAAAGGCCGGGGCAAGCATTGGTCCCTATGAACATCTTCAATGGGCTGTTGAGGCTTTCAAAACCGAAGGACTAAACAAATAGCAAGTGCTTGCAGTTGTTGCAAAAACTGTGGATGACACTTTTGCTACTCACGATGAGCGCATTCTGAATCAAGGGGCAAACAACGGAAAGGAATGTCGGACCAGAAACACTTCTCTCAACTTCAATCCTACATTTGTCAGAGATCATCAAACCTAGTCAGCACCTGCCAACCCTTTTGCTGGTATATCCAACACGACTGCACGAACCTCAAGCCATCAACCCCGAGGCCACAGGTTCTTCAATCCCTTCTACATGGTTTTGTGCAAAGCTCTCCAAATCCTTATAGAGCAAGGCCATCTCAAACCCCTTAAGCCTCAGCCTCTCCCGGATCTCCTTCTAGTTAAACATGATCTGACCAAGTACTGTGCCTTCCATCAACAAACCGGTCATGGCGCTGACAGTTGCTTTCATCTTTGCCACGAAATACAAGATCTGATTGATAACAGGGTCATCGTCGCACCAGGCTCTGCAAAGTCTATCAGCACTGGATCGATGAACTTGGGGGAAAATGTGACTATATGATCGGGGAATGAACCACCTGCGGATGGCGCTCAGTTTACTCCAGATTTGAGGATGGCACGCATTGTTTTGAGCATTTGCGAATGCTGTTTATTTTACTTTCTGACTTGGGTATTGAGTCAACTTTGTTGGGTTGTATTGAGTTAGTCTTTTTGTGCTGAGTCAGTTGAGTCTATCTTGTCATATTGAGTCAGTCCTGTTGTGTTGGAGTCGGGTGATTTCGGGGGTGTTACCTCGGACATCACTATCTTGTTTTGTGTTTGTCTTTTGCACTCTTTCTTTTGAGTCTGTTTCTGCCTTGGAGCCAGTTGTGCCAGAAGATCTGAATAAAACAGCAGTGATTTTCACCCTTTTGTGTCTATTTCTGCCTTGGAGCCAATTGTGCCAAGAGTTCTGAATGAGATGGCAGTATTTGACCAAAATTGTGCCTTTTCTGTGCCTTGAAATCATTGCATTAACCCAAGTTTTTCAGAACTTTTTTTTTCTGACACTGTATTAAAAACAAAGAGAGAGGAATTCCTCGGGATTTGCAAAAATTTGATCAATTGAGAAAAAGAGAGGCGTGCTAAGCCCTTAATGAATGAGATCATGTTTGTTAATGTAAGTACTGAGAAGGATCCTGCCTTGATCCAGATTGGTTCTACATTGTCTTCAGCGCGAGCGACTAGTCGCTTTCTTAAAAGATTTCAAAAAATGTTTTGCGCGATCCTGCGAAGACCTGTGTGGAATCGCTCTTGAGATTGTGCAGCATAGGATCACTCTCAGCCTCAAGACTCGACCCCTTTTACTTTCAAACCTTGAATTTGGATTCAGAATGTTCAATGGTCAACCATCAAAGGAGGCCCGTCAAGCCAGATTCGAAGCAGCCCTCGAACTAGGGGCAAGAAAGTCAGATCAAGAAGGTCAGACGTCGTCAAGAGAAGCTTGCAAAGCTCGATCAGAAGTAGCCCTTGAACTAAGGGCAAAAATGTCAAATGTGCTCAAAGATTCAAAAGAGGGGTCATTCTGCAAACCAATGAAGATTGGCGAGAAAGCCAAATCCCAGAAGGGAGGAAAGAAGAAAGTTTTGTTGAAAGACAATTGAGTTCCTATCCACAACACTAGGGGTAAATTCAGCCCCCATTGGATGGACTCCTACATCATCATTGAACAACAGCCATTCTCTTAGATTCAGATGGCTTCAAGATCTCAAACCGATCAACATGGACAAAGTTACGCTTTTACCCTTAAGAGGCTCGCTGGGCCGAAAACCCGGAAGGGCTACCTAGGCAAAAGTTAGAGCAAAGAAAAAGAACAAAAATGAAAAAATGCAAAGAATGAAAAAAGAAAAGAAGAAAAATGAAGAAAATGAAAGATGAAAAGAAAAGAAAAGAATGAAAAAAGAAATGAAAAGAAAATAGCTCGTAAGGTCGAAAACCTGGAAGGGCGGCCTTAGCAAAAGTTAGAGCGCAAAAGGAGAGGTTAATACCCGAGTGTACCTTAACCTGGAACTACGTCAGGCTTGATTCCCATCTTTAGGATACGTAGGCAACTTCATTCTGAAGTCCAGCTGTAAAACACTTCAAATTCAACCATCCTGTCCATGAGATTAAACGGGTCATCTTTGTCATTTCTGCATCCAAGAGTTTGGTTGTGATCTTCACTATGAGAGCTGGTTACAGTGTGCTGCGGTGTTATTCAAACAAGGGGCAACTTTTCGTTGCTAGATTTGGTGTCGTGCAGTGTCATTTAGACAAGGGGCAATTTTTCATTGTTTTGGATCTGAGGTTGCCCATCTTAAGAGTAAACTCTGTATTGGTCGAGTAGTGGCCATTTGCAAAAATAGTTTTTGAGAATTTTTAATGAAGTTGACTAATTCTCTCGAAAATTATTCTATTTTTCCAAAACTAGACCATTTCTTGGACCCAAAAAAGGAAAATTTTCAGTGCTCATAACTTGACCCGCATGATTTCAAATCAGAAAATCAAACAAGCGTGTTAATCTAACTCTCATATTGGTCAAAATTGTTTTAGTAGAAAAAGACAAAACAAAAAATGGTCAAAATGATGAATTAGGGGCACAGTTGAGTCAGGTGTTTTGTCTTTTCCCCATTGTCAACATACTTGCCAGAAAGGACACTCTACTTGCCAGAAAGGGCACTCTACCTGCCAGAAAAGGGCACAACTGAAGCAAACAGCAAAGGGCCGAAAGCTCTCTTATCCTCCGAGCAGCGAGGTATCAAGTCAAGTGCGAAGCATGAACTGGAAAAGGAGCAGGATATTCCACTCCCTTATTCGAAAAGGTTTGGTCACATCCGAACTGGCCAAGGGCGTCATCAATCGATGTCAGCTGCAGATTTGCTACACACCCAGTTATAGCGCAACCCCTCTGTAGGAAAGTTCACTATTGTGAGCAGAAAAAGAAGAATCTAGCGGAATGCTAGGGGCAAGAGCTCGCAACTTCCTGTTTATCCATCAACCACCCAGGGGAGGGATAAAAAAGAAGAGAGATTGAAGAATAGAGAGATGCGCACGGAGAGAAAAAGTGAGAAAAGGGTTTTTCAGAAAAATAGAGATTGAGTGCTAGAGTGATGAGAGAATCACAAATGAGAAAGGGTGGGAAATAGTACCTAAAGAAGCTGTGGGCTCCCCGTCAACCGAGAGCTCTCTGGCCTTTGGAACACATTTGAGTCTTGTGTTTTGTTGTGTTTTTGTTTGTCTTGATTCTTGTTTTGAGTCATTTTGGGCGTCAATAGATGATTTTAGGTTGTTTTACCTTTGTTTTCCGTTGTTAAGTCGTTTTTGCTATGGTTAGTCGTAGGCTCAATACCCGATCAGAAACTCATTCTCAATTCCAATTTCAAAAATAAATCGTTTTGTGCTCAGAGTGCTGTGCCGCTCTCCACATATGTACAAAACAGGATTTGTTCTTTCATAAAACTGCATGGTTCAACCCAGTTCATGTAAGAACAGTTGAACAAGGACCTATCTGAAGCTACATAGGTTCCGGACTGCAAAGCAAAAGAAAATAGGGAAAATTTGGAGCATCTGAGTGTGTTTCAACTTCAGAAAATTCCGTGATTTTACTCCAGATGTACCTCTTCAGGCCTTGTCAATGCTCCAAAGAATGAGTGTGTCTCTACCTCAAGCTCAAGTTCAAGTCTGCTTCAAGCCAGAATGGCGATCAGAAGTGCTTTCCCTGAGTACCAGTCCCTGCCAGAGGCATCTTGGCTGCGTTTGCAATGAGTTCCTAGGAGACCAACTGTGGCGGTGGAAACTAGAGTTCGAATGGCTGATGCCTAGAACGCAAAGGTTCGGGATTTCTGAGACTAAAGTTTGGTTTAAATACCCAGGGGTGTATCCTCGGCTTGAAATTTGTATGGAAGCCCCATAGGTTGAGGTAGCGGGTATGCGCCTTAATTCTGGATACTAAACCAACCTAGTCTGTCACCCTATTGAAGAATGGGGAAAGTTGTGAACATGGCCAGGAAGGAAATGTATTAACTGCGGTTTGGAAGTATAATCAAGAAAGAGCAAGAAGAACCCATTTTTCAGCTCAAAATGTTTCTGCGGAAGTTTCAACTCATGTCTTTGATGCGCAGCTCATCGTTAGTTGGCATGCACGAGGTGTATCCTTTTGAAATATATTGTAACCCCTCCGAGAGGTAAATCAGAGGTCACAACTAAATCGGTCTTGCCAAAATGCACATTTCTTCACTGAGCATATTGCATCGAATATGCATTGATTATTGTGCACAGAATATGTTATGCACATTTCACTCGCATTGTTATGCACCGTTTGTCACGACCCAAACCCACCCCTATGGGTTTAGCACCGTAACCGGCCAGTAATTCGTGATTACCGAAGGCCTGCTTAACAGTAATACAGAGTACAGGGGCTGGCGGAAGCCAAAACGGTAAATGAAAGATGTCCAATAAGCTGTGACAATCTGTATGCAAAAAAGACTTTTCATAACACATTCACATTCGGAACAAAAGCAGTATGTACATACATCATATACAGGCATTCAGGTTAGGGACCAAATCCCTACCATAACAGTACAGTACAAGTACAGTCAGTCTATACAAAAACAGAGACAGAAAGGATGAATCTAAAACACCCCAAAAAGCCCTAGCTTGAAGGACTTGGAACCTCTCAGTGAGGCACAGTGGTTGGCTTGATAAAAACGGAGTTAAACCCAACGCTCCTAGCTCCGATCCGGTGCCTGGACACCTACATATATATATAAACAGTGAGCTAAACCCCAGTGAATAACATATGTGTAAAGAGGTTAGGAATGAATGTCCTTTCAGTATTTAAAACAGTCATTTGAACAGTATATCAGTTATTCGATCATAGCAGTCATAAGTGGTACATTCACTAGCAAACAGTACAGTAGGTCTTAACAGACCGAACAGTCAGTTGATAGCCATCATATCAGTAAACAGCAGTGGTTCCAAACATGGGAACCGATAGAGATCTCTGTGACAGTAGCAGTACAGTACAGTAACAGTAACAGTAAATTGCTATGGATGCCACGAATACAGTTCACAAATAGGACAAGCATTCATTCAGTAAGAAATATCATTTCAGAAAGCAGTACAGTTGGTCATTCAGAAAATATTCATGATTGAATATATCTTTACAACATTGTTACTCATAGAGTTCTGGGCTACAGATAGGCTAGTGAGCGTCCTCGGATGCCAACCTTACACAGTTACAGGATGAACACTAAGTTGCACGTTTGGGAAACAATAACTTAGTCCTTATCTTGACTCGGTGTGGTTCTATAGCATTATCCTCATTAAGATGCCTTAAACTAGGCCTAGGAATGCCTATGATGGAATGAGGATGCAAAAATGCACTTTAAAACACTTTTCAAATTTTTGCTGAAACAGGGGTCCCGCTCGAGCGTGGCTTTCTCCGCTCGAGCGGACATGCAGACAAAAGAGCTACGCTCAAGCGTGACTTTCCTCGCTCGAGCGGACTGCAAAAGTACTAGATGCATGAAATTCACGCTCGACGGGCGCTCGACCCCCGTTCGAGCGTGAGACACAAGTCCTCGCTTGAGCGTGCATTCCCTCACTCGAGCGGACTGTAAACACATGCAAAGTACTGGATACACGCATTTCACGCTCGAGCGTTACTTTCCCCGCTTGAGCAGACTGCATGAACTCAGAGTGTACGCTCGAGCGTGAAGTCCCCTGGTCGAGCGTGGATCCAAAATCTGGAATTTTCAGATTTGTCTCCAAGCATGAAACTCAACATTTAAAGCATCAAATTCGATCCTTTTGGGCTAATTTTCTGGAAAACACTTTAAAACTCATAATATGACATGTTTCAAAGATCAATTTGCAAAATCAAAGCCCAAAGGTAATTCAATTGAACCTATTTCCAAACAAAACTTCAAGAACATGATGTACATGCAACATGCATGAATTTAATCAACTTCAAAGCTTCTAATACAAGAACAAATGAGTCAATCCTTCCAAAAACATGATGAATTCATGAACTATAATCAAGATATGGACATGCATGTAGCAATTTCATGGGAAAGACCTCAAAACTCAAGAATGTGCACATGCATGCATGAATTTCTACTCAATGCAACACTTTAATTTAATTCTTGACCTTAAGCTCCTATTCCTCCATGAATCATGCAAGAAATGACTTAAATTCACAATCAAGAAGATGAATTCCTTTCCTAGGTCTTGAATTCAAAGTCTACAAGCTCAATTTTGTAAAATCCTTTCGATTCCTTCTAATTCTCCAAGTTAATCTCTTGATGAAACAATTCTCTCTCAAGACTCTCTCTCTCGGTTTTGGTCTCAAAATGGCTGAAGAAAGTGCCAAACATATATGAGTTAAGCCTCAAGATGTTTTGTGGAAGTGGCCCACTAAATGGCAAAAGAGAAAATAAGCCAACTAATGTAATTTACCATTATTTAATCTAATTTAATCATTCCAAATCAAATTTAAATTAAACATGCCATAAAATCACATAAATTCTAATTAGCATAAAACATTAATCAATTTCAGATTCGGCCGCCGATAAGGCCTTCAATTTGCAGTTTAAAACATAAAACATGAACATGAACAGATCATTTAGCAGTCAAATAGATAGATTTGCATTTAAACTAATACACTCAATCAATCAGTTTAGAATTTCAGTCAGATCAGTTACTTAATCATGTTCAGTCACAGTTTAGCAGTAATCAGTGGTATTATCAGTAAACAGTGGTGAGGGTTGTCACAGTTCTACTCGCATTGTTATGCACGTTTCACTCGCATTGTTATGCACATTTCACTCGCATTGTTATGTACCATTCTACTTGCATTGTTATGCACCTTTTTCACTCGCATTGTTATGCACATTTCACTCGCATTGTTATGCACCGTTCTACTCGCATTGTTATGCACGTTTCACTCGCATTGTTATGCACATTTCACTCGCATTGTTATGCACCGTTCTACTTGTATTGTTATGCACCTTTTCACTTGCATTGTTATGCACGTTCCACTCGCATTGTTATGCACCGTTCTACTTGCATTGTTATGCACCGTTTCACTTGCATTGTTATGCACGTCTCCCATGCATTGTTTTGCACCTTTCTTGCACCTGTTAGTGCATTGCTCGCGCTATTTCGCGCACCTTTCCTGCACCTGTTAGTGCATTGCTCGCGCTGTTTGGCGCACCTTTCCTGCACCTGTTAGTGCATTGCTCGCGCTGTTTGGCGCACCTTTCCTGCACCTGGTAGTGCATTGCATCACGCTGTTTCGCGCACCTTTCCTGCACTTGTTAGTGCATTGCATCGCGCTGTTTTGCACACTTTACCTGCACTTATTAGTGCATTGTATCGCACTGTCTTGTGCACCTGTATAGCACTGTTTTATGCATTCACCTTGCATAGCACTGTTTTGTGCATTCACCTGTATCGCACTATCTTGTGCACCTTTAGCTCGCACTGTCTTGTGCACCTGCATTGCACTGTCTTGTGCACCTGTATAGCATTGTTTTGTGCATTCCTCCGGTCTAGGAGACCTTAGATCCTGCATCTTGCATCGCACTGTCTTGTGCACTCTCCGGTCTAGGAGACCTTAAATCCTCTGAAGGTGCAATTCTTTTGGTGTTTGTTGTGTCCGAACGACTTCCAGTGGTCTGGTATGGCCACTTGCCTGTGTTTGCAGCGAGTTCCTAAGAGATCAACTGAGACGGTGGAAACTAGAGTTCGAATGGCCGATGTCTAGAACGCAAAGGTTCGGAATTTTCGAGACTAAAGTCTGGTTTAAATAGCTAGAGGTGTATCCTCGGCTTGAAATCTGTATGGAAGCCCCATAGGTTGAGGTAGCAGGTATGCGCCTCGATTCTGGATACTGAACCAACCTAGTCTGTCACCCTGTTGGAGAATAGGGAAAGTTGTGACCATAGTCAGGGAGAAAAGTAGTACCTGTGGTTCGAAAATGGAAGATGCAGAAAAGGAAGATCCCCAGCAGCATGAGGTAGGTCATTGCCAATTGCCCTTGTAAGGTACCTTCACTTCCTAACTACTACATCATCTAGTATGTCTATTATATTGCATATAGAATCTATCGCATGCATTTACTACATTGTCCATTGCATCATGCATCTTTTCCATGTTAAGCTTAGTCTGGCGTGAGCCTATACTTTCCTTTGTTAAAGCATGGTTCTGTGATTATGTGTACGCGCTTATTCCACTAAGAGAATTGTGGTCTGAGGGTGTCGGCACCTTTTCTGTGTTAGACGTGGTCTGTTTTGTGTCTATGTCTTTTCTAGGCAAAATGTGGTTTGGCCGCGTGCCTTATTCACTTCATCCATTGCATCCATTGCATTGTAGTTTGTTTTGTTGCATTCAGCATGTAGGATCACGATCTTTCCTTAGCAGATCAATCCTCACTTATATCATCCCCCCCAATTACTTGTATTTTGTGGTCTTTCTGCGAAACACATAGTTCTGTATGTGCATGCACCTATCCCACTAAAGAGAATTGTGGTTAGAATGCTCCGGCTCCTTTTCTATGTTAAACGTAGTTTGATTTTGCATCTCCATCCCTTTATGATATTCGTGTGGTTTTGCACCGCTTGTGGTTTGATCAATTCAATTACATTGTATATCATTTACACTGTTTTGTTATATTGCATATCATTTTGCATCTTACCCCTGAACTACGCTGATTTGATTCCCTGCAAAGGGATACGTAGGCAACCTACGGGCGCAACCATTTATTTATCTGTATTTTGTTTGTTTGTCCAAGTCTTCAGCCTAGTCAAAAATGGGTTATCTCTGGGCTTTGACATTCACTCACGTCACTTCATGACTTCGAGCTCTGTCAAAGAAGGGCAACTATACAAACCCCATTTTTGACTGCCCTTACGACTTGGGCGCTACTGATGGTTTACTTGGTGATGGAAGTTGTGTAGTGTAAATGTTCGATTTCTTCGGCAAGAGGAGAGTCAAATCCCAACTTCATACCCCTTTTGGACCAAAACTATTTTGACCAAAGATTTTAGACCTTAAAACCCTCTCTTTCAAAATATTTTTGAAACAAAGTCTCTACGATGTTCCGACGCTCGCATTTTGTTAAATGTTGTGCTTTTCGATAAACCGAGCAAGGACAAAGTAGAAATGAATGAAAGAGAGGTGAACTCTTTGAAAAATTCCAAAACATCTTGTTTAGAGGTTTGGAGTTGGAGAAAAGAGGAGAAGAGGGAAGAAACCAAGTTGGAGAATAAGATGGGCATGAATCGCTAAGAGAGAGTCGAGCAGCCCTTGCTAAATCAGGCCTATCCGTTTGCACACTTGGATTTCAGCTATGAGGCCACCACCGTTGGAAAGAAGACTTTCGGGGCTTCATTTTGTACTCAAGAATCTCCTAAAGCCAAGTCCGAATGAGGGAGATATGATTGGTTGAAATTAGGCATCAATCCGATTGAACTGAAACTGAGCAGTCTTCACTAAAAGAGGGATATCTCTTAGAATACTTGGAATTTTGATGTGAGGCTTCCACCATTGGAAAGAATACTTCTGGGGCTATAGTTTAGGCTCGAGAATGACCTGAAAAGGCATCCAAATGAAGGCGTTATGCTTGCTTCAAGTCGAGGACCAGGACTAATTTTTGCTACAGACCACAAAGGGAGTGTACCGACCACAAATGGAGCATGCCGACCATATGCCGACCAGAATTGATCCTTGTCGACCAAAAAAAGTGGTCGGTCGACCAGTTGGGGTGGTCGGTCGACCAAAAATTTCCAGAAAGCCTAGAATCTGCAAATATTTCTTCTCCAGCTGTTGCACACTACTTCAGATATTTGCAAATAAGATATTTCGACCAAATGCTCATATATTGCTATATATTGAGCCATATCTCATAGATTGCAAGGGTTGGAAATTGTGGGAGCTTCTCACACTAAAAAGTCCTCTCTCTCTAGAAATTTTGGAGTTGAAAACTCTCTTTCTCCCTAGAAGCCCCTCTCTCTTCTTGTTTTGAGCCTTAAGCTTAGAATCCTCTACACTTTTGCAAAGAGACCCTTAACCAAACTTGACCACCATTGGGCTGAGATTCTTTGGAACTTTGTTTGAGCTCCAAAAGGTGATTTGAGCTCAGATTTGTGCCTATTTTGCAGCTGTGCATCAAGGGTAAGAACTCTCTCCCTTTTAAGCTCTTTGTGCACTATTGTTTTGCCATAGTTTTCAACTACTTTGGAGCTGTTTTGGGGGTGGTGTTGAACTACAAAAACCTCTATTTTTCCTCTATTTTTCAGTCCTAAAAGTGTTGGTTTGTGCCTTGTTTGGCTAGGGGGTTGTTCTCCCTTTTTCTTCCTTGGCTTGTGAGGCCTTTTGTGCAACTTCTCACCACCTTCAAATCCAAATTTTTTTGGCCTTTAAACCACTAAATTCCAGAGGAATTTCAATGGTGGAAAGTGTGTTTTGCGGCCCCAAATAGGTGGGGGTGGTCCCCCTCTTTTGTTTCTTGTTTGCATGTGTTATTGGCTCACCAAATTAGAATGTTTTTCTACCTTCTCGGGCCCCTATCTTAGCATGTTTTAGGCGTTGTTCTACCATGATATAGCTCTTTCTAGGGTTGGTTTGATTACCTCTTGCATGCTTCATACCCTTGTAGTGCAATCCTCTCTATAGCCTTAACATGCATCATGCTTTGGACCACCATTTTAGCATGTTTTTGGCTCCACTCCAGCAAGATTTTACTCATGTTTTTCCATGATTAAGCTCTTTTTTAAGTGTTTTTGGTCATGCACGCCTTGCTTTGTATAGCCATAGTGCAATCTTGCTCACTAGCTTTGAGTTTCAAAGTCTCTAGCATGCTTTACTTGAGTGTTTGCATGCATTAGCCTCTTTTCTCACATGATTTCAGTGAATGAAGTGTGGTCATACTCTCCCATGCTTCACTCTTTCAATGCTTTGGAGGGTTGTGCTTTATGCCTTAACCATGAGCTACTTTGTATGCTAGCCTGCCTAAGCGTTTGGGCTACCATCTCAGTGTATTTTTGGTGTTATTTTACCATGTTACAACTCTGATTTTTGTTGGTGAAGTCATCTCATGCTTGGTTTTGGTATGTGTAGTGCAATCTTCCTCTTTGGCCTTGCATGCGTCATGCTTTATGCCTCTCATTCTAGCATATGTTGGCTATGTTCAAGCATGTTTTTGGCCTTGTTTTGGTATGTTTTAGGACTGTTTTGGATCATCTTGGCCCTTTGGGGCTTGCTTGATATGCTCATAGTGCAAGTGCCTTTGCTAGCCTTAAGCTTTAAGCCTCCTAGCATGCATTGCTTGGGCTATTTGCATGATTTAGCATCATTTGATACATGATTTCAGAGCATATTTCATTGCCACACTCTCACATTTTCCACTCCTTCAATGTGTTTGAGAGTTATGTCTTCATGCCTTGTTTGTGAGCCAATGTGTATGCATGCTTGTATAAGCTTTTGGACTCCCTTTTCAGCATCTTTTGGCCTTTGTTTTGGCATGGTGGAGCTCTGTCCAGAGCTGGTTTAGTTGTTTAAGCTTTGTATTGCATGCCTCTTGTATGATGCTCTTTACTAGCTTTGATGTTCTTGGCCTCCGAACATGCCATACATGCGTTGTTCATATGTTAGAACCCTGTGCATGCCACATTAACATTGTTAGATAAGCATGATTGTTTGTATGTGTGTTGCATTGCATTGTGTTTGGATTGGATGTTAATCCAAACACGAGGAATGTCACACGTTTCATACTTAAAGTGATGAAACGCGCCTCATTTCTCGGTCGCCAACCCTCTTGATCAAGCATGATAGAGGTGGAGGCCCTTATGTGTTATTTGTGCATTCATTGACATTGACTTGTGCGAACTTGGCTTTTCGGCCATCGTGCATTACGATGCTCGGTTGGTGGCCTGAAAGTCGAGTACCGCACTCCCTTGAGCTTGAGAAATGATAGGGAGGGTGGTTGTGCACACATATCTTGCAAATACACTGCTATGCCCCTTGTTGTTCTCTCCTGCAGCAAAACTGGAGTTTGGCAAATTTTCTGGTCTACAGCCAGTTTTTTTGGTCTACAGCTAGTTTTTCTGGTCTACAGGTGGTCTATAGCCACCTTTTCTGGTCGGCAGCCCACCAGGAGGTCCCCGTGTTGGAGTAGAAGCATTCTGGAGATTGTGCAATTTTCAGAGATCAAATCAAATGCAAACAGAGGCAATTGGGGGCATGGTAATGTATTTCTGAGCGAAGGCGATCAAGCATGCATGCACCCCTTGCCCCAAGGACCTCTTTTAATTGCTTTAGCTGCTTTACTTAGTTAGCTAATTCATCGGTTTTGTAATTAATTAGTTAAGTGTTTAATTAATTAATTTGGTTTGTAATTAATTAGCTTAGATTAGCTAGTTGTTCAATTTGTGTTTGTAATAATTAGTTTAATTAGCGTAGCTAGTTACCTTATTATTCGAACCCTCTGTCGAGAGGGCAAATGTTGTAATAAGTGTGCGTGTGTGTGATGCATGTCTTCCAACCCCATTTCTTTCTCCCTTTTACTTATCAGCTTTCGATGGTTAGTTTAGGGCATATCTCAATTAGCATACTTATGTTTGCATGCGTGCATCAGTCATTTTGTCTTGCATGCACCGGGCTCGGCGCGTCATTCAAACTGCATTGTATTTCAATACACTTTCTTGAACACGTGTTTCAAAGCATGTTATCAAGTGTTGCATTCATATGCCATTCTAGATAGCCAAGCCTACTTTAGTTGTATTTTTGCATGTGTTGCATTAGGCATTGTTAACATAGCTAGGATCATGCATTGATTACTAACTAGCTTCTTTTTTGGCTCGGAGTACACTGTGAGTGTTTATGCTTTAGCATCCTTGCATGTGTGTAAGTGACTGCCATGATAGCATGCTTGCCATGAGGCTATGTGCTTATGTGTTTCAATGCATGAATGCCTGTGGGTAGAGGCTTGATTGCCTGAATTGGAACAACTCGATGATTGTGAGTTTTAGCCCACTTGAGGGTGGCAAATCCGCGCTTTAGCCTACTTGCGAGTAGCACTTTTCAAAAACAAACATGAGATGTTTTGTTCCAAATTGAGTGATTTAGTCTATACTTGTGTGTTGTGCGCATCACGTAGTAAGTTAGCTAATAAACTGGAATAAGAACACATGTGTTTTCAAAACAACATATCATGTTTAGTAGAAGCCGATCCTTTGATCGGGCGAGCGAGAGTGCTCATTTCAGGACCTTCCCCTCTCGTACCCAAGTTCCCGAGCCAAGGCAATTTTGGTGATGACGGACACGTGGCCTTTGGCACGAGTCAGGGTTTTCTAAATTTCCCAAAATAAAATATTTATGTAGCGACTATGTAGCGACTCTGAAATCTGGCCAAGCAGTCCATGTTTGGCGCTTTTTGTTTAAAATCGATTTTCCAAAACGATTTGCCGGATTTAGACTCTTTGGTGATTTATCAGTCTCACATTGCACTTTGTGAGATTAGATTTAGAACCGTGACAAGAGTCTGAACTGTAGTAGCTAGAACCCAATTCGCGCCCTCACGCGCGGAGCAAAGTTTCGGGCGGTCTACACCTTGATGCCCCTGCCCTCGTGCTTTCATCGAGAGCGACGACTCCCCGCTGACTATCAAAGGCCAAGAACGACGTTGCTCCAAATCGGGCCCATAGAGGTGGTCTTCTGTTTAAGCTCTTTATTTTCGGCCTTCAGTGCGCCTATCTCTGCTCGCGCATTCTTGTACATGCGTTGGAGCAGAGAGAGTTGAGAATTGACCTGATGGAGCTCACTCGTCCTGTTCTGCAGTGAGTGAGCCAATTTTGTGACTGCAGTCACCGTCTCCATATAGGACGTCAGTGTGAAATGATTGGCTTCAATGTCTAATTGAGCTGTCATTATTTGCTCAATTGATGTCATAGGAAGGTTGGGAAGAGTAAGAGTCGGGGTACTCGGCCCAACAGTGCTTACTGGATCATTTAGGTCAGGAAAAAGAGTAAGGGGACGGGATGAGGCCATGTAGTAGGAGAGAGAGATGTAATCGAAAGGAGGGTCATTTTTTGGCAGCCTTTCTACTCTGCTCAGTCTCTCTGTTCTGTCTCTGGAGGAAGAAGAAGATCGAAGAGAGTGATGAAGAAGAGATAGAAGAGAGTGAGGTGAAGAAGAAGAAGAAGCAGACGAGTGTGATTAAGAAGAAGACTGAAGAGAAGAGGCTAAAGAGAAGATGACAAGGAGGGTGAGATAGCCAAGGCAAACGGCAATCGAGGAGAGCTTCTTTTGTCGACCAATAAAGCAAAAGCCAAGCCGCGTGGCAACTGCGTTTTGTGAAAAAAAAGAGAGACGTGTGAGAGTTGTATGTGTATGCATATATGTATATATATTGCATAGCTATGTAATATATATATATATATATGTTTTGATTATATATTTTTTTGATGCCATTTATCCCTATGATTCTCCTTCTCCTCCAAATTCTGATCCATGATTTCCTTTTGATAATGTCACAGGGAGAGAAATTATATGATGTTATGTATTATGGTATTATTTTCAAACTAATCTGATATTATATATTTATAGTTTGATATCTTAATCTTATATCATGTTGTTGATTAAAGCTTATTTATTACACATGTGCTAACCTATGTATTTAAAAATGAATTCAGGAAGTATGACTTGAGGGGGAGCATTTCTTACTCCCAAATCAAATCAAATCAAATCAAAATATCATTGTGTGCCATCATCAAAAAGGGAGAGATTGTTAGACTTATTTATTTTGATAATTTATTTAATTATGTTTTAATTTATTTGAAAGAGAAAAATAGAATCTAAAATTTATTTTGATGATTTATTTAATTATATTTTAATTTATTTGAAAAAGAAAAATAGAATTGATGATTTATTTGAAAGAGAAAAATAGAATCAAAATTTATTTTGATGATTTATTTAATTATGTTTTAATTTATTTGAAAGAGAAAAATAGAATCCAAAATTTATTTTGATGATTTATTTAATTATATTTTAATTTATTTGGAAAAGAAAAATAGAATCAAAATTTATTTTGTCCCATTATTTCTCACCTAAACCTTCATCCTAAATGTTGTTACAATGTATTTAATATTTGATTAAATCAGGAGTTCAAACAGCCCAAAACAAAGATTCAAACAGCCCAGCACAGCAGCAAGCTAAAAGGTCCAAAAGGTCCAAAAGGTTCAAAAAGTTCAAGTGGAAGATATTCAAATTTGTGATGATAGAGTGGAAGATATTCAAACTAGTAATGATGGAAGTACAATGGCTATAAACGGTTATAAACGACTATAAATTCAAATAAATACAACGGCTATAAACGGTTATAAATTCAAATGAATACAACGGTTATAAACGGCTATAACTTTCATTATATATACCAAAGCCTCTAATGTAAACAAGTTACTAAAAAAAACCAGAAAATATTCTTTGATCTATAATCACTCACATCTATTCTTTGAAAAATTCTCTAAGAAGTGTTCTTCAATTTTTGTTTACATCCTCTCTCAGAAATTATACATTAAGTCTTATAGCTTTAAGCTCATCTTTCCTGTGTGAGGCTTACAGAAAATCCAAAGCTTCATTTTATATATCTATCTTTGAGAGATAATTCTTGTAGCTTTCTGTGAAAGCAAAAACACATTTTTTTCAACTTTGTAAGAGTGTAGTACACTCAGTATTCTTGACTTAGAAAGTCAGTGTAAAATTTGTGGAGGATTACTCCATCTGTGAAAAGCTTGCTAGCACCCTGTGAACCTAGAGTATAGTGGAAAATCCCAAGTGAAGCTTGAGGAGTGGACGCAGGCTGAGTTGAAGCCGAACCACTATAAATTTTTTTGCCTCTCTCTCTTTTATCTCTTTATTTTATTTTCAATTGCCATAACTATATTTCACATTTTTACTGTGCTAAAATCATTAACTGACATAGTTGTTAAAACACTTGTTTTAATTATTTTTATTTCATTAATTATATTTATCTATTGTGTTAGTCATAATTTTTATTAGGGTATTATTATTTTTAATTGTAAAAACCTAATTCATCCCCCCCCTCTTAGGTTATCTTTTGGGTAACATATTTGTCTTGTAGTCCCTTAATATTTTTTGCTTTGTTTATATGTAATTACAAATCCTAATTCTATTAGTCAAACAACCTCATCTGGTGTATAGACTAAACATGTGGATAATAATGAAGAGGGGCATAACACTAGTGATCTTAATTATGAAGAGGATAATGAAGACAGTGTGTATGATGAATTTTCTAAATGTGAATATACCTTGAGTGATGATGATGTCTTATTTGACTTGAATGTGAACCACGATGTGGAATGGAGTGAGTTAAACAATGCCATTGAGTAAGATAAAGTAATTGTACCAAAAAAATGTACCAAACCTGGTTGTGGGTTTCTCATCTGATGATTATGACTTTGCAGACGGCTTTGAAAGCCTATATGAGTCATCTGATGAAGCTGGAAAAACAGTTAAGAAGCCTAATTTTTCTATTTTCTAACTAAAGTGGAGGATCTTGATTTCAAGCTAGGCATTCTTTTTAGGTCTACAACACAATTCAGAGACGCTGCCAGACAACATGCAATTATTCAATGGAGGAATATTAAAATAGTAAAGAACGAAGGAGATAGGGTAAGGGCCAAGTGTTAAAGCAAAGGGTGCAAGTGGATGATTTTTGCATGTTTAAATGAAGAGAATACAATGCAAGTGAAGTCATACATGTCTAACCACACATGTGGAAGGATATTCACTAATAGAAGTGTGAATGCTAGGTGGTTGGCAGGAATTTTTAAAGAGGAGTTGAAAATTAATCCAAACTGGTCAGTGCAATCTTTCATGGAGAAAATCAAGTTTGATTGTAATTGTAAGGTGTCTTCTAGTCAAGTTTATAGAGCAATGGCCAAGGCACTTAAAAGGATCAATGGGGATGTATCAGATCAATTTGGTAAAATATGGGACTATTGTGAAGAAGTGAAGAGAAGTAATCCAGGCACCACAATCTTTGTAGACTTAAAGCCTTCAATTAAAGGGGAGGAAGATGATATGTTTGACAAAATTTATATTTGTTTTGAAGCATGCAAGAGGGGATTCATAGAGGGATGTAGGCCTGTAATTGGACTTGATGGGTGTCACTTGAAGGGGCCACATGGGGGCCAATGGCTCACAGCTATTGGCATTGATGCCAATAACCAAATTTTTCCTATTGCATATGCCATGGTTGAGGTGGAGTGCACCAGTAACTAGAAGTAGTTTATTCAGAGTTTGATCCAAGGTGTTGGTATAATAGAGCAACAAAAGTGGACCTTAATTACAGACAAGCAGAAGGTAAGTTTTGTACTTGTTTTGTTTACATAACACACTTGGACATAATAGATTTTGAGATTTGTTTCATGTTTTATATAGGGGTTAGAGGTTGCAATTGCAAAGTTACTACCAGGAGTGGAACATAGGCATTGTTTTAGGCATTTGCACAACAACTTCAAAGGTGTTGGTCACACTGGTAAGGCACTTAAAGATAGAATGTAGGATATAGCAAAGGCAAGTCACATGGGTAAGTTTCAAGCTCTTATAGAAGAGCTTCAAGATTATGATGAGGAGGCTTTTAAGTGGTTGGCTAAGAAGCCACCAATGTATTGGTGCAGGTCACACTTTAGGATATTGAATAAGTGTGACATGTTATGCAATAACTTGTGTGAGTCCTTTAATGCTAAAATCGTTCATGCAAGAGAAATGCCTATTTTAACAATGTTGGAGAGAATTAGAGCTTATTTGATGGAGAGGATGAGAATGAAGAGAGAATTGGCTATGAAGTGGAATGATGATATTGGGCTTAAAATTCGTAAGATTTTAGAGAAGTACAAACTTGAATCCAACTCCTACATTCCTTCATTGGTTGGTCAGAGAATGTTTGAAGTAAGAGGGATTTTTGGGGACCAATTTGTGGTTGATTTGGATGCTAAAACTTGTTCATGTAGGAGATGGGATCTGACTGGGATCCCATGTGCATATGCAGTGGCAGTAATATGGAATTGTTATGAGGAACCATAAGCTTTTGTGGATCATTGGTATGGAAAGGATTCATACTTGAGAGCATATAGCCACATTATATATCCAATGAATGGGCAAGATGTGTGGGTCAAAACAGGTCTTCCAAAAATCAAGCCACCTAAGTATTCTAGAAAGCTTGGAAGGCCAAAAAAAGATTAGGATAAGAGAACCAGATGAGCAACCCAAGCAGCCTACCAAGTTGAGGAAATACCAAACATCATTGAAATGCACAAAGTGTGGGAACTCAAGTCACAACAAGAGAACATGCAAATCTGAAACAAGTGCACAAGGGGAAAGTAGAAAAAGGAATGTCAGAGACAAGGTATAATATTTTCTAACATGGTTCAATATTTTTTAACAATTGGTTTATGTGAAGCAACAATGCGAGCAGCAAACAAACAATTCACAACAGAGCTCAATCAGCTCTAACATCAATTCAGCTGCACTAGGTTTTATGCAAGCATCATCACCTGAAGTTAGAAGGCATGCAACTGTCAGAGGTTCTGCAACAGTTAGAGACCCAACTCAATTAAGAGGACCTACTCCAATTAGAAGCTTTGCTTCAACTTCAGTTAGAGATCTTGCTCCTACATCGTTTGAAGGTCCATCCCATACACAATTTACAGCACCTGCAGCAAGGTTACCAATGAGGACTACACAACCCATGCCACCCTTAAGACCTTCTATTGTTGGAAGAATGTATATTGTCAATAGGCAATGCCAGTGGGGACCCTAGATCCAATTAGCCATGATTTGTTTGTTTTCTTTACTTAGCTTTTCTAGATTGGGATATATTTTAAGGCTTAGTACTTTGTTTGGAATTGGGTAGCTTTTTTTGTGGGACAGATAGTAGCATACTTTATTGTGTTTATGATTTGCATGACAGGTTAGAGATATGGATATAATTGGTTTTGACCTTTCATTCCAGTTGTTAAATTCCTTTTTTTTTTTTCTCTTTTTTAATTTTTTGCATCTTTAGTGAATTTTTTAAAATTTTATTCACAAATATTTAAATTTTGTGCATCTAAATATTTTAAAATTATTAGAATTTTTTTTTTTAAAAAAATACATAATATGACCCCATATATATAAGATGGCCCTTAGTTTTGGCGGAAAAAATTCTCTCCAGAAGTTGGTGTAATTTAATAAAGATCATATAGTTAAAGGGTTAATATGGGAAACATCCTAAACTTAAGGGTCCAAAATGGGAGAAGAAACTTAAATTTTGAAGTTGACATGGAGCTGATATGTTGTTGACATGGCAGATTCTATTAATTTTTTAGATGGAAGTTAGTCTAGGAGTAAACTAGAAAGGATTTCAAACATAAAGAGCCAAAGTGGAAAAAATAAAACTTAAAGGGTCAAAGTGGGAAACCGATGAAACTTACCCAATTTACATATTATGAAATTTTTTATTCCAATTATAGGCTATTTTGAGAAAATGATTAAAAATTAGTTTTTTAGTTTTTTTCAAATTTTTTTTTAAATGTATAAAAAATGTGAGATATGATATAACCTAAAATAAGTTAAAAGTTAGAAGATAACTTTTAACCATGTTCTCAAATAACCCTATATAGTAGAGAAAAAATTCATTTTCTCTTCTATTTATTCCGTGGTAGGCAAGTGTTGTATTTTTCTTAGTTCAAAAAAAAAAGTGTTGTAGTTTTCTTGGCTGACAAGTTTAGTGTCCTTTTTATTTATTTATTTTTTTTGTTTCTAAGAAAATGGAGAAAATTTGTTTTCAAGTTATTTTTGGATTTCTTCTTTACAACAACATCTATTTTAGAAAAGAAAACAATATAAAGGTACTTTTTTTTTTTCTTTTTTAACATATTTTACTTTATACATTCTCCTACATGATGTGGGCTTCACACTGTGTGTGTGAGAGTTCCACACCAGAGTGCCTTAAAAAAAAGTGTAGAAAATTAAGAAATAGTTGCTCTGCAATTCTCAAAAGTAGACTGCATTTTGCAATTTGTCCACCGTGGCCCAACTCATAGCCCATTTTTATGATCTGAACCCTTTATTTATAAGAAAAATGAGTGAGACCTTGAATTTGTAGAGCTCGAATGGCGCGAAATTATTCTCTTACTGGTAAGAGAATAAAAAAACACTCTAAAACGACGTCGTTTTGAGATTTCGAGCCATTCGCGCCTCTTGATTTTCGAGGTACGTAGCAGTGCTGTATTTATAAAGGGGTGTTTTGAAAAGTTAGTAAAAAATTAATTTTTAAAACTTTTTTAACTTATTTTATCTTTTTATGGGTAAATTATGTGAGAAGTGATATGACCCAAAATGAATAAAAAATTGAAAGCTGACTTTTTACTAACTTCCCAAAAGACTCCAAAGCTCGTTGAGTAAATATCTATATTAAAAAATTAAATTAATCGGATATTAATAATTATACAATTAAATTAGATTTTTCTTTGCAAAAATAAATTACATATATCATTTTCAAAATTGACCGTTTATTTTTTTAGAGAAAAAGACGATCTGATCGTGAAACTATTGATATTCGATTAAATTGATTTTTAATATAAATGATCTACTCGTCAGCAAGTCCCTATTAGATGAACAATTCAAAAAATGAAAATGGGCCAGAATGAGCCCTCAGTGGACAAACTACAATGGACTGCAGAGAAGTTACGTTCGCAAAAGTACATCCCTCTAGGCTACGTTGGTTTGGGCATACATGTACTTAAAATTAAACTAATAATTCAATAAAATTATTAATTTGGTGTTTGATTAAAAAATTAAAGTATAAACTAACAATTCATCTGTATATGATATCCTACATATGATGAACTATTCAATCCTATATAGGGGGTGAGATATAAATTAGAAAACTAAGTCAAAGTCTGGATTAATTTATCAAATGACTATGATAGAGGTATTATGGTCAATATATTGGATGTCTCATATCCTGTCATGTCTTATCCATTCCAATCTCCTTAAACAAACATCAGATTGGATAATATTTTATTAATCCCTCTTTATAATCCTAATTCAATCCAAACATAGGATAGGATACACAATCTAAAAGGATTCATAATCTTAGGACTATTAATCATGGGAATACTAATCCAACCTAATCCAATCCGCCCAAACAAACATGACCTAATATTATGATTTTAGAAAAGAAAAATAAAAAAAAACTTGAATTGTTGATTTCATTCATCCTATCCTAAATATTTTTGGCTAACACACCAAACCATAATTTCATGATACAAAAAGAAATGTTATAGCAAACATTGTTTGAGAACATTATTTTTGAATGTTTTTGTTTGCTGTGTGAATATTGTAGGAAATTGAATCTGCTTCTTCATGGAGGAAAAATTGAATCTGTTAATTACTTTTGAAGTTGAAATCAATCTTATATTATATTGAATCTAGAAATTAAAATTGAATATGGTCTCATTTGGGAACATACTTTTTTAATAACTTTTAATTTTTTGGCTAAAATATGATGTAAAAAAAATAGTATGTTTTAGATGACTTTTTAGTTTTTTAAGAAAAAAATGTGCAAAAAGTAGAGAAAAAATAGAATTTTTGACTTTTTGGTATAAGTTGTTGGCTTTTTAATTTTTTTAATGACTTTTTTAGTAAAAAATCACTTGCCAAATGAAGCCTAAAAATTGAAAAAATCCAATCCGTAAACTGCCCACACATTTGCGAATCTTATCCGCACAAACCGCAACCTGAACTGCAGGCAGTTGCAGGTTAAATTTTTTCCAAATTACATACATGTCGACAGGTTCAAACCGATCTGCAAACCCTCTAAAATCGAACTACAAACACTCCTAAATAGAATGATCACAAAGAAATAAAATAAAATACACTGTTACAATGAAACAATTATAATGGTGAGATACATGCAATTTCTTAATATTTTCCCACACCTCTCATAATGTTATTGTTCTTAACCCCACACCGCCACAAAGATACATTGTTACACCACAAATCCTCACTGCTTGTACATCACCCGTAACCTCACTGTGTATCCCACCTCAAGTGTACACTCCCCAAACAGTAGCACTATTTGTACAATTCACTTATGACGTGTGAATTTTTCTCTCTATCCCAACCCATTACACACTTGATAATTACATAGATATGAACATTACATGACTGATTAAAATTAAAAAAAACATTACATGAGACAAATAAACTTTTGAACTATCCAAGCAGAGCTGCCAACTACCATTTGTGTATAGTCGTCACATCTTTGCTGGCCAATCCAATAGATTCTCAAGAATTATTTCTCTCTTTTTTTAGAAGAGTATGACCACATTTGTTTAGCAGATTAAATTTGATGAGATTGTTAGTAAGAGAATGATTAGGAAAAAAAATATTAATATGAGAATTGATAGTGAAAGGATTAAATAAAAATACATTTGTTTTGATGATAATGTGGGAGATGATTAGTAATAGAATTGTTAAATTATTTTTATATAAAATAAATAAATAAATTATTTTTATATTAAAAAAATAAAACAAATATTAAAATAAATAGGTGCATTTGATAAAAGAATAAAATTAAAAAAATAATTTTTTTTTATATAAAATAGAATCAATCCACTCACTATTTTTTTTAATCATATCTAAAATTCAACTAAGCTAATTCCCCTAAGGGGGATTACTAAGTCCCTCACACTGTTAATCCTCCATCCTAAATCATCACCAAACTAGATGTAAGTGTGACTCACACCCGCACTAATACAACCCGGTTCCTGCTCCGCTAAACAAATATGACCTATGTGTCATATTACCAATTTTTTTTTTTTTTATTTATTTATTTAAAATGTGTCATATTACCAATGAAACAATTAAAGGCTATGATGAGACAACCCAACAAAATGTGTCTAACTATATATGTTATTATACATATATTTTAAATCTTAGTAGAGATTAGTATAATAAAAAATGCTTGAGAGTACTAAAAATAGAGCACAGTAGAGTTCTAATGAGTTGGCACCCCCCATGATGTGATGGTTATTTCTTTGTTTTTTAGCTCATTAGAGCTAGTTAGTGCTCTTTTTTTAGAGTTCTGAATCAGCTCTGTAGTATAATTTATCTTAAATATTAGGTGTTGTTTATCTTAAAATTACAATAAGACCCTTTCATAAATGATATGAAACACTTTTACATTTTAAAATTAAAGAAATATCCTCTTATATTATTTTAGTCATTCCTACACACTTTTTAATTGAGAAATCAAGGGGAATAATCAATTGATATTTTTTTTCTCATTATGAGATTTTTTGGTTGGTTATTTCTTTTTTATTGAGTTGGTAAGATTGAACTTGTTAATTATAAATTTAGTTGGATTGTTGATTGTGAATTTATAATCCATGATCTAAGTCTCATGACAATTGTAATATTGTATTAGAAAAAATGCTGAATGTTAATAATATCTTGTTATTATTTATTATGGGAAGAACAAATTTTAAAATAAATATGGACCTTTCTACCTTGAATTTCTAGCTCTGCCATCACCAAGGTTTACGATGTCCTTTTGTTTCGCCATGCCCTACATAAAGTTGTGAGCTTTATTTTTTTATTAATCATTTGGTTTCATAACTAAGGATTTACTTTTTAGAAATTACAATTTTTATTTTTCATATTTTTTTATATTTTAAATAATTTTTTAATTTTTAGATACATCTAACATAAATACACTTAAAATATATAATATTTTTAAAAATTATTTTTTAAAAATTCACTAAATACCCAAAATATAAATAAAAAAAATAAAAATTTAATATATTTTTCGTATTCTTATGTATTTATTGAATTTTTAAAATATTTTTTTTATAAATACTTTACTTTTTAAATATATTGAACTGATGTGCATATAAAAAAGTTTTAAAATTTTTTTTTATATTTTAAAAATATTTACTAAAAACAAAAAATATAAAAAATAAAAAATTTAATTTTCAAAAAATTAAATTCAAAAAATTAAAATCAAACACAATAAATATATCTTGAACATTATGTGACTACTGCGGAACCATCAAATGACTTCTCATAAGCTTTCGGAGAAACGTGACATTTTGGCAACGACAGTGATTTAATAATATAAAAATAATAATAATAAGAAATATCTTATATATTTTTAAAAAACAAATTTTATTTTTTTTTATATATATTTAGGTCTCGTTTGAGAATAAATTATTTTAATAATTTTTTTGACTTTTTATACAAAAAAAATAAAAAAAAATAATATAATAACTTATAATAACTTTTAATTTTTTTATCAAAATATATAATTGACAAATGAAGCCTTAATAACATTAATTAACAATCACTCGCTGTTCATTGGATATTTTAACTTCTCATACTCAACAAGTTTTGGGAGTAAAAGCACGTGATTTGGACATTTTGACAACGATAGTTATTTAATAATAATAATAAATATTTTATATATTTTAAAAAAAACAAAAATTTAATATATTTTTGTGTACATTTACTAACATTAATTAACAATCACTCACTGTTCATTGGATATTTTAACAATAACCTTCACACAAAATTAAATAATAAAATAAATAAATTTATTAGAATATTTGGTGGAAATATGGCCTGCTTGTAATTTTTTTTATTTTTTTTTATTTTTAACCTTCACTCACTGTTATATTATTTTGATCATTCTTATACACTTTTTAATTGAGAAATCAAGGGCAATAATCAATTGATCATTTATTTTTCTCATTATGGGATTTTTTTGGTTGGTTCTTTTTAGTTGAGTTGATAAGATTGAGCTTGTTAATTATAAATTTAGTTCGATTGTTGATTGTGAATATATAATCTATGATCTCAATCTCTTGACAATTGTAATATTGTATTAGAAAAAATGCTAAATATTAATAATATCTTGTTGTTATTTATTATGGGAAAAACAAATTTTAAAATAAATATGTGTCTTTCTATCTTGAATTTCTAACTCTGCCATTGCTAAGGTATACCATGTCCTATTGTTTTGCCATGCCCCAGACAAAGTCGTGAGCTTTACTCCTTTTATCAATTATAATATATCTTGAACATCTCGGGACTATACTCCGGAACCATCAAATAACTTCTCATATTCAATAATTTTTCGGAGAAATGTGATTTTGATATTTTGGCAACGATAGTGATTTAATAATATAAAAATAACAATAAGAAGAAATATTTTATATATTTTTAGAAAACTAAATTTTTTTTTTATATACATTTACTAACATTAATTAACAATCACTTGCTGTTCATTGGATATTTTAACGTCTCATATTCAACAAGTTTTCGGAGTAAAAGCATGTGATTTAATAATAATAATAATTATTATAATAAATATTTTATATATTTTTTAAAAAAAAAATTTAATATATTTTAGTATACATTTACTAACATTAATTAACAATCACTCACTGTTCATTGGATATTTTAACAATAACCTTCATACAAAATTAAATAATAAAATAAAATAAATTTATTAGAATATTTTGGTTTAAATATGGCCTGCTTATAATTTTTTTTTTAATTTTAAAATTTTGTATTAGAGAGAATATTTAGTTCAAATTCTATTTAAAATTTATTAAACTAAAATACCTACATGAGTTGAAAATTTTGACGATTGAGGACAGAAAATATTGTTTTTTAACATTTGTTTTTAGTAATCTTGTTGTGTGAGATTGCGGATTCAATCACCTTGAGTTTAATATGTTTTGGTGTTTAGTTCTCTACTATTATGGAGACTTGAAAGGAAGGAGAAAAAAAAAGAAAAAAGTAGACATAATTTTTTTTTAAAAAAAATCACTAAAAACAAAAAAAAAAAAGGTTCAAAAAAAAATATGACTTTTGAGTTGTATGCCATACTCACCCTAAATTTTTATTGAATTTCAATTGCTCAATTTAATGTAATATTTTTTACATTTAAAATTACTTTTTTATTGATTAAAAAAATTTAGTTATTAATTTTCAATTTATAAGAAAATTTGAAATTGGAACATAAATTGGAATCGGAGAAACTCTTATAAAGATCCATGGCCACATAAATTTCAGGATTGGACAATTGCTAACCAAAAGCTAAGGTGCCGTTTGGTAACACTTACGTTTTCAGTTTTCTGTTTATATTTACAAAAATTTTAAAAATTCAAATAAAAACTTGTTTGGTAAAATTTTTGATTTATAAATCAGTGGTCTCAGTTTATAAATTTGGCCAAAAAATGAAAACACAAAAAATGTGTTTCCATTTTGAGTTTTGAGTTTTTTTTTTTTTTTACCACCCAACACTAGCTACCACCCACCACCATTTTCCACCACCCACCCTCCACCACCACCTGCCACCACCACTCACCACCCACCTGCCACCACCACCCGCCACCCGCCACCACCCACCCCTCGCCATCACCGCCGCCACCACCACCACCCACTACCCACCTGTCATCCACCCGCCACCACCCACCACCCGTTACTACCATCCACCGCCCGCCACCTTCTTGCCACCACCACTCACCACCCACCTGCCACCACCACCACCCACCCGCCACCCACCCACCACCACCATCACCCACCACCCACTCGCCACCACCTACCACCCACTCGTTACCACCCGCCATCGTCACCCATCCACCCACCACCACCACCACCACCACCAGTCACCTACCCGCCACCCACCTGCCACCACCACGCACCACCCGCCACTACCACCACTACCATCCACTCGCTACCACCCACCACCCGCCATCATCACCCACCCGCCCGCCACCATTCACCACCACCCACTATCCGCCACCCACCTAGCACCACCACCCACCACCCGCCACCGTCACCCACCCACCCACCACCATCTACTCGCCATCACCAACCACCCCTCGCCACCACCACCCGCCATCCGCCACCTACCTGCCACCACCACCCGCCACCATCACCACCACCACGCACTCGCTACCACCCGCCACCGTCACCCACCCATCCACCACCACCACCACCCGTCACCTACCCGCCACCTACCTGCCACTACCACCCGCCACCACCACCACTACCACCCACCACCCGCTACCGTCACCCACCCACCCACCACCCACACCGCCCGCCACCTGGCACCACCACCCACTATCTGCCACCCACCTGGCACCACCACCCACCATCCGCCACCGTCACCCATCCACCCACCACCACCACCCGCCACCTACCCGCCACCAACACCCACCACCTGCCACCACCGCCGGCCATCCGCCACCCACCTGCCACCACCACTACCACAATCACCCACTCGCTACCACCCGCCACCGTCACTCACCCACCCACCACCACCACCCACCCGCCACCGCCCACCACCACCAGCTACCCATCACCCACCATCACCACTTTCCACCACCGTCTTCTACCGCCACTTGTCATTTCTCACTCTTTTTTATATTTTTAAATTTTTTTAAACATTTTGTCAATTACCAAATGCGTTTGTAGTTTATGTTTTTCTAAAAATAAACAAAAACTAATTTATAAAATTTTTGTAAATATAAACTGAAAACGTAAACGTTACCAAACACACCCTAAACATTTAAGTTTGGTCACAAAAGTAGAAAAGATGGACGGAGCAATTGAGTTGGGCAGAAATGTGGAACAAGAAGACAAAATTAGAAGGACCACAATCCCTTCCGCTCCATGATTTAGATTATAGCTCATTATTTAATAATTTTAACTATTTATTTTATGGAAACATTTGTATGTATCATTTAAATAAAAAATTAAGTAAATTTGATAATCGTAATTAATTTGATTTTTTTTTTTTGTAATTAAAAAAATGGATAATTTATTTTTAAAAACATATTTGTTATTCATTTTTAATAACAAATGTAACAAATTAAATAAGTTTTGATTATCTGATCGTCTTAATTTCTTATGCAGATAATAAATACGAAGAGTCTAATAAAATAAACTGTTCAAATTATAAAACTTGACTCATAGTGAGCTTTATGGACTCAAATAATACCGTCTAATCCAATTACTAGAGAGAAGCAAATTCACATGACTGCGGTTTGGCAATATAATTAGAAGTGAATTGAGACTAAAAAAATACAACAAGATAAAATAGATTAAATAAGTCAATAAGACAAAATGTTATATTCAAACCATAATCATTTTATTTTTTTTCTTGCAAAAAAAGCAAAAAAAGATTTGAAAAAATCAAAAAATTCTTCCCAAACAAAACTAAATTAGTAAAAAAAACTAAAAAAATTAGACTAAAAAAATTCTCCCACAACCTTTAGATCATCGCTTAGCTTATTCCATGTATATAATGAGTGAAAACCCAAATGTTTCAATCTGAATTTAATTGGTTAAAACAATAAATACCATAACTTTTATGTTGTAAAGCAATATTTCAACGAAAAAATTACAAATTAATTGTGCCCGCAAAAAGTAATTATGTACACACACAAAATTTATACTATTAATAGTTAAAAGGGTAAATTACAAATACACTTTTAAGTTTTGTTTAAAATACAGATTGTTTATTGTGATTCGAAAAATAACAAATACCTCCTTATAAGAATTTTTTATTTAAGAGAATTAATTAAAAAAATAAAAAACATAATTGCTCACCTATATAACAATAAAATTATCTAATTTATTAATTGAATTTTTATTTCTAATATTATTAAAAACTGTTAATTGATTTCATGATTTATTAATAAAATGGGCAATATGTTATGAAATTAGAAATCTCATGGGGTGAAATGTAATTTCCAAAATTACAGAGGGTGATTTATATTTTAATCAAATCTCAAGGGAAGTATCTGTAATTACCCTACTTAAAAATCATAAAATTTTATCATTAATTAAAAAAAAATTCAAAATATACACTGATTTGTTATTCCTCAAAACCTACCAACTGGCCTATTTTGGGAAGTATGTTAAAAGCTAACTTTTTAAAAAATACAAAAAGTAAAGAGATGAAGTGACTTAAAAAAACTATAAAGCCAATAAATTAACCTTTAACCTAGTTACGAAAAGAGGCCTAACTTTTCGGCTTGGTTTTGTTCTATTAAGCCTTCGTTTGGAATGTGGGTTGGCTTTTTAGCTTTTTGACTCTTTGACTATTTTAGTTTGGGGCTAAAAAACCTCATTTTGAATAAGCTTTTTTACTTTTTTGACTTTTGTGAAAGAAAAAATAAAATGATTATGATTTAGATGTAACATTTTATTTTATTTATTTTTTAGTCTATTTTATTTTTTTAACTAAAATAACCAAAAAAACACTCATGCCAAACATAGCCTAACTAACCACTCGGCAAATGTTATCCCATTTTTAAAGTTCCCCAATGAAAAACGCTATGGTGTGCATGTGTACCCTATTCCAAATTGTTATAATTTTATTATAAAACTAATTATAAAATATGTTTTCATTATAGATTGACATAATAAAAAATATTATAAGTAAATCACAAGTTTTTTGTAAAATAAATTATAAAATTGTGAATATTTTATTATGTTAATTGGTGATGAGATTATAAATTTTGTGATTCATGTGATAAAATTTTGCTAATTTGTGATAGAATACATATAGTATAGGCTTTCCTCACCAATGACGTATACCTGTCAAAGCCTAGTTGACGAGTGTTTATTGGGTGTTTCCGATGTATGGTCACATAATGTTCTGAAATGTTGTAATTAATGAAAAAAAGTAAATCTATAATTTTATATCAGATGATTAAATAATATATAATGATTAATTTTAGGACATAAACACGTAACACTATAAGAGCATTGAATAATTTTTCCTAGCTGACACATTAAAGAGGCGTCGTATCCACCTATGCATCCCTGCCCATGCTGAATGGATTTTTTTAGCTCAGATGAGAAAGCATCTTCAACGGTGTATCAATTTTTTCATCAAATTTAAATAAAAATTTGAGTAAACGCTTCATTTATATCAAGTGCTCCAACGGAAGATTTTGGAGTTTTATCAGAACACCAGTCGACCGGGCGGATGTCCGGCTAGTCGACTAGCCAGTGTAAATTTTTATTTTTTATTTTTGCCTTGAGGTGGTCGACCGAGCGGTCGACTAGCCAGTGCAATTTTTTCACAAATTTTTGCTTTGAGGTGGTTATCTGGGAGGACATCTAAAGGGACATCCGGCAACAGCAATGGACAGTGATTCAATAAAAGGTATATTTGTCCTCAGTTTGATGAAAGAAAAATGAAATTCTTAATTTAATACCTATTTGATGCAACCGTTAGAGCAGCAGCTGAACTCATTTTTTATCAAATTCAAATTTGATGAAAGATTTGAGTAACAATTGGAGATGGTGTAAGATGGAAATAGGTTTTTGTTTTTCTATCCTGTTTTGATTAGCTCTTGTGTTGTTTATATTTATCAAAGGAGAAATATTAAATAAGTGATATTTATTATTTAAAAAAATACTTTTTTTCAAAATAATAGTCTTTTTCGAAAAATTTAACTTTTTTTAAGTACAATTAATTTCAAAAATATTAACTTTTCAAAATTATCCTTTGACTTTTTTTTTTTTTGAAAATATCAATTGTCATAATTAATGAATTTAAAAGAATGATAAAATAAGAGATTCATATTATTTTAGTCTTATTTTTTAAAAAGGGATTAATATTTTGGGATAATAAAAAATAGAATAAGGGATTAATATTTTGGGATGGATGAAACACAATTCAGTGAAAATTTTTATAAATATTAATAATTTAAATTATAAACTTTCTCATAATTTCGTAATTTTTTTTGAGAGGTCCACTTAATTGTAATTTCCCCTTTATTAAATATATTTATGTATACTATTTAATTTTTTCAATATAATAAAATTAAAACCCAAAATGCTATATTTAATATTCATCTTTACTAATTTATTTATGATCTTACATTCTTAATATATTATGTTATGTATAATTTTGAGGATAAAGAACAAATACACACTTAAGATTTGTTTAAAATACAAATTACCTCCCATAATTCTAGAAATTACATTTTATCCTTTTTAAATTTGGGTAAATTACAAACACACCCCTTGAGATTTACTTAAATTACAAATTACCCCCTGTGGTTTTAGAAATTACATTATGCCCCTCTAAGGTTTCTAATTTCATAACAAATATGTCCTTTTATATTAATAAATCATCAAGTTAATTAACAGTTTTTAATAATGTTAAAATTTTATTTCAATTAATAATTCAGATAATTTTATTTTTGTATAGGTGAACAGTTAGAAATTTCATTTTTCCAATTAATTTCGTTAAATAAAAAATTCTGACAGGGATGTATTTGTAATTTTTCAAACCACAGGGTGCAATTTATATTTTAAGCAAACCTCAGGGGGTGTATTTGTAATTTACCCTTTAAATTTTTAATCACATAATAAATGACCTTTTTATTAAAAAAAATTATGAAATCAATTATCAATTTTTAATCATCTCATAAATATATTTTAATTAATAATTTTGATTAATTTATTGTTGTATAGAAAAATAGTCATGAATTTTATTTTTTCCATTAATGCTGTTAAATAAAAAAAAAAAATTCTAACTAGGGGATATTTGTAATTCTTAGAACCACAAGGGACATTCCATATTTTAAGTAAACTTCAAAAGGAATATATTTGTAATTTATCCTAATTTTTATTAGTATTTATATTTTTTTAAGTTATACAATTAACTCGCTTCTATTCCACTCCTGGCTCATTCCTGTCCCCGACCAGGTTTTCAGATATGATATGGGAGGGGGCGGGGACAACGTACAATCTTGCCCTACAGCCGACTTGTTGCCATCCCAATACACAAAATTAAAATACAAAAGACAAAAATACTGTAGGCACATTGTTTAGTTTAAATTTATTTTAAATAAGGTTAATTACATTTTTAATCTCTGAAGTATAAGTTTTGTATGATTTTAGTTCTTAATGTTTAAATTGTGTCAATTTTATTTCTCAATGTAAAAAAGATGTTTTAATTTAGTCTCCCAACCAAATTGACACAATTTAAATATTGGTGATGAAATTGAAATACTTTTATACACTGGGATCAAGTTAACACAATTTAAATATTAAGAACCAAAATGACACTCATATTTTGAAGGTAAAAAATGTAATCTAACTCTTTTAAGTATGATTCACATGTCACGCAAAATGGATTTCACTTACTCATTATACCTTCTCAGCAATTTATTTATATTTTAATGCTAGAGGGGCTTTCCATGTGGCCCTTTTAATTCTCAAAATTAAGATTCAAATGAGCATTTGGAAGCCGTTCAAAACAAATTCTTTAAAAATGACTCAAAATTTAGAATATGTTTGTTAAAGAATTTCATATTACATTTGCTTGCAATCAAATACAACAACTTACTGGAATTCAGAAATGTTGTTTACAAGGAATGAATGCATGTTTAATAATGTCCAACCAAATTTTGTTGATCTCTGTGACTGTATAAAAGTGAGAGTGGCTATCTGGATGAGGGCCCAAGGCATTGGGGACTATTGCTCAGTTAATGATGTTGTGTTCAATCTGCAGCAAGTTAGGAGATGCTTAGGGCCATCCAAATGTGAACAGCAGAGGTCTGGGAGGTTAGAGCTTTATCTGCTGCAGGTGTGTGCTAGTGATTTTTTCGGCTGCAGGTGTGTTATCTGCTGCAGGGGTGTTGGTGTGTTATCTGTTTGCTGGGCTGAAACTACTGGAGCATTCTATTGGAGCAAGGATGGACTTGATTGAGCTATTGGGTGTATCTTTGTGTTGGCTTTTTAATTTCTGTTTCTTATTTCCATTGCTACTTGTCTTTTGTTTGGTGCTTCACAAAACTTGGCAATCATTTCGGTGGTTGATGGTGGATCTGATGAAGAAGGTGGTGGATATGATTGTGCATTCATTTCGGTACCAACCTAGTTGAAATGGTTATGTTCTGCTATTTATTAATGTATTGTTGTTGTATTTGTAAGCTTATGATTCATCAATAAAAGGTTTTTCTTTTGCTGATAAAACAAAAAAGAAAAAAAGGAAGTTAACAACTATTTATTGTTGTACCCTAAACAAAGTAGCTAATGCCAAGACCACCAACTTTTACTTGGCTTTCTTTGTTACCAAATCTTCAAGTATGGGATAGCTAAGAACTAGAGTCAAGGAGGAAATAAAAACTTGACCAAACAACTCCTCCAAATTTCCCTCAAAATACACCCTTTTCATTCCACCAATGAAGCATACTATGTTCAACATGGATAATATTCCCAAGGGAACCATGAACATCTCTGCACCTTGGAAGTCGAATTTACCTTTCTTGTATTTTTGGAGCTTTTCTTGGTCAATGGCTTTGTTTGTCAACCTGAAATTCGCTTTTGTGATGCCTAACCGCTTCAATAAGACATCTAGGCATCCGAATAAGTATGATGTTACACACCTTTTTTTTTTTGGGTGAATAGATGTTACACACCTTATTATCCATATTCTCTGCTCATTCCACCATGTCCTTGATGAGCCATCGGTACAGAGGACCTCATATAAATGTTGGCAAAGTGACGATACATATACAGTTGCAAACACCGCAAACCATGGGTTTGAAACCTTAAAACAACAATTGAGATGAGAGCTAAAAATTTGGCACAGACACATGTGAATTAAACCAGAAGGGTATGCAATGTTTACTCACTGATTCCAAAGCTCAATGCAAAAAGAAGTATCACATTCCACTTAAACTTCTAAACAAGATGTATTGTAGACTTTAAAATTTGCTTGGGAAACTAGGAGAGAAAAAAAAGAAAAGAAAAGACGAAGTAGGAGAGAAAAATACAGAAATTACATTGTTGGGATAATTTAGGAGAGGAATTAAGAGAAAATATTGAGTTAACCTCTCTTGTTTGGGGAAGATAAAGGAAAGAAAACGAAAGAAAACTTTATAATGGGAGTAAGAGGGGCAAAAACCGAAATTACTTTCTTAAAAAGTTAAAAGCAAAATTGGTAACTAACTACTTGTTCCATCTCTTTTCTCTCTAAATCTCTTTAATTTTGGAGAGATTCAAAATTTAATAAAAAATAATTCTCTCCATTTCTCTCAAATTAAGAAATCCAAATAGATGATTTGGAAGGAGAGACTCCCTTTTCTTTTGTTTTCTCTTTAAATCACCCAATACAATAAATGGACTATTAGTTATGTTTTAGACAAGGAATTTCACTCTATATCATGATGGAAATTAGTGCAACAACAGTGACAATAACCAACCTTCCCTACTAAGTTATAATACGATGTGACAGTGAAGTCATCATTTTAGTATAGTAGGTGTAAATAAGAAAATAGTAAGCAACGAATGTGAAGAGAATTTACCTTGGGGTACAAGGGAATGCCACTGAAAGAGCACAACTGAGGAATGGTTCCATAAATCAAGAAAGAAATTGAGTGAAGGGGTGCAAATGTGATGCTTCCATAGCACATGCTCTGAAGAATTGACATCTTTGAGATACCGTAGGTGCGAGGGCTAAACCTTGAGAAAGCAACTTGAAACAATCCAGAGCACCATTTCATAATTTGAATCATGGCATCCTTCATATCAATAGTGGTGCAACCCAAGAAGCATGGCCTTCTTGGGTAAAGATAGACAGACCTCCATCCTTTACAATGCAAAAGATACCCTGTGAATGTACTCTCCAACAAGCTATCATAAGAGTAGCCTATCTGTTACCCAAGCAAAAACAAGAATTTTAAATGGTTTATTCAATTGAGCACTAATGTTTCCAAAAACACACAGACGAAGATTATTGTATTAGCCGTTGAGAAAATATATAAAGCACTGTAATGAGATTTAGTACTTGCATCTTTTCCCCATTTTGTGCCTTTCTCAAAGGTGCAGCCGGCCAAAATCATGGCCTCTTCTACAATAACATCTAGTGTAAATTCCTTTCCATTGATGTCTTGGTCATTTATATTCTTTAACGAAGCAATGAATTTGCTAGACAAACGAAAAAAAAATTTTGGCTCGTGAAGAAAAGCACCAATAGACCCGAAAAAAGAAGGTTAAAAATAAGGAGAATAATTAAATTAATGTAAGTCATATGTTATGCTAACTTTAACATATAGAATAATACTTCTGAACACTAATATGATACCTTCTTGATTTGGAGTCCCATATAATGCCTCTCTCTTCAAATAATAGCCTGTACCTGTGAACAAAGGGCCTCTTAGCCCATCCATGCCTTGCCACTTCATCTAATTGGAATATTTATGTATTAAACAAAATAGTCATAGGTAAAGGCTAAACCTTAAAATCTCGCATGCAATGTATTTAATGTTGTCGTTGAAGTGCAACAAATAGAAATTGGTTTAAGCCTATGTACCTTATAAGTTGATCTTGATTGGTTATCATAGATATCATTCTTGCTAACATTGTAGAACATTTGAGGATATTGAACAAAAGCAAGAGAGCGAGAGATCTCAGGGTCAAGATGGAAGCACATTGCTTGTCAAGCTGAAGTTGGGTCATTGCAATACATATCACAATCCAATACTAGCACATAGGGGCCATTGCTCATTATCCTAGAAACTGGAAGCTGCAATAATGGTAATGCTATAATTGTCAATTTCAGAAACAAAAGATAGAAGGATTACAAATGTGGTACGTACAAGAGCATTGAGGGCTCCAGCCTTGAAACGATGAGGTTGAGATGGTCTTTTTTCTCGAGATACATAGACAAGAAGAGGCATCTTGTCCTGTTGATTATCGATTATTCCATGCTTTCTACTATCATGATTCATGAATGACCTACAACATACAAGCAAATTGATTGGATGGTACGTTAATTTAAGCTAATTCTTGTACTCTAAAGTTGAAACTATCGGTAGTAATACCGAAAAGGTAAGGTACATTGACATCTGATTAGGGTTTATGACAATTACAAAGATCTCTCACAATATTTTTATGAAATGACTCCCTACGAGTTTATTTATGAATTGCACTTTGCCCCTTTTGTTAATTGACCTAACAGATTTTGTTGAAGTCATCAAACTAATATATTTAATTTCTTATTTTACACTTTTCCTTTCCATTGTGTAGACAAAAATGTACCCTCAATACCCACTACATCAAGAAAAATTTCGTGCGATTTAAATTCGACACAATTTTTCTTAATCTTTCTTGATCATTTTCTTAGTCTGAGTTTTTGATCCCTAACATTATTGATATTTCCCTTCCTTCCCCCACCAAACCACCGTCCACCACGCCCCACCACACTTGCCATGTCCACGCCACCACCACCATGGCTAGCCCCACACCCCACAAAACCCCCACCAATGAGTAAACATTTCCCACATAGCCTGTCTTGACAATGAGTAAATATACTCCAGACCCACAACCCAAGATCAATAAATCCACAACTTCTCACGATTTCAGAAACTCCCAAGGACTATCTAAGTTGTCATAATTTAAATACCTAGCAATAATCGAGGTCTGTGTAATAGTATCTTTTTGGGGAATTTCGTCGAACAACTTGAGAGCAACATCCAAATATTTGCATTTGGCAATACAAGTATTGATTTTAATCAGAGCCAACACACAGATCTAAATCAATCCCATCACCATCTCTTTCACACATTCGGCAACACATCCCTCATCATCCATCTTCCAAACCACGACCACCGTTAAAGCCGTACCCACATTCCCACTGGGTTTGGTTTGGATTTACACAAATTAGAAGGCGCCGGAGAAATCAGTGGCGATCTGGTGGTGGTCCTGGTGATGGGGGGTCGGGTCGGGCTGGGTATGGTGAGTCCGTATTAGGCATGTGTGAGAAAAAAATTGGAATAAAAAAATGAGCTCCGATTGAGAGCTCGAATTTGTGAGCCCCGAATGTCCCTAATTCCGAAAACGATCCCGTTTTTGTATTTTTTTTTTTTTTTTTCTTCAACAGAAGATGGAAGAAGAACAAGGAGGAGGAGAAGAGGAGGAGGGGGAGGAGGGACTGGAGGGGAGGAGGAGGAGGAGTAGGGGACTAGAGGGGGCCCTAAAAAATGGGGCTGGAGGCGGAGGCGGGGGGCGGAGGGGAGGCGGGGGCGACGAGCCGACGGCGGGTGAGGCGACGAGCAGCGACGATCGGCGACGAGCAGGGACTGGAGGCGACGATCGGCGACGATCTCCCTCTCCTCTCTCTCTCTCTTTCTCTCTCTCTCTCTCGAGGCATTCGGGGCTCAAATTTTTCGAGTCACAAATCTTTTCTGTAAAAAAATTTACCAAAAAAAAAAAACAACAATGATTCATCCCCCTTTTCCCATCACCCCCTTTGACCCCCTCTCTCTCTCATTGGTTGCTTTTTCTTTTTCTTTTTCTTTTTCTTTTTTTTCCAGCTCCTCCAATCACTCCCTGACACATGGCAAAGGGGGTGAGGGGGTGACCTCCAAAAGGGGGTCTCAAGTATTATTCAAAAAAAAAAAAAACTAAATTTGACCCTTTTTTTTTTATAAATAGAACTTTTTTAATTTTTAATAAATTTTAAAAATTATAAAATTAAAAAAAACTCAAAATTTAACCCTTATAACAAAATAAATTTTAATTTTTTTTATTTAAACCCTAAAGTTTTTTAGAGAAAATTAGTGATAAATCCAATCTAGAGAGTGCTTGAGTCATTAGGTCTACTAGATATTTTTTTTTGTTAGTGAGAGGTCCATCATTTGTAAAATAGTTTGGTGATATATACTTTTATCATATTTGGAGGATATTTTATTTCCAATTTTACCCATCATCTATGTGTTTAATTTTCTAACTATCTGTTTAATTTTTATTAATTATCTCTTCAAATATTTTTTTATCTGTTTAATTTTAATTTTTTTTAACCTACCTGTTGTCAATTTTTTCCCTATTTGTTCAATTTTTTTCTTTATATTCAATTTTTTCCGTTATCTGTTGAAATATGTTTAATTTTTCATTCTCTGTACAAATTTTCATCTATCTGTCAAATTTTTTTTAATAATGTTTTTGATTCCAAATTTTTATATGTACAATTTTTTATGTGTTCAGATTGGTTCTATCTTTTCAAATTTCAACATTTCTCCCTCTCATCCTATCTGTACAAATTTCTTCACACTTTTAATTTTTTTTATCTGATCTGTTTAATTGGTCTACCCTCTACAACACAGCCATTGAAGTCTTAGATTTTGATTTGTTCAACCCAATCTTTGATATTGAAATTATGAATCCTCATAAAGCAACGGTTTTTTTTTTATGGTATTTTGCCACGTTGTTTTTCAAACCAAAACAAAAACCGAATAGGAAAGCTTAGAGATTTAGAAGGGTTCAAGCACAATCATTGATTTTATGAACCTAAACATGACCTACAAGATTATAAACAAGCGATCAAATAGATTAGACTTAGTCCAAATAACACAACAACTTAAAATAATTATTGAATAAATGTATTGTATTGTATAGTTTCGATTTTTAGAGAGTGATTTTGCAGTAATCTTATCTTATTTGACATTGCAAGGATGATTGGTGGTGGTTATGGAGATCGAGACTCGTTTGGAGAAGAAATCCTCCATCAGATCTCTCAGCCAAACTTCGTGAATCAGAAACAACAGAAGAAATCCTCCATCAGACCTCTGTCGTCAAATCGGCAAATCGGTACCCTCTGTCGTCACTCCCGGTGGACCTCGGCTACTGTATAGGTGAGTCCATCGATGTACTGAAACAATGATGAGTGAATCATGTATTCCCAATGTGCTCCACAACTTGACTGATCGATCTTTGGAGGTCGAAACAATTTGACGATTGTCAATTGAAAAAGCGATGGCGACATCTTTGGTGTGTCTGACGAAATAGAGAGCGGTGGTGTTAGTGGCGAGGTCTCAGAGGCGGAGCTTGCGTTCACCAACAAATGTTATGTTTGATTGAGAGATTTGAGAATGAATTTGGAAAATAAAGGCAAAATGTGTGTGAAATTAGGTGAAATGTAGGTATATTTTATTCACATTTTACTCTTTTTTTTTTCCTTTTCCAAATCCTTTCTCAAATCTTTCAACCAAATATAGTGTAAGTGAAAGTAGTCGGTGAACAGTAGCAAGGGAAAGGGCTTCAATGGAGGTGGCATTTCAAAACCCTAATCCTAGAGAGAAGAGAGAGAGAGATTTGAGAAGGGAGAGAAATGTGAGATTTGAGAGAATTAAAAGGCGCAAGAATGGTGAAGGAAATTGAAGGGTAGTTTAGTCATTTTGCAAGAGTTTGTCTTTATAGGCAAATAATTGCAACGCTCGGACCTTTGGCCTAACAAAATTTAAATTTGAATTTTTTAGCCGAGCGCCCTTTTGTTATTTCCTTTCAATCAAAATAATTTGCCAATTTTCGTTAAGTAAAACGGCGGAAAAATGATATTTTAGTCATTGAACTTAACAGAAAAAATATATTTTAGACATTTTATATACACTTAAATTAAATCTAAAATCACAAAAATTTTTTCCGTCAATTTTACTTAACAAAATTAAGCTAATAGTTTATATTGAAAATAAATCAAAATTTTAAGAGTTAAATTAACAAAATTAAAACTCAGGATTCATTTTTTTACAATGGTCAAACTTTGAGATTTTTTCAAAATTTCTTTTAAAGAATACTATTTTTTTTTTTTTTTTGTCAATCAACATAAAAGTAATTATAAATATTAAAAATAGAAAAATGCATTATACCCCCACTGGGGGTCGACCCCCAGTGAGGTGGAGGCCCGTGATTGGGCGAAAAAAGACAATTTTTTTTTTTTTTTTTTGGGTTGTCAGCCAGTGGGGGCGCGCCACCTCACTGGGGGTGCGACCCCCACTGGGGGTATAAATCAGGACTGTTAAAAATATTTCCATCATTCTCGCCTACAATACTTAAAAAGTCAAGTTCAACAGACAAAAGGTAGTAGGCCAAAAATGTTAGCCTCGATGAAATGTTGAAATGTTAACACTGAGGCCTCGTTTGGAAACTTTTCATTTTAGTTAAAAAGTCAACAATTCATACTAAAAAGTTAAAGATTCTCTTTTCTCTCTATTTTTTGCACATCTTTTCGTAAAAAGTTAAAAAGTCATCCCAAACATATTAGTTTTTTTTAGCTCATATTTTAGCCAAATAGTCAAAAAAATACTAAATTAGCCTGTTTCCAAATGAGGTAAAGGGAGATTTTTCTCATTTTAAAAATTTAAGGAGAAATTTATGTAATTTCATGAAGTTTCAAAGAGGTTAGTCTAATTTACTTTTAAGAAAAAGATTGCAAATATAATTTGCAACTTATAACATTATTTTAAGAGTTAATTACACTTTTTAACCTTTATAATTTAATCTAGATTTGCTTTTTAAAAAAAGGTTGCAAGTAATATATATTGTTCAAAAGGTTAAAATAGTTAATAAAATAAAATGTTACATCCTATATATTAATTAATTAATTTTTTTCTTACAGCTATCTATTCAATTACAAATTTTTTTTTTACAAATCATCCCACCAAATACAACTTTTCTTCTTCTCATAAAATAGTTAAGTCAAAAATTAATTAAGGCTTAGTTTGACATAATCTAAAAAAGTCAAAAAGTTAAAAAGTCATTATCCTATTTAAGTTACATGATCTTATTTAAGTCACATCATCTCTCTACTACATCACTTCAAACTCAACTCATACCCATACCCATACCCAATCTATATTTCATAAAAAATCAAAAAATACACTTATTTAATTTATCCAAATCAAATTCTCAAACCAGGACTAACAACAATTTCAAAAAATCAAACCATGACCAGTCTACTTTTGTAGACAAGCAAAATTTCTCTATGCAATTAAATTAAATTAAAGGAAGTCAACACCTTTCAACATCTTTGCTACATACCTGGATTTGAGCAGGTCGATCGTGCAAAACATGATCTGCAATCCCATCACATTGCTCTTTACTAGCCTTCTCCACATTTTTCTTGAACAATTTGTATGTTGACTGCACAACCAACTTAATATAATACAATATTAGTACATCTCATAACCATGCTCATAACCATGCTTTTCACATTATATATATTATATTAATGATCATGATCATGATCATGATGATGACACTAGTTACTTGCTTTAATCACAACTTACGTTAATATTAATCATAATTAAGAATCACTCACCCAATCTGAGATCCTTGACTTCGTGTTTAAAATTGTGAAAGTGCCGAGAGATATGACACTCAGGGATGGAACTATGAGAAGACTATGGGGGGCCATGGCCCCCTTATTTCTATGAAAAATACTGTTTGTCATAACACTTTAAAAATATGTATATCATTTTATACATAAAATGGCCCCCTAGTATAAGAAAATGCATATCTTATTATTTTCCCATCTTGCCTTCTTTTTCTATTTTGCACTAAAAAAAATTTCTTCATCCTATTAGAAATTGCTTCTATGATATTTAATTTTTTTTTCTATGTATATATAATTTATATATCATATTGTGCATACATGTGTGTTTGTGTATTTGGTGATTTTTTTTTCCGGCCCCTCCGTTGATAAAATCCTGGTTTCGTACTCATTGAGTGGTTGAAATTTTTTACAAGATATTATAATACAACTCAAATGACATATGAAGATAGTAAATTAGGATTGATTAATTTTTGACATAGACACATATATAACATAATTTGATAATACAAATGTTAAACATGTTAGATTAGTATCAAATACTCAATAATGGTAATTTTTTTGGACATGATACATTAACAAAACACGAATAAATACGGACTAAAAATGACATAACATAATAATACGAAATAATAAATGAATTGAGTTAGCGTTCAGATAATTTTAACACAACATGAATACCACTTAACGCCGGCCTACCATCTCTAATAAAGTTACATAAATATGCTTCCCTATTCGACATTTCTAATAAATATTTTGTTTGGCTGTTGAAAAGTTGTAAATAAAATAAGGTGGACAACACTTACCTTCCGTCAAGAGTATTTGTTAAAAAATTTAGATAAAAAACTAATCAGCTTGTTTGGTTTGAGTTTTCTGAATTTATTTTTTAGAAAATTGAATATTTTTGTTTTCCGTGTTTTTTTTACTGCTTTTTTTAATATTTTAAGTAATTTTTTAATTTTTAGATAAACCCAACATAAGACACTTTAAAAGTATAATATTTATGAATTTTTTTTACACAAAATTTCACTAAATACCAAAATATAAAAAAAAAAATTACAAAAATTTAGTAAATTTTTTGTATTATTGTGTATTAGAAATATTTTTTTACAAATATTTTACTTTCTAGATAAATCTAAGTAAGGTGCATTTAAAAAAATAAAATAAAAAAATATTTAAACTTTTTAAAATATTTACTAAAACAAACAAAAAAAAATAAGAAAATCAAAAAATTCAATTTTCAAAAAATTGAATTTAGAAAATTGAAACCAAACACAATAAATATTGTTATTCTAATGAGGAGAATCAAAATTTTCATCATTTAAAAAAAAAGAAATCTAATCTATCCTAAAAACCAAAAAAAAAAACTCATCTCCAATGGTTCATCTTCTAATAATTTCATCAAACTTTTAAATAAGAAACAAAAAATTGTTGCAAATTTAGTGACAGATTTAAATTTATACATTTTGATGAAATATTTGGTAAAAACTTGATTTGATATGAGTTTGATAAAATAATTAAATCTCAATTTTATCAAAATTTTCATAAAATTTAAATTTGACAAAAGATTTGTGTTAATAATAATGGGTTTGTTTAGGAAGTCTTTTTTTAACTAAAATATGAGTGAAAAAGATTGAAATATTTAGAAATAATTTTTTTATGAAAAATTATGTACAAAGTACAGCGCATGTCAAAGAATCTTTAATACTTTTACACGAGTTGAAATTTTTTTCAACTTTTTACTATTATCTCATCCCAAACCGACCATAAATATACGGAAAACTTCAATTTACTCCTATAATTTACTCTCTGTTCAATTTATTTTCCTCTCGTTCCAAATTAAACATAAATACATAATTAAAGGTCAAATAATAATAGTAGTCTTTGTATTTTGATCATTGCATTATTTTAGTTTCTGTAATTTTAATTGACTCGATTTTAATTATGAATTTATGATTTTGCTTCAATGTGATCCAATTAATTACAACTCTAAACATTTCTTTATGAAAAATGTGTACATAACTGTCATATGACGTGTTTTTAAGATTAAATTATAAATTTACTTAATTTGGTGAGTTAATTTTAACCAATTTAGTGATAATTTTATTTTAAAAAAAACACTAACAATATTATCAATTGGATTAAATTGACACAAAATGTAAAATTAAGGAATAAAATCAAACTAATTAAAAGTATAGAAATCAAAATAACACCAGAGTTAAAATATGAAGACCACAGATATAATTTGTTCTAAATTAAGTTCTCGTTTGACAACTACATATTTTGGCCAAAAAATTAAAAGATCACTATAAATTATCACATTACTCAATCTATTTTTCTATACATGTTTTTTTTAAAATTCAAAATATTACTAAAATAACTTATTGGACCTAAATTATTAAACATTTAGCCTAAATTAACGATAACTGTAAATTAGTAATGTGTGTAGCCAAATGCGTTGACCTACCTTAATCTCTTCTTCTTGCTCCTTGAATTGATCACTCCAAACAACACGTTCATCGTCTTCCCCCAATGATTCAAAGTATCGTTCAGGACACCTAGTCTTGACTCCATATCTTCTACAAAATGGAATCCAAAACCTCCCAAACAAGCAAGCTTCTTTCACAGCATACAAAGTCAACGGCGAACCACCATCATCAGAAAGATACACCGCCAGCTTCTTAGGCCGGTAGTCAAGCGCCATCACCGACAATACCGTGTTCATCACCTCCACCGTTAGGGATGGCAATGGGGTTAATGGGGTGGATATTAATTCTCCATCCCCATTCTCCTATAATAAATTTTTCCCATTCCCCATGGGTACCACCCTCCCCATATTCTAATAGGTTTGGATTTTCCCCCACCCACTTTAATCCCCATTTTTATTTTATTTTTATTTTTATTTTTTATATTTAATGTTAACAACTATTTTTTTTTTTTTTTAAGGTTCACAACAAAAGTTAAATATACTTTCAATCTTTTTTCTTTCTTTTTTAATATATTTAATGTTAACAACTTTTTTTTTTTTTAAGATTTTAGCTAAATATACCTTCAATCTTTTTTCTTTCTTTTTTAATATATTTAATGTCAACAACTTTTTTTTTTGTGTCTTTTTTTAAGGTTTTGGCTAAATATACCTTCAATCTTTTTTCTTTCTTTTTTAATATATTTAATGTTAACAACTTATTTTTTTTTATTTTTTTTAAGGTTCACAACAAAAGCTAAATATACATTCAATCTTATTTTATTTTATTTGGTTCAACAACGAAATCAAATACACATTAATTAATTAATTAAAAAGTTTGTTTTATAATACGAAAAAGCTTTCTACCCCCAGCTGGGGGTGACACCCAGTGAGGTGTCAGCTGGGGGTTGGCCCAAAAAACTGTTTTTTTTTTTTTTTTTTTATTTAAGTTTTCAGCGAATGGGGGGTCGCCACCTCACTGGGGGTCGACCCCCAGCTGGGTGTATGAATCACCGCTCTTTATAATAATCAAATATATAATGTTGAGACAATCAAATAAGTTTTAGTAATTAAAAAAAATGTGGAAGAACGTGAAAGATTAAAAAAAAATTACAACCATCTCTCTCTCACTCTCACTCTCACTCTCTCACCTACATGTTATAAGAACCTTTTTACAATGTTATAAGAGCCTGTTTGAAGAAATCTAATTATACATTTTAACAAATCTAAACCACTCATTTTAAGATATATATGTCTTACCACACCCAATTCATCCTTCATCTTCTTCCTTTAGTCCCCCACGAATTTTGTTGTTTGTTACTTTTAAAAAACAAAAAATGTTTTTTCAATTAAATTTTTACTAATTTCACAACACTATCACCACTATTCTCACCTTCACTATCACACTACCATCACCATAGCCACTACTATCATCACTACCGCCATCACCCCACCACTATGTCACAATCTCTACTTTTGCCTTCGTTCCATCACCATCACCACCACCACCACCAACTATAAAAAAAATATATTTTTAATTTTTTTTATAAAAAATATTTTTCATTAAAAAATATTTTCTATCTAAATAAATGAAGCATAACATTGGGAAACAAGCTGATTTCAGTTAAATCTATTCATAACTAAGAAAAATTCTTTTATTTTAAAAAAAAAATTATTTAGTAAGACTTTGTATCCCCTTTTTGTTTTTCCAGCAAATAAATCTTTGTACCCATCCTTTCTAACCAATCACAACTCATGCTTGTTTCGATTCTCTACAATTTCCTTATTTTCAAATACATTCATATATATATATACATATATATATGTTGTATAAATTGTGTGATAACATAAAACAAATAGATTCATACTCGTTAATTGAAATTTCAGAACAAGCAAATCACTTTGAAAATTACAATACATAACAAAATAAAATAACATAGAAAAGCAAACCGAAACCTGCACTAGACAGTGTCCTTAATTTTTTTAAATAAATTTAAAAAATTCAAGATATGCATAAAATTTGACAAGAATAATGTGACAATGTTAATTAATGGTGTATTTGATTTTATTGTTGAGCAAAATAAAATAAAATAAGATTGAATGTATATTTAGTTTTGGTTGTGAATCTTAAAAAAAAAATGGTTGTGAACCTTAAAAAATAAAAAAAAATAAAACAAAAGAAAAAAGATTGAATGTATATTTAGCTTGGGTTGTGAATCTTAAAAATAAAAATAATAATAATAATAAAAAGATTGGAGGTATATTTAGTTTTGGTTGTGGATCTTAAAAAAAAAAGTTTTTTGTGAACCTGAAAAAATAAAAAAAATAAAAAAGATTGAATGTATATTTAGTTTTGGTTGTGAATCGTATGTGAATCTTAAAAAAAAAAGTTTTTTGTGAACTTGAAAAAATAAATAAATAAAAGAAAAAAGATTGAATGTATATTTAGTTTTAGTTGTGAATCTTAAAAAAAAAAAAGTTTTTGGTGAACCTGAATAAATAAATAAATAAATAAATAAATAAAAGAAAAGGATTGAATGTATATTTTGTTTTGGTTGCGAATCTTAAAAAAAAAAAATTTGTGAACCTAAAAAAATAAATAAATAAATAAAAGAAAAAAGATTGAATGTATATTTAGTTTTGGTTGCGAATCTTAAATAAATAAATAAAAAGTTTTTTGTGAACTTGAAAAAATAAATAAATAAATAAAAGAAAAAAGATTGAATGTATATTTAGTTTTGGTTGTGAATCTTAAAAAAAAAATATTTTTTGTGAACCTGAAAAATAAATAAATAAATAAAAGAAAAAAGATTGAATGTATATTTAGTTTTGGTTGTGAATCTTAAATTTAAAAATAAAAAAAAATAATAAAAAAAAAACATATGGGGAAATTAGTGGGTATCCATCCCCAACCCATCCCCTGTGGATATTTAAAGAATATCACTTACCCTACCCAATGGATAAGAAAAAAATGGAAAAACCCATGTATTTGGGTTGAGTCTCCATGGATACCCACATGGTAGGTTATCCATTGTCATCCCTATCCACCGTCGGCTTCTTCTTTGGATCAGCAATGCAAATAAAAACATCGATTCCCGGCAACTCAATGTTGCCGGGGATGTTTTCGGGGTGGGTGGTACGAGTGACCGGCCGCCACTTCAAAGCCTGGGACAGGACCCAGAGGAAGGTGAAGATGAGCTCGGCGGTGGTGATGAGAGTCTATGGGAAAATGAGTATATCATATCATGATAAAAGTGGAAGAGGTGTGAGAATCTGTAGTAGAGAAGCGATAGTATGGCTGTGAAGTGGAAGAGAATGGATTTTGTTGATGGTGGCTCGAGTTTGTTGGACTGTGCAGGTGTGGAGATTGAGGAGGGTGGCCATCTCTTGCTCTTTGAGCTTGGAAGAGAGAATGCCCTACTCTCTATGTATATATCAATAATGATAGAGACTCCATTTTTCAGAAACCCTCATAATTCCTAAAGTGATCCACACCATTCATAATGTGGGCCCTACACATACATGAGTGGACCCACACATCATAAATGGTGTGGATCACTTTGAGAGTTGTGGAGGTCTCCAAAAAAGGGAGTCTCATTCATTTTCCTAACATAGGCCCAACATCTCTCTAATTTGTCACTCTTAAATAATTCTTAATAACATAGCATTGAGGTTGAACCTCACGTGATGGAATGTTTGACAAATTAAAATTTACCACTTGTTATTGTTAGACACATTGAGTGATTTTTCAGAGCGATAAATTAGGTGTCTCAAATATTTTTCTATCAAAATGATATAAACCCTTATCAATCCATAATTTATTCTGAATGTGTTTATGTAATAGAGATTAAATTAATAAAGTGTGGAATTTATGAGTAAAATAAATTTGAATAAGAAATCCCTTATTTTGAATAACTTCGGGTAGTGTCCCTGTTTTATATACATACTTGATTATTGCATGTATATGTTTCTTTTTTAGATTTAATTTATACAAGATATTAAAAAGAAGTCCAATGAATTACAATAATAATAATGAATATTAAATACAATACAAACTTTTATAGAGAACTTTTAAAGTGAGAAAACTTTTAAAGTGAGAAAGAAAACTCCAATTAATATTCACGAAATAAGAATCATACACAAGTGAGTAGATTCGAACTACTACTTTGGTAGTGAAGTTCAAGAGTTTTAGCCAATTTAGTTAACCCGTTGGTTGATTGCAAGAATCTGTTAGGTGACATTTTACTAGTTACAAATGATTTTCTTATGTAGATTTTAAATATAAATAGGATGAATATTTTGACCAAAGGGTTCAGTTTAAGTCATTTTCAGCTCACTTTAGGTCTACTTCGTTTATTTAAATCATTGAATTTTTAGTATTTGTTGAAATAGATCACCTATTAAAAAAAATAATAATAATAGTAATTAAATTTTGATAATTACATGTTTGAAGAAGAAGAAGAAGTTGAATGGAAAATTCGTCGCGTAGTTCAGACCACCCAGCCCAATGGGGTTTTATCCAACTTGTGTTGTATTTTGGGTGGATCAATCCAATTCGAATGAAGTTGGGCTTGGGTCTAAGATTTGAAGTTAAATCCAATCGTAGACCCAACTTATCAACTTGTCGCAAGATTCCTCATTAGATTGGCCTGCGATCCTATCAAAAATTCAAAAAACAATTCAAAAAATAACTTGTAAACATTGACCTATTAGGCTAAACTTGCGTGCAAGCCCACACCATCGATCTAGCTCACAAGCTTGTCTCGACAAAGCTTATTGGGAAAGACTTGGGTATAAAATTGTGCTTTGCGAGTCGGACTAGGCAGAAGCTATAAAAACAAAAAAGGCTACTAGATTTAGGTCTCGTTTGGGAACAGGTTAATTTAGTAATTTTTTAATTATTTGGCTAAAATATGAGCTAAAAAAAATTAATATGTTTGGGATGACTTTTTGACTTTTTACAAAAAAAGATGTGCAAAAAGTAGAGAGAAAAATGATCTTTGACTTTTTGGTATGGATTGTTAGCTTTTTAAATTTTTTAATAACTTTTTGACTAAACCGACTTGTTGCCAAACGAGGCCTAAGCCTGTAAACAAATTTAGACTTCATTTTCACAGCTTGGTTTGATGCGAACCCTTACACCACACGATGTGTGTTATTTTTAATATAAATTTTTAAAGTTGATCAAGAAAGGCATGGCTTACTTTGAGAGTCGTTAGTAAACTTGCAGCCACAAGTAAGGCCGGCCTTGTTTGTCATTTCTTTAAAAAGTCAAAAAGTCATTACTCTATTTAAGTCACATCACCTTTCTACCACATTATTTCAAATCCAACTCATATTCAACTCATATTTTATAAAAAGTCAAAAAGTATACTTATTTAAATCATCCAAATCATCCCTAAATGCGAGTGCACGTAGATTTAAAAACATTAGTTTAAGATTTAAATGGGGATAGTTGGGCTCTTTCTTCTTATTTTATTTAGTTGAAGAATCTTCATAATAAGCTACATCTTGTTTTTTTGGTATAAACAAATTATGAAACCGGTATCTTGTTAGATCATGAAGTATATTATTTCAAAATTAAAATGGGATAAGATACTCTTTGCTATCGCATCAACACAACTACCACTTACATTTTCTTAATCCAATTGTTTTATTGTATATGTATATATTGGTCAGCCCTCATATATAAGACATTAAGGAATCAAAGTTTTTCATTTTTAATTTTAAAAAATTTTGTAATAAAAATATTAAAAGATCAATTTTTGTCATCATGTGAGTTGCCACTAAAAGTCGTCTTGAAAAACAAATATATATATATAGCGATAAAATTTTAAAAATATTGCTAATAAATATATTTATAGAGACACAATTTTGAAAAAATAAAAACAAAAACAAAAATTGAAATGAAATTTTTGATCAGTTTTAGCGACTAAAATTTTGATTCCTAAAAAGTCATTTCGTTTCTAATTTTTTGACTCTAAAATTTTAATTTGTTATAATAAACTCTACCTATTTGAAAGCCGAACAAGAATTTAGAACAATTTATAAAATAAGAAAATGTTAATATTTAAGAGAAATGTTAAAGATACCAAGAAAATTATCAATATTTTTTATCAAATGTGAGATATTTGATAAAAATGTTAGCAAATAGTATTTTTTTTTATATTTAAAAACTCCACCAAATGATAACCCCATACCATTTGTAGTTAAAATCCATGTTATTTTATTTTGAATCGAGCTTGTTTCCCGTTCACTTTTTGGATTGAAGAGTCCGGATTTCATGGATGAGGGTCTACATCGAATCCATTTCTATCATTTTAATTGCCTAACTTGTAAGACCTGTTGAACATATCATTCATATAAAAAGGAAAAATACCAATTCAGTAGTGTTTTCATAAATAATTTTAAATTCATAAAAAATTTAAAATTTTAATTATTAATATTCATAAAATTTATCACTTATCTAAAATTATTTTTAGAAATCTACACTAATTTGTAATTATCCCTATAATAAAATCAACTTGATTCAACATCAATAACATCACATTGTTAAATAGTCCAATTCAGCCACAATACTTTAGTTGGTACCAAATATATATATATATTTAATTTTTCTATTTGCACCACATTATTCTATAAAATATTATAACATTATTCAATAAACTAATAAGACAATGTGATTTTTGCTATGAAATAAACGAGAATGTAAAGGACAAGCCTGCAAAGCACGAGGTAATAACTGATCAAAAAAAGAAAAAGCACGAGGTAATAAATTAGGAAAGAAGCTTCTCTCCAATCTACTGTGTTGATTAGAGCATATTGTTGGGTCAATGGGGCTCATCACGGATTTCATTTTAATAATCTGAACCGTGCAATGTATATAACTCGTCGAATACTTCATACTTGCAAAACATCATGTTAGTTGGCTATCGGTAGCCTTTGATCGGAACTCATTTTTGTTAACACTTTATTTTTAAAATCATATTTACTATTAATAAAAATGTGTTCCGATCAAGGTGCTACCAATAACCAATCAAAGTGATTTTTTGCAAGCATGAAATACTCGACGAGATCTACATATTGAACTGTTCGAATCATCAAAACGGGACCCGTGGTGGGTCTTATTGGCCCAACAATACACTCCAGTCCATACAGTGGACTAGAGAGAACCTCTCCCATAAATTAGATTAAATTTGTATGAATATATGTCATCCTAATAATTATTTGCATATCAATAAGCAAGTTGGATTATTATTTTTTTCTTTACTCTTGTTTTTTTCTAAATGGCATCTTTGCTTGCACCTAATGTCATGGATTTGCCCATCAAATTAAATTAAGTTTACGTTTAAATTTTGGATAATCAGCAAATTAAAATTTTATTTTATTTTTTATTTTTGACAGTTATCTAGTCATTTCTTTGCATTTTCCTAACCAACCAAAACAATAAAAAATAAAAAACAAAAAAGAAGAAAGTAAAATCCGTCACTTAATTTTCCCCCTTGTTTTTTTTCCTTCTCTTTTTATTTCTCTATACAAATCCACACTACAACAATTTACAATTTTGTTGACCAAATTTGGCAACTAAAAAGAATTTAGTCGCCAAAAGTGTAATTTTTGGCGACTAAAAAATGCATTGGTCGGCGTTGGTTTAGGATTTAGCTACTAATTTTTTTTTTAGTCGGGATATATTATTTATTGGCGACTAAAAAAAATTTTGGTCACTAAATATAACAAAATAGGCTACCAAAACAAATATTAGTCGGCGTTAGTCTAGTTTTTAGGCTACTAAAGTCTGTTTGTCATGATATGCTAATTTTTGCTGGCTAAAATAATTTACTCGGCAAATAACAGCCATAGTTTTACTGTCACCCTTTGGCGACAAAAAAATTGGTCGGCAAATATAAAGTTTTGGTGACTAAAAAAATTTTAGTCACGGTACATTCATTTTTTCTGACCAAAGAAAAACTAGTCACCAAATGTCTACTTTTAGCGACTAACATTTTAGTTGCTGTTAGAGTTGGTTTGGCTACTAAATAATTTTGTCGTTATTACTTAAATTTTTGCCGACAAAATTTGACATTAGTCGCCAAAGGTGCCAAAATTTTTGTGGGAAAATAAGAAGCTATTGTTGTCCGCCCAGGTATTCTTCTCTGTTTAGGAATACAAAACACTTCTCTCTCTCTCACACACAATCAATCACCACCACACCTCATCTTACCTCAAGCGCTCACCATCAGGAAACATTCGACGTCGCACACCGCCACCGCCACCGCCACCGCCACCGCCACCGCCACCGCAATACCAGGTTATCGCTCGCTCTCACTCTCGCTCTCTCGCTTGTTGTATCCCCAAATCGACAAACAACGACGTGATGACGAACAATTCATCGCTGATCTGCTCTGGTTCTCCCTCAATCTCTCCACTGTAGGGTTTTAACTTGATCTTCCTTCACATTTTAGGGTAAGTTTTTCTCTGTTGCATATATGTATCCATAGACTCGTGTCTCTATGTTTATAAAGATGGTCAAATTTATGTAATTTTTTCAAGTAAATTGTTTGATTTTGTTGGACTTTTTATGGTTCAATTAATGATTGATTTCAGTCCGTTAAAGTGATTAAATAGATTGTAAGCCATGGGTTCCTATTTTGTTTTCATGTGTTATGCTTCGTTGTTTGGGGTTTAATTTTGTTCAAGGTATGGTAAGTTAGATTGTAATTTGTTTAATTTGTGAATTTTTTTTTTTTTTTTTTGGTTGTGAATTTTAGGTTTTCAACTTTGGAAAATTTACCAATAAACCCTAATTGTTGAACTTATAATCCAATTAGTCCCATATGTTTTATAATGTTCCAGTTGGTCCTCCCGTGTGTGAAAGGACACAATTGCCATCGAAAAGGGTTGTCAGTGTATGCGTTACATATGTGTAGCTCAACTTTTTCGCGCCCTCTTTCGGAGAGCTCGAATTGGTCCTACAGTTCAGACTCCTGTCATGGTTCTGAATCTAATCTCACAAAGTGCAATGCGAAACTGATAAACACTAGAGAGTCCAATCTGAAAAATCATTTTGGAAAATTGATTTTAAATCAAATAATGTCAAAACTGGACTGTTTTACCATATTATAGAGTCGCCACCTAAATATTTTGTTTTGAGGAAATTTAGGAAACCCCGACTCGTGCCAAAGGCCACATGTCCGTCATCACCAAAGTTGCTTCGGCTCGAGAAATTGGGTACGAGAGGGGAAGGTCCTGAAATGAGCACCCTCGCTTGCCCGATCAAAGATCAACCTCTACTATCATGATATGTTGTTTTATAAACCTTATGTGTTCTTATTCCATTTTTTTAGACTAACTTTACTATGTGACGCACACAAGCAAGTATAGACTAAATTGCAAGAATTTGAACGAATTCAACTCATTTTGCTTTTGAAAATGGTTTGAAGTTTCCACCCTCAAGTGGGCTAAAACGCGGATTTGCCATCAAACATGATGGGCTTCAAACATACATTTGTAGAATTGTTCCAATTCAAGCAACAAGCCTTCATCCATAGGCATTTATGCAATTTAGCATTTAAGCAAATAGCCTCATAGCAAGCATGCAAAGTATGGCAATATGGCAATCACACTCATGCAAGCATGCTAAAACATAAAAGCTTACCGAGTACTTCGAGCCAAAACAAAAACTAGTTAGAAAAATGCATGATCCTAACTATACAAGATGTCTAATGCAACACATGCAATAATGCAATAAAATAGGCTCGGCAACCTAATCATGGTATTTACAACACTTTGATAGCATGCTTTGAAACACATATTCAAAGAAGTATTAAATTTGACGATGCAGTTTGAATGATGCACCGAGCCTCAGTGCATGCAAGACAAATGAATGGATGCAAATATGCGATATGCTAATTGAAATGTGTCCCTAATCTAACCATCGAAAGTGATTAAATAAAAAGGAGAAAGACGTGGGGTTGAAAGACATGCACACACGCACGCACACTTATTACAACATCATGCCCTCGTGAAGGAGGGTCTGAATGAATAAGCATTGACTAGCTACGCTAATAAAGCTAACTATTACAACACAAAACTAATTAACTATTCTAGTTAACTAATTATTACAACAATTGAAGTAAATCAACTAACCATTCTAAGCTAGCTAAAATATTACAAAACGAATTAAGCTAATTAATTACAACACTTTTATGAATGAAATAGCTAACTTATTCTAAGTTAACAAAAGCGATTAAATGGCCTCGAGGGCGAGGGGCACATACATGCTCCGTTGCTCCATCCAAAAATGCCATTGTCTTGCCATCAGATGCCTCTGTTTGCACCCGTTTTGATCACTGAAAATTGTGCCAACTCCTAGAATGCCTTTGCTCCAACTCAGGAGCACATTTGTGCAAAAATTGACTGGTGGCCGGTTGGCTACAAAAAGTGGCTGTCGACTACCTTAACTGGCCGGTCGGCGACTCCAAGTGGCTGTCGGTCACTAAAACTGGCCGGTCGGCCACCACATCCCTGGACTTCTCCTTTTGCTGCAACAGAGAGCAAACAGAGGCAAAGTAATGTATTTTCAAGGAATGTGTGTACTGTTGCCCTCCTTATCATTGCACAAACTCAAAGAAAGGTAACTCTTGGCCTTCAAGCCATCAACCAAGCATTTTCAACACATGATGGCTAGAAAACCAAGCTTGTACAAGCTTAATGAGTGCATAAATAAGACTCGAAGGACCACCACCCTATCATGCATGATCAAGGGTGACGGTGACTAAGAAAAGTGGCACGTTTCATCACTTTGAGTATGAAATGTTCCATTTCTCGTGTTAAGATTAACGTCTGATCCGAACACATGCAATGCTACACAAGGATGCTTAATCATGCCTCTTTTACTTTGTTCATTTTGTTTACTCATTTTACATTGCCAATTAGTCCTTTAATCGATTAAGTCCAAGTTGAGAGTCTTCTAAAGAGAAAGAAGTGTCAACCAAGGGATGTTTTAAGGCAAGAGAGAGGTCATGCCTTTGGTTAGTAGAAACCCTCAAAAGAGGATTAAAACCATTAACCATAAACTCTATCTCAAGCTTAAAGGATTCCAAACTTGAAACAACTCTCAAAAGCGATTGAAAGTGAGACAAATGAGAGTGTGACAGAGATTATGATGCTGAGATTATATGCAAAATGATACTACAACATGCAAGCAACCCAAGCATTTCATGTTTAAAGCAAATAATGAGCTAGTGAAGACCATTACACTATGGGCATGCGATACAAAGCTCAAAAGGTAAAAACACTTCAAAAAAGTCCTAAGACAACCTAAAAGGAGTCCTAAAACATGCTTGAATTAAGCTAAAGATAGTTAGAATAAAAGGCCAAAACATAGTACAAGCTAGACTAACAAGCACAATTACACTACAAGCATACAAAGCAAACCTCAAGTGCTCCAACCAACCTAAAATAGAGCTGAAACATGGCAAAATAGAGCCTAAAACATGCTTGAATTAAGCTAAGTTAAGCTAGAAAATCAAGCTAACATGTGAAGTAACCTAGGCATGGAAGCAAGACACAAGGAGGGGAGGCTAACCCCTCCTATTTTGGACTTCAAAACATGTTTTCCACCACTGAAATCACTCTGAATTTCAGTGGTTTAAAGGCCCAAAAAGTTTGATTTTAATATGCTAAAAAATGGTGCAAAAGCTCACACAAATAAGCAACAAGAAGGGTAGACTACCCCTTAACACAAAATGACCTCAAACCATCATGTTAAGCCTAAAAATTAGAGTTTTTTTGTAGTTGAAAACTAGGCTAAAATAGTATAAAAAGATGGCAAAGCAAACAATTAAAACCAAGCCTACAAGGTAAGTCATATACCTCTTGAAGCACAGCACAAAACAGCCACACTTTTAGGCTCAAACCTCATTCCAAAAGCTCAAATTAGGCTCCAAGGGACCTCAGCTCCAAGGTAGTCAAATTTGGTTAAGGGTTAGTGTGCAAAGGTGTAGAGAAAATCAACTATCAAGTACAAAGCAAGAAGAGAGAGAGAGAGAGAGAGAGGAAATTTTGATCCAAAAATACCCAACTTCTCCAAATGGGGGAGAGCATCCCCTATATATAGAAAATAAAGCTTAGAGCTTGTATTCATCCCTCCATACACGTGTATGGAGATGGACTTCAGTGAGCAACAGCTAGCATAGTTGGCAAACAAATATTTGAAAAAAAGGACAAATGGCCGTCGGCCACTCTAACTAGCCGACCGGCCACTTCAAGTGGTTGAAAAAAACAAAAAGTGGCCGACAAGGCCCCTCCCCCTCCCAGGCAAGAAGCAACAAGGTTTGGCCCAAAACAAGCACAAAACAAAATGGGTTTAGAGGCTCAAAGATAAGGCGTTCCGCCGAGAACTTCGGGCGCTCAAAACAAGCATAGACAAACACAATCATCAAGTGCACAAACAATGACGTCCAAGTCTTGAGGTCGGTCAAAAATGGGGTGTCTACAATTGCCCCTCTTTGACAGAACTCGGAAGTCATGAAATGACGTGAGTAAATGTCAAAGCCCAGAGACGACCCATTTTTGACGAGGTTAAAAACTTGGATAAACAAGCAAACAAAACAAAGAACGATTGCGCTCGCAGGCTGCCTATGTATCCCTTTGTAAGGAATCAAACTAGCGTAGTTCTGGGGCAAGATGCAAATGATATGCACGGTGCAAGAACATAACTTATGATCATGCAATGAGGCTGTAACGAAACATCTAGATGCAAATGCTATGCAAAGAAATGCTACAGCAAACTCATACATAAGCAAGTAAACATGAACCAAACCACATTTCATGCAGAAATGATGTAAGAAAATTATGCAGGCTTAACTACGCATCGCGCAGGAAAGGCAAAGAACAACACAACCCTCAGGCGCACTTGAGGCGTGAAACAAGATCCTTATGCGTGGCACACACAAGGAGAGAGATGGTATGAACCTAGGGACACACCCCAAGGTTTTGAACCACAGAGAACAATGATAACAATTGAAACACATCCAAATATTATGTAACCAAAACAAAAAGCGGTATAAGCATTGGAATCCGTCCGAATGCTTTTAACCAAAGCGTCCTAACGCGTCATGCGTAAGAGAAAAAAGAAAGCGGTGCAAACACCGGAGGGTGGTATAAACATCGGAGCACGTCCCAATGTTTCTAACCAAAACAAGGTGGTATAAGCATTGGAACACGTTTTAAACGCTTCTAACCGGAGGGGGGTGGTATAAACATCGGGAACACGTTCCAATGCTTCTAACCAAAGCAAGGTGGTATAAGCATCGGAACACGTTCCAAATGCTTCTAACCGGGAGGTGGTATAAACATCGGAGCACGTTCCAATGTTTCTAACCAAAGCAAGGTGGTATAAGCATCAGAACACATTCCAAATGCTTCTAACAAGGAGGTGGTATAAACATCGGAGCACGTCCCAATGTTTCTAACCAAAGCAAGGTGGTATAAGCATCGGAACACGTTCCAAATGCTTCTGACCGGGAGGTGGTATAAACATCGGAGCACGTCCCAATGTTTCTAACCAAAGCAAGGTGGTATAAGCATCAGAACATGTTCCAAATGCTTCTAACCGGGAGGTGGTATAAACATCGGAGCACGTCCCAATGTTTCTAACCAAAGCAAGGAGTTCAAGGAATAGGAATGATCTTACCTAGAGTTCCTCCGAATGAACCGTACATACAATATCGTCTGGTTGCACCAGCTTTGAATAAACCGTACATACAATATCGTGCCTACATAAGAAAGAAACTTAACAGTATAATACAATAAAAATGCATGTTCTATGCAAGACAAATAACCGTGACACAATGCTAACGGCATGTTTCATGCACAACATGCAAGGAACAAAACATAAGCATATTCTTTGTAGCGCAAGCAAGAGCATGTTCTATGCAACACCAAAATGCATGTTCAATGCAATAGGTACGAACATTTTCTATGCGAATGTAAGGGCATGTACAATGCAATACAACGCGATATGCATATTCAATGCAAACATGAGAACATGTGTAATGCAATACAACACAACATGCATATTCTATGCACAATAATAACGATGCATATTCAATGTAACATCAATAGCATGTTCGATGCAAAACACCGAATAAAGAAACGCACGTTCTAAGTAATGATAAAAAACAAACATGCCGTAAAAGAATCGATTCAGTTGCAACCTCCGATTTACCTCTCAGAGGAGCTACAATCTATTTCAAAAGGATACACCTCGTTCATGCCAGCTGACAATGAGTCATGCATCGAAGACATGGTTCGAAGCTTCCGCAGAGACACTTTGAGCTAAAAAGTGAACTTTTCTTACATTTTCTCGAGAGCCAAGGATGCAAAACAGCATAAAAAAAACACAGGGAGAACACTGGAAGCCTGTCGGCCACCCTGAAGCAATGTCGGCCACTTGAGGATGTTGTCGGCCACTTAAGGTGGCTGTTGGCAACAAAAAATGGCCGGTCGGCCAGTTGTGGCAAATCCGGGCCATTTTGGTCTTTTTTCATGGAGATCTTTAGATACACCTTTCCAAATCACAATTGCTCATTATAGACGTCCCCGAACGCCCCGGGAGGGTTAAGTCCCGTTCTGTTCGTTTTTGCGGGTCTACTACAGTTCGGACTCAAATATTGTCACGGTTCTTAATCTGAACCAAAGAGTCCACCTCTGGCAAATCGTTTTGAAGAAAAACAGTTTTGAAAAGTAGTGCCAAACATGGACTGCTTTGCCAGATACAGAGTCGCCACCTAAATAGTTTTAAAGGGGGAATTTAGGAAACCCTGACTCGGTGCCGAAGGCCACGTGTCCGTCCTCACCAAAGTGACTTGGCTCAGGAGCTTTGGTACGATCGGGGAAGGTCAGCTATGAGCACCCCCTTTCGCCCGGTCCGAAGACCGGCCTCTACTAACCGTGATATCCATTTTTGAAAACTTTACATGCTCTTATTCCGGTTATTAGCCTAGAATTACTATGTTATGCGCACAGCAAACAAGTATAGACTAGATCGCCTAATTTGGAAATAAGCATTGCATATCCGTTTGTTTTGAAAACACTTTGGAATTTGCTACTCGCAAGTAGGCTAAAACACGGATTTCAATGAGTTTTCCAACTCAAGCAATCCAACCTCCACCCACAGGCATTCAAGCAGTTTATCTCATGTAAGCACTTAGCCGCATGGTAAGCATACTGTCATGTCAATATTCACACGCATGCGAGATGCTAAAGCATAAAGACTTACATCGTACTCCGTGCCAAAACAATAAACCAGTTAGTAAACATGCATGACCTAGTTCATGTTAAAAATGGCTAATGCAACACATGCAAAGATGCAATCTAGACAGGCTCGGCTATCCTAAACATGGCATGTGAAATGCTACAAATAACACGTATTCAATTTGGAATTGAAATACAATGCAGTTTGTATGATGTGCCGAGCCCGATGCATGTATAACAAATGTATGGATGCACACATGCATAGCATAAGGTATGCTAATTTAAATATGCCCTAATCTACCATCAAAGCAAGTAAATAAAAGGGAGAAAGAAGTGGGGGTTGGAAGACATACACACCACTCACCCACACTTATTACAGACTTGCCCTTGCTCGGAGGGACCAAAAGAATATACAAATTAATTAACTACGCAAGCTAATTAAATATTACAAATTGACTGATTAATTAACAAATTAGCTAGACTAATTAAAATAGTAAACCGCCTCGGGGTGAGGACTCAATGCATGCATGTTCGGACTCCGCTCGGAATCGTACTGCCATGCATGGTTTGCCTCTGTTTTCCCTGCTATCCTCCTCTGAAGGCTGCCAAAGTCTCAGGAATACTTCCTTGGGCACTGGAGATCACCACCGGCTGCACAGAATAGCCACCGGCTGCAGGATGTGGCCACCGGCACTGAATACATCCATCGGCCGAATATTGACTGCCGGTCGGCACTAAAAAGTGCCGGTCGGCACAAAATGCCTGCAGAACCTGCAACTCACAGCAGCAAAGGACAACAACTTGCATGGCAATGTAATTCAAAGCATGTATGCACCAAACACACTCCTTATCATGTTGATGACTCAAAGGAAGATGTGCCTCGGTTCTCGGACCACCAATCACGCATTTCCATGCATGATGGCCCAAAGAACCAAGTGTGCAACTTTGATTTCAAATGCATGCAATGCAAACAAGCACATAAGGGTGCTAAACCTCTATCACACACACTTCAAGAGGCCAAGCATGCATGCCAATGCAATGCAACCCTAAGCATGTTATCTAGCATGCAACATGGACTATGCAATACACTTATGCAAAGCATACAGGCAAACATGCAAGGCAAGCATGCAAACCAAGTAAATGATGGTCTTAGACATGACTTAGACAGCTCCAAATAGGCCTAAAATCAGTAGCCAAAATGCTAAAATATGAGGGCCAAACACATATGCACACATGCACATGCTAAGGCACACAACTTAGGTATTAAACAAGCAACATTCAAGCACACTTGAAAGGAGATAACATGGGCAATTAGCATGCAATATAAAGCTCTGAAATCATGTTAAACATGGTGCCAAACCAAGTCAAAGTAGACCAAACAAAGCATGCAAATGGTCCAAGACTTAAAGCAAGTCAATGAGGCATTGAACTATACTTATGCAATACAATTATGGCATGCATTAGGCAACCAAAAACAGAGTTTTAACACATAAAACTAAGGCTAAAGGACCACTTAGATGGCATCTAAATGGCATGAATCCAAGGCATGCACAAATGCTAAAACACGAGGTATACAACACATGCTTTTAAAGCATTAAAGAGGCAACTAAGGCAAGCATACAAGCACACCAAAGGGACTGAAATAACATATAAGGTGATTCCAAACCACCAAAATGATGCAAACAAAGCATGCTACACATTCATGCTCAAGGCTAGCAAGCCTAAAATGCAAAGAGACTATATTAAGCATGCTAAGATTGACCCAAATGACTATGGATAGAGCTAAAGCATGGCAAAATAAGCACAAAACATTCATGAATCTAAGCCTAAAGCATGCTCAAACTAGGGCTAATGACCTAAGGCATGTTAAGGCAATACAAGGCATTACATGGCAACTATGCTAAGCATGCATAAGGGACCAAAACCAACATGATACAAAGTTATAATATGGCAATATGAGCACAAAATACAGCCATGGCATAACCAACAAACAACCAAACATGGGGCTCCCTCAAGAGGCAAAACTTGCCCTTTTCAAGGACATCAAGGAGAGGGGGTGGCCCTCTCCTTCTTAGGACTTTAAGGCATCATCTCCACCACTGAAATCCCTCAAGATTTCAGTGGTGAAGAGACCCCAACACCAAAATCCCGGATCTCAACAAAATAGCACAAAAATGGGCCTTTTCAAGGCCTAAGGGTGGTCAAACCTCCCCAAAGCACAAAACACTCTTAATAAACAATAAAGAGGGCTAAAAAACAGAACTTTTATGTGTTAATCACTAAGCACAAAAACAGTTCTAGACTAGGTAAAAACAAGGTGCAAGAATGGGGTAAAAAGAGCTAGTTTCTTACCCTTGTTGACCACCTTCACAAAGGTTGATGCTGTTGCTTCCTTGACCTCAAATCCAACCAAAAACTTCAAGAACCAGCCCTTAGAACCTCAGTAACCAAAGGAAGGTGAAACACTAGGTGTTGATGTGCAATAGTAAGACACAAACACCTAGTGTACAAACAAGAGAGCAAAAGAGAGATAGGATAGATATAGAATTTCTAACCTAAAACCAGAGCTTCTCCTCTGTCTAAAATGTCTAACTCTCCAATTTTTCTAACTCTTGAGCCAAGAGAAGAAGCCCTTCTCTTATAGGCACCAAAGCTTACAAGCTAAGTCAACCAAAGGCTCATCCCCTCCATACACGTGTATGGAGGGGAAGCAAAAGCTAAACAGCTGTCTAAAAATATCTCATAAAGCAGCTGTACAGTGGTCGGCAGGGCAAAATGGTCATTTTGCCAAAACAAGTGCCGACCAGCACAATATAGTGCCGGTGGCAACAACAACCAGCCGGTGGCCTCTAGCCACAACCGGTGGTGTGTGGGGATGCCTCACAAAGCATTCCATGCCCCTCCAAGGCAAAGCACAAGTGTTTGGTGCAAAACCAGACACGAAACGGTGGAGTCGAGAGATCCTGAGGCAAGGCGCGCAAGCCGAGACCTCCGGGAACTCAAGACGAACACAAACACGGATAATCACCGAGTGTTCAGACGGTGACGTCCAAGTCTTAAGGACGGTCAAAAATGGGGTGTCTACAGTTGCCCCTCTTTGACAGAACTCGAAAGTCATAACAATGACGGGAGTGAATGTCAAAGCCCAGAGACGACCCATTTTTGACAAGGCCGAAGACTTAGACAAACATGCAAGACAAACAAGGTATGCGCCCGAAGGCAGGGGCAAAATGCAAGACAAATGCAAGAAGCCGAGCATAACTTATGATCATGCAAAAAAAGCTGTAATGAAGCACACATGCGACAGTTATAAGCTAGCATACCAAACTACACTACAATGCAGAAAGGATGTAAGAGAATTATGCAATTCTCCATACGTCTCACTCGGAGGATACAATACCTGCACGGCTCGTCCGGTTGCACCGGCCTCAAATGAGCCGTACATACAATATCGTGCCTGCAAAGAAAGCAAACTTAACAGGTACAATATTGTTAGCAATATGCATGTCATGCAAAATGAATGCAAAATGACAATATATACAAAGCTATGTATAAACGATGCAAATGATATGCAATTGAAACTATATGCAAACTAAATGCAAAGCAATTGAATCATGATTCATTCATGAGCGATTCGAAACCACACAAATGTCAAATAGATTGATGGAGGTAACAAGTCTGTCTACCATAGAAAAGGTGTCGGAGCCCTCAAGGCGCGAACGCACGTAGAACTATGAGTAATGTAGACAGACACAAGAACAAGTATTGGGTGAAATGACATAAGTGGGGTAACGACCCGCTGGGGAAAGAATGATGATCCTAATGCCGGATGCAACAATTACACTACAATGTAATATGATGGATAAATGATACAATGGATATGGCACGCGGGCCAAACCAAATCTCGCCTAGGAAAGGCATGTACGCATACAAGCCATATCTAACACAGAAGCGGTGCCGCCACCCTCAAAGCGCGTACACAAAAGCAATCGACAACTGTGTTTCGACACGAAAAATATGGGCACATACCAGACCAAGCTCAACAAGGAAAGGCGCAAGCCATAGATGGAAGATGATGCAATGGATGCATGCAACTAAAATGCAACCTAGATGGATGCTCACAAAAATAAATGCCTGACACATGCAGTATGTTTTTTTTTTTTGCGTTTTTGAATGCATGACAAATGCAGTATTATTTAGAATGATGCATGACAATGCATGTGTGTTTTTTTTTGGATTTTTTTTTTTTGAAATGCATGACATATGCAGTATATACAAATGATGCATGGCAATGCAGGGTTATTTACAATACAATGCATGACACATGCAGTATTTACAATACAATGCGTGACACATGCAGTGAGGTGCGCAAAATAGCGCGCTTGATAAATGCATGCCAAATGCAATGAGGTGCATCTTAATGCACCGAGGGTCTTGCACCCTCCGAGGATTTAAGGTCCCCTAGACCGTGCGTGTTTAAGGTCTCGCCAGACCCGTGCGCGTTTACGGTCCTGCCGGACCCGCGAAGTTTCTCAACGTAGTACACGCGAGAGGGAAAAGAAACCTCTCAGCGTAGTATACGCGAGAGAGGGAAGCAACACAGGTGACGAGTGAAACCACGCAAGTCACAGGGGATGCGAAAATGAAATGCAAATGAGGCACGCATGCCGATGCCTGATCTGGAATGTAGATTTGAAAGACGCATGACAATGCGAAAGATGCATGACGGCGCGATGTGACGCACCAATCAGTGTGATGAATGCATGCAAAACGCAATAAGGTGTGCACCTTAATGCACCGAAGGTCTTGCACCTCCCGGGGATTTAAGGTCTCTTAGACCGTGCGTGTTTAAGGTCTCGCCAGACCCGTGCGTGTTTACGGTCCCACCGGACCCGCGCGTGTTTACGGTCCCGCCGGACCCGCCCGAAAACAATGAGATGCGCAAAAAAAAAAAAAAAAAAAAAAAAAAAAAAAAGCGCGATGAAGTGCAAGATGGGATGCAAGATGAAATGCAAAGCGAGGCACGCATACCTCAAGATGCAAAATGATGCGGACATGAGGCACGCATACCTCATGAATGCAAAATGCAAGTGAGGCACACATACCCCACTGGATGTAAAATGCAAGATGAGGCACGTGAGGTAGTACACCTCACGTGGATCAAGATGAAATGCAAAATGAAACACGCGAGGTAGTACACCTCACGTGGATCAAAGTGAAATGCAAAAAGATGCACGTGAGGTAGTACACCTCGCGTGGATCAAAATGAGATGCAAAAGGAAACACGTGAGGTAGCACACCTCACGTGGATCAAAATGAAATGCAAAATGAGGCACACATACCTCATTTGATGGAAAATGAAATGCAAAACGAGGCACACGTACCTCGAGATGCAATGAAATGCAAAATGAGGCACGCATACCTCATTTGATGGAAAATGAAGGTGCAAGTATGACAACGCATGCCACACGGAATGTAAAACAACGCAAGTGTGGCACGCATGCCGCACAGAAATGCAAAAAAGTGCAAGTCACAAGGGACGTGCAAAACGGCGCGATGCGACGCACCGGACAGTGAGATGAATGCATGCAACGCACATGGGACAACTTTTGAATCTTATAAAAGACAAAAGGATACAAAAGGATACAATCTTTGCTTGAATTTGAGTGTTACGCACAGTAGACACGATCCGAAGTCAAAACGGAGGCCGGTTGAGCATCGGGGGTCATTTTCTTGCACTTTCTTGAGCTATGAAGACCAAAAACTACTCACATAGCCTAAACAAGGCTGTGGGAACATCACCGGCTGGAAGAGGAGGCCACCGGCTGCATAAAAGGTTCACCGGCACAATATTGTGCCGACCGGCACAAAATAGTGCCGACCGGCCAAAAATGCCTGATCGGGGGCAGTTTTGCCATTTTGCCTCGGGTCTTTTAAAATAAGGTTCCAAACCCTATTCTATTCACTTCTCCACCGCTGAAAATACTTGCCCTCTCTCTCTAGAGCATTTTCTCTTCCTCTTTTCTCCGTTTTCTTCGCGTTTTACGCCCGTTTCGTCGTCGGATTCGCGATTTCCTTCGCGTTTCGGACATTTTCAACCGAACAAATCTTTGTTTCGGTGCCTCTTTTGCTATTTCCGCTTTTTCGGGACTTGTTCCCCTCGATTTCCTCTTCACTTCCGTGCTTTTTCGTCTTCCGGCCATTTTCCACCGCTCAGGGTTGCCTTTTTCGGTTGACTTTTCACATTCCGGCTTTTCCGGCCATTTTCTCACCACCATTGCCATGGCTGACGATGTTCCACATGTCGGGACTCCCCCGGATCATGAGATGGATCCCGGGGTCGAGCTCCTCCCACTGAGCGAGCGTCCTTTCGATCCGGCGACCTACCACCCGGCGATCCATGTCCTACCTCCGGATGGTCTTCGCCATTTTCGCGGTTTCGACAGGGCTCTGGACTCGGAGCTCCTCCTGCGCGAGCCTACCTCTCACCTATCCTTCGGCGCTTCCGAGGTAGCCTTTTTGCTCTGTTTTACTTTCTGCAATGTAAAATTGTTAACTATCAACTGCCATAGCTGGATCTGTTCTTTAACTGCTTAGTTCTGATATACTGTACACTGGAGTTGATCGCAATCATACTTGCAACTGATATCTGTTTAAGACGGACACACGCATCCACGTTGCACTAGCCTTAATCACCCAAACACACGGCACACACCGTATTTCACTGCAAACTCACTGACACCCGGTACTTATTTGAATCGGAAAACATGTTGTATGCTGTATTTACACTGAACCACACAAAACGCGCTGACACATCATACGTTGTAGTTCACCTACTAGCACACTGTAACCCGATATCTGCTTGAATCTGAAAAATGTGCACACATGCACCATATCTGTATGCTGAGCCTCACAGGCACACTGACATATCACAGGCCGTAGTTCACCTACCAGCACACTGTAGCCCGATATCTGCTTGAATCTGAAAAATGTGCACACATGCACCATATCTGTATGCTGAGCCTCACAGGCACACTGACACATCACAGGCCGTAGTTCACCTACCAGCACACTGTAGCCCGATATCTGCTTGAATCTGAAAAATGTGCACACATGCACCATATCTGTATGCTTCTTGAAACTGCATTTTGAATATTGCTTCGCAATTGCTGTTTTTGATTACAGGGAGACTCCCATACCGTCCGCGGGTATGGGAACATTGTTGCTCGAGATTGGTACGCGGAGCTTCCCGAGGCAGTTCGCCGTATCGTAGACCAGGCCGGCTTCGGCGTTTTCTGCAGGGGCTGACTCGACTCACGGCCTGCAGGCCTCTCCTTGCTGCCCTGGCAGAGAGGTGGTGGGACACCACCGATTCATTTCATTTGTCGGCGACTGGGGACATGACGATGACCCCTTATGATTTCTCGGTGCTCGCAGGCATCGGGGTAGGGGGTGATCCGATCCCCTTCGACATCGACATGGATGAGTGGACCGCCGCTCAGATCTATTTGCTTGGCGAGGCGCCACCTCTCGCTCGTCCGGGCTTCGTCCGCTACTCCTGGTTCGAGGTGCAGTTCCGAGTGCAGCCTGCGTTGGTGGCGGCGGCGGCTCCGATGACCGAGGCGGCCGTGGAGCAGTACGCGCGCGGTTTTCTGATGTTTTTGCTAGGGACCACCCTCTTCGCCGACCGGGCGAACACCGTGCCTCTTTGCCTTCTCAGCGCACTGGTGGACGTCCGAGACATTGTGCGTTATGACTGGGGTGGCGCGGCTCTAGCCACCCTTTACGGGTATATGAGCTCGGTCTCCCGTGGCAGCGGGCAGTTGCTCGGAGGCTACTGGCGAGCTTGGGAGGTACGTCTTCTCCTCTGCTTTACATTTCTGTTCTGTACTTTCTGTACTCTGCACACTGCACACACTGTAGTCTGCTTTACACTTGCTGTATACTGTACACACGGCACACACATACTTTGCTTTACACTGACTGCACACTGCTCACACTGTACACTCTGCACAATACACTGACTGTATACTGCTCACACTGTACACTCTGCACAATACACTGACTGTATACTGCTCACACTGTACACTCTGCACAATACACTGGCTGTATACTGCTCTGTTATTTCTGCTTTTCTGTATATTCTGCTTTGTCTGATAAACATCCTGGTATTCGCCTTGCAGTTATGGGTTTATGCCTACTTCCCTAGGCTCGCCCCCGTACCGAAGACGGAGACCCCACTGGTCGTCCCTTTTTCACGTCGCTTTGACGGGCGATGCACCCGGCGGCCCCGAGATACATTCAGCTTCTTCCGCTGCTACTTCGACACCATCACTCCCGCAGAGGTATGTTTTATTTGCAGTTTATTTAAGTTTCACTTTTCCACTGTATATTTGCAATACCAGTAGGTAACAAACTGTATTTCAATTTCAGATCACCTGGCAGTCGTGGGCTCCTTTGCCAGCGATGATGCGGGATCGGTTTGCCGGCGCCGTCGAGACCTCGCGTTACCGGATTCTGTTGGAGGGCCCAGTCTGTCGAGCATGGTACTTGGGCGAGCGCTTCTTGCGTCAGACCCTAGGCTTACCAGAGCAGACAGTCCCGGTGCACCCTCCCGAGCATATGAGGGACACCGAGCGTTTCACCGCTGAGCAGATGGCAGACTACACCATCGGCTGGGAGGCGAGTGGCTACAGAGGCGAGGGCGATTACTCAGAGTACGTCCGAGCCTTTATCATGCGGCCTCTGAGTGGTGGTCGTCGAGCTGAGAGAGAGAGACCTGCGGCGCCAGCGGCCGGAATAGGAGTAGGAGGAGGAGCGCCGAGGAGGGCTCGAGTCCGCGGCAGGGGCGGAGTTCAGAGAGGACGGGAGGCCAGTTGGCCCACTCTGCCTACTTCATTGACCTTCCGAGGGTCGGATGGGGCGACCTATCAGATCCCCTTCGCCCCTCCGCCGGCTGATCACGAGTTTGTCGGTGTCCCCGACTTGCCTCTGGTATGTATTACTGCATTTCTATACAGTCATTTCATTTTAGTTTATTTGATATTCCACAGAATACTGATGCATCTGATTCTCTTGCAGGCGTCTTCTGAGTACACCCGGCAGTTACTGGAGATGAATGCCTCCATGACGGGGATGCTGCAGCGGACCTTCGAGTTCCTAGCCTTTTACGGCCTTCCGGTATGTTCTCTCTGTCATAGCTTCAAACCATACACAAACTGCCTCGCATAATCTGATGCATAACACGACACTGGATACCCAGCCCTCACGGCACTTGATACACTGTATTCATACGCTGCATTCTGTACTGATAAACTGCTCACGGCACTCATAAACTGTACTCATTCACTGCATTCTGCACTGATAAACTGCTTCATGGCATTCATACACTGTGCTCATACACTGCATTCTGCACTGATAAAACTGCTCCATGGCACTCATACTCTGTACTCACTCATTGCATTCTGCACTGGTTAAACTGCTCACGGCACTCATAAACTGTACTCATTCACTGCATTCTGCACTGATAAACTGCTTCATGTATACTGATGCATTTGCCTTTTGTACTTTTCAGCCTCCCTTCCCGATTCCTCCAGTGGGTGGTGGCGCTCCATCTGGACCTCCCATTTCTACTCGGGATGGCAGGATATTCCCCCGCACCAGAGGGGGACGCACTTACGTCGGGAGCAGCTCGCGGGCTCCAGTTGCAGACGACGAGTCTGAGGAGGAGGCGGAGTCATCTGAGGAGGAGGCCGGGGGCAGCTCGGGCTCGGGCTCAGACAGTGACACTTCTGGTGATGCTCCTGGACTTCTGCCCAAGAAGAGGGTGAGGACAGATCCCCCGGCGCGAGGCCATTGATGATGCTGATGACCCAGACTTTTGCTGTTTCTTTTATTTCTTTTCTTGTACTTTTCTCTTTTGTTGGTAGATAGAGTACTTTGTACTGCCGCGGGCAGGTTTTTGTTTTCCTCAAACTTTGTACTTGAAAGGGATTATATGAAACAAACCTTTTGTCTAAAAAGAGTGTTATATCTGTACATCTCATAGTTTGCACTGCATTGCATCATATTACACCTCGAATGTAAATGATTTTTGATCTGTTGTCTGACAATTGAACACTTGCACTGTAATAATCAGATAACCAACCAACTAAGCAGCAACACAACACATACGAATCACTGCTTAAAACTGGACACACAGCCCATACTCCGCTAGGGATTGATCTGCTGGGGATTGATATGTACACAGCCTATAACACAACATTTGATTCATTCTGCACACGGCAAATCCTGAACAAACAGCCCAATCTGACAAGACGGACTACAAAGGCTGAAACCGATCAAAATTGAAGCATACTCCAATGCCCCAAATTTTCCCTTCTCTTCTTCTCTTGCTTCGCATAAATGTGGAGAACGGCACAGCATTCTGAACACCAACGATTAATTTCGAAGTAAGGAAGGGTTTTTGACTGAGGTATCGAGCCTACCACAGAACACAGCGGAGGGACTCAAACAAAGAAATAAAAGGCACACGACCTAACACAACGAGACACACTCGGAAAAGACTCGAAGCCAAAAGCAAGACCGACAAATCAAAAGACACGACACACGGACGTGTTTACAAAAGACCTCAGATCTCGAGGAGCCAGTTCCTCCGGGTATTATTCCCACCCTTTCTGATTTGTGATACTCACATCACTCGGCCCTCAAGCTCGGTTTTTCTCACAAAACCTTTCTCCTTACTTTTCTCTCAACTTACTCCTCTCTATTCTTTATTCTCTCATTTTCCAATCCCTCCCCAGGTATGGTTGACGGATAAATGAGAGGTTGCGGGTTCACGCCCGATACAACTAGCTCGCAGCCACTTCTTCTAGTAGATAGGGTGCCTCTTGGGCAAGTGTTTTAGCGGGGGGAAAGACAGAAGACCTGACTCAACTGCGTCCCTAGTTCGTCACTTTGACCATTTTTTTGTTTTCTTCCTAAAACAGTTTTGACCAAAAGTGAGAGTCGGATTAACACACTTGTTCGATTTTTGACTTGAAAATCATGTGATTCAGGCTGTGAGCACTGAAAATTCTCCTTTTTGGGTCCAAGAAAATGGTCCGGTTTTGGAAAATGAAATAGTTTTCAAGAAAATAGTCAACCTCAGTAAAAATTTTCAAAAACTATTTTTGCAAACAGTCAATGCTCAACGAGCATAGAACTTACCCTCGAGATGTGCAACCTCGGATCGGAGGCAATGGAAAATTGCCCCTTGCTTGAAGGAGGGGCAAGGCAACGGAAAGTTGCCCCTAGTTTGGATGGCAACTCAGGGCAACTTATGGCACTGTGTGGCAACGGAAAGTTGCCCCTTGTGTGGATGATGCCGCAGCATGCTGTAAACCAGTCCTCGTTGATGATGATCGGACCCTCGGGCACGGCGAAGACGGTCTGAATCAATATATGGACATAGTCACCTGGAAGGTGTTGGTGGCTGAACTTCGAGAGGAAGTTAGCTGCGTAGTTTCGATTGTCACAACCGAACTATCGAATTCAGAGAAGGCGAAGGTGATCAAAACCATTGCATGGACCGAGACGCTATGAAAGCGTTGGGGGCTGGACTTCAAGATGAAGTTGCCTACGTATCCCAAACATGGGAATCAAGCCTCACGTAGTTCCGGTTAAGGTACACTCGGGTATTTTAACCTTCACTGTTTAGGCTCTAATTTTTGCCAAGGCGCCTGTTGCAGGTTTTCGACCTTGCGAGCTATGTTTTTTTTTTTTCTTTTTTTTTCTTTTTTCTTTTCTTTCCAATTTTTGATTTTTCATTTCTTTTCTTTCTCCTTTTTTTTTTCTTTTATATATTTTTTCTCTCTTTTTTTTTTGCTTCTTTTTTTTTACTTTTATTTTTCTTGCTCTAACTTTTGCCTGGGTCGCCCTTCCGGGTTTTCGACCCAGCGAGCCTCTCAAAGGGTAAAAGTGTAGCAAGTCCATGCCAAATGGTTTTTGAAATCGAAGCCCTCTGTATCCAAGAGAGTGACTGTTGTGTTGACTCGCAGAAAGGTCCATCACGGTTGCTTCACGAGCCTTGACTGGTGGGATCTGATCTTTTTGATCTGACGTTGGTGCCTCTTGTTCGAGGGCTGCTTCAAATTAGGCCACACGGGCATTACACGACAATTGATTGCTCGGACATTCTGAACGGATTCCCGGTTCGGAACAGATAGATTGAACCTTGAGACTGAGAGCGATCCTAGGCTGCACAATCTCAAGAGCGATTCCACACAGGTCTTCACAGGACCGCGCAAAATATTTTGTTTTTGAAAGTTTTTAAGAAAGCGACACATCGCTCGCGCTAAAGATAGTGTGGAACCAGTCTGGATCAAGCCAGGGTCCTTCTCAGTACTCACGCTGACAGGCATGATTTCATTCATTAAAAGCTCAACATGCTTCTCTTTCTCTCAATTTCAGTCAAAGTTTTGCAAAACCCGAAGAATTTCTTCCTCTTCGTTTTTATCACCGCAGCGTCTAAAAAAAGGTTTTTTTTTAAAAAAAAAACTTAGGTCATTACAACAAGTTCAAGACACAAGAGAGTAGGTAGAATGTACTGTCGTTCCATTCACATCTTCCGGCACCATTAGCTCAAACTGAAAGCAAGCATGAAAACGAGATAGCCGCAGCTGTTTCATTCCAAAACCCTGATTGTAACCGGCTCCTTAACTGAGACAGACTCGAAGGGAAAACAAAACAGGTAAATACAAGGTAAAGCGGTGCTCGAGGCAACAACCCCGGAATCACCTGGTATTCTATACAAAACAGATTCGACTTGCTACAACAAGGCCGACTCGCAAGCAAAAAAGACTGACTCAATACAGAGAGACAGACTCAAGACAAAACAAAAGACTGACTCGACACCCAAGTCAGGATTTACAAAACTAGCGTTGGTCGATGCTCAAAAATGCGAGCCAGACGCTACATCCCAAAAATGCTCCAAACACTGCCCGCAGGCGATTCACCTTCTAATTACATACTCGCGGTATCTGTGCCCTCGGTATCTGTGTCCTCAAAATCCAAGAACTCTGTAGTGACTGATTTGGCCGAGGTAGGTGGGAGGATAAACTTGTTGTCAATCAAATCCTGTACCTCGTGACGGAGGCGGAAGCAATTATCAGTAGCGTGGCCAGACTACTAATGGTACGCGCAGTACTGAGTGGCATCATGGCCTGTTGGAAGGGGTTTGGGGAGCGTCCTAGGATCGAGGGGTGTAAGATGCCCCTTTTTGGCCAAAATCAAAAGTGCTCTGGACAAAGGCATGTAGAGAGGATGGAAGACCCTGCGCCCTCGGGGCAGGTATTTTGGAACCTGAGCACTCTTGCTAGATGAACTAGCGAACGGGTCAGCGGGTGCGGCTTTGGATTTCTGATTCTTCCCGGATGCAAGGCTGGGAGTGAGAAGAACTGTTTTGGCATGACGGGGCCTATCCCGGTTCTCCAATTGACTGGAACTGCCCTCAGGCGGAGTAGGGAAAGCGTCCTCCACAGCTTTTGTCACAACTGCGGATATCTGTTGCTTGTTCATTCCCCCGACTTTCAAAGCCTCGACTGCCCACAGCAGTTGCTCGATAGGGTCGGTATCTGCCTTCATCTTGCCTTTATCTCTGGCCTCGGCCTGATCTAGAGTTTGGTTTGCCGCGTCGTTACCATAGCTAGAGGTCATCTCCGGTTGGTTGAGTTCAATTACAATTCGTCCCAGTAGTGGGGGCTCCTGGGGTATAAAGCCTTCGGCATATGGTGTAGCTGGCGATGAAGCTGACACCCTATAGGCGAGATCCGCCACAGACCTCTGGAGATCTCCTATCATTCCCATTAGTTCAAAAGTAGTAGGCTCACGAGCCTGATATAGCTGAGGGGCCCAGACCGGGTGCGCAACCGGCGATCTGGGTGGATGCGGCATATCAACAGTAGTTTCGCTGTGTAGGGTGATTCCCTGATCCAACGCGGCCGCCATGACCACGATCTCTTCTGAATTTTGCGTCATGTTGAGACACTAGCTATCCTGAATCAACTCTCTGATTCTCTGGACTGAAACGGAAAACAAGCAGTATTTCAGTCCCAAACAGATCAAACGCGGGTGTAGCCGAACAACTGCACTCTACCACTGATCTCTGTTCCCCAGAATCACTGTTCAAAATCTGAATCTGATACCCACAGATAACTGATTCCCCAAAATACTGTTGCTGGTGCCCTCAGGCCGGATACCCAATCTTGCAAACTGATATGCGCATTCCTGTAAAGATACACTCTAAAAGCACATAGCAAGTAAAAAGAGCCAAAACACCCCTATGTTGGGGTAGGGTTTCCCTGTCCTATTTTGTCAGGAGCTAGGGTTTCACTACGCACACAGCGGTTTCAAACAACCTATGATCGGGTAAGCAACCTGTCCTAGTTTGGAATGGTCACTATGGATTCCGAATATGCACTAGGTCGAATGGTCGAAAAGGGTGCCCCGGTAAAAACCGGGGTTTGTGTTCCCATACTGTCAGAGCCCATAACCGGTCAGCCTTATGGTCATACCTTGACAAGACAAGCCTCCGGCAAACCGTTCAGGAATGGCAGATGGCAAACACTGTGTTCCTAGGCGCACCAATGCACATGCAATGCAAAGAAACACATAAACGTAGTCAAAATAGGATATCATGAGTTCGAGTCAAGCTCTCTAAAATCCCCAGCAGAGTCGCCAGAAACTGTAGACGTCCCCGAACGCCCCGGGAGGGTTAAGTCCCATTATGTTCGTTTTTGCGGCTCTACTACAGTTCGGACTCAAATATTGTCACGGTTCTTAATCTGAACCAAAGAGTCCACCTCTGGCAAATCGTTTTGAAGAAAAACAGTTTTGAAAAGTAGTGCCAAACATGGACTGCTTTGCCAGATACAGAGTCGCCACCTAAATATTTTTAAAGGGGGAATTTAGGAAACCCTGACTCGGTGCCGAAGGCCACGTGTCCGTCCTCACCAAAGTGACTTGGCTCGGGAGCTTTGGTACGATCGGGGAAGGTCAGCTATGAGCACCCCCTTTCGCTCGGTCCGAAGACCGGCCTCTACTAACCGTGATATCCATTTTTGAAAACTTTACATGCTCTTATTCCGGTTATTAGCCTAGAATTACTATGTTATGCGCACAGCAAACAAGTATAGACTAGATCGCCTAATTTGGAAATAAGCATTGCATATCCGTTTGTTTTGAAAACACTTTGGAATTTGCTACTCGCAAGTAGGCTAAAACACAGATTTCAATGAGTTTTCCAACTCAAGCAATCCAACCTCCACCCACAGGCATTCAAGCAGTTTATCTCATGTAAGCACTTAGTCGCATGGTAAGCATACTGTCATGTCAACATTCACACGCATGCGAGATGCTAAAGCATAAAGACTTACATCGTACTCCGTGCCAAAACAATAAACCAGTTAGTAAACATGCATGACCTAGTTCATGTTAAAAATGGCTAATGCAACACATGCAAAGATGCAATCTAGACAGGCTCGGCTATCCTAAACATGGCATGTGAAATGCTACAAATAACACGTATTCAATTTGGAATTGAAATACAATGCAGTTTGTATGATGTGCCGAGCCCGATGCATGTATAACAAATGTATGGATGCACGCATGCATAGCATAAGGTATGCTAATTTAAATATGCCCTAATCTACCATCAAAGCAAGTAAATAAAAGGGAGAAAGAAGTGGGGGTTGGAAGACATACACACCACTCACCCACACTTATTACAGACTTGCCCTTGCTCGGAGGGACCAAAAGAATATACAAATTAATTAACTACGCAAGCTAATTAAATATTACAAATTGACTGATTAATTAACAAATTAGCTAGACTAATTAAAACAGTAAACCGCCTCGGGGTGAGGACTCAATGCATGCATGTTCGGACTCCGCTCGGAATCGCACTGCCATGCATGGTTTGCCTCTGTTTTCCCTGCTATCCTCCTCTGAAGGCTGCCAAAGTCTCAGGAATACTTCCTTGGGCACTGGAGATCACCACCGGCTGCACAGAATAGCCACCGGCTGCAGGATGTGGCCACCGGCACTGAATACATCCATCAGCCGAATATTGACTGCCGGTCGGCACTAAAAAGTGCCGGTCGACACAAAATGCCTGCAGAACCTGCAACTCACAGCAGCAGAGGACAACAACTTGCATGGCAATGTAATTCAAAGCATGTATGCACCAAACACACTCCTTATCATGTTGATGACTCAAAGGAAGATGTGCCTCGGTTCTCGGACCACCAATCACGCATTTCCATGCATGATGGCCCAAAGAACCAAGTGTGCAACTTTGATTTCAAATGCATGCAATGCAAACAATCACATAAGGGTGCTAAACCTCTATCACACACACTTTAAGAGGCCAAGCATGCATGCCAATGCAATGCAACCCTAAGCATGTTATCTAGCATGCAACATGGACTATGCAATACACTTATGCAAAGCATACAGGCAAACATGCAAGGCAAGCATGCAAACCAAGTAAATGATGGTCTTAGACATGACTTAGGCAGCTCCAAATAGGCCTAAAATCAGTAGCCAAAATGCTAAAATATGAGGGCCAAACACATATGCACACATGCACATGCTAAGGCACACAACTTAGGTATTAAACAAGCAACATTCAAGCACACTTGAAAGGAGATAACATGGGCAATTAGCATGCAATATAAAGCTCTGAAATCATGTTAAACATGGTGCCAAACCAAGTCAAAGTAGACCAAACAAAGCATGCAAATGGTCCAAGACTTAAAGCAAGTCAATGAGGCATTGAACTATACTTATGCAATACAATTATGGCATGCATTAGGCAACCAAAAACAGAGTTTTAACACATAAAACTAAGGCTAAAGGACCACTTAGATGGCATCTAAATGGCATGAATCCAAGGCATGCACAAATGCTAAAACACGAGGTATACAACACATGCTTTTAAAGCATTAAAGAGGCAACTAAGGCAAGCATACAAGTACACCAAAGGGACTGAAATAACATATAAGGTGATTCCAAACCACCAAAATGATGCAAACAAAGCATGCTACACATTCATGCTCAAGGCTAGCAAGCCTAAAATGCAAAGAGACTATATTAAGTATGCTAAGATTGACCCAAATGACTATGGACAGAGCTAAAGCATGGCAAAATAAGCACAAAACATTCATGAATCTAAGCCTAAAGCATGCTCAAACTAGGGCTAACGACCTAAGGCATGTTAAGGCAATACAAGGCATTACATGGCAACTATGCTAAGCATGCATAAGGGACCAAAACCAACATGATACAAAGTTATAATATGGAAATATGAGCACAAAATACAGCCATGGCATAACCAACAAACAACCAAACATGGGGCTCCCTCAAGAGGCAAAACTTGCCCTTTTCAAGGACATCAAGGAGAGGGGGTGGCCCTCTCCTTCTTAGGACTTTAAGGCATCATCTCCACCACTGAAATCCCTCAAGATTTCAGTGGTGAAGAGACCCCAACACCAAAATCCCGGATCTCAACAAAATAGCACAAAAATGGGACTTTTCAAGGCCTAAGGGTGGTCAAACCTCCCCAAAGCACAAAACACTCTTAATAAACAATAAAGAGGGCTAAAAAACAGAACTTTTATGTGTTAATCACTAAGCACAAAAACAGTTCTAGACTAGGTAAAAACAAGGTACAAGAATGGGGTAAAAAGAGCTAGTTTCTTACCCTTGTTGACCACCTTCACAAAGGTTGATGTTGTTGCTTCCTTGACCTCAAATCCAACCAAAAACTTCAAGAACCAGCCCTTAGAACCTCAGTAACCAAAGGAAGGTGAAACACTAGGTGTTGATGTGCAATAGTAAGACACAAACACCTAGCGTACAAACAAGAGAGCAAAAGAGAGATAGGATAGATATAGAATTTCTAACCTAAAACCAGAGCTTCTCCTCTGTCTAAAATGTCTAACTCTCCAATTTTTCTAACTCTTGAGCCAAGAGAAGAAGCCCTTCTCTTATAGGCACCAAAGCTTACAAGCTAAGTCAACCAAAGGCTCATCCCCTCCATACACGTGTATGGAGGGGAAGCAAAAGCTAAACAGCTGTCTAAAAATATCTCATAAAGCAGCTGTACAGTGGTCGGTAGGGCAAAATGGTCATTTTGCCAAAACAAGTGCCGACCGGCACAAAAGAGTGCCGACCGGCACAATATAGTGTCGGTGGCAACAACAACCAGCCGGTGGCCTCTAGCCACAGCCGGTGGTGTGTGGGGATGCCTCACAAGGCATTCCCTGCCCCTCCAAGGCAAAGCACAAGTGTTTGGTGCAAAACCAGACACGAAACGGTGGAGTCGAGAGATCCTGAGGCAAGGCGCGCGAGCCGAGACCTCCGGGAACTCAAGACGAACACAAACACGGATAATCACCGAGTGTTCAGACGGTGACGTCCAAGTCTTAAGGACGGTCAAAAATGGGGTGTCTACACTCATACCCACAGTGCCGAAATTGCTTCATCTTCATTCCTAGACACTTTTCCCTCCTAGATTCGTGCTTTATACGCGTTTTCCAACACCCTACGCAAAGTTGATTCGCTAAAATCTCTCAATTTCCTCCGTTTTGAACTGATTGAAACTTATTTTCGGAGCTTTTTTCTCCATTTTTGCCACTTGAGGTTTGTTTCCCTCAAGTTTGTCTTGAGTTTGACACCTTTTCCTAGGCTTTGACTTTTTCTCCCATTTTCTTTCTCTGAGAGTTGACTTTTGGCATTTTTCACTTATTTTGCTCATTTTCGCCTACTTTGTCACCTTCTTTCCAGATGGCAGACGACATTCCTCACGACGAAGGTCCACCAGGGATGGAGGGAGATCCTGAGTACATAGCAGTACCACCCAGAGTCCAACCTTTCGACTCGGAGAGATACCACCCCGAGGCACATGTACTACCGCCCAGTACAGTCCGTCATTTCAAAGAATTTGCACGAGGCGCACCAGCAGATCTCTTACTGCGAGAGCCAGAGTCTCACTTATCTCATGGCACCTCCGAGGTATACACTGTATTCTTACATTTTTCGCAATGTACTTTACATTTCCTGCATAGCTCACACTTTTGCACTGTATTTCATCTACTCATTCTGAACACATGTACACACTGTATTTTTTACTTTGCCTTTTATCTGCTCATTCTGAACACAGGTAGACTCTTGTTTTACCAGAGAATATGGGTCCACATCCGCGAGGGAGTGGTACATGGACCTCCCCGACAGTGTTTGCCAAATCATCGACGAGGTAGGGTTTGTTCTACATGGGGCTGTCGCACCTCATGGCGAGCAGGACCCTACTAGGCGCGCTGGTAAAGAGATGGTGGGATACCACCAACTTTTTCCATTTCTCTACCGCCGGGGATATGACGATGACCCCGTATGATTTTGCTATGCTGACGGGCATCGAAGTAGGAGGCCGGCCGATCCCATATGATACTAACATGGGCGAGTAGGAGGCTACCTGGATTTATTTGCTGGGGGCACACCTACCTATCTTCCGATCAGGGATGGTCCGGTACACCTGGTTTGCAGATCACTACAGAGGGACGGTGCCAGCGACCTGAGAGGAGACCGAACAGTATACTCGAGGTTTCTTGATGTTCCTCTTTGGCACTACCTTATTCGCCGACAGAGCGAACATAGTCAGGCTATATCTTCTGAGTGCTTTGGTGGACTTATCTCAGGTTCGGCATTACGACTAGGGCGGCGTTGGCCTCGCTACCTTGTACTACTATATGAGCTTGACCTCCCGCAGGAGCGGGAACAGAGTTGGTGGCTATTGGAGAGCCAGGAGGTATGCTTTACTTTTCTGCTTTACATTCTCTGGTATGCTTTTTGCTTTGCACTTTTTGTATACTGCACGCACCGCACACCACACACACACAGTCTAATTTCTGCTCTACTTCCCCTCGATTCACACTACTCATTGGGTCTATGAGACAAGAACAACAAATAACCACGGCAACCACACGCACGCCTCGGGTATCCACCACCACTAGCCCAAACACTCTCTACGTTCAACACTCCAACAAAATGGAAACTAGATTTCTTACCACAAAATCCTTGGTTACCTCGTTTAAGGAAAAGGTCACAACAAAACTCAACTCGAGACAAGACTCCAGTCTAACAAGTTCTTACAACGCCCAACAATCCACATAACCGAACGCCCAAAACTTGAGATTTAGAATTACAATTAAAGTGGCTACACCAACGCACTAAAAAGGTACAATAATCAACATTCCGTTCCAAAAGAAGGTTTTCATCTTTTTCTCAATTATAGGTAAACATCATCTCTTTACATCCAAAACATTTTCTCAAAAGTGTTCCAAACTCACACCAGTCACCAGTCAAAATGCATTTTCTTTCTTTCAAACAACAATCCAAAATTCGTTCATTTTAATTTCCGCTCCACCGTAACAACCAGTGGATCCCTGCCGTTAACCAACAACACCCATCACCCACATGGTGATGCCATGACCGTAACAACATAACATAGCTTTTCTACGATATTAATTAACATAATACAACAATTGTACCATTCCGTTCAGTCAATAACATTATTGTTACCACACAAGTTATTATTTACACAAGATAACGACACGATCATATAAACTAGTTAAAATAGGAATTGTTCTTGTCATCTTAAAAGAAAGAATATCTTTTTCCAAAATTTTATTCGAATTCGTGCTGTTTTCCAGTGAAGGATTTGTATTATAAACTTCGAGCAAAAACAATTCATTTTGTAATTATTTTTCTCAAAACAAGCTTTAAGGTTTTACCCCAAGGGTTTTAATTAAAATAGAATGCCAAGAAAGTTTTCAAAAACCAACAATCACTTATCAATTTATCTTCTCAAAAAGAACCCAGTGAATCCCCACCATCACCCAATCACATCCATTACACTTACAGTGTTGTCACAACGAGACAACCATATCTTCCAATACAACAACAAATAGAAATAATCATGGTGTTAGATGGAACAATGCAACACACATAACTTTCCAAATTCCGAACGTTCCGGACCAACACAAACATTAACTTAAAAAAGAGCAACGGCACCCAAAAGCTTATAAATATTCCCAACCCAGAAGCTAACACTCTATCTCGATTCATGGTTTCAATAACTTACACAGAGATGCACGCACCAATAACCACACACAAACGCAAGGCCCTAGGCACAACCCACGGCACCACGCCACCTACTAGCCAAAATGTACTAATTTTCCAAAAGCTCAACTTTACAACCCACATTTAAACCGTTCTAAAGTGACTATTTGTCACCCATCTTGACACCATTTCACTTAACTAATCATCTGAGAGTTTCCGCTCCCGGTCTTCAAACACCTACTTACCGTTCTCAAAGGGATTCAATTCACACGCTTAGATGGCCAACACACTCTTATACCCAACACAAGACCGAGTAGGTCAACGGTGATCACGCGATCCGGGTTACTCAAGACAACTCTTACCAACGGCACGCTCGTTACCTAAAACACCAACCAGTCATCGCTCTAGTAATACTTCAAGTATCTAGCCATGAAATTCTTTTACCCACTCAAATCTTCACCAAAATCTAGCAACACTACAAGCTCATTTCACACACCTTTATTAACTCACAATCAACCTCGACACAGCACTAATCCTATTCATGGACGAGAGGACCCCAATGAACTCACAAATCACCAAATTTCAAACACACTAAGCAGCACACACAAACACCATTCTCACTACTAACCGAGGTGTAAACCTCATACCCTCTTAGACATTCCTACATCATTTCCGCCAATCTTCACAAAATTCTAAGGTCTCACACTTCCTCAAACTTAATACTACATTGTCAAAAATTTCTCGCAGACTTTTCAATCCCCATCAACAATTTCTAAATTAAACAAAATCAAAGGCCATCACAAGACCATCACAAAATAATTCAACAGTTGATACACAATAGTACTAGGATCACCAATTCCATTTACACATTTCATTACACATACATAACAAGGAAATTCAAGTTTCATCAGAAAGCCCCACACGTGAGGATAACAAATAACAATACATAACTACGGCGCCTTAGCATTCTACAACACACCAATCAATCGCTAAAGTTTCACAATTTATAGTGTAGATCTCTAAAACAAAAGTCCCTCTCAAAGGTAACACTACCACGCTGGTTTAAAAGTCGACCCTTGCAAAGCTTCCGAAGCCTGGCCACTTCGGGTCTGAGACCGATAACGTCCTCAACTAGACTGATGGAACAAGGTCCGACCAGATTCTGAAACACCGGAAGGATCTACACGTAAAGGACAAAAACGTCTAGCATGGCCCCGCTGACCACAATCAAAACAAACAATGGACTGAGTCTGGGAGCGAGCATGCGTTCGCCTCCATCTCTTGCTAAGTCTAGGATGCTTATGAACTGTAGGAGTTACCGATATGGCCTCCTCTCTAACTCGACCAACACTGCTAGCCACGACCTCTCTGTGGGTCGCTGCCTCGACTAGGTCAAAATAATTCTCCCATCTAGATTCAATCACCTTCTCCCGGATATCATCACGCAACCGCCTCTCAAACTCATAACAACGACGCTCCTCTATTGCCACCAATTCTGGAGCGAATCTCGACAAACTAGTAAACCTCCTCCCAAACTGAGCCAAAGGAGTAGCACCCTAGCGCAACTCGATAAACTGTTCCCTCAACCTTTCCTGAGCAGAAGGAGGGAAATACTTGGCCAGGAAGGCCTCGATAAACGTAATCCAAGTGGTACCTATGGTACCCTTCACATACTTCCACTAATAATTTGCAGCCCCCTTCAACTAGAAGGCCGCCAAAGAAACCCTCAACCCCTCGTCCTCGACTCTGAGTATGTCAAGAGTCTTGGTAATCTGTTCCAACCAACTCTCCGCCTCCAGCGGTCTTGCCTCTCCCAAAAACTCCGGTGGATTGGAGCAAAAAAAAACCCCTTAGTAAGCTTGAGGGTACGCTCGTTGTCCCTCTCAGTGCGAGCTAGAGCATCCTACACCGCTCTCACAACCTCGCGTCCAACTTCCTAGCCGACAGCCGATGCTGTAACAACAGGTGCTAGGGGAACCGACATGCCCCTACCGACACTCCGATTACACATCCATCCTCTAGTTCCCTGTGTAGACATCCTACAAATTCAAAAACAAAATCAACTAAGTGCACGACGCAATAGCCTCCCTGAGGCACACACTCTCACCACCACGACCATGAACCCTTCCCGACATCTTAATTAAGGAACAAAATGAATAACTTAGCATATAATTCCAAATGTGCTCGCAACTTGCCTCACACGTTGAGCTAGTACAATTATATACATTCTAACACACAAACAATTCAATTCACTCCACATAAGCACGTAGTCACATAAACACATACGAATTATCCTTTAGCGATGTGATTCGTCCCATGAGAAATCAAGAATTCTTAGTAGAATGAGTATTGATCAAGTACCCTTCTAATAAGACATCAAGAAATCTAATAGGTGCAAATAACATCCCAAAAGTCTAATCCCATACCCACATAGTCACATAAGCATGCTATCACATAATCACATAGACAAAACATTTCCTAATCATGCGAAATGAACCCATTGTGGTATAACAACCACCTCCCGCGAGCCCCAAGTATTCAAACCCGGTAGCTCTAATACCAAGTTGTCACGCCCCGAAATAATCCCACTTAACTATTACGTCAACCCATTTCCAAAATGAGATATAAACTAAAATCATTTACATAGTTCCAAATGTTTACCAAAGTATTCTCACATGCCATTATACATTTATTTATACACTAGTACATGAATCAATAGCATGGAAGAGAAATCATTAAATCATAACGAATAAGGCCCTCAAGGGCTTACAAGTTCCAAGGCAATAGCCCGGTTACACAAAATGGTCTCTCGGACCCATACACATTAGCCCTTGGCTTTACAAAATTTTACACCAAAGTACAAGAGTAAAATACTCTTCACAATCACGTCCACACCATCAACTCGGCGAGATCACCACATTTTTACCTGCACCAAATCCCATAAGGGTGAGCATAAAGCCCAGTAGAGAATTCTTACAAAGTATATACAGTTATGCATTATCCTCAACATAAAATAAACGTAAATGCAATGCCATGCCAAAGTTGATAAATGAGGAAAATATTCATTTCAATGCACTTTCTCAAAATCACCATGTTCTCAATATTAGCTTGTAGTCTCATCGATTTCAAACTTCCAAAATTAATTCAATGGGGACGGTAAATACAACACTGGTAATCCCTAGGCTAGTGTCTGCAAGTAGTCTCTACGAGCACTACCAAACTGTCATTTTTACCGGTGCTAACCGGAAGGCTCGACACCTATCCGCGCGGCTTTCGGGTCTTTCACCCTGGACACTCAGGCCAACTTATCAAATTCATCTACACCCCCTATCCGGACTTACCAACGTATTTACTCCATACACATTTCCATTAGTTCTCATGGTAATATAATCTTTCTCAAATAAACATGATAAGAATGCAACAATGGTAATAATTCACTTCATGCACATTGATGATATAAACTCAAATGGAAATGAGATGCAATAATTAATATCTCATAACATTTCTCTATTTCCAAAATGTCTCAACAACAATAATAAACAAATACCTTTCCACTTTCACAAATATGTTTCTCATTGCGCAAATAATCATGTGTCTTCAACACATCAGCACAAGTTCTCAACACCAACCGATCATGACCAAACCTTTCAACATGGCCAACATATCATCTCTCATTTCATTTCCCCATTACATTATAATTAAGCCTTTCACATCATCAATGACACTCAACAACTTTTCGTATTACAACATTACCAGATTATATGAAATTTTCAAACATCATCCTTCAAGATTTCAATTTTCATTACCCATGGTGCTCAACAATTATCATCTTACCTCATTACAAGTTCAAGTGTTAGCAACAATGTTAAAATACCATCTCATATCCCATGTGTCAAGTATGTTGTTATTATGATAAACATTTGGTGAAACTTACTCTCATACATCCTCTTAACACAAGAAAGTAAATAATTTCAAAGACATTTTCATTATTTTGTAAAATCCCCAATTTCTAGGGTTTTTATCAAAAACTCAACATTTCTTCACTTTATGATGAAAACATCATCAAAATCATCCTTTTTAAACAATAAATAAGAAATCACAAGGATCAACTTAGAAACATTTAAACATTTAAACCCTCATTTGAGAAATCTCATGATCTTTGAACCAAAACCAAAACTCTCAAAACAAATTCAATAGAAACACAAAATCAACATTTAACTTGCAAAACATGTATATATAACTCAAGAATATCCCTACCTCAATGTTTGGTGAAGAAAATGTGAAACCCTAGCTCCTAGAGTGAGAGAGAATCTCGGATTTCCATCACCCAAGTGAAGCCCCAACCTTAGATCTTCAAGATCTTGAGAGGAATGATGATGTTCTTGACCCAAGATGAGCAAAATCAAAGAGTTTTAGATGTTTGAGGTGTTTTGTAGAGAGAAGGAGGAGAAATGTATATTTTAGAGTGAGAGGGAGATGAGTATAATGAGAGATATATTTGGATCAAAATGATACAAAAAATAGAGTTTCGGACTGCCCAGTTGGACGCTCGTGCGCTCTTAGACAGTAGCCAATTTCTGGGTGTCAAGCTTGTGCGGTACAATTCCACACGTGTGGCCTAGGGCCCCGCACGTGCGGTCCTGGCCCAGCAGCCCAAAGTTTCAACTTCGTCCCCGGCACCCCGAACTCACCCATGCACCCTCCGGGACAAACAAAAATTCAACACCGGAAGAAAAAGAATTTGGAAACCATTTCCGGACACTTCAATTCAACAAGAATAAAAAGAGAACGAAGCGGAGGAAAGAAAAAATAAAGAGAAAAAGAAGGCCGGTCGTCACAGGGATATCTAGGCATGTGTTGATGAATTTCATGTTAAGTTGTTTTGCAATGTGGGCACTAGGAATCTAACATTTAGCAAATTCAAGACTTGTGTTTTTCAAAAAATAATAAACTCTCTTTAGTGTTAATAAGGCCTGTAAAGTGGTATTAACAAAATTTTTTGTATGATTAATTTTGTACTAATCTGTCATTTGCTACAATAACCAAATGTGTAAAGGAATAAAACTAAATAATTTCCTTCTTTTTGTGTGTTTTTGTTGTTGTGTGTGGTTTATTAAAAAAATTTGTTTGTTGTTTATCTTTTACTCCATGCATCTAAGTTTCTCCAAATTGAAAGAAAGAAAGAAAAAAAGAAGAAAAAAAAAAAAGGGAAACAATTGAAGCAGGAGTGATGGTACCAATACTAATATAGGGTAGAAAAGCTATTACTAGGGGCATTGGCTATATTGTTCAGTCTCTATGTATCTACTACTTCTATTATGATCAAATAAGATTTGGCTGAAATAGATGTTGGCTAAAGTTATTTTATGAATATGATAATTGCCGAAACTAGCATTAAATCCCAGAAAGTGCTCTCTCTATCTCTCTGTACTTCTCCTTCTTCTTTTAGTACTAGAACACCTTAAGTTAGTCTTAAATTTTGGAATTTGAAGCACAATATTCTTGATTTCTTACTTCCTAATTTAGTTAATGCTAATTTACCAATAGGTCCTACTTTTGGGACTAATTACCCATTAACTCCTATTAATAAATTTATCAATCTCTCTTGTTTTTATGAATAAATTTACAGTGATACATTTATTTGTAAGGAACTATAGGTAAATAAGTCCAGTTAATACGATTGATTGGTAAGAGTGTCCCTTTATTTAACTTCCACTATTTTTCTTCATTTTGCATTTGGTCAAGGTTTTACATGCATAATCCTAATGTCAAAAGATGAATTATCCATTTCATATCATGCTCTTGGGGGACATGAACATTATTTAAGCACTGCAAATTATTTTCTCTTTCCAACTTTGGTTTTATGCTTCACTTGTTATAAGGGCTTATGTTACTTCTCAACATGCAGGATAAGGTTTACATATCCATGACAATGGGGGACTCCCACTGTAAATGCTATGGATGCTTTTATAATGATGGTTACAGCTATGATTGCCCTTGTTGAGGTTGATTTGTTCTAGTGAATTTTTGAAGTCTTTTGATTTTATATATAGCTGGTGTATAGATGTCACCTGTAGCTCGTATGATTATTTGTTTTGCATGAAATTATTATTTTAAGTTGGAATATACTTGGCTTGCATGCAATGTTGACATTAAAAGTTATTCTTTTGTTTGGATGGTTGTAAGTGAAATAGATGCAGATTGTAGAATAGATGATAATATATATGTATTGTTTTGTTTGTGTACCTGTTACATGTTACATGGGATACATGCAGGTTGTGGACAAATTAATTAAAAATAAAATAAAATAGAATAATATTTTGGCGACTAAACAATTGGTAGCCAAAAACGGAGTAAATATTTTTAGTGACTAAATAGTTAGTAGCTAAAAAAAGAATTAAATGGAACAAATTTTTTGACAACTAAATATTTAGTAGCCATAAAAAAAGACTTTAGGCAACAAATGATTTAGTAGCCAAAAAAAAAAAAAAAAAAAAAGAAAAAAAATACTTTTGGCGACTAGAACTTTAGTAGCTAAACAAAAACGTTACTTTAGGCGACTAAACCATTTAGTAGCTAAAAGAAATAAGATAATAAAAAAAAATTAGCGACTAAAAGTTTGGTCGCCCTAAATGGTTAAGTTTTTTGCAACAAAAGATTTTAGTCACTGAAAATATAATGTTAAATTTATTATGAACTTTTGGCGGCTAAAAAATTAGTCACCAATTAAAGTCTTTCAGTGACTAAATAATTTTTAGTCGCCAATTGAAGACTTTCAGCGACTAAATAATTTTTAGTCACCAATACCTTTCCCAACAATCATCTAGCAACAAAGCTGGCAACCAAAAAGTTTAGTTGGCAAAACGTTTTGGTGACTAAAATATAACTTTTTGTGACTAAAAATTTAGTCGCCAAAAGTGTAATTTGTTGTAGTGCCAAAATCCAAAAACATGTGCATAGATTTTTCCATGGTGTATGTATGATTAGAAAATGATAAGTAGGTGATCTAACAATTCAAGGCATGCTATTGATTAAATCTAAGAGAAACTACAATTTAATGGAACTTCCATAAAAATAATTACACATTCATATAAAAATTTAAGATTTTAATTATTAATATTTATAAAATTTATCACCGATTTATAATTACTTTTCAAAAATATCATTGATTCATATTTCCCTTAAATCTATGTTATGAAAAGTCCACCAATATTTTTGTATATTAGAAGTAAAAATACTTCAACTACTTACTAATAGGATGCCGACAATTATGATTGATTTTACTTTATCTCCTCAATTAAAAATCAGGAAATTTTTTTTTTAAGATCATTGATATTAAGATTTTATAAGATAAATGACATATAATATTTTTATAATAGTTAAGGTTACTCAACATTTTCACAGAGAAAATTCGATTCAGAGAAATTTCAGCCATGACACAAAGAAATTTTAATTTTCACAAAAAAGTTTCGAAATTTCTCTAATATGATCACAGAAAAATTTCATCGAGGGATCTTAGCTAATAAAAAAAAATATTGGACCACTCCTACTACATAAAGTTAGATAGGGATGTTTTACTAATTTTTCTTAAAAATTACTCAGCTTGTTTGGTTTTGGTTTCCAAAAAACACCTTACAAGAAATTCTATTATTTTATTTTTCGTATTTTTTTTGTTTTCAATGATTTTTTAAAAAATATTTTAAGCAATTTTTTTAAATTTTAGACACCCCTAACATAAATACACTTAAAAAGTATAATATTTGTGAACAAAATGTTTAACAAATTCACTAAATACCAAAAATTAAAAAAAAATAAAAATTCAGTATATTTTTCATATTTTTGTATATTTATTAATTTTTTAAAATATTTATTCACCAATATTTTACTATTGAGATACATCTAAGTAAGGTGCATCTAAAAACGTAAAACAATTGCTTAAAATTTTAAAAATATTCACTAAAAACAAAAAAATATGAAAAACAAAAAACTAAATTTTTAAAAAACTGAAACCAAACACACTGACTACATTTTTTCTTTTTGATATTTTAATTTGTTTCAATCTTAGCTATCTAATAAGAATATGCTATGAAAAATTATTTTAAAAAATGGGATGTGAGTAGCCCATAAGGTTTTTTTTGGCTATTTTATTCATAAAAAGAAAAAATAGGCTAAAAAGCAAATAAGATAAAATATCACATCCAAACCATAATCATTTCATTTTTTCTCTCACAAAAATCAAAAAATCCAAAAAGCCTATCACATCCAAACCATAATCATTTCATTTTTTTCTCTCACAAAAGTTAAAAAATCCAAAAAATATATCTCAAATCAGGCTTTTTAGCCTCAAACTAAAATAGCTAAAAAATTAAAAAGGTAAAAAGCCAATCTACGTCCCAAACAAAGGCTTTATGATCAAAATGCATGTTAAAAAGTTGATCTGTATGTGACAGCTATGCGTATATTTTACCACCAAAAAAAGAGAGAAATTTCAGTTTATCCCCTCAATTATGAGTGATATTAATTTACCTCTTTAATTAGAAATATATATAACATTATCATAAAAATATATAACTTCATTTTTTAATCACAAATTATCATAACTCTACCAGAAAATTAAGTAACATTTACCACCAAAATTCATAATATACAATACAAGAAAATAGATTACTGTAGAGATGATAAAATTACCAAATCTGATTGTATTTGTCTCAATCAAATTTTAATAAAAAAAGATTAGGAGAGTATTGATTGATTTGGTTAAATTATAAGAGTAAGAACATCTCTACTTAAACTTTTAAAATTTGTTTTATCCAAAGATTCAGGTGCAAAAATATTAAGACCATAAGAACAAATCTATGTAAAATGACCAAACTACCTATTATTATTTATCCACCCATTGTAAACTTATTATTTTTTTGAGTAATGCTAAGAATCCCAAATGTAATACTAACATTTCTACCAAATGTCTCACTGTGGGTCTCACACTAATATGGTCGTTTGCACACCAAAATATTATATTTGAAAGTAAGTAATAACTACTACTCCGTAGAACAACGGTTAAGACTAGGTCGATCCTCAGGAACTAATCGAGTTGTGTTGATTGAAAAATAATAATTAAAGTCATTAAAAAAATAGATTTTGAAAATATTAAAATTAAATTTAATTAAGATAATAAAACATAAAATCAAATAAGAAATATCTCGGAATTTTGAATCCACCACTAACCTTATAATTAGGGATTATTGTATTAGTTTTCAGAAAATCATTAATTTGGATAAAATGATATAAGTTGATCAGAAATACATCGTTTAGGGGATTTGTATATTAAAACCAGAAAGTCACGAATCATCTTCCCTTAGTACGGACTGTTACCGCTAAACTAAACTGGGTGGTTTAGGATGATCTAAATAAGTGCACTTTTTTGCTTTTTACAAAAAAATGTGCAGAAAAGTAGAGAGGTGATGTGACCTAAAAAAGATAAAAAGATAAAAAGACTAAGGTTGATACACAATCCGTTTTACTAGGTATGACTTGTCTAACAATTTTAATACACAGCAGTGAAAACATGTGTATATCATGATTTGAATAAAAGATTTATTGCAACAAAATATTTGAAAGTTATACAATTTATCCAAATCAAATCAAAACTAAAAATACTAAATACAATAAACCCTAATTGCTTGGTCAAAGTTTCATCTCTACCTTAAGGGGAAAATATTAGTTCCTAACATCCATATAACTACCACACTCTAATATACAAATTATACTCTCCTAATTTCCCTTTATTTCTTTCTTTCTTCTCTCTTTCTTCTCTTGGCTTCCTTAGCCTCTGCCTCTGTGTCCTCCTCCTTCCCTAATTCCTTTGCTTGCCTTTTGGAGGCAATTCAACCTACACAAAAACAAATAAGATAATCTACTAATATTATATATTATATATGAAATATATATAGTGGGCTTCGAATTGAAGTCAAAATAGGTCGTGTGATTCGGATCGAAGTCAAACCAGATTTGAGAAGAAGAATCGCAAACGAATTGAAATTTGTAATGAAAATCGTTCATCCAATCCAACAAATAGCAAAAACAATGTTTGTGAATTTGAATAGACCACTCTCTTGTCTCTCTAAAAGGCTCATATTTATTCAAAATTAAACAGATAGATTGAGATTAAAAATAAAAAAATAAAAAAAACAGATAAAAAAATGAACAAGTAGGAAAATAATTTGAACAAATTGATATAAATTTGAATAGATAGGGTAAAACAATTGAACAGATAGGAAAAAAAAATTGAATAGATAGACAAAAAAATTTAAACAAATGGAAAAAAAATTGAACAGATAGATATAAATTTGAATAGATAGTCAACGAAAAGTCAAATAGAAAGATTAAAAAAAAAAAGTCAAGGAATAAAATTGGAAACAAAATGTTCTCAAGGACGTCTCACTAAATTATTTTATAAAGGATGAACCTCTCATCAACAAAAAATATCTACTAGACCTAATGCTTTAGACAATTGTTAGAGTGGATTTTTCATCAATTTTCTCCTTCAAATTTATAGATAATAAAATAAAATATTTTTGTTTACAACGGAAATAAAGAGATACAGGTTGCTGATTTTGAATAAAAATTAATATATATGTATATTACCATATTTTAAGAATACTATTGTTGGTAAAAAAAAATAAAAAAATTTAAAAGTCATGACATAACATGAGTTGATTGACAATCACAATTTGTCACAAAATTGTGCCGTTAGATGTTTTAATTGACCAAAAAAAAAAAGGGCCATCAAGGGGTTTTCATGTCAAAATTGACATGAAAGGGTAGTGTTGATACTTAATATTAAAATATATCATTGTTCAAAACTTGCTACAATCATCATCATCCACTACAATAAATAAAAATTGAAAAATGTTTTGTGTCTTGAAATTTTTGCCCCCAAATGCCCCTAATTTGTGAAATGACGTCGTTTCACAAATTCAATTTTTTTTTTTCTTCCTCCAGTTTCAGACGCAGTGAGGAAAAGAAGAGAGAGAGAGAGAGAAAGAGAAAGAGAGAAAGAGAAGGGGAGAGAGAGAGAGAGGGGAAGCAGATCACCGATCGCGTCGCCGATCGCCAATCGCCGCGCCTCCGCCTCCGCCTCCGCCGATCGCCGCGCCTCCGCCTCCGTCACCGATCGCCGCCTCTGCTCGTCGCCTCCGCCTCTGCTCATCGCCTCTGCCTTCTTCTTCCTCCGTCTTCTTCCTCCATTTTTTAGGCCCCCTCTAGTCCTTCTTCCTCCCCCTCCTCCTCCTTCCTCCTTCCTCCTTCCTCCTCCGTCTTCTTCCTTCTTCTGCTGGAAAAAAAAAATGGAATTCGGAGCATTCGGGGGAGCTCAGATTCGAGCTCCCAATCGGTTCTGATAAAAATTTTAGGACAAAATTTTCCGTCTCTAGAAAGTGAAAATTTTATTATAAAAATTATTTAGAGATCAATTTGTCACTAAATGGTCATGCCAAAATGTTTACTATTTTTATACTAAAATTTTGATCCCAAAGTATATAATAACTCTTTATGTTTAATTTTGTCACTAAAAATATAATAATGACACTTTTAATAATCAAAATATGAAAAATGATATACAAATCCATTTTATAGATTAAATAATATGATTTGAATTTATTTGAATGTGTAATCTACCCTTGTAAAAAAATTAAGAACGTGTCATTATTTTTCATTTGTTCCTACAAACAAATAGTAATGTAAAATGAAATGGAGAAATTTATCATGACTGGACCATTTCATTCGTAAATATATTTGAAAGGATCATGCTGAGGACAACAAAGAAAGAAGATGCAAATATATATATATATATATTTATATATATCACAAAACAATTTTTACATATTCTAAAATGTTTTTACAAAATTTAATATACTATCTACATTACTGACAACCCAAATTGAAATCTCTATATTACTGCAACCCAAATTGTCTTCTACCAAGTACTATGGTAAATCTTAATATTACATTTCACTCCAATATAGTATAACAATCTCCATTTTCCAAGAGGAGATGTAGTTTATATAGAAGAAACAACACACAAAGTTGTAATTTTTCAATTAAAAAAAAGTTAATTACACCAAGAGCCCCTCATTTATGAACCCGTACATATTAATTTTCTCAATTATGAAAATCATACAAATATACTTCTTTTGGAGATGGTTTGAAAGAATCAAAGTGATATATTTTTACAATTAAAGAGGCCAATATGTACGGATTCATAAATAAGGGGGTAATACTCACTGATAGTTGAGGGTTTTGGGTGTAATTAACCTCTCTCTCTCACACACACACACACACAAACACAAAAAGGCAATGTTATGACCTCAAAACCTTCACTTGCTTTTCCTTTGTATCAATCCTTCAAGAATAGGATAACCGAGAACTAGAATCAATGATGAAAGAAAAATCTGTCCAAACATCTCCCCAAAATTTCTCTCAGTAATCACCATTTTCGCTCCACCAATGAAACATACAATGTTCAATATGACTAATATTGTCAAAGGCACCATGAAAATCTCAGCTCCCTTGAAGTCAAATTTTCCTTTCTCATATTTTTCGAGCTTTTCTTGATCAATGGCTTTGTTCGTCAACCTGAAACTCGCTTTGGTAATGCCTACCCACTTCATCAGAACATCTAGGCATCCGAACAAGCATGCTGTGACAAATTTTATCTTCCCAATTCTCTGTTCATTCCACCATGTACCTATTGAGCCACCACTAGAGAGGACTTCATATAAATGTTGACAAAGGGCGGATGTATATACACTCGCAAACGCTACAAACCATGGGTTTGAAATCTGAAACAACAATTGAAATGGATGGGAGGTTGTTGCCATGAGAGTAGCATGAAGGAAAAACAAAAAAACAAAACAAAACAAATTTGGCATAGAACATAAGTTAATTAAACAAAAGGTACGCGTCAATAATCATTCAAGTGATCAATGCAATCAAAATATCATCTAGACACTACAAGAAATTAAGGTTTTAAAGATAAATTTTTAGGGACAAAAATAATTTGTCTGCAAAAATTATACTTTTAAGGATAAAATCAAATAATTTTAAAAAAATATACATTTAATCATGTTATTACATTTTATAGACAAATTTATTTGATTGTAAAAGGATTAGTTACTTTTCCCTATAATTTTAGTTGCTCCCTAATAAACTCAAATCATATATTATTGTATTTTATATATTAATTTTTGAACTCATAATCGGGACTATCGAAAACAAAAATAAAAAAAGCATCAAGTTTCATAATCCCTCTCCCTCTCTCTCAAATCCCTAATTTCTTTTCTTATATCTCCTCTGCGGATTCGATATATGAACTCAATGGTTCTTCTCTACGGATCTCGTTGATTGCTTCTGATTTGTGGTTCATCATTGTCTCATAGCATCTCTCTCCAGGGCTGGATCACTCCATTGCCGCCTCATCTCTCCTCAATTTTCCGATTTTCCGAGGAATCTCCGGTAGCGATTTCAATTAGGTACCATATATTATCAACTTATTTGATAATCGACTATCATATTTATGAATCGCCTATCATATATATTATAATTGACTTATGAATGGGACTTAGAAAATGAAAATGAATATGACATTCGACTATCATGTATGTATCTGTATAATCGATTTGATGTAGCAGCAGCCTCTTGGATGCTTTTAACATTCTGAGATTTGAGTGGAAAGTATCTTGGGGTTTCTATTTGCAAATTTAGATTCTCTACATTACATGGTTTGTTGGAATTGAAGTGAATGGAGATCTCTCTATTTCAATGCATGATATATGGATGTAAAATTTGAAGTCAATTGTTTATAATTATTATTTCAATATGGATACGTTTTTGTTTTTGTTTTTTGGTTTTTTTTTTTTTTTTTTTTTTTTTTTTGAGAACTAATATAGATACGTGGATGTAGTAATCCACATTTACAAACCATTGAAATCTCTTATTTCATTCATGTAATGATGAGGATCATATCCAATCTAGGCCTCAGTCCATCATAGATCGTCCAACTGCATAGCTGGTTCCTGTGGCAAGTTTTTTTTGTGTTCTTCATTTTTCTTTGTTTGTTGTGATTATTGTTAATCAAAAATCATTGAGAAAAGGTAAAATGAGTTCTAATTTGACAATTTGATTGTTTGTGTTCCTATCTTTCTTGTCCTTTACTTCGTTTTTGAACCAAAGCTTAGGAAGAGCAAATGAATACGATGGAAAGTAGGTAAAAGAAAACCTATATGTAGGCCTTTGGGACCTAAACAATACGTGTGATGACTCTCTCTTTTCTCATATAGGCCTTTAATCATCCAGTGATTGTTTTTTAACCATGGACCACAGAATAATACAGAAGAACATCTTTTGAATATAAGATCCAAACAAGACATATATAGTTGGTGATACTCCATTAATTATTTTTTTAGGGTATCGCTTATTTATAATTTCTACTTTATTTAATATTTTAATTGTAGAAAATATTTTCAAATTTTTGTAGCAAGTTGATTTAGTTTAATCTTTGTTAACTCTTGAATATTGATAGTAAATTTTGGACGGCTTTGTGTACTAAGATTTATGTGTGATTGCTGCAGATACTACAATTGGCACATTAAATTGCAATCTATTAAATTAATCTATCATTGGATAATTTTTAATTGGTAATCTATTTTAGAGTTTGGCCTATTCTATGCAGGTCCTGCAAGCTTGCATTGATTTGAAGCTTGGGAGCTCTCTGCTAGATTTTGAATGCCATTTCAATGAAGCCATTGAGAAGAAGATGCGATGAGTTGAGTTGTTTTGTCATGTAGGTAGATATAATTCCAATTACAATATGTTCATTGAATAGTTGAATGCTACAAACAATACTTATGGCACTAACCTTATAAATTGGAAATAATATTTTTGAAATCTTTGTTAGTTTATGATATACAATCAAGATATTACATACTAATGAATCAGATCATAGTATTTGTTTGTTATTGAAATATTTTTTGATTAAGTCTCTTTGAATGTGATGAGCATTTTTTTTTTCGTGTAGTTGAATTTTAATTTGGAGATGAATAGATGGTCTAGTGATATGTTTAATATTTTCTTTTTGGTTGTTGATAAATCAAGAAAAGAATATAAGTTGATATTCATACTAGTATTTTTAGAGTAATAGTTACACCAAAAATAAATAAATAAATAATAAAAAAAGAAAATCAAACTTTTAGAGACCAATTTTGGTTGTCTCAAAAAAATTGTAACCTTTACACAGCACTTTCATTTGTTCTAAAAACTAAAACTTTTAGAGACCCCACTTTCATTTGTCCCAAAAACTAGACTTTTAGAGACCAATTTCTGTTGTGTCAAAAACTAATTTTTGTTTCCATAACTACTCCACTATAATTAGATTTTTAGAGACAAATTTTGGTTGTCTCAAAATCAAAACTTTTTACAACCACATATTTTTGTCTTTAAAAGTCTATTTATAGTGACAAATACAAAATTCTGTCTCTAAAAGTTATTTTTTGACTTTTCCAAACCGCCATTTGGGACAAACTTCGAGACGGAGAAAATTGGTTTGCTAAAGTTTTTCCTGACAAATATTACACTTTTAGGGATGGAATAAATTTATCCCTAAAAAGCTGATTTCTTGTAGTAAGAAATCAACTTTACAAAATTAAAACTTTTTACAACCACATATTTTTGTCTTTAAAAGTCTATTTATAGTGACAAATACAAAATTTTGTCTCTAAAAGTCATTTTTTGACTTTTCCGAACGGCCATTTGGGACAAATTTCACGACGGAGAAAATTGATTTGCCAAAGTTTTTCCCAACAAATATTACACTTTTAGGGATGGAATAAATTTATCCCTAAAAAGCTGATTTCTTGTAGTAAGACTCAATTTGGCTATTACTAAAGTGTATCTCAATCTTTAAATCACTTACCGTCGCCTAAAACTCACCAAAAAAACCTTAAAATTTTCTTAAATAAGGAATTCCTCAAATGTAATTAATATGCTCCAAAATCATTTTTGAACTATTGTGAGCAGAACAAATTCACGGGAAATTCTCAAAAAGTAATAAATTTTCCCCAATATCATTTTTGAACAATTGTGAGCAAAACAGATTAAGACTATCAATTTTCATAGTACTTAACACGCTTATTAATGAAAATAATAAATCTAACCCTTATGCTATTTTAGATTCAAATTAATGTGTTTCGAACTTAACCAAGTTATATTTTAATTGAATTTTGGTATCATTTTCCAAATAAACGGTGTTCACTTACCATATTTACCATTTCTTAGTTCACCTTGTTAGGTATGAAAAGGCTTGACATCCTTTGTACCATGTAATGGTTACAAATGAGGCCCTTTCAAACCCAAACCCAAGTCCTAGTTCCCCAAAGCATGAGATTATGCATATGGAATAAATTTATATGCAACCTTTATACAATAATGTGATTGTCAAACCATCATTTTAGAATATGAAATCAAGAAAAAAAAAAAAAAAAAAGAATGTAATTAGAACATACCTTGGGATACAAGGGAATACCGTTCAGAAGGCACAACTGAGGAATAGTTCCATATAACAAGAAAGCAAATGATTGGAGGTATGTAAATGTCAGGTTTCCGTAGCACATGCTTTGAAGCGTAGACATCCTTGACATACCATATGTGAGAGGGCTAAACCTTGAAAGACCAACTTGAAGCAATCCCGAGCTCCATTTCATTTGTTGAACCATGGTGTCCTTCATGTCGATGGTGGTACAACCTAAGAAACACGGTCTTTTTGGATAAAGATAGATGGAACGCCAACCTTTAGAGTGCAAAAGATACCCCGTGAACGTACTTTCCAACAAGCTATCATAAGAATAACCTATCTGTTACCAAGAAACAATAATTTTACCGTCATCAAAAGTGTACTATTATGTTTGAGAATGATTCAAAACATCGCAGTAAGATTTTGTACTTGCCTCTTTTCCCCATTTTGTGCCATTTTCAAATGTGCAAGAAGCCAAGTTCCTTGCTTCTTCTGAAACAATAGCTGATAGCAATCCTATCCCATTGGCTTCTTGTTCATTTACACCCTTCAATGAAGCAATGAATTTGCTAGACAAACCAAAATTACTTTCAGGTTCATTAAGGAAAACATCTGAAAAAAGAAAAAAGTATTGAAAAGTGAGTCTTGTATTATATTAATTGTTCATCTATTAATGATCATATATATAGTATGCTTAATACACATACCCTCATGATTAGGACTCCCAAATAATGTCTTTCTCTTTAAGTAGTAGCCTGTACCTGAGCACGCAGGACCTCTTAATCCATCCATGCCTTGCCACATTGTCTGAAATTCAGTCCGAGTATTAATCGTTTTGCTATCAAAAAATTAGAAAACTTAAAGGCTTGCTTTGGCTCTAGCTATATTGTAATGGAAATACTAGGGAAAGTAATTGTTGAGTATCCACACCATGTGAAGTTGGCTTTGGATGTTAATAATGGAGGCTGTAGATTTGGGCTAGAGATTTTCTAGAGTTTTTTCAACCTAATTACCCTATTGTAGGGTGGCTGTATTGATGGCTTGCCTTTTATTTTGGTAGTTGATTGTTGGTAGGCAAGTGTAATTGTTAGCTCTCCCTTTTGTGTATAAATAGGGAGAAATATGAGTTGAGTTGATATAAAGATCAGGAGAGTGAAGAAAAAAGAGAGAGTTGTGAGAAGTGTATCTGAGCTGTGAGTTGAATTGACAGAGTGAGAGACTCCTTCTCCTCTATTTAGTATTTATTTTGTTGATAGTAAAGTTTTCTCTTTTTCTCTTCCATGGACGTAGTCATTGGGCCGAACTGCGTAAATATTTGTGTCCCATTTGTGATTGTGATTGTGTTGATTGATTGTTGGATGTATATAACCCCAACAGTAATTAGTGTAAGTTGGTGCACCTTGTAAGCTGATCTTGCTTGGCCGTCATAGATGTCATTCTTGCTAACATTGTAGAAAATTTGAGGAAATTGCACAAAAGCAAGAGAACGGGAGATCTCGGGATCAAGATGGAAGCACATTGATTGTCTAGCTGAAGTTGGATCATTGCAGAACATGTCACAATCTAATACTAGTACATAAGGGCCATTGCTCATAATCCCAGAAATTCGTAGCTACAAAAGCAAAATGGCACTACTTTTTATCATTTCAAAATAAATAATACCTACGTATGTACTCATATATATGTCAGAGAGAGAGATCAAACATAATACGTACAAGAGCATTGAGGGCTCCAGCCTTGAAACGCTGAGGGTAAATTGATCTTTTTTCACAAGATACATAGACAAGAAGAGGCATCTTAGTTCTGTCCGACTTATTTTCATATATTACCTACAGCATACAAGAACGAAACTAGCATTTTATTACCAGAGGGGTTAAAAAATAAAAATAAAAATAAAAAATTACCATATATACAAACACACATATATGTACAAAATGATATATGAATTTAAATATCATAGATGCAATTTCTAATAAAATAAAATAAAAATTTTGGTGTAAAATAGAAAAAGAAGGTAAGATGAGAAAATAATAAGATATATATATTTTTATACTGGGAGGCCATTTTATGTATAAAATGATATATCTGTTTTTAAAATGTTTTCAGAAATAATATTTTTCACAAAAATAGGGGGTCATAGTCTCCTAGTTCCATCCCTGACAACATACATAACCAAATAAAATTAATATCCATCCATCAACTTTGGTTTGCATCAAATTTCTTGTGGATTTTAGTTTCACTGTAGAAAAGGATTTTAGATTTACTCTGTTTCTACATTCGTAGCTGAACAATTTTTACCAGCTTTCAACTTAAATTGCACATCATTTATTTTTTCCCTTGGGAGAATTTGAGTTTGGGAATTGGCTACCAAGAATATATGTAATAAGGTGAAGAAGTTCCATACCTTAACACTATGTTTTGTTGGAGGATTTAAAAAAAAAAATAGAAAGGAAAATAGAAAATGAATGTGAAATATGAATAAAATATACCTACATTTAACCTAATTTCACACGCATTTTCTCTTTTCTTTTCTAAATCCCTTCCCAAATCCCTCAACCAAACACAGTATAAAATTTGTAATATAATTTATGAAATTTTTAGTTTGCTAAACATACCTCAACGCGAGGAGGTCGATCATGCACCATAAAATCTTCTATCCCGCTACCTCCACAAAATTTCTCCACATTTTTCTTGAATACTTCATACTTCGACTGCACAATACAAATCAAATCATTTAATGCTATAAATATATATATATATATATGCAAAAATTAACAATGTTGACATGATGTGGACTATAATATTTTATTTTTTCGGTTAAAATCATCAATATTTGTACTATACAAAATAAAATAAAAGATATTGTATAGAAAAATTTGATGGGCTTAAATTTACAAGCCACCAGCTGCCCCCCTCAAATCTTGTAAAATTACTTAGCAACCTATAGTTTTGAAAAAAATTTTTAATTTGCCCCATCTGAAATTTTACTTATGCTATCTTCTTTTATATATTACCCTTCCTTTTCTCTTTTATTTATCTATTTTTTATTTTATAAATTCGGTAATTTGTCCCATTTAAATGTTTACCTTTATTTGTCACGTTTGATTTAAATAATAAAATATGAGAAACATATAACCTAAGACCAAAGTTTTTGTTGTAGTTCGAAACACAATTATCAATAGCAAAACACACCTGTTACTCAATCTTTTAGTTTGATTCAAATTTTATTTTGATTCATATTGTTTTAAATACGCAATTTAATTTTTAACATTTTAAGTCTAATTTCAATTTGATCATTCCGTCTAAATTTTTATTAATTTTTCCTATGTGTACACCTTAGGAGAGTGACAAATATTTTAAAATTGTTAATTTTAACTTTCAACTTGAACGAAATATCAAATTAAAACTAGATTTAAAATATAAAGATCAAATTACACAATTTAAAACAATAGGAACCAAAATAAAATTTGAATAAGAACAAATATTAAAAGTGTAATTTTCCCATGTTACATCTATTGTATTTTTTTTTTTTCTCTTTTTAATATATTAGGGGCCGTAGCCACTTATTGTTTGAGATGTACTATATAAATACATTTTTTAACTTTTTGGCTAAAAAAGTAGAGAAAAAAATATGTATATTTAAGATAACTGTTTGACTTTTATGAAAAGATGTGTAATAAAATATCGTAGTAAAATCAAAATGATCATTCTACCCTTTTTGCCTTTTTGACTTTTAACTTTTTAACTTTTTAACTTTTGGATAGTTAAATTCAAATTATTTTGCCCTCTAAGCTTCTCCCAAATAGTATGGACTTTTTGACTTTTTTAATAACTTTTTGACTTTTGTAGGTTACCCCAAACCAAGTTGAAACAAAAATATTTAAGTGAAATGGAACTTCAAAATCAAATAAGTAAAAATTGCAAATATATAAAAAGAAGTAAAATAAGAACTTCAAAATCAAATAAGTAAAAATTGCAAATATATAAAAAGAAGTAAAATAATTACAAAAATATGAAAATACAAATGGTAGCATGCCAACACTTAAAACACACCCATAGCTCTTCCTTGCCTTCTTCCGTGGGCAGCATGCCAACACCTAAATATTTTGAAGGAAGAAGTTATATGTTCAACTTATTAATGGTACTAATCTAAAAATTAAAAATTTACTTTCCCGGATCAAAATAAAATAAAATCATGATGAATGGCTCGTTTAAAATTTTGATTATTTTAATTGATTTTTTACTTATTTTAACTTAATTAAAAGTCTTATTTGAGATGATTTTTAAGTTTTTTTTGTAGTTAATTTGATGATTGAAAAAAAAAATATAATTTGAATGTGATATTTTATCTTATTAATTATTTTAATTATTTTAGTTTTTATTAACTATTTTAGTCCTAAACATACATCCCAAACACTCCAAAGTTAAACTAACTTTAAACCACCTATTGATTGTGTTTGGGGATTTTATTTATATAATAATTTCATTGAAAGCTTAGTGGTTTAAGGTTAAATTATTGGACCAAAATCAAAAATTTAATCTACCTTGATGTCTTCCTCCTCCGCCATGAATTCATGACTCCGAAGAACACGATCATCGTCGCCAAACGATGAAAAGTATCTTTCAGGAGACGGTCTTGATTCCATATTTCCTACAAAATGGAATCCAAGACCTACCAAACAAACAAGCTTCTTTCAAACCATACAAAGTCAACGGCGAACCACCATCGTCAGAAAGATACACCGCCAGCTTCTCCAGCGGGTAGTCAAGCGTCAACGCCGACAACACTGTGTTCATCACCTCCACTGTCGGCTCCTTCTTCGGGTCAGCGGTGCAAATGAACACATCAATCCCCGGCAACTCAGTGTCGCCGGGGAGGTTTTCTGGGTGGACGGTGCGAGTCACCGGCCACCACCGGAATGCTTGTGTTATGATCCAGATGGAGGTAAACATGAGTTCGGAGGTGGTGATGAGACACCATGAGAATATGGGTATTTCATGGGCATGGTGGAAGAGGTGTGAAATTCTGTAATAGAGAAGGGATAGTATGGCTGTGAAGTGGAAGAGCATGTGAAGTTTGTTAATTGTGGCTCTAGTTTGCTCAACCTTGCAAGTGTGGAGAGTTGGGGTGGTAGTGGCCATGATCTCTTATTGTTTAATGAACTTCTCTGGTCCTTTTATAGAAAATAATCTGAAAAATTGCTGAGAAAAACTATCTAAAAAATTATCGAGAAAAGTTAAAATCAATGGATTATATTTATTCTGAGTTCCACCATTCTACTGACATCCATTCCATTGACATTCCATTTGGATGGAAGTGTTTGGTGGGATCCATTCCATTGACATTCCATTTGGATGGAAGTGTTTGGTGGGAAAAGAAAAAAAAAATGGTGAGAATAAAAAAAAATTCTTATTTGGATGATTAGCACTAATTCAGTGCTCTAAATTTACATTATTAATGTCAGTTCTAAAGAGTTGGTAGTGCAAAAAAAAAAAAAAAGAGGGCCAAACTATCACATCAATAGTTGGATTTACATCAGTGTCACGTCATTAGTGATCTATTAGTAGTCTGAAGCTTTTTTGTTGGATGATTAAGTATTTAAAGGATGGTGTGAGGGAAGACCTTTCACCAAAAGTGGTGAGATTTTGTAAAAAAATAAATAGGTTTAACAAAAAAAATTTAAAATACCAAAATTATCCTATGGTGGAAGAAGTTAAAAAAATAGTTTAATAATATGAAAGCTTATTTTGATAAAACGAAATAATTTTTTTTTTCTTATTTACTCTATCCAAACAAGATAGATAAGAAATTATATTCTCTCTTCTTTTATTTATTAAAACACAATAGTGAGAAATCATAATCAATTCCTTTCTTTTCTTATCTAATTGAGAAATTACAAAAAAAAAATTTCTCATCTCACAATTTAAACCGAGTGTAATTTTGCATTTACACCACACAAATTTTGTGGCTCCAAACATTTTTTTTTATAGATGACCTTACACTCCACAATAATGTGTCAAATAATATACAAGATAAAATATAAGATATAATGACATCCAAGATAAAAACATCCTCATAATTACAGAGTGTAATTTTGAATTTACACCACACAAATTTTGTGGCTCCAAACATATTTTTATAGATGACGTTACCCTCCACAATAATGTGTCAACTAATATACAAGATAAAATATAAGATATAACGACAACCAAGATAAAAAAAATCCTCATAATTTAGTCTTTTTATATTTTGAGCGTATTTGGCATATAACTTATAAAAGTATACTTATTTAGATAAATACAGTTATTTAAGTCACATCACTTTTCTATTTTTTTTACATTTTTTTATAAAAATTCAAAAAATATATTTATTTAAATCATTCCAAATATCTCATTTATCTTCCTAATTTTTAAAAATAACCAAAATTACCTAATGTGATTTTGGTCCTTTCAACACTTTTCCATTAGTAATTCTGTAACATGCTACACTTCCTCATTTGAGAATCCAAAAATTAGTTGGGTTTTCCTCTGTTGGAACAATCTTTTGTGTAAAAAAATAAAAATTGGAACAAAATAAATAAATTGCTTCCATGAAGTTCTTGTACCATAAAGTTTAGAACAGCAAAATTAAAATCAAGTCGAGTGTGTGACACTCTATTCTTAAAACAAATTCGCTGCTGCACAAGTGCTTACGAATTATCGACATCTATCTCTCAGGATACAATGATCACTTTCACAGATTGTAATAGCACTACAAACAATATGTCTTGTGAATCAAAACCTGAGTTCTGTAACTCTCTAAAACTTCAAAGAACTAGTATGAAGAACAAATGCAGAAAAGGAAGAAAAACGGGAAGGAAATGAATGATTTAATCTGCTAGAAGACCTTGTATTTATAGGCCAAGAGGTGTCTGTTCAGAAGGACAGAAAACCCTTCGAACATGTGTGAAATTTGGAATCACCGAAAAATGAAGAGAGGCGACCGGAGAGGCACAGTTCCGGGAAGCAAAATTTTGAATTCGAATTTTGGCGCAAAAATTTGAATTAATCCAAATGAATTTTATCCAAAAAATTAAAGTTAGGACTCAACCCACAACCCACACCACGCGCCCGCCTAACACGGACGGACGGACGGACGGAAGGAAGACGACTTGCATGGTGGACTTGGATCAAGCCCATTTTGTCCATAATTCCCCTCCTTACAAAACTTGGGGTGCCCGTTGGGGCTCATCCCAAATATGTCAACCTAGAGCTTATATACTTATGCAAGCTCTCTTATTGTTTCTGTGTGGGACAACCAAAACAAGGTAACTCATAGTTGACTCTTTAACTTCCCATTTCATAAAATCGAAAATGACGTCAACTTCTCATTCACCCATAAATAGTTTTGATAAACTGTTTTTACTGTGTGATTTGCCATGCGGCAAGAGATATGTTACCACTTGGACCCACTTGAAAAAGCGTATAGGTCCTACTTAAATTTGGGCTCAAAATTAACCCAAAATAAGCCTATAAAACCAAATATTCCAACACTCTCCAATTCATGATTCAGATTGGAGGCTGTTGGAGGCTGTTATATAGTATCGTGCGGCTCATTACGAATTTTGTTTCAATAATTCACATTATTCATTTTATAAGGCTCATTGTATATATTATTTATTAAAAAAATTAAATCAATTCAATAATCATAACATATTTAATTTATTACATTTGTCTTAAATAAAAAGGTGAAAATTATAGTTTTAAAAATAAATCATTCATTTTTTTTTATAACAAATACAATAAATTAAACTAATTATAATTGCCAAATCGATTTTATTTTTTTAATAGGTGATATATATAAAAATCTTATAAAATAAATAATTCAAATTATGAATCCGTGATAAATTATATGGTGCAGACACCATCCTCCAGGCGTGATCCAGACCTAAGAATCCTGGACGAAAAAATGATAATCAAAAGTCGACTCTTAGGTAAAAGGACCAACATGACTAGAATTATGAATATTATGACCAAAGCGGCCAGCAGAGGGAGCAGCCTCTGGTGATTTCTTTATAGTAAATGGTTTTATGATTCAATCATAATTTTTTAATTAATTGAATTATTTATTTATAAAAAAATTTTACTTTATATAATTTTTATTCTTTCGTAATAATAAAAATTTGATATCCTTTACAAACTAAATAATTATATTTCTATAGTATAATAAATCAGTTAAAATAATTAATTTTTAAGGTAGATTGGTATCCCATTAAGTCCTGTTTCATTATTTTTAACCAATAATATTCTATTTCATTTTTTATTTATTTATTTGTATGACTATTTTATCTTTATAAAAAAGGAAAAATTTGAAAAATGTTAATTCATTAAATACTAAGTAAAATTATTAAGTATTTTGTGCACCTCATGGCAATATTATCCACTAGTTATCAAGCATTATGCCTTATATTCCAACACAAAATTGTTGGTTCCATCCTCTTTACCAATAACAACTCTTCTGGACACCACATGACCATACCTCAAGAGCACTAGATAACTTGTCATAAGTCACTACTTTTATTTTGTTGTTTCAAAACTTAAAAGTTTCGTAACTTTTATTATACACATTTATTTTTAATAAAACATATATTTTTGGAGTCTATTCAATGAGATTTATCAAATAAGACCAATATTGAATATAAAATTTTATAAAAATAAAATATTATTTTTTTAGTTGTACGAATTTTGTGAAACTTTTTCAGTTTTAAAATGTATAACATTATCAATTCTTTTAGTTTTAAAATTGAGAAATTTTTTACTATTGCACAGTAATGTTCCATCATCATGCTCTTTTATGGATATAAATTTTTTAGTTTTTTTAGTTTTAAAACTGATTTTTTTAAGTTTTGAAAATAAAAATAAATGTCACATCATCAAACTTCTTTATAGACAATCACAAATGATGAACAATCATTATTTAAAGGGTAATTCCAACTATTAAAAATTTAATAAGACTTGAAGGATAGTTGGCAACAAATATCTCTACCTTAGCGACCTATGGTAATATTTTTTGTTTTTTGTTTTTTTTTTTAAATTATCGTGATAATTTGAAGCCAAAACATTTCATCTCTTTCTCTTAAATGGTTCATTATTTTTTTTTTTAAATGAGAAAAAAAAATACTTCTCCCTTATAAAATAATGGAACCATTAACAAAAAAACAAATAATGAGATAATTTTACATATCTATCATATAATTATACCCATCAACCTCACCAAAACACCCCTAGCTATCATATAATTATCTTTTAAAACCATCAAAAAAAAATAAAAAATCTATGTTGACAATTTTATGCTTAGGCATACTTAACGAACCTTGTTATGCCATGTGTCGATTATTGTTGCAGTTAGTCTAGCTTCTTTCTCTCTTTATTTTTATTTTTTATTTTTTAGATTATTTGTTGGTCTAGGGGGTTGTGTCTGATGATGCCAAATGAATACAATTATGTTAGTTAACAAGGAGACTTTTAAAATTGTTGTCATACCAAATGAATACAATTATGTTAGTTGATAAGAAGACCTTTAAAAATGTTATTATATACAATTATTAATTAATTAGAGGCATATCAATCACGAATCAATACTCAAATTGTATATATATAATAAATAATAGAAAAATAAATAATTGAAGCAAGAAAATACAGTTGGTTGGTGTTATAGATCACCAAACCCTCAACTGCTAGGTTTGCTATTTAGGATTTCAAACCCTAAACTAATAAATTTTCAACCCTCCACCAAATTTATCAAGCATATTAAATTGTTGAATTTAGGAAACTTCTATTTCCACATCACTTTCTCTCACTTCACACTCTATTTTTAGTTGAGATATCAATTTTTTAACAAAATTACATGGTTTCAAAATCAATTTCTGAACGAAAATTTGTAGTTTGGAAGTTAAAAAGTTGATATAAATTTATTTTTTTTTTATAAAAAAAATATGTGAACTATTAGAGTCCAAATTGCCCCTAAAAATCACAACATATTATTCACATCCAAAAAACATATAATGGATTTACTTTTAAATAAAATAAATCTCACCATAGCAGCCATTGCGATAGGAAATGAGTGAGATCCATTGGTATGATTGTACGGAAACTGAGTCCTATTACTTTTGCTAGTTTTTGACCGTTTCTAAAAATAAGACAAGTAGATAAACAAAATTTTGTTAAATATTAAGGCATATCACATTTGGCATTGATTTATGTACAATGTATTATTATTTTACCTGGTAAGATATATCTTGCCATGCCACGTCGATCAAATGCTTCCAATCATCTAAACTCACCCCTCGGGGCGAATGAGCATAGACGTCATCACTACCCTCTTCCTTTAATAGTTCGAATTCTTGCTTCAAGGTATACCTCCAATCTTTGTACAACCCATATGCCTTCTTATTCACAATCTATTGTGCTTGTAATTCATTGTGAAAATCGTCCCCAATATCAAACTTGTCCTACAAGCATAACAAGTGGAAATTACAATCATTAAATAAAAGTCCTTATAAGTATACATAATACAAATACATCTTGTGGACAAGTATTATCAATTATAAGAACAGCTTGAATGACGACAGCTTTTGTGGTCTCATCAAGATCCAGCCACGACTTAACATCTTTCACAGGGCACAAGCTCTTTATCTGAATTCCTAACTCGCTAGTTGATGGAGTGGCATACTTGCTGGTCATTGCATTCAAAGCACAATCAATGTGAACATATAATTTTTCCCCTTTCTTGGCTTTAATTGTTTTTTGTATTCCTTTTCCAAGTGTCGGTCCTCATACATGTGTGTGCCTAGAAGTCCCTGTTAAAAAAATAACAATAAAAAAAATTGTAAATAATGACAAGTGATAATTGACAAATTTGTTACTCTTTGATCTTACCTACGCCACCCGTTTTCGTTTTGGATGGTGGTTGTGTCTCATCAGAATCAACCAATGGTGAGGTAGTGGCATCATGAGATGGTACCACATTTGATCGTACGGGGACAACAGGAGATGGAGCAATTGTTGATCCTAAAGGTAGCCGGTGAGTCTGTTATTGTGCTTGTGAGTGTCCTTTTCCGAATCCGACCAGTCTTCAAGCCAGGAACCATTTTTCAAACTGCAGTAACTCAACTAACACTATTTCATTTCATATACGATAAGGCATTAAATTAAAAAAGTGATATAACAAGCTATGACATGATTTTTCAATTAGTTGCTGCATAGATATAACATACTTAATTACGTTATAAAGCATGATATACATGAAATAAATTAGAAAAGGAGATATAACAAGCTATGACATAATGTTGCCAAATTAATAAGACAAGTACTTAGCAAATACATACTTACAAAAGTATCCTAAATTTAAATTGATTAAATTAAATTCTGATTGAAATCTATAACATATTTACTAATGGCATTCATCAGTCTTACCAAATTTATGGTTTGCTTAGCTATTCATTCAAAAACTTTGGGTGAATGAATCTTCAGTTTAAATGTAAACCCAAAAATGGCAATTACTATAAATCTATTAAGAATAATCTTGTTGAGTTATGTAATTGCACCATCATTTCCGCCATTTATGCATTAGTTTCAGAGCTATCAACTTTTTTCCAATGGCATATGCACTATTTCAGTTTAATTTACAAATCTGAAACAGATGTTTTAGTTCAATTGAACAGTCTGATCTGGTGAATGCAAATAACTTAAGAAATATAAAATTAAATTATTCAAAGTATTATAGATATATTAACATTACAAGAAGAGAAAGCTAGCTTCTGGGTACTTGATCCCCTAGGCATCAGCCTTGATTTGATCTAGAACAAATAGATAAACAGTAGTAAAGGAACTAAAGTCTACAATAGAGTTATGCCCGTGCATATTTTGATGAGTACAAAACATAACATTAAGATCAGGAATATATATACATACATACATAAAAATTAATGTTCACAACTTTACGCAAATTATAAAGACCAAGTTTCCCAAAACTTATATCAAAGAGTATGGATTACTACAGTAGAATGTAAAGATAGATACCAGACACGTAAGTAAGGGAAAATTATCAATAAAATGGAAACTCTACAAACTAATTTCAACTTGATGGAAACAAAATAATAACATCAATAGAGATGGGTTTGGCAAAATAATAAAAAAAAACATTGTGCTTTAATGGCAACACTAAGCCAAGCAACACATGAATCAGTCACATACCCAGCTACAAAACACTACAAGAAATTGCATTTTTCGCAACGTAACAAAATATGTTGCTAAAAGGGAAAATTCGTTAGTAAAGAGTTTTGCCGACACACAAAGCTATATTGACAACCCGTAGGCAAAAGTGAGTTGGCAAAAGTTTTTGCCGACGAAATTATCATTGCGTTGGTAAAAGCAATGCCTTTAGCGACGAACATAGTCGTCGATAAAAGCCTTCATCCATCGTCGGCAATTTACCTTGCATCGGTAAAAGTCATTCAAATATGATGATTGTGTAGCACTTTTCGTGACACAAATTTACATGGGCAAAAAATATACTTTTACCAACAACAAATGCGTCGGCAAAAATAAACTTTTGACGACACATTTACGTCGGTAACTTGCCATTTGCCGACGATTTGTTTGTCGCTAAAGCTTTACTTGTGGCAACGACAAATTGGCATTGGCAAAAAATACACTTCTACCAACACAATATAAGTGGGCAAAAGTAACTTTTAACGACACATTTACGTCGATAAATGTTGCCATTTGGTTGTCGATAAAACTTTAGTTTTGGCAACGACAAATTGGCATTGACAAAAAATACACTTTTAGCAACACAATATGAGTGGGTAAAAATAAACTTTTGGCTACACATTTACCGACAAGTTTGTCGAGAAAGCTTTAATTTTTGGCAACGACAAATTTGTAGCGACAAAAAAAATTGAAATTCATATATATATTTTTATAAGATTTACATATTTACAAGAGGCATCCCTCAGGCACTATTATTACAAACTAATAATATTGATATTAAATCACCTAAAGTTGATGTGTAGGCAAAAAAACACTGCTGAAAAATATACTTTTAGAAGCGTTGTATAAAACCTAAAATAAAACCTAAAAGGGTAAACTCACTAAAATACTCAAATAAATCTAAATTGTGAACCCATAGTAAAAACAGCAGATAACAAAATGAAAACATGAAACTAACAATCCAAATTTGTAGCAGACCAACATCTAGTAGCAGCCCGCTTCACAGCAACATTGCAGCATCAACAGCGCAGCAAAATTCTGCAGCAACACACCGACAGCAGCAGACCAGCAGAATTAAAGATGAAGAACATCTAAGCAACAAGGCAATCACTACTGTAGTGTGTTACTGAGTGGAAGCAGTAAAGATGAAGCCATATTTTCTTTCTTTTGGTAACAAAAATTGAATTTCAACGCAATCACTATTATTGTAGTTAAACAATAATTCTATATTTAAAATTTAGTATGTTCAAATTTGTAAATCTACACTTACAAGGATAGATGCTCGTGATGCAAATTTACTTTTAACAGATCATGGGACCACAATACTTTTAAAATCTTCATGCGACAAATAAGTAAACAATGGAAGGAAAGCTTCACTGAGACCCATTGCTGGCTTTTCTTTTGCATTTAGAACTGATTTTAACATACATATCAAGAAATGTTGGTTGTGCAACAAAAAGCAATCGATCAAAACACTAGCTAGAGGGACGTTAAATATAAGTGCAACATAAAATCCGAAAATCGCACGACCTGACATAACATTAACATCATGTTTGACAACATTGATAATTTTAGTGCCATTTTAGTATTACTAAACACTGTCAGCATATAAATTTGTAGAATTTCAAAATGTAATGGTTAATTTGGCACTTGAAATCAGAATTTAAATCATATTCCATTTAGCATGTTCATCATTTTGTGTAAAGTCAAGTTTCTCTATCTTAAAAATTAGACCCCCTCTTTAATGGATTTTATTCTTTAATTAGTAACTAATTTTGCATTACCAAATTGCACTCAATAGAGGAAGCTCCAAAATTTATCATTTTTCAGCACTAGATAAGGTCATCAATAACCCACAAGAATATTGTTGTTGATACAACAGCTAAAAGAAAAGAGCTTCTTACCTTCCATTGATCAAATAAAGAAGGAATTGAACTTGAAAATTCCAATACAAGCCCCAACAGTTCCCAGGCTATCTTTGTATGGGATCCTCGCATCCTTTAGTTCTGCAATGTAGGTTTTGTACATTTATGATGACTGAAAAAATTAAAAATATAAAATGCATAAGAAATTTAGAACTAGAAACCCATAAAAATGATTTAATCAAAACTGGAAAAATGTCAGGGGTAAACCTCTGAGAACAAACAAAAAAATGTTCGTTTAAGGCATTGCTCATAAGATTCAATGGCCAGAGTCATATTGCCAGCATCTCTATAAAGAACCCCTATACAAAAAGAATTTTAAGAAACTAATCGATAATAAAACTGAGAGAGAGAGAGAGAGAGAGAATTTCAAAACAGAACATTATTTTTGTGTCCAAATAATAAAAATGTGTAAGACTGGAAAACCTAGGATACTAGACATCACCACTAAACAAAATCAACAGACACTATGTAGTATTGATTTTTCAAATGCAATGTCAGCAAGCATTCTTTTTCTCTTCTTCTTCTTATCTCTTTTTTGTTTTTTTGTTTTTTCTTTCTTTTTGAGGTAAATTAATAAAGTGACAACAAAGGGGCACATCCTCCATCCATACACTAGGGGTCTACAAAAAGCCAACTATAATCCATCCACCAAAGATAACTCTCCCATAAAATCAACAAACGCAAAAGAAGTATCACAAAAATTCCCTTTCAGCCAAAAATGAAAACAACGTAAAAGAGCCAATTCAAGTTTGTGAAATGCAATCCCAATAAAAAATAAAACCATTAACTTCAGTATCAAATGAAAACTACATTTATGTAACCTTGAATTTTGGCAGAGAAGCAGCATTCACAAATACAATCTTTTTTTATCCCCCTTGACAAGTAACACCAATAATACTAGGGCTGTAAATGAACAGAGCCGTTCATGAACAAACTCGAGCTCGGCTCGGTAAGAACTCGTTCGAACTCGGTTCATTAATTTTTTTTGCTGTTCGAGCTCGAGCTCGTTAAATTTTTAATAAACAAGCCCAAACATTCTAAAGCTCGGCTCGTTAGCTGGCTCGTTCAATATTTATTATTTATATATTAAATAATATAAAATTATGTATAAAAAATAAGAGAAATATACTATTTCTATATTTAAAAAATATAAATGTAAATAATACTTAACTATAGATAGTATATTTATATAATAGTGGTAGTAGATATTATTATTTTAGTAAAATATGGACTTTTTTTTAGTATGTTTATATATATTGTATATATAATTGTATAATCAAAGTTTTAATTGTAACTTTAGTCTTATATGCAAGTATGAATTTATAAATTTTTTGGCTCGTTAAGGTTCGTGAACAGGCTCGAGCTCGAGTCGAGCCTAAGCCAACTCGGCTCGAGCTCGGTTCGTTAAATTTTTATTCAGCTCAAGCTCGAGCTCGAGCTCGAGCTCGTTAAAATCTTAATAAACAAGCCCAAACACACCAAAGCTCGGCTCGGCTCGGCTCGGCTCGTTTGCAGCCCTAAATAATACCAATGACAACCAAAAGAGCTGCAATAACTACCATGTTAACAAAAAGAGGAAGTAACAGCATGCCAAAAACATGATGACCATAGGGTGAGAGAGAGAAACAAAGAGACCTAAGTTATTATATGCTTCCTCATATGTAGGGTTTGCAACAATAGCTTTCTCAATCATGCTTGCAGTAGCATCCATTTTACCCTTAAAAAGAAATAAAACGTAAAATCAATCAACAGCTGCATATTGTCCTTTCCAAAAAAAAGATTTTTTTGAACGGGTATAGGTACTGAACCTGGACAGTGTAGACGACACCAAGATTGTTCAAGGACTGTGAGAAATTTGGTTTGATGGATAAAGCCAACTGCAGAAGAATAAATAATTTTTATAATATCAAGCGCACGATGATTTTAGACTTAAAATTTGCACATAAGCATCATAATTTTGCCTGATAACACTCCACGGCTTTATCAAGGTTGTCACGGTCTTTGTATATCACTCCTAAATTGTTGCATGCCTCTGCACAATGAGGATTGAAGTGGAAAGCAAGTTCATAAAACACAATTGTCTGCACAGATATTAAATAAATATTCTCAAGTTCTAGATTTGAAATGCATCCAATTTCTCATTAAAGCAACTAATAGAAAGGAAGAAAATGAACGATGATTGCAAAAGGAAAAAAAATAAAATAAAGATAATGTTCTTTCTAGTAGAGAATAATGTTTGAGGAGATCAGTTTCATTCATGTGAAGTTTGCTTCAGAATGAAAGACATGAAAAGCAGAGAGAGAGAGACACAAAAGTTTTATTTCCTACAAATTTACCATGTCAAACTTCAACATTTCCCCATATGCAACACCTAGATTATACATGGCATCAGCATAGTGCCAATTATAATACAGAGCCTTCTTGTAGTATTCCACACCTTGGTCAATGTCTCCCTCCAATTTAACCTGAATATATCATGAATTCACAATTTTAAAATAAAAAATAAAATTGTGAATGATAAAAAACCAGAACAAAATGATTTCTACAAGCAAGTGTTTAATGTAGGAAGATAAACTATTACAAATGATCCTTGGAGTTTCTCTCCTTCTTCCTTAATATAATCCATGTTTATTATGGGGGAATTTTGGCACTATTGCACTATGTTGTTTCTCAAGACCTCTATAGGTGAACATTAAAAAGTAAAAAAAAAAATTGACATCAACTTGTGTCATCTAAATAGATCTAATGTGTCATTGATGAATGGAAGACTAACAATTATATTGAAGAAACATGAAATGTGTTCTAGCACAAAATCACCAAAAAATTGCATCAACTAGAACTAATCTAACATTAGACCATCCCAATTATTGACCATAGTATTGCCAGGAGTCACAAATCAAAGCCTAAGAAAAAATATGGGTACAGGACACAGACACGACACAAACAAGCAAATATGGCATTTTTCCAGAAGTAGGACTAGAACATGTAGAGCACTTTTCCAAAAGTAGGACACATGCACGTCAAATAATATATTAAAATTTTATTTTATATATGCATATTTAATTTTATATAAATTAAATAAAATCACTTTTTTCAATAAATAATTTTTGTCTAAAATAACCATTATAGAATTGAATTTTTATTCTCTAACATGTGGCCAAAAATTGGCCAGGTCGAGGATCTACTACATTAACAAAGCCAACAAGGCACATGAGTCTACAACATAAAAAAAAAATATTCAAAACGATCGCTTCGACTTCTCCCTTTCACAACTCATCTACTCCGATTTGTACATTTTGTCTCTAGATGTGTCTCTGCAAGCTCAACTCGAGCAACCATAGCCTCCCCTCCACTGGGGTCTTGGGTCTTGATGAGGTGTCATCAGTCTAGGAAATCAATTCTGATGGGGGCTTTTGCAAGGGCTTCAATCACAATTAGGTGTGGTCATTCTAGGGCATCGATTGCAATGGGGGCTTCGGCGAGGGCTTCAATCATGATGGGTGCTTCTATCTAGGGCTTCAACAAGGGTTTTAATTGTGGTTGTTAAAGCCTTCGATCTAGGGTTCCAATAACACTGGCATCAATTGCAACAAGAGTTTGTTTTATCCATGGTCAGTTTCTTTCAATAAATTTCTTTCTTTTAGAGGGAAAAAATAAATAAATAAAAGCAAGTGTCCGGCAATGTGTCTGGTCTTGTCCATCACATGTCCATAATTTAAAAAAATAAAAAAGAAAAATTGGATACTATTTTTCGCTTCTCAAACACAAGTCGGTGACATGTTCGGAAGTATGTGTCTCAGACATCTGGGACAATAATACATGAGATCATAGTGTGTCGGTGCTTCATAGACCAAAGCTAATAATAAAATTGTCAGGGGATAGCAAAAGTTCTGCAGGTAACTATGGAATGCAGTTTAGCATGTGTAACTGCATACATAGCATAATAAAAATGCACTAAAAACAGAAAAGAAAATTGTGAATGTTGCATGCATATGAAGCCCAGCCCAAACAAAACATTGCTCAGTCTGGACAGGGCTCAAGAAAAATGATCAGAGTTTATGTCAATCTAGATCAACTAAATCTCCTCATTACAGCAAAACTCTCATTGCTACTAACATGTTATGCAAAATTATAAATCTATTTCTGTACAGGTTGGGGCAAAGGAAAATGAATGGAGACAAGCAAGAGGCACAATAATCTTCTGCATGCTTTACAAGAATCAAAGCATGGATCAAACTTCTGCCCTTCACATAACTGATATCTATCAGCACCATAAAACTAAGCAAATGAAACAATAGTGGATGACTTTTAAGTGCATCATATGAGAAACCACGTATAAAGCTATAACCGAATTGGGTTATGCAAGTAAATGTAGCACAAAATTCCGATTAAACTCAAAGCAATGACAACCTCATTCAGAATAATCATCAGTAACGACAATGAATGCATGGAAAGGAAAGTGTGTGCTGAATATCAGTAACGCCACTGATTAAATAACCATCACGTTAATTATCTTTCTTCTTGATGAGAGGATGATGAGTATAATGAGCATACCTCAGCAGCTTCAATGAGCTGACCCTCATCTTTGTACACGATACCACAATGAGTAAGAGCGCACACATTTTGCGGTTCCAATTTGATTGCTTCAGCAAAACTCTCGAAAGTACACTTTTGACGAATATAACAACTTGGTTGAAGTCCAGTGCATCAAGAAGGTCATTCAGCTTGCGGTTTTTCTCTAGCTCACTCAATTTGATGTAGTGCTGACACGAGGAAAAAATTGAGAGGTAAGACAATGGTTATAAATAAGGTAAAGACCAAAAAGCAAACTTCCAAAGCAATACCTGTACAAGACCATGAAGGGTCAATTTGGCCTCGTCATCAACATAAATTTCCATTGGCTGAAAGGAAGAAATGTCATAGTAAAGCATATTAAGAGCCTTCCTGAAGGTAATGGAATCCAGCACGAAATGAATGATGGATGAACATCCCTTCAATCGAGATTCTGGTCCGTCTGATGTCTCCTTGCTGATATTCTAACTCACAAGAAGCAAGTCCACTGTTGCTCAACATATATACTATTATGTAACCAAAAGGAGCCACAGGTAAGACATCCAGCATGAACCCCATTAAAAACCCACACTCAAGGCCTAAAGTAACATATTTTAAGACAGTGTAGTAGTATTTTACAAATTTCACTCTTTTACTCTCTATTTTTTAACTACATTTAAAATAATTACAAAGTCAGGTAAATAAATAAATAAATAAATAAATTAACCAACAATTACATCAACTAAAAGTAATTAAGTGCTCATATAAATCAAAAGAGATGATAATCCTATTCTTAGTGATTATCTTCATTTATGAGGATAACAAAAAATCATTTAGTTATATATAACAACCCTTAAAAGAATAACAGAAAATAAAATGCACATAAAACAGAGAGCCAAAATAAAGGTGATGGTTGGAGCAAGATTGGTCATGGCAGTAGCAAAGGTTGCTAAGGTTAAAACCAATACTACCCATATCAGATTACAGTAGTTGCTTGATTACAGAATAAATGTAGCTTACCCAAGTAATCCACAAAGAAATGCTTCGCAAGCTGCTATCCATGTCAGCTTTGACCTGTTTTTCCTGTAATTAAAAAAAATAAAATAAAGCATACAACTGTCAAAATGAAAACATAATTTAAGAGGTTTCAAACTCTTGTTAATTGTATGCACATTAATGTCAAGGTATGCTAATACTTGACTCGTCATTGGCCCTCAGATTAGAAGCCAACAAACCTCAGATCCTCAATTCAAGAAAGGTAACAAAAACTTTAGAAAAACAATTGTAAATTCAGTCTATTTTTGCATCATTCAAACAATAAAAAAAATAGAATACTAAACCTAATAAGATGAAGTTACTAATATAAGTGCTGCAGATGAGGATGTGAACAGAATTTTGCACCGTAGCTTATGCCCAATTCTTCTTTATTGCAATTCCAAAATTTCATTTCTTTTCGCACAAATTCTCAGTAACCAAACAGGGACAAATTTTATGAAATGAATCAAATCCCTCATTAAACCCATTAGCAACATAAACATATATGTGGAATCAACAAAAGCAGGAAAACCCATCAAAGTAATTTCTCTAAACTATCATCTTATGTAACTATTCCAAAATTTCATTCTTTCCCACAAATTCTTCGTAACCAAACAAAGATAAAGTTTATGAAATGAACCACAACATGATACAGATCAAATCAAACCCATCAAATAAGATAACAAAAACTCATTAAAATAATTTCTCCAAAATGTCATCTAATCCAACAATTCCAAAATGGTCGCAGTCGCCGGTGGAGGTTGTAGTTGCTAGTGATGGTCAAAATCACAGAGATCACTGGTTGTGAACACGAAGGTCCTCCGAACTCATGCTTGTAAAATCGCAAGGGGGAGAGAGAGAGAGAGAGAGAGAGAAGGGCGAGATGGAGGGTTAAGAGGAAAAGAAGACCGAGGTGGGCTCACAACCCCCTCAACTGGCTCTTTTTATCCTTTCAGCCATTTGTCTCCAGAAAAATATGCCATCAGGTAGTGCTAAAAAGGCCAAAATATATGAGACAATAATTTAGTTCAAGGGACAACAGTGCAATTTACTCTTTTTTAAAAAATTCCAATGGGGGACTAAACAAGGCGTACATTTTTTTTTTCTTTTGTTGTGCAGCAATAGAATAGTCTGACATTTTAAGAGACAGATAAACCAAACAAACCATATACCTGTGGCTATGTATGGCAGTGTGAAGCCAAATGCTCAGCTGTCTCTATCTTGCATAGGAATGCCTGAAACTTAGCAGGAATAAATATACTCCAACTAGGTGCCATGGATTGGGAATGGAAGCAGGATCTGTTCCTACTCACAGTCCCTGTTCAGATGCAATCCAGCATAAAGAAAACAACCACATTTAACTGAATAATATTTTCCCTTGCTTTTATAATTCCAATTTCCAAAAGAATTGTCATACATCTACTCCTTATATCCAGTTATACATTCTTTCTGTTCAGAAGGCTTCAACATGGAAAATATAGATGTACATCTACTTGTTTGTTTACATAATTTCTTAGATTTAATCCCAACTAACTACTACCACCACACTAATACACAATGATTAGTAACAAAATCACAAAAATTCATAAGATAACCCTGCAACAAAATACCAATGCAATGACAATAGAGAACAGATTAACCCAGCCAAGACAATTAAACAATATTTTTCACACTGGTGAAGTGAAACTTAAAACTAGTAAATTACCAAAAAGTCACAACATCAGCAATGCACAAGAAGCCAATAGGAAGAGGGCACAACATTTGCAAAGTCTGGTTTTGAAAATGCAAAAATGAAGAGAGCAATTTCTGCATTTCCCTGTTTCAGTAAGGAACAACTACATACTTGAGGTTGGAATCCAATGTAATGATTAATGACCCAATTGTCGCAATGCACATTCATAGTCATCCACCAGTCTCTGTTAACTTCTCAAGAATAGTATAAAAATGTGTTTAAGAAGAAGTTGCATCTACATGTGCACATAAAAACATGCGGTGATGTGACTATATTTATTAAGCCACTGATTACATACAATTTTTAAGGGGATATGCATTGACTGTGTTCATAACCAACTAATATAGTCTGAATTTCCAAAACCATCCCTCTGTTTTACTCTATTAAATGCATTCATACTCAATAGAAGGCCAACAATTCTGCTTTATAGAAAAAAGTGTTGGGCAACTGAGATGAGAATGCTTTGGATAGATTTGTGGTAAAACTAAAAAAGATAGATTAGAAATGAATATATTCATGAAATGATAGGAATAACATTTATCGAAAATAAGTTGAGAGAAAACTACTTAACATGGAAGACTTGAGCTGACATGTGATGCATACTCACCACAAAGAAAAAAAATATAAATTTATTTAATTTAACAGAACATACAAACTATGATAAAGCTAAATGACAAAAAAAAAAAAAAAATTATGTAGCCACCCCACTTGATTGAGACACAAGGCTTAATTTGTTTCAGTTTGGTAAATGCATTCATACTCATCCAAAAATAATGATATTGTATAATGCAACATAAAATACCTTTCTTTTAAAAATGGACAACAATATTGGAATATGCCAAAATGCATTAGTGGACAAAAAGAATGGAAAGTGAGGAATATAAGCAGGCATGAAAGTAGCTATTTTGGAGGTAGATTGTCCTTCTTTATGCTTTAACAAGAAAAATGTTTTGCCCACCCATACAGTCAATTTGGCAGGGCATCTAATTCTGGCATCTTATATTATAAAGGAAAGCACACTTGGATATTACAGGGTTTTATGAACTATAGGCCTCATGGATTAGTTACGTTTAATATTAAAAAAGGAAAAAATAAAAATAGAAAGAGCAAGAACCACCAAACAAACAGAACATTTTTCAATGAAAAATATCCTCATCTGATTGTACGTGAGCATGGAACAAAGAATTTGGACATCCTGGTTCTTTAGAGTTAGGCCAGCATGCACAACATTGTCTTAAGTTGCCATGTATTCAAGACACTCACCATGTTAGTAGGCATGGACTTCATTTGCCCCTAGATACAATGCTTCACCTGGTTTAAGCTTCACATAGTTAAAGAGGAAAGCTAATAAATTGGATTTTCCTCACATTAATCAGAGAGCACAATTACAAACTAGAAGTACAACAAATATAAAGTTAAAAGTCAGTGAATAACATGAAAAAAAGATTGAGAGGACTTACCACTCCATCCTAAAATCCTGTCTTCTCTAAAGGAGTCAATAAATCAACAGGATCAACAAGTTCATAATCATCAATTTCCTGAGGAGCTGATAAACAACACACATATCATGTCCGAGCATTCAATGGAAAAAAAAATTAATACAGAAATACTTCTAAAAAAAATTAAAACAAGCACTCAATGCCGAAATTCAGTACTATTTCTTTCAACTTCTTTTCATCCATCCAATACTAAAAAAAACAAAACAAACAAATTCTAATAACTTCACAGCTTAGATCACATACTATCTGTAGCACATTCTTCAGAAGGGCCAGAGCCCACAACTTTAGACACAGCTACTTGCTCTGGCTCCTTGTCTTGCTCAGATCTGCGGGTAAAATAACCAAAAGATAAATTAATATAGAGAACAAGCACTTAGTTTGTGGTAATGTCCTTTAGCTTTAGCCAGTAAAAGAATTAATATCAGAGATGCGTTCTGTGTAGCATTACAAGAATTGAAGACATGCAAAAATTCAAGCACAAGCAAATCAACAAGAAATGAGCCCATTCCAGTTTTGAACCAATTGAAAATGAGGATTGATCCAAACCAATAATAATAATAACCCAACAACAGTAAGAACAATTACATGAACCTGCAGTCACATAAATCTAATCCATGTGAGCTACTACATAGACAATTTGTAGAAAACAGATATGATGCAACAATATGATTAGCTAAACATAGGAGCAAAAAGGAAAAAACAGCATCAATGACCATAGATGAGAAAAGTGGCCATACAAAAAAATTAACAAATTGTAGAAAACAAAAGAAAATATATTTTCCTAATGGAAATGGCTGAAGACATCACCAAAAACAACACAAGCTCAAATCCTAATGAAAACTACTCTATGAAATGCCAACAAATTAGCCAGTAAATTGAGAAAACAAATTAATATTCAAGAATTCTTTTGATAAAAAAGATGCCTGGATTGTCATGGGATGTTAAAGAACCGACTCATCCATGGCCATTTCCACAGGCTTGGGATTCGTCCGAAAGGTATATTATATATATATATATATATATCAAACCTTCTTTGTATAAACATAGATTTGTAACCATTAATTTCATTTTCATGAAGGTTCGATTAGGCTCTGTTGCAGCATTTGAAACAGTTGATGAACCAGAGTCTCAATGTTGACACCCAAACAAACCCAACACTCAAATAGATCTAACAACCCATAACATTAATCCATCGATCAAAATTCTACAAACCCATGATCGAAATTGTAGTTAAAAACACCAAATAATCCAACAAATATGGAGTGAATGTGTGTGTGTGAGAGAGAGAGAGAGAGAAAGAGAGAGAGAGAGAGAGAGAGAGAGAGAGAGAGAAGGGTGGAATCCGAACATACCTCAAGAATCGAACTGATACTTTTTCTGATCGAAGAGAAGAGAACGAAACCCTTCCATCATCGCCGCTGCCCAAGTAGTCTCGCCTCCGAAGAGAGAGCACTGTTTCCATGTTGAAATCTCGCCGCTGCCGAAGAATGAAAATCGTGGAGAGTGACGAGGGTTTTACCTAACCTGGAAAAAAAAAGGGAATTTTGAGAGGAAACTTTCTACCGCCTCAATTTGTAGAGGCCAGATCACCCAAAATAATAATAATAATAGTAATAATAACGGGTTCGGTTTGTTTTTCTGAAAAATATTTCGGAAATTTTCTCTACAAATAAGTTTTCAAAAGTAATTAAATTAAACAAATTTTTTCAAAAAAAATTCTCAAAATACACAAACTAAACAAGTTTTCCAAACAAATCTCTCTCACACACACACATCAAATCAATCACTTTTTCCAAAACTCTCTCTCAAAACAATTTTCCAAAACAAATTTCCCAAAAAACCAAACCAAACATGTTTTCGTACTTTTTATCTCTAAAACACATCTCTCAAACACAAACCAAACATACCCAACAATTTTTAGTTTTTGTTTTTTTTGAAAAAATTAAAACTAATTTGAGAATTATAAAAATCAAAAATATATTTTAAAAATTTAAAAAATTATTTATGATCTCTTAAAAGGTAAAATTATATTAAAATAAGTATTTTTTTTCACCATTTTTTTTTTTGGAAAAAAAATTTGAAACAAGTTTTTGAAAATAAAACCAAACATATTGGGTGTGTTTGGTAACGTTTACGTTTTCAATTTATATTTACAAAAATTTTATAAACTAAATTTTTTTTATTTTTGTTTATTTTTAGAAAAATATAAACTACAAACCCATTTAGTAATTGACAAAATGTTTAAAAAATTTTAAAAATATAAAAAAAAATTTGAGAAATGGCAAGTAGTGGCAAGTGGCGGCGGAGAACAGTGGTGGAAAGTGGTGACGGTAGGTGGTGGATAGCTGTGGTGGTGGGTGGGTGGGTGACGGTGGCGGGTGGTGGGTGGTAGCGAGTGGGTGGTGGTGGCGGGTGGTGGGTGGTGGTGGCAGGTGGGTGGCGGATGACGAGTGGTAGTGGGTGGTGGGTGGTAGTAGCGGGTAGGTGGCGGGTGGTAGGTGGTAGCGAGTGGGTGGTGGTCGTTGTGGCGGGTGGTGGTAGCAGGCGGGTGGTGGGCGGGTGGGTAGTAGGTGATGGTGGTGGTGGTGGTGGGTGGTAGGTGGTGGTGGCGGGTAAGTGGCAAGTGGCTGGTGGTGGTGGATGGCTGGTGGTAGCAGGTGGTGGATGGTGGTGACAGGTGGGTGGTGAGTAGTGGTGGCAAGTAGGTGGCAGGTGGTGGGTGGTGTCGGGTGAATAGCAAATGCGTGGTGGGTGGTGGTGGTGGTGGCGGTGGCGGCGAGGGGTGGCTGGTGGTGGCAAGTGGGTGGTGGCTGGTGGTGGCGGAAGACAGTGGTGGAAAATGGTGGCGGGTGGTGGCTAGCGTTAGGTGGTAAAAAAAAAAAAAAAACTAAAAACTGAAAACGGAAACACATTTTTTGTGTTTTCATTTTTTGGCCAAATTTATAAACTGAGACTACTGATTTATAAATCAAAAATTTTACCAAACAAGTTTTTATTTGAGTTTTTTAAATTTTTATAAATATAAACAGAAAACTGAAAACGTAAGTGTTACCAAACGGCACCATTGAAATTGATAATCTAACCACATTCTTTGGAAAAGTTTCGATTATTTCCAATTAGCCATTTTAACTTAAGAGTAGGTTTGGGCTTGATGGGTTCATTTTGTGATCTAATTCGATAATCACTTTAATTTTACAATTCAATAACTAGAATATTTAAAACTCTTTGAAAAGTTATAATAAAAATACAAATCACCAAATCACTAAATCTCCTCATTCTAACAAAACTTTTACCGACGAATAGTGTTTTTTTTTTTTTTTTGTTACAGGGAAATCCTCCCACCCTCCCGCAGGTCCAAGGCAGCGCCCCATGAGTAGATCACCAGGGTGTCCTATTGTCCGTTCCGAGTAAGAGACTATAACCTGAAAGCTTGTCCCGACCTCCCAAGGCAAGCTTCGATTAAGGCAAGACTTTCGTCCAGGAGATTGGCCCAGGGGGGAATTGAACTTGTGACCTTGGGGCCTAAACCCCAAGGCCTTACCACAATGCCACAACCCCTTGGGTTACCGACGAATAGTGTTATCGTCACTAAATGTTTTACTCTTTGCCTATGCCAACTTGTTGTCGCCAAAAGTAAGCACACTAATATCAACGCTTATTGTGTTGCTAAAAAATAAGCATCGTAGCTAAATTTTTTGAAAATTTGGTGCCAACTAATAATTTTGGCGGCTAGTGAATGTTATGCATTTTTAGCGACGGTAGTAAATTGCGTCGATAAAGATCTATTTTTACCAACAAAATTGATCACTGCATCGCCAAAAATATAGTTTTGGCTATGAAAAATTAACGTCGTCGTCAAAAATAGTCGCCAAAAGTGTAATTTCTTATAGTGAAATGAGTGAAATTAATTGAGCTTGACGAGTGTTTTACTCCTCAAAAATATGTGTAAAATCAACTCATTATCATGATTTGAAAAAATAAATGTATTAGATATTGATATTATAACACATACTTTCAAACACATATTTTCAAACACATACTTCAAAACAAATATTAATTAACACATACTTTTTTTTTTTTTTTGTGTTTTTCGTGAAAAAGATCTCAATCTCAGAATATATACACAGATAATCTCAATTTCATAATACATACACAGATAATCTGTGTATTTCATACACAGATTTACATAAACAGATTTATAAAATAATGACGAGTAGAATACATGAGACATAAAATTTCAATGAAAATAATCAGAATACATTAGATTAGATAGACAATCAATGAGTACCTATACATGCATATACATAGACAATCAATGGATTAAGGCTTTGAAAATAATGAGAGAGAAAGGAAAAAGATGGGGAAAATGTATCAAACGCTAAAATCAAACCCATTTACAACATGAAACCCATAAAACTCTAATAATGAAACCACTTCAAACAAACCCATTGCAGAAATGAAGAAAAAATTAAACTGAATGGGTAGAATAAATAACCCTAGAGCAAAACTAGATGGAGAAATAGAATTAGGGGTAGTGAGAAAGGGAGAGTGAAACAGAGAGAGTGCGATCGAGATAGAGATTGATAGAGTAAGAGACCGAAAGGGAGTGAGAAAGAGACCGAACCTGTTAGCTGCGGTGGCAGTGCTGATTTGAGGCGTACATGGAAGAAGGTGCTGAGGATGCGCGGTGGTGAGGCTTGCTAGTGATTGATCTATGTGAGAGAGAGGATCTGTGTGAGAGAGCAGCGGTGGCGGTACAGAGAGGCAAAATGTGTGAGGCGCGAATAGAAAATAATTCCCTCTAAAAAATTTCGTTCTTTAGCGACTAAATGTTGTGTTTGTTGGGAAATGTTAATATATAATAATATAGGGAGTTAAAAAACAAATACAACGACTAAATTTTTGCTGGTCGCTAAAAAGTTTTCAATATCATCTATCAGCATTTGGCGACTGAATATTATGTTGTCGGCAAAAGGTATAATACGCCGACTAAAAATAATTTGGTAGCCTAAAATATATACTATCGCCGACTAAAATTTCTTTTAGTAGCCAATGAGGGAATATTTAGCGACAAAAATATTTTTTGGTCACCAATAAACTATATTTCTCAATTAAAAAAATTTAGCAACTACATCATTCGGCGACTAAATAATTTTAGTAGCCAAAAGTAACTGTACAGCGACTAAAATTTGTTTTTGTCACCAATTATGCAATTTTTAGCAACTAAATAATATTGTAGTTGCCAATTGTTTGATGATTAGCGACTAAATTTTTTTTAGTCGCCGATAAGCAATATACACAGACTAAAATATTTTTTTATGTATGTCTCAATTGAGTTATACAAATTGAAACTAAATTTTTTTTAAAAAAAAAATAAGGGTAAATTACAAATACACCCCCTAAGATTTGCTTAAAATACAAATTGCCCCATGTGGTTTGGAAAATTACAAATACCTCCTTGTCATAATTTTTTATTTAACAGAATTAATTAAAAATGTGAAATTTCTAACTGTTCACCTATACAACAATAAAATTATTTGAATTATTAATTGAAATAAAATTTTAATATTATTAAAATTTGTTAATTAACTTGGTGATTTATTAATAAAATGGCATATTTGTTATAAAATTAGAAACCTTAGGGGCATAACGTAATTTTTAAAACCACAGGGATAATTTGTAATTTAAGTAAACCTCGTGAAATGTGTTTGTAATTTATCCAAAAAATAATGGTTGAGAATCCCACAATTACATATAACGCACTTTAACAAACATTTAACTACTCTATAATCTAACAAATACTTAACACACATAATTGAGCCCGTGTGAGAAGTGAGTTGGCTTTTTGGCTATATTAGCATGGGCTAAAAAGTCTCGTTTGAGATAAATTTTTTGATTTTTTGACTTTTGTGATAAAAAAAATTGAAATGATTATGGTTTAGACATACTATATTGTCTTATTGACTTTTTAACCTATTTTATCATTTTATAATTATTTTAACCCCAATCTATTATGCCAAACAAAGCCTGAATTTCACTATTACACACTTTAACAAATAAATTTAACCATCTCACTGGAAATACTCTTATACCATTATACAATCATTAATATGGAGAGTTAAAAAACCAAGACTTATAAGGGTTTGCTTTTCTAATAGTTTTTTTTTTCCTTCTTATTTTTGTTTTTAATGAATTTTTTTTTTCAGTCTGAAAAAACTTGTACATCATCATTGCTGAAAATATTTTATTTGCACTCCACCTTTTCGAAATTCGCCCTAGAACAAAAGTGAATTTAATTTAGACCCTTTAATATACAAATGATGAGGCCCTTTTAGCCCTTGGTTCCCCAGAGCAGGAGATCATGCATGGAACAAATTTATATGCAAGGACAATACAATAATAAAGTAATTGTGAAACCATCATTTAATCGCCACCACTGGAAAGGTTGTGAGAGGAGCCAGAAGAAGGTGAAAATGAGCCCGGAGATGGTGACGAGACACCATGAGAAAATGTGTATTTCATGGAAGAGGTGTAAATTCTGTCGTAGAGAAGGGATAGTGAGTGTGGCTGTGAAATGGAAGAGCTTGTGGAGTCTGTTAATGATGGCAAGAGTTTGCTCAACCTTGCAAGTGTGGAGAGTGAGAATGCGGCCATCTTTTTATTTTCTCTCTTTTTTGAGGGTCACAAATGAGTTTCTCTGGTTTCATTTATAAAAGCTGACCCTATCTTCCACCATAATGTGTCAAAATTGTTAAAGCATTCAACTTAAAATTGATTGACAATGAGTAGAGATATTCTTGCATTATATTAATCAAATTTGGATAACTTAGATTGACGGTGTGAGTTTAAGTCTAACACTCCTCCTCACATGCTGCCTGATAGCATGTAGAGGTGATTGAGAGGTCCGATTGAGAGATGAAGTGTTTGTACCGCATAATGTGAGAGCCCACCTAAGACCCACTTCCGGTACCATGTTAAAATAATTGTACGAAGAGAAAATTGTATTATATTAAATAATTTGTTGTATAATATTGAATTTAATTATTACAAGAGGTGACCTATATATAATAGGGGTGAATATTGACCCGTTGGCTTGCCTAGCCCGCCCGGTCCAACCCTATTTTTTTTTAGGATTTGAAAGGGTTGTTTTAGCTTATAGGGTCGGATGGGGCTGGCATTGTTAGTCTGATATATTAATGGGCTGGGCTTGGGCAAGTGTAGAGGTCCTATGTTAGGACCGAGCTGGGTTTGGATAGATACAAAATCCCTTATTATGTAGTGTCGGTCTACTTCGATGAATATCCACCCCTAATACAAGACTTATATGGAATGTTAATTAAAAAATCATGAGAAGAAGGAAACTTATAGAAATATATGAAGACCAATGCTACCTATTTTTCAATTATTGAGTTGTATTGAAATATCATATGCTATATATTGTTGGTGTAAGATTTTTTTTAAAATTTAATACTTTACAATTTTCAACAAATCATATTTTCTTACACAAATATGTCTATCACAACTTAATAACATAAATATCAAACATGCTAGGTTATTGTCGAATTTGCATAACATAAAATTGACAAAAATAACCTATTTATTGAAAAATTAGTTATACATTTTAATAATATTCATACTAAGAGGTATTATAACATTTTTTTTTTATATATCTTATATAACTCCATCTAACTTATTAAAATTATCTAAAATAGAAACCAAACTTTTATGGTAATTAACATATAAGGGTTTTAGTCTTCAAACTTTTTCGTCTTAAAAAATGAAAAAAATTGCTGCAACAAAACATTAGGAGATCAATTCGAAAAATGGTGGTGTTACATACACCAATTAGTGTACTAACTAGTGTATCAACACTAGTTATGACATTATTATTGATCATATTCATTATACAAATTACAAATATCAAAAACTTTTTAAATTATGTCACATCATCAATTGATACATTAGTTAGTATACTAATTAGTGCATATAGTATTATTCATTTCCACAATTGTGTGAGTAGTCACGAAATGACCACATGAGAAAAGTTCAAAAAAAAACACATTAGCAATAAATTTTTGAAAATGTAGTTAATAAATATATTTTTAGAGACAATATAGTTTCATGTCAAAATATTTACTTTTTGAGACAAAATTTATCCTAAAAAGATAATAATTTATTATTAAATGCTAAATTTTATCGCTAAAAATATAATATTACCATGTTTGATGATTAAAATATGTCATCTCTAAAAAAATTATAGCGTCTCTCAAAATTTATCTCAAAAATGTTTATTTGTTGAATATAGCAAATCAAAATAGAACCCACGAGTCCAAAAAATCATGCCCCATGACAATAATTTTGCTTGTTGAAGCCTATTAAAAAGCCTAAGTATTTGGCCCAAAGACAAATTCCAGTACCCTTTGAAGGCCCTAAGTTTCAGCCTCTTTAAATGCCCATAAATTAATTAATTTAGATACCCAAAATTTTATCATGGAAAACCTACAATGTCTCCACTTTAGGGCCAACATTTCAACATCTCATTTGGGTTGTTTGGGGTGTTCTAAATAAATGTATTTTTTTTAGACTAAAAAGTTGAGAAAAAAAAATATGGATGTTTGGGTTAACTTTTTGACTTTTTATGAAAAAATATGTATTAAAAAATTGTATAAATTAGTATGTAGGGAAAAATTAGGATTGGGAGTTGTGCAGCCGTACTTTTTGACTTTTGATGAATAGTGATATTTTTTTAACTTTTTGAGTAACTTTTTAACTTTTGGGTTTTTTTTTAACTTGCCAAACTTGACCGACCCCCCCTCCCAAACACACACACACAACACAAACAGAGAGTACATTTTTGTAAATTTATGTATTATTGATTTTTTAAATATTTTTTCACAAATATTTTATTTTTTAAATTAATCTAAATTAGGTAGATGGAAAAATTAATTTTTGTATTAAATTATTAGAAATTATAATAAATAATTAAGAATTTATAATTAATTGTGATTTAATTGAGTAAATATTAGAAATTAAAAACTATGTATATGAGAGGAAAAAAAAACAAAACAAAAAATGCATAGAATTTAAAGGCATTGTAGTTATTTCACATATGTAACTTATGAAATTAATAATTGCACTTCAGTCTAAATTGATGTTAGAATTTTTTGACTATATTTGAACCAGAGTATAACTTTGACCTAAAACTTGAAAGAGTGAATATATTCATTGACTTAAAAATACTTAACAGTAAAAAGTTATAAATAAACTTTCAAATTTTTAATTCGAATAATAAAAATAAACTTTAAGAGAATGGGTCAGATTTGGCCATATGTCTGCTTGTACATATATATCTAAATGTTTTAGTTTAATTTTAAACTGGATTTATAGTTGGAAAATCACAAATCAAATTGTGAAGTATATGTTTATTTTGGCAACACGGTTAAAAGTCAATTTTTTGATTTTTTTTGGATCACATCACCTTTATACTTTTTTACATATTTAAAAAAAAAAATCCAAAAAAGATTAAAAATCAACTTTTAACCTATTTATCAAAATAGGTCATAATTTATTTATTTTAAAAATTAGAACCGAACCGTACATTAAAAAAAGAAATAAAAAACCATTTCATTTGGTCACAATCGGACCAATTTACTATTTTTGAATTTTTTTTCTCAACTCTAATTGGGAGTGATCATTTTCCCTCTAAGGCCTCATTTGGAAACAAATTATTTTGATAATTTTTTAATTTTTTAAAAAAAATATGTAAAAAAATAAAGAAAGCAATATAATAACGTATAGTAATTTTTTAATTGAAACATATAATTGTCAAACAAGATTTTAGTGTAAATTTTGACCATGAACCACACAAAAAAACCCTAGCCCGCTGTTTACCCGATCCAAACATGACGGGTCATGGCAACATAATCTGACCCGACCCGCCTAAAACCCTAATTACAAAAAGTAGAATCCTCAAAAACTAACCTTTATACTGCACTCTCACATATTGCCACAACAAGTGTATTATACATACATACATACACATATTATCGTCATTTTTATATTATTTTTTTTATTATATATTTTTTTATTATTACAAAAAAATTTAATATTTTTCTATAGTAGAAAGAGGTGAGAAGGAGCAAGCTTTTGTTTTTTTTTTTTTTTTTTTTGATAACTCAGGTATTTCTAACTCGCTGATTTTAAGAGAAGTCAAAATTAATCTTAAGAGTCCTAAAATTAACGATCGGGCAAACCTCCAGTGGCCCCAAAAAGTAACTCGAACTCAAAACCTATAAATTTTATCCTCCAAACATTACCATTCGATCCCTTACTTGGTTAGGAGCAAGCTTTTGTTTCCATGGATCTCTTCTCAATTCAATCTGTTCTTCAATAAAAAGGCACAAAAATACAATAATTATTACCTAGATATATAAATAATTATTGTACTTTATTTTATTTCCTTCTCTGCCCTGTTGCTCCTTCCTTGGACCTCAAATCTCTATCTCCCCTCTTTCTCCTCTCTCTCTCTCTCTCTCTCTCTCTAGACCTCAATAAGAGCTTCATCTCACCATTTACGAAGCTCCGTGTCGTTCTTTTCAGGTTTGTTTTCTCATTCGATCTATGCATTTTTACTGCTTGTGGTTTGACATTTGTGAATTGTTTCTTTGTATTCGCGATCGAGTTTGGGTGTTTTAGGGTTTTTTTTTTTGGGCGATCCTGATGGATTGTTCGGCTATCGATTGATGAGAGTTTCATCGAATTGGGTTTATGCACATGGTTTTTTGTTTGTTGAGTTTCATCGAATTGGGTTAATTTTTAATCCTTTTTTGCGTGTTGAATTCGTTGTAGAGTTTGATTTTATGCGTAGTTTGAAAATTAAGAATTAGGGTTTATTGAAATTTTTTGTTTGTGGACGTGGGTTTTGGGTCTTTATCAATTTTGGAAGGTAGGTTTGAGAAATTATTGCTGAATTGAAAATGTGTGCACTTGAGGAGATCTTTCAATTGTTCTGAGAAAGGAGACATTTTTATATCAACTTATGGTTCATTTTTGGATAAGATATCATTATTGAGAAGGATGAAGATTCACATGCAGTTTTTATTTATTTATTTATTTATTTTTTATTTTAATCTGTTGCTTTTGTTTTGTTTTGTTTTGTTTTGTTTTTTTTTAAACTTTTCTTCTAATGGGGTTTACTTCCTGACTAATATGTGAAGTTGAAGGGTGTGGAGGGAGCAGTGGAGTGGGAAATGGCTGGGACTGCGAGTGAGGAATCTGGAGTTGGAAGGTCTTTCGAGGAGATTTCGAGTGTGCAGCAGCGTTGCCAATCTGGGGAAGCATTGGTGGAATGGCGGTCCTCTGAGCAGTTGGAAAATGGAACCCCGTCAACTTCTCCCCCCTATTGGGACACTGACGACGACGATGACTGTGGTATGTTGTTTGTCCGCATCAATCTTTTGCACTCCATGTTTCTTTGTTATTTGCTTGTCCTTATAAGGTGTTAAAAAACAATAACGAGAACGATCATAGTTGTGATATGTATTTTTTTACTTGTTTTTGGTAGGGGTGTAAACCGTTCGGTATGGTCATTAAGAGTATATTTAGCGCCGAACCGATCGTTTCGGTTTTTATGATTGAGAAATCGATATAGATCGTATGCTACAGTTCAGTTTTATTGGTTTTTTTGGTTTGATGTAGAAGAGAAATTTATATGAAATATTGAAAAGTTTTGTAGTAGATTTTAGAATTTTACATTGAAAATAAATGAAAAAAATATATGAAAATTGCTCTATAAATATTTTTCTCCTTAATTTTTATCACAAAAATGTATTATATTACTTACTTCTCCTATAATATTCAAGAAATTATAATATAAAAATATTTAAATATAATATTCGGTTGGTTCGGTTTGTATCGGTATAAAAAGTTTCAAAACTGAAGCAAACCGTATGTTATGAAAAATAGACCAAAAACTAAAATTTCGGTTCGTTTTATCAGTTTTTCTAACATCCCTAGTTATTGGTATTGGGTTTGGGTTTGGGTTTGACTTGTTGAGCAATTTAGTAGGGAATCAAAGCTGAATATATTGGCCCCATTTGGTAGAGCCCTGGGAAAGTGATTATAACTTATAGCTGTGAACATAAGCTGATTTTTGACTTATAAATTAAGCATCTCTTCCCCCACTCAAAGAATAAGTTGATTTTTTACTTACAAAAAGCTATAAGCTGTATTGTTAAGCTGAACCAAACACATCAAAATAGCTTAAATTAAGCTAAAAGCTGAAATAAGCTGGAAATAAGCCCTACCAAACAGGGCCGTTGTTCACTGAAATTCTTGTACATTTTGCTGTTTCTGTACTTGGTGTGATGTGAAGCTTTGAGGTAAGAATTGGCAAACTTGTGGAGAATCATGCTTGGTTGTGGGAGACCAGACCGTATAATAGCTGGAGGTTCCATTAAGATCCAGTTTACAGTCACAAAGTCAGTTTTGATCTGCAAGTAGCTAGTTCTTGTAATCTGGTCATGCTAGATAGCCCTCGTCATCCATGTTATTGGAGTTTCTCATTCTGACATAATAGAGAAGTAACGATAAACAAACAAACGAACATAAAAGTTATGAAACCTAATTTTGATAGAGGGAGAAATCTAAAAGTTTATTGCAAGTGTTGGCTGAGGTAGATAATGTTTCAAGGAAAAAAAGGGTTTATGCCAAGGTAGTGACTGATGTAACTGAATTGTCTTTCATTTTGTTCACATCCTTAAAGTGATCAAAGTGAATTTTTAACATTTTTTTGCTACATGCAAAATATGGTTTTCTTTAAAGCTACCTTTATTCCTAGAAGTTTGTCCATGTCTTCATGATCTGAAGCTTGGAAAACAGGCTGGTGCTGACGGAGACCAAACTAAGATGCCTTTTCTAGCAAGTTGCCTGCTAAAGATGGGTAATTGTAAACTGCTATCAATTATTGTGGGAAAAATCATACATGAGTGAATTTTAGATGGAATTTTCTTAGTACTCAGACCTGCGTAACCACTGTGTGCATATTTGACCCCTTCACGCAGCTGCTTGTGTCAAAATTCTGGGTGGTGGTGAATTAAATGTTTGTTAATATCTGATGTATGTTTTAAATGTAGACAAGATTGGGATTAGATTAGATGAGTACTATCCTTGGTGCTTTTGTTTATATACAAGCTGTCATGCTTCAAGGGATGTTAGCTGTTAGTCAAATGTTTACCTAATAAGCTATAGGTGAGGGGCTATGGTACATGAACTTTTTCTAAATGTATGAAGTATCCGTGTCGGACACTTACTTACACTTGGGTAAGGATATGTGCACTATGGCTCTTTGTAACAAATGCTAAAAACCATATTTTTTCCAACTATTTTTATCTCGTTTGGCAAGAGGCTATTTTAGCCAAAAAGCCAAAAAGTTACTAAAAAAGCCAAAAAGCCAACAATCCATACCAAAAAGTCAAAGATTCCCTTTTCTCTCTATTTTTTGCACATCTTTTCGTAAAAAGTCAAAAAGTCATCCCAAACATACTAGTTTTTTTTACATCACATTTTAGCCAAATAGCCAAAAAGTTACTAAATTAGCATGTTCCCAAACGAGATAGTGTTTTTTTTTTTTTTTTTTTTTTTTTTTTTGTAATTTATAATTTTTTATCAAAAGTTACGCTTTTCTGGTCCTAGTTTAGATAAGTTCCTTGAAGACCAAAAAACCATTTTTTTCCCTTTTTTTTTTCTTCTTCAGTGGACATGTTGAAATTTATTTTTTATTTTTAGGGTGTTCTAGTCTTGTAGGAACTTAAAAGTGAACTTTTTTGGAGAAAAATACAGAAAGTTCAATAAAAAACAAAGAGAAGTTAACAAAAATGTTGCTAAACAAAGCAATTGCCAACACCCTAAGGGGTTGGCTTGGTGGCAAGGCCTTGGGTCTTGGGGTGTACTCCCTCCAAGGTTCAAGGATCGAAACTTCTTAGGTGACAATTCGTTGGGGCCATCGGACTAGGGAAAAACCCTTGAATTAATGGGGGTGCACTTGTGAAAAACTCTTTGTTGAGGGCCTGTGCATCCGTGGGGATTGGTTAGGCTTTGATCCGGACACCCCAGTGACAAGCAAAAAATTAAAAAAAATAAAATAAAGAAGCAATTGCTAAAGCAGCCTAGCAAGCATCCTTAGTAATTTGCGTTTAGCCTAAATTATTCATGAAACTCCCATATTATACATGGATTGGTCTATGGCATCTTGTGAACACCATTTATCCTAAAAAAATAAAATTATGTTAAGAAATATGAATTTTTTGCAGCGTTCCTGTGTCCTTTGACATGAGAATAAATTGAATAAAAATTGAGACGATACCTACACTTTAATGTTCAGAATCCATACCAGCCAAGATACCATTTTGTTCATTGGTACGGTAATTACCAGTACTGTTAAGTTTTCGGATACCATTTCAAATTTATCGCCACATATATTATATATGTATTTAAAAAAAAATGCTACCTAACACTAAATAACTTTTGGATAACATAAACATTTATCAAACACAAATATATATGCAAAAAGAGGCTTCAAAACATCTAATAATAAATTCCAAATACCTCAAAAGGGCTAAAACACGTACCATCTCCATATATATGTTTTAAAAGAGAATATTCTTTCCTATTATGTTATTAGTATATATTTGTAGTAAATGGGACCTAATTAGATTATATACAAACGTGTAAACTGCTATCTGAAACATTGAGGCTTTGTTTGGTTTCAATTTCATAATCAGATTATTGAAATTTTTCTAAAAACATAGAAATTAGTTTGACAAAAATAAATACCAAAAAGATGTTTTAATATTTTAAATTATTTTTGCCCTCAAAATGTAGAACCATATGAAAATGATGAGTGTTTATGTATTTATTATTATTATTTCACTAAATTAGTTTTTAGTTTTGTCAATTTTTTTCAGAAAACAAATTCTAAAAACCAAACCAAACCAAACCAAACAAAGCCCGAATTTTCGAGATACCGGCTGAAAACTTCCAGTATGGCCGAAGCTCGCTGATATTGTCCAAGAGAGGTGTGACGAAATTACACTGCTTTTATACCGGTTTCTTTGCAAAATGGTATATACTGGCTAGTATGGAACGGTATTAAAACCTTGCTTGCAGTCGACACTTGTATATGCAACATAGGTGGAGGGAAATATATATATATATATATGTATGTAAGTTATTTATAGAATGTCTTGGTCTCTTTTAGAATGTCTTGACCTCGAAGGAATTTTTATGAATGAATATAATTTATTAAAAAGATTCATGCAAACAAATATAACCTATCAAATAATTTCTTACTATATTGATAATTTGAGATAATAAGTCATAAATGCATTTATGATAAAAAGAAAGAATAAGTTGTTTTTGTTTTTGATTTATTGTCATGTCCTCCTAGTTACATAAAAAAAAAAAGGCAACGCAGTGTAGAAGATTCCTATTAAAGTGAGGTATGGGGAGGGCAAGATGTCAGCATCCTTACTTATATTTTCCGATTGCATCTTTCCTTATTTTTTGAAATCTTTCTTGTGTTAGTGTTTGTATTCTATAATATTTGTGTCCTTTGTTCATATATATTCTTCCTGTATAGCGGTAAAGAAGATTTGGAATGAGACTAGCCGTAGTAGCAATAATGGTGCAATAAGAGAGTCAAAGTGTTTCAGTTGATGTTGGCTACCCTAGAAGCTCATGTAGTTATCATAGATCCGCTATATTTATTTATTTATTATTTTTACATGATTGAACGAGTGACTTGTAATTTAGTTTTGTGAAATTACTTGCCTTTATTGGAGATGGTCTACTAGAAGCACTCTATGTTCCTCAAATTTTCTCTCCCCATAAAACTAGTTACACCACTGGAATTTCTGTCTTCCTAAATCTCCCTCTTCCAAAAAAACTAGTCATACCACCATATTATGATAGATTATTTTTCCACAACAAGTTATCTTACTTATTATAACAACTTTTTAATGAAGTTCTCCACAGGTGAGCTCCCAACCATTTGGGTTTAAGTAGCACAAATAGGGAACAATATGGGTATGCTGTAGGTCACCCATTCATGGAGCGGGAGCGGAAGAGCGAGAGCGAGAACATCCTTTGTGAAAATATCTTGAGAGAAGGAGCATCTTCAGAGCGTTTATATTTTTATTTTAAGATACACATTTACATAATATATAAAATAATTATGCTTGGTATTGACAGAAAAATACAATACATATAAAATGGGTACAATCCTCTATGGCTTACACCAATTATAATGGTGATGACTTGGCCTAATAACCTTGAGGTTATGGGTTCAAATCTTGGGACCATCACTTTGTGCATTATGCCAAAAGTTAGGTGTGTACTCAATCTTTCCCCTCCCAAACGCACGTTAATGTGTACTAATTGGGTGTTGTTTTTTATCTTTTGATTCAGTGTGCAGGGATTGTTGTAATCCAACGTCTATAGTAGCTTTCCTACAATTTCTCACTTCTTGGTAGATTTTGACGAGTGTCCTCATGGGACTTGCACCTTTTAGTTGAACCAATTGTTTGACCCAACTTGTCAAAACGGGTGGACACTTTTTGTGGCATGGCCCATATTGTAAAATGGGTTAAGCCCCATAATTTTAGTGGGACCCACATCTTTTTGAAGGCTTCAAACCATCTTGACTTTGATTAATCATGAACAATTTATTTGTCTTGATCAATCGAACGGTGACTAAATCACTACAAAATTTTGGTGTATACCATACCATAGCTTCGCCGACCCCATTTGATGGGACTTAAAGCTTGGTTTGGTTATACCATACCATTGCTACATATCGCTTCCCTGTGCAGTATCTGCTATATTGTTTCTATATTATTCTCCTACCTTATGTGGAATGAAACACTATCTGAAACCATTATTGGGGGGCAGTCTTATGAAGATAGATTTTAGACAGTAACCATTTTCAGTTTTTCCCATCCAAACCAAGTCTTAAGTCCCATCAACTGGTGTTAGCTGTATGAATCCTTCTTTTCCACTCGACTCTATCCAAATCCATTTCATTAATCAAATTAAGGAGATTTATATCTTTATTTACTATACTAATCCACGTCAATCTAGGTTTACCCTTTCTCCTAACACTACCATCTACCGTCATTGTATCGCATCTCTTTACTACTGCCTTTGTTGGTGTCCATTGTATATGACCAAACCATCTCAATTTATTCTTTGTCAACTTATCTTCTATCTGTATTACTCCTACCCATGCTTGAATATACTCATTTTTAACTCTGTCTTTTCTAGTCTTGCCACACATCCACCTTAGCATCCTCATCTTAGTAACACTCATCTTATCTACATGTTTCTTAGTTGCCCAACATTCCATCCCATACAACATCTCTGGTCTAATAGCCGTTCTGTATAACTTCTCTTTTAGTCTAATGAGTACTCGTTTATCGCACAGTATTCCAGACACATTTCTTAATTTAAGCCACCCTGTCTTAATCCTGTGGACCACATCCGTTGCAGTCTCCCCAATCGTTGAGATGATCGATCCTAAATAAGGAAAATGCTCACTCTTAGGTAGTTCTTGGTTCTCAATATTCACTTCTCCTCTGCTTCCATTGTGACTGTTACTAAAATTACACATTACATATACTTTGTCAAATCTCTAACTTAGTGTTAACTCATTCTCTAGTCTCATCCACTAACACGATATCATCTACAAAAAGTATACACCATAGCACATCATCCTGAATATTGCACATCAACTCATTTATAACTAAAGTGAAAAGATAAGAACTTAAGGTTGATCTTTGGTGTAACCCTACAGTAATTAGAAATTCACTCGTCTCTCCAGCAGGCGATCTAATAGTGGTCACCACACCTTCATACATATCCCTAATTACATCAATGTAACATTTTGTCACCCCTTTCTTCTCTAACACCCATCATATTATATCCCCCAGGCACTCTATCATATGCTTTCCCAAGATCAATAAAAATCATATGAATGCCTTTTTTCTTTTCTCTATACTTTTCTGTTACTCTCCTGAAAAGATAGATCGCTTCTATTGTTGACCTACTAGGCATAAACCCAAATTGATTCTCTGACACCTTTGTTATATCTCGCAATCGACGTTCCATCACTCTCTCCCATACTTTCATTGTGTGACCCATTAACTTGATTCCTCTATAGTTGTTGCAAGTTTGGACATCTCCTTTATTCTTATATATTGGCACTAAAATACTCTCTCCACTCTGGCATTTTCCTAGTTAATAAAAATCTTGCTAAATAACCTAGTTAACCAAACAATCCCCTTCTTACCCAAACATTTCCACACTTCAATAGGTGTATCATCGGGTCTTAAATTCTTATTCAATTTCATCTTCTTAAGTGCAAACTCCACTTCAAAGTCTCTAATCCTACGATAGAACCTATAGTCTTGGTTTTCCTTATTACTGTCTACTTCCTTCTTTTTTGATCTACATTCATGTTTGTCAAAGTAGTTGTTCCACCTCTCCTTAATCGTTTCATCCTTTACCACCACCATAGAGTCTTCACCTTTGATGCACTTAACCTGATTAAAATCTCTTATTTTCCTCTCTCTTATCTTAGTAAGCTTGTATATATATCTTTTTCTCTCCCTCCTTACTATCTAGTCTAGTGTATAGGTCATCATAGGCTTTCAACTTAGTCTCTCTTACTAGTTTTTTGACCTCCTTATTGGCCAATCTGTAGCGCTTAAGGTTTTCCTCAGTTCTATCATTCTCCCACTTTTTAAAGCTTTTTTTTTTTTTGTGTCTTTATTACTGCTTGGACCTTTTCCCTCCACGACCAAGTTTCTCTAAAGTTGGGTCCTTTTCTTTTCAACTATCCAAGAACTTCTCTTGAGATTTTCCTCACACAATTGGCCATCGAGTTTCACATAGTGTTAGTATCATCTTTCATGGCCTAAATACCTTCTTTATCTATTCTATTCTTAAATGTGTCTAGTTTATCCCATTTTAGGTCTCACCATCTAGTCCTGCGACGCCCACTATCTTTTCGAGCTTGGTATTGCCCTTTAAAGCATAAATCTAGTACCACAATTTTATGTTGAGACATCAAGCTCTCTCCAGGAATCACCTTACAATCGCTGCATTTTAGATTGTCCATTTTTCTTACTAGAAAGTAATCTATTTGGCTCCTAATTGACTTACTCTTGAAGGTTATCAAATGTTCCTCTCTCCTTATACATAGTATTGGCCGCCATTAGGTCAGAAGCCAACGCAAAATCTAAAATACTCTCTTTAGTCTCATTTCTATCACCAAAACTATACCCACTATGTGCCATCTCATAACCTAGTTTATTTACTCTTACATGGCCATTGAAATCACCACCTATAACTAGGTTCTTTCTTATGGGTATTTCTTGTAATACCTCATCCATTTGGTCCAAAAAACTCTCTTAGTCTGATCATCTAATCCTACTTGAGGGGCATATGCACTAATAACATTCACTATATTCTCTGCAATAACTAGTTTAACTAATATAATCTTATTACCTTTCCTAATGACCACAACTACATTTTCTACAAGACTCTTGACAACTATTATTCCTATTCTATTTCATGTCTATCCTTACTACTATAATATAGTTTAAAACCGGTATCCTCTATTTCTCGAGTTTTCTCACTCGTTCACGTAGTTTCTTGTATGCAAGTTATACTGATTCTCCTCCTAATCATGACATTTACCAATTTTATAGTCTTACCAGTTAAAGTTTCTATATTCCTTGTGACTATCCTAAACCTATAATCTTAAACTAGCTTCTTTATCTGCGCTCGTCTAGAAAAATGCAGAAACCTTTGGCCATTTTTCACTGCACCTAGGCGTTGATGCGGCGTCCCTTGCTCACTTTTCGAAACACTCAGAAGCAGGCGCAATGTGTCACTTAAAGGGAACGGCCTACCATTTAATCGGTTTAAAGTATTAGGCTTCATGTCATAAAGGATCCGAGCGGCTTTTTTACGTGTTGGTTGTCGGCTACTAACACAACCCTCCTCCTTTGCTGGGGCTTGGGACCGGCGGAGTTGTTAAGCAACCCCGGCGGAGTTAGTTTTTCCGATCGAATGCTTTTAATCTGTCATATCTGCTTTGGCACATGATGCATCTGTTATGTGTTTAACTTCAACTTGCTATTTTATTACTTTGCAGGACGAAAGCCTTCTGAGTTATATGGAAGGTATACATGGAAGATAGATAAATTTTCACAGATTAACAAGCGAGAACTTCGTAGTAATCCATTTGAGGTTGGTGGCTACAGATGGTTTGTAAAACATGCATTTTCCTTTGTGCTTATTTGGTTTATTTTTATGGTTGCTGTTATCATTATTAAAGAACTCATTTTTGGAATGCAATATTATTATTGTTATGTACTTCAGCTGTACCATTCTTTAGTGGTATCTTTTACAAAAAGAAATCAGTGTTATTCACTGTATTGTATGGATATATTTTATGCAGATTGGTACTTTCATGCTTGCTGTATGCGAACATGCATGTGATTTTCCAATCAGTAGTTCTGGTTGAAAAGAATATCCCATGTGCTGGGTTGGCATTGGAACTTTTACTAGTTCTGAATATGCACAGAAGTTGTTTGATAGATGTTGTCAGATTGAATTGGAATTTTGTTATGTTGATTAAATTTAGGAGGATGCCTACGTGTTATGACAAATCAACATGACCTCAGGTCCACAGCCACATCACATTTTGGATATCTTATTTGGTTAGGTTTGTAGTATCTTTGAAAAATGCTTGGCTGAAATTGAAATTCGACCTACTTGTTCACTCATTCATCAGCCCCGAAAAATTTGTGCAATTTCAATTTTCAAAGAGTAAGAATATTTTTCTCATAGCCATTTGACCACTGTGCCCTTCTCCTTGTTATATGTGGGCATGCTGAGGGTTGTGAGATCAATGATTATGGTGTGGAAAACTGCTTCACGTTGTATGTTCTAATTGAAACTTCTTCCTATGGCTGCAGGTACATTTTAATATACCCTCAAGGTTGTGATGTCTGCAATCATCTTTCTTTGTTTCTCTGTGTGGCTAATCAGGACAAGCTTCTTCCAGGTTTGCTAATACATAATTATTTATAATTTGTCTTGATAATCAATTTTCGTCCTTTTCTAGTTGATCTCACCTTTTTCTTGTTCTTTTTCATGTTGGTTAAAATAGGATGGAGTCATTTTGCACAGTTCACTATAGCTGTGGTGAATAAAGATCCTAAGAAATCCAAATATTCTGGTTGGTTGGATATGTATTGGCAAACTTTGCGGAGTTTCTGGTTCTAATTAGTTCAGCACTAATGACTTATAATTGAATTCGCAGATACGGTACATCGATTCTGGATGAAAGAGCATGATTGGGGATGGAAAAAATTTATGGAGCTATCTAAAGTGTTAGATGGGTTTGTTGATGCTGATACTCTCATTATTAAAGCTCAAGTCCAAGTCATCAGGTCTTTTATGAGTCATCTTAATAAATCATGTTATTCTGTTTTGGAACCAATGAAATATGATTTGGGATAATATTCCTCGTCTATTAACTATGGCTTAGGAATTCTTATGCTGCTGAGAATGGGTTAATGTTCTTTTTCTTCCCTAAATCTTCCCACTTGGCCTCTTTGAGGCCCCGGCATAAGCACTCTCTCTATCTGGCATTCTTCCCCCTTTTTTGCCCCGAGCGACAGATTCAGTCTAGGCTGTGCTCATTTATTCAGAAAGAGATTTTAACCCTCCCTTTCTACACTAGGCATGATCTCGAACCACATTTCTTTTCAGCCCTTGAACCAGAGGGGTTATGTGTAAGTTTGGTACTAAGATAAGCCACTAAGCTATTTCGGACAGTCTTCTTGGAACTTCTTGGACCAAGATATGCTTTTGGTTTGTGTTTAACCATTTTCCAATTTGTATTACTAAGAAACAAAGAATCATAAAACTTTCATCTCCCGTAATGCTTTTGCTTTTACAACTATGATTGAGAACTGCTATCCCCCTCTTTCAGTAATTATTTTTCCAGCAGAGTTAATTTTCCTTCCTATAGGTTTCATTCTGGCTATAGTGATCAAGTGGTTCTGTTATTACTAGTGTGAATAAGGGTTAATCATTGTGATTACTGATTCCAAGTTATACTTTTGGTTTGTATGGAGAGAGCAGACCGTCCCTTTCGCTGCCTTGATTGTCAGTATAGGAGAGAACTTGTTCGGGTATATTTGACAAATGTAGAGCAAATTTGTCGCCTTTTTGTGGAAGAAAGAAGAAGCAAGCTTGGGAAATTGATAGAAGATAAAGCTAGATGGTCAAGGTAGAGTTCATCTGCTTTTGTAATTGTTACATATTAATGACATATTCTTTCATGAAAGAGAGGATATTTTGATTTGAGACTTCCAATATTAATAATATCTTTAGTTCTTATGGCTCTAGGTTTTGACATTCTTTTCTATTTTTGTTGTTTTGGGTTAATCAACAGAAATGTGGGCTTTTTATTTTCAGATCTTTAAAACTGCTTAAGTGGAGTGACATCTTATGGTTTCAATTCTTTAAATTTAATCATCGTTGGTTATAGGCTACACTCCTAAAAATTTATTCTTTTCTATTTTCTTTCTTCCTTCTTTGTCTGTTTAAAGCTTGTTAACTTTGTGTCTGTTATGCTTCATCTTTTTGTTTTCTCATGTGATCTGGTTCTACACCATTTTCAGTCAGTGTATTATTAATTCCAGAATAACAGATAAGTTGTGATGGCTGCAGCTTTTGTGTTTTCTGGGTAGGGATTGACCAAAATGCTAGGCGCCGTATGTCCAGGGAGAAAACAGATGCAATTTTGAGAGTTGTGGTGAAGAGAAATGTGGGCTTTTTATTTTCATATCTTTAAAACTGCTTAAGTGGAGTGACATCTTATGGTTTCAATTCTTTAAATTTAATGTTCGTTGGTTATAGGCTACAGTCCTATAAATTTGTTCTTTTCTATTTTCTTTCTTCCTTCTTTGTCTGTTTAAAGCTTGTTAACTTTGTGTCTGTTATGCTTCATCTTTTTGTTTTCTCATGTGATCTGGTTCTACACCATTTTCAGTCAGTGTATTATTAATTCCAGAATAACAGATTACTTGTGATGGCTGCAGCTTTTGTGTTTTCTGGGTAGGGATTGACCAAAATGCTAGGCGCCGTATGTCCAGGGAGAAAACAGATGCAATTTTGAGAGTTGTGGTGAAGAGAAATGTGGGCTTTTTATTTTCATATCTTTAAAACTGCTTAAGTGGAGTGACATCTTATGGTTTCAATTCTTTAAATTTAATGTTCGTTGGTTATAGGCTACACTCCTAAAAATTTATTCTTTTCTATTTTCTTTCTTCCTTCTTTGTCTGTTTAAAGCTTGTTAACTTTGTGTCTGTTATGCTTCATCTTTTTGTTTTCTCATGTGATCTGGTTCTACACCATTTTCAGTCAGTGTATTATTAATTCCAGAATAACAGATAACTTGTGATGGCTGCAGCTTTTGTGCTTTCTGGGTAGGGATTGACCAAAATGCTAGGCGCTGTATGTCCAGGGAGAAAACAGATACAATTTTGAGAGTTGTGGTGAAGAACTTCTTTATAGAAAAGGAAGTAACCTCTACCTTGGTAATGGATTCCCTGTACAGTGGACTGAAGGCTCTTGAAGGCCAGACCAAGAGCAAGAAAGGTAGGGGGAAATTACCGGATGCAGAAGAATTGCCGGTTCCTATTGTTCGCATAGAGAAAGATATATTTGTTTTGGTGGATGATGTGTTACTACTACTTGAGAGGGCTGCCTTGGAACCCTTGCCTCCAAAGGATGATAAGGGTCCTCAGAACCGTACAAAGGTGAGCTTAGTGAACATGGTGTTAAAAATTTATGGAATCATGTAATTGTTTTTGTTTTTTTGTCTTTTGAGTGTACAAAACATTTATTGATTAAAAACTGCCTACTTTTTTTACTTGTCAAAATAGTAGTTAAAAACTGAGGGTGTAACTTTTGATATGAACCATTGGTGCTGTATATGTTTAATGTATCTGATAAGTTGTGTCATTATGTTTTGGGTAAGAAATTTCTTCCATTTCCTCTTTTATTATGTGTTGCAGTTAGTGTGGATACTTGAGTGCACTCAACGCTTTGTTTCATGTTAACGTGTTAACACTGTAGTTTCCCATAGTGGTCTTCCATATTAGTCTTTATTTCTCATAGATCATGTCTGAAATGAAGTTTACACTTTGATTTTGGTTAACGCACAGTGAACCATAGATAATAACACTCAACGCTTAGGTCAAGCAGTCTTGTACATTAATATTACCAGGTGTGAAGCCTGGGTTTGAGTCTTATTGCTGTGAATGCAACTTCCCTTCCCCTATTGCCCTTCCTTATCTTGACCAAAAAAAAGAAAAAGAAAAAGAAAACATATTGATATCTATTGGCTCATAATCATTTTGCTTGATCATGCTTTCACTGACTCCGGGATCTTGTGCAATTCTTTGATTTATATTTGCATTTATATTTTTTTGGGTCTAAGAAAACAAAGCGATGATATGTTGGAGGCTTGCCTAGTAGCTTTAGTTGTATATTTTTGCCACCCCCAAAGGGGTGGTTGCATGGTTCAAGTCTTGATTGGGACATGGGTACAACCAAAAATTTAAAAAATTCCCAAAACTACAAGATTAATTTATGTTATTTGACATTTTAGGTTTTTTGAGGCAATAATTCCTTGAAAATATAATATCCACTCTATTTATCTTCTGCATACCAATTAATTGGGAGTTATTTACTAGCTAAAACTTTAGGCTTAAGAGGGTTCTTTCAGAAGTCTTCCATAGAGATTGTCAACCAATTTTGTTGGGTTGTGTTGCTTTAAATGTGGAGTGGTAGGCTATTGGATATTATGTGACATTGTGCTGTTGGAGATTAAGTGGTATTAATTATTGAGAAATGTAGATTGACAATGTGATAATAGTTGATGAAGTTGAATAAACTATTGACAAGACATTGTGTTAGTGTCGATAAGATGAAGATATTAAGACAATGTTAAGAGAGAAGTATTCCAGTTGAAAGGGGTTTAAAATTAGTAGAAATAAAACTAAATATTCTAGATTGTGTGTTTATGCTGCTGTTATGTGACTTATCTGTTACCTGAGCACATTATTATAATTTATAACAAATACAAAGAAGGGTGTTATTTACGAAATGTGCTATATCTCATGTAGCAGAAGATTGAAATTTGAGAGATCGCATGCTTATTAGATAATGTTGCAGATGTAAGGTTTTTGAATAAAAAATGGAGTTTGAGAAAAATATAAGAAATTTTAAATTCCAAATTATTGCATAACCTGTGACGAAGGTAAAAACAAACAGCAGTAGAAAATGGGAAATTTCTTTTTAGATCATTATGGTTCACTTTATGAGATGGTGGTGACAGGGATGACGAGATGCAATTTTTATCCAAGTGTTAAAACAGTGGGGCGGAACTATGACAAGGATATTTTAGTATTCAGTGTAGGATATGGCTTTAGATGGAATTGAATGCCTAAAACATGTTCATTCTTAGCCCTTCTTGTTGACATTAAGGCCTTTCTTTTTCTGTTACTGCATTGGGCAAAAGAGCTGTCTGGCAGGATTGGCTTTACTGTTAACAGAATTTACTTTACTGACAGAATTTCGTATTGTCTCTGTAATTGGTCAGTGGGTCAGGAACTTAAGAAACGTTCATCTATGTCCTTAACAGAAGTAATTTTGATTACTGCTGAATATAGTAGTACAATATGCTCTTTGATGCGCATACTACCGATGAATATAGTAGTACGATATACTCTATATGAATTTAAGCAATCAGTATCTTGGTTCTATTGATGCACTATTGACAAGTGAAATCATTGAAGGACATGTACTCTACTCATGAATAAGTAATAGCATATTCATCTTTTTGGGTTACTTTTAAAATATCTGGCAAATTTGATGACATAATTTTTTGAATGTTGAGTTCTTACTTATGCTTGCATGTTTGTGCCAATATTTTAATATTTTCTCAACATATTTAACTGTTTACTCATTCACTGGTTCTGCGATTCTTGCTTGTAGGATGGGGGTTCTGGTGAGGACTTCAACAAGGACTCCATTGAGCGTGATGAAAGGCGTCTTACTGAACTAGGTCGCAGGACCATTGAAATATTTGTCCTAGCCCATATATTCAGGTAACCCGTCAATCTAATACTATAGAGATAAATGTGGTTAGACAGCAGTTGATTACTTTGATTGTGCTTCTTCAAGCTTTATAATCTTGGAAATTATAAATGCAAATTACACTCACTTCCTTTAAGGTTTATATATATACACACACACTAGCTAGCAGTACATTCGTTTACTTTTTTGATAATATTACTGCAGTCTTGTTGGTTACTAATCACATACCCCAGATCAGAGTAGGAAGGTGCCAAGTTCAGTAAAGTTCTTTTCTTATTTAACTTGGGCGAAAAATTATTTGTCCTTGTCCTTTTCCCCAAAAAGTGATAAAGCTGGTGCAAAAATCTTATTTCCATTTCAACTAACATTTAAGTTCTCTCTAGATAAATGATAACTTCATAGCGTTTTATTTTTAATTTGAGTGTCAACTGATTGAGGGAGGTATGAGTCTTGGTCTTTCAAATTGTCAAAATATGATTCTTCTTCTACTTTGAGAAGTGGATAATTTGTGTTTTTTGGTGAGAGGTAACTACATTATTTGAGGTAAATTGGTGTTTTAGATGATGCTTTTCTTTTTTTGTTTTTTGTTGTTTTTTTTTTCATTTTTTGGAATGATCAAACATTTTTGTGGTTTTCCATATTTTTCCTTATTTGTTTGTAGTGAAGTATTATGTGTCTGACCAAGAGAGAGAAAAAAAGAATATTATGTGAATGAAGTGGCGTTTTTTGTGAAGTTAGTTATTGTTTGATATTTACATGTTAAAACTTAACTATATCCTATGGCTGATACTATAACACTATTGGAATCTTGGGACTGATTTGTTATTGTATGATCTTAGTGTTGCAATCTTCTATGTGGTGAATTAATCCAACCTCTGTTTTCAATTTTCCATTTATATATACTCTTATTTTCCCTTATTGTTTTAGCAGTAAAATTGAAGTTGCATATAACGAGGCTGTTCCTTTGAAGCTATTCCAGAGTTCCAGCAGTAAAATTTGAAGCTGTTTCAGCAGTAAAATTTTAGAGTTTGGCCTATTCTATATAGGTTCTCCAAGCTTGCGTCGGTTTGAAGCTTGGGAGCTCTTTGCTAGATTTTGAATGCCATTTTAATGAAGCTATTGAGAAGAAGATGCAATGAGTTGAGTTGTTTTGTTATGTTTAGTCTAATTGCAATCTGTTCATTGAATAATTGAATGTTACAAACAATACTTATGGCACTAACCTTATAAATTGGAAATGATACTTTTGAAATCTCTGTCAATTTATAATATACAATCAAGATATTACATACCAATGAATTAGATCATGGTATTTGTTTGTTATTGAAATATCTTTTGCTTAAGCTTCTTTGAATGTGATGAACATTTTTTTTTTTTTTTCATATAGTTGAATTTTAATTTGGAGATGAACAGATGGTCTGGTGATATGTTTGATATTTTCTGTTTGGTTGTTGAGAAATCAAGAAAGGAATATAAGTTGATGTTCATACTAGTATTTTTAGAGGGGGTTTTTTTTTTAAGGTCCCTCGTATTAAGATTTTATAGCATAAAGAACATCTAATATTTTCATAATGTCTAAGGCTCCTCAAGTTGGTCCAGAGAAAATTGGTCTAGAGAAAATTAGTCCAGAGAAAATTGGTGCAGGAAAAATTAGTCCAGAGAAATTTTGTCTAGAGAAATTCTAGACCAGAAAAATTTTGGACTTCCAAAGAATTTCTCTGGGTTCAATCCAGAGAAAATTCAAATTTCTTTGGGTTCAGTTTAACCAATTTTCAAATCAGAGAAAATTGATAAATTCTAGACTTTCCAAGTCCGGAGAAAAGTGACTTCACCAATTTTACTTAGTTAAAGGCAGAGAAAATTAAACAAATTTCTCTGCTCTCCCTGCCTCTCCTAGACTCAACTCTCCAGGGAAACAATATGGGTTTCATAGAAATAATTAGAGGACTGAGAATTTACCTTTTGAAACTTGAGGGCAATTTTATAGGGGAAGTGATGAAGCAAGGAAACTGAAATAGGGTTTGGAACTATGAATCCTTGTATTCGAGTCACCATCAATGCCTAGCAGGGAGGAGCTGAGAGCTCTATCATGCATAGCTTGCTCGCTCTGTTTCTTTCTCAGCTAATTGGAATGTACATTGCCTGCGCAATTAACTAAATCAAACTTCATCAAATTAATTGAAACAAGGCAAAGTTTAATAGCATAATGACAATAGTACTATGGAAATGGGAAACTCTCTAAGTTGATGATGGGCGTGATTATTGTTGGATGAGGGTGACAAAATAGACCCAACACTTGACTGGTCAATTTCATTCCAACAAAACCAGTAATTAATAATTTATTTTATCAGATAAGTACTTCAACAACAATAAAACAAGGATGAATTTCGTTTTACCCCCCAAAATTTTTAAAAAGAAATCCATCCCTAATTATTAGAGAGTTGAAAGCCCTTAATTTTGATTTCCACTCTTATCAAACATACATTTCTATTTTAACATCAATTCTCTGCGCTAAACCCAAACCACAAAAATCCCAACCCAAAAATTGAAACCTCGAATCGCCCGCCCTTGGTTGAGCCACTTCCGACTGAGGAACCTCCGACCAGGACTGCTTGAGCCACTTCCGACCGAGGAACCTCGAATCGCCCGCCCTTGGTTGGAGCAGCCTCAGTCAAAAACTCTCCAAGCTGAAGCTCTGTCTGCCCTCCTACAGCTTGAATGTCGTTGGATATCTCTACCTTGACCTTGACTGCCTCAAACAGGACCTGAGGTGGCTCCATCAGTTCTTTGATAGCCTGGTTGCCACCAGACAGATCTACATTGGCTTGTACTGCCTCGGGCACATGATGTTCTGATCTAGGCAGCTCAACCGATGGTTCGCCTCTAAAATTATTAGGGATTTGGAAGCCCTAATACAAACATTTTAGAGGGAGAAAGAGATGTAGAAATGAGTGTGAGACAGAGAGAGAGAGAGAAGAATATATGAATTTAACAGAGGAAGAGAGTTGAGAGAGAGAGAGAATGAAGGATGATTTGAGAAATTTCTCTGTAATATACGAGGGTTGGGGTTGAGGGACCTTAGACATCATAAAATAATACTGTGGATCTCTTTCATTACTAAACATGGGAGAGGGACCTTAGACTAATTTTCCCTTTTTAGAATAATTGTTACAAATAAAAATAACTAAAAAAAATTCAAACTTTTAGAGACCAATTTTAGTTGTTTCAAAAAAATTATAACCTTTACACACCACGTTCATTTGTTCCAAAAACTAAAACTTTTAGAGACCACTTTCATTTGTCTCAAAAACTAGACTTTTAGAGACCAATTTCTATTGTCTCAAAAATTAATTTTTGTCTCCATAACTACTCTGTTTGTTGGACTATAATTAGACTTTTAGAGACAAATTTTGATTGTCTCAAAATCAAAACTTTTTGTAACCACATATTTTTATCTCTAAAAGTTTATTTATAGTGACAAATGCAAAATTTTCATTTTTTGACTTTTCCGGACGAGCCATTTGGGACAAACTTCGCGACGGAGAAAATTGGTTGGCTAAAGTTTTTCCCAACAAATATTACACTTTTAGGGATGGAATAAATTTGTCGCTACAAAACTGACTTCTTGTAGTGAGACTCAATTTGGCTATTATTAAAGTGTATCTCAATCTTTAAATCACTTACTGTCACCTAAAACTCACCAAGACAACCTTTAAAATTTCTTAAATAAGGAATTCCTCAAATGTAATTAATATGCGCCAAAATCATTTTTGAACTATTGTGAGCAGAACAAATTCACGGGAAATTCTCAAAAAGTAATAAATTTTCCACAATATCATTTTTGAACTATTGTGAGCAAAACAGATTAAGACTATCAATATTGAAAGTACTTAACACGCTTATTGATGAAACTAATAAATCTAACCCTTATTCTGTTTTAGATTCAAATTAATGTGTTTCGAACTTAACCAAGTTATATTTTAATTGAATGTTTTGGACTGATGGGCCTTACTTAACTACATGGTATCATTTTCCAAATAAACGGTGTTCACTTACCATATTTACCATTTCTTAGTTCACCTTGTGTGGTATGAAAAGGCTTGACATCCTTTGTACCATGTAATGGTTACAAATGAGGCCGTTTCAAACCCAAGTCTTCGTTCCCCAAAGCATGAGATTATGCATATGGAATAAATTTATATGCAACCTTTATACAATAATGTGATTGTCAAACCATCATTTTAGAATATGAAATCAAGAAAATAAAGAATGTAATTAGAACATACCTTGGGATACAAGGGAATACCGATCAGGAGGCACAATTGAGGGATAGTTCCATATAATAAGAAAGCAAATGATTGGAGGTATGTAAATGTCAGGTTTCCGTAGCATATGCTTTGAAGCATAGACATCCTTGACATACCATATGTGAGAGGGCTAAACCTGTTGGGTATACCTCCTTATTGGAGTGTGGAACTCAATTGGTTTATTAAAAGAGTTTAATTTGGTTTGGAGCGGCAGTGCTTGATTGAATTCAACTCTGGATTGGTTTCGGCAGCCATTGTGCGTTTGATTTGGGTTAATTATTTTGGGACTTCTACAACTCTGGTTTTGAAGGTTTTTTGTTCATCTATTTAGTGAGGTCTTTTCTCTTATTTATTTGTGCTTATTTAGAATTCACCTAAGGGTGATTTTGTGAGACCATTCGTGTCTCGTTTGTAACCGTTTGGAAACTCTTTGGTTGATAGTGGAATCGGATTTCGATCCCGTGGACGTACCTCACATTGAGGGATCCACGTAAAAATTCTTGTGTTGTTTTTTATTTAATTTTTTCGCATTAGTTTTTATTCCCATTTACTTGTGGGGAATCATATATTTTCCCTAATAACTAGTATCAGAGCTTACGGTTTATTGGGGTTTATTTATTTGTGTAAATCAATGGAGGGGAATGTGGGTCGTATGTCTAGCTTCAATGGAAGCAATTGGGTAACTTGAAAAACTAAAATGGATGACCTATTATTTTGTAAAGATTTGTATGGGCCTATTGAGGGTGATAGTAGCAAATCCGAAGGTATGAAAGATGATGAATGGAATAGGCTTAATCAAAAAGCCGTTGGTGTTATCCGTCAATGGATTAATGACAGTGTGTTTCATCATGTTGCTACTGAAACTTCAGCACATGATTTATGGAAAAAAAATTAGAAAGCCTCTATGATAGGAAATCAGCCACCAATAAAGCTTTTCTGTTTTGTAAGTTGGTTAATTTAAAATATAAAGAGGGTAGCCCTATTCCGGAACATCTGAATAAAATAAAGAGTATTGTTAACCAACTTGCTTATATGAAAATTGTTTTTGATGATGAGTTGCAGGCTTTGATGCTACTTAGTTCTTTGCCTGAAAGTTGGGAGACTTTGGTTGTGACAGTTAGTAATTCGGCACCCGATGAAGTTGTCACAATGAGCCAAGTCACTAGTAGTTTATTGAATGAAGAAACTAAAAAAAAATCAGCGGGTTCCTCTCATTCGGAAGCATTCGTTGTGAGAGGCCGAAGCAAAACAAGGGGGAGGAGTAAGACTCATTATGGTCGTGATCAAAGCAGTGACAAATCAAAAGATGGTTCTTTTTCAACGAAAGACATTGAGTGCTATTATTGCCATGAAAAAGGGTACATGAAGCAAGAATGCCGAAAGCTTAAGAACAAGGAGAAAAGACGTGACAAAAGTGTGGATAAGAAGCAAGAAGACATAACAACAGTTACTACCAATGGTGATCTCATAGTCGTTTGTGAAGATGATTGTATCAATTTTGTGGGTTAAGAGAGCAATTGGATGATTGATTCTGGTACTTCTTTTCATGTAACTTCTCGAGTTGATTTCTTCACTAACTATACCAAAGAAGATTATGGTTCTGTTCGAATGGGTAATAAAGGTTTGTCCAAGATTATTGGCATGGGTGATATTTGTTTGGAAACAAATTTGTGCTGCAAGTTGTTGCTTAAAGATGTGAGGTATATTCCCGACATTCGCCTCAATTTGATCTCTACTAGGAAGCTAGATGATGAAAACTTCAACAACAAATTTGGTGATGGAATATGAAAGCTCAAAAAGGGTTCTTTGGTGGTGGCTAAGTGCAAGAAGACTCATACACTTTATTCAATGCAAGGAAAAATTTGTAAAGGTGTTGTCAATGCACTTGAAGATGATACTTTTACCGAATTATGGCACAAGCGGCTTGGCCATATGAGTGAAAAGGGGCTACAAGTTTTGTTCAAGAAAGAGCTTCTACCCAGTTTGAAAGGTACACATCTTAAAACTTGTATTCATTGTTTGGCGGGTAAACAGCATAGAGTTTCTTTTCATAAAAATGTTGCTTCTAGAAAAGAAAATGTGTTGGAGTTGATTCATTCGGATGTTTGTGGTCCTTTAAAAGTTAGAACACATAGTGGTGCACTTTATTTTGTTACTTTCATTGATGATTATTCAAGGAAAGTTTGGGTTTTTCTACTAAAAGCTAAAGATCAAGTTCTAGAAGTATTTAAGCATTTTCAAGCCATAGTCGAAAGAGAAACAGGGCAGAAATTGAAGTGCATCCGATCAGACAATGGTGGTGAATACATTGGGCCATTTGATGAGTATTGTCGCAGCCAAGGTATTCGGCACCAAAAGACAGTTAAGAAGACTCCTTAACAAAATGGCGTTGCCGAGAGGATGAACCGCACCATTGTGGAAAGAATAAGGTGTTTGCTTTCACAAGCTAAATTGCCAAGATCCTTTTGGGGTGAGGCAATGAAGACAGCGGTTGATGTGATCAATATGTCTCATTCCTATCCTTTCAATGGCGATGTTCCTGAAAGAGTTTGGACTGGCAAAGATGTATCTTATGAGCACTTGGGAGTGTTTGGTTGTCGAGCCTTTGTTCACATTCCAAAGGATGAGAGGTCCAAGCTTGATAGTAAGTCAAGACAATGTATTTTTCTTGGCTATGAGCGTGATGAATTTGGATATAGATTGTGGGATCCGGTCGACAAGAAAGTCATTCGAAGCCGTGATGTTGTGTTTCTTGAAGACCAAACAATTGAAGACTTTGGCAAAAGTGATCAACCGTAGCCAAAAACTAGTAATCTCATTGACATGGATCCATCTCCTTTATCTTCAGTTGATGATGAAAATGGGGGAGATGTGCAGTCACCCATTGAAGATGTAGAGGATGATGTTAATCTTAATGAAGTTGAGCCAAAGATTGAGGAAGAGCATCCAACTCAAGAACCGCCACTACAACTTGAGTTGAGGAAATCTACAAGAGACCGACAACCTTCAAGAAAGTATCCTCCCAATGAATTTGTATTGATATCCGATCAAAGGGAGCCTGAGAGCTACCAAGAAGCAATTGAGCATGCAAAGAAAGATGATTGGAAAAAGGCCATGGAAGAGGAGATGAATTCCTTACTTAAAAATCACACCTATGATTTAGTGAAATTGCCTAAAGGGAGGAAAATTCTGAAAAATAAGTGGATTTTCAAATTGAAGAATGATAACAAGAATCTGAGGTACAAAGCACGTCTTGTTGTGAAAGGCTTTGGGTAAAAGAAAGATATTGACTTTGATGAGATTTTCTCGCCGGTTGTGAAGATGTCTTCTATTTGGGTTGTACTTGGCATGGCTGCAAGTATGAACCTTGAAATTGAGCAACTTCATGTGAAGACCACATTTCTTCATGGTGATCTTAAAGAAGAAATTTACATGGAGCAACCAGAGGGTTTTGTGGAGAAAGGGAAAGAGAAATTTGTTTGCAAATTGAAGAAAAGTTTGTATGGTCTCAAGCAAGCTCCGCGACAATGGTACAAAAAATTTGACTCTTTCATGATGAATAATGGTTTTTCTAAAACCACTTCGGACCATTGTGTGTTTGTGAAAAATTTTCCGGATGACAAATTTATTATTCTTTTGCTTTATGTTAATGACATGTTAATTGTGGGTCAAGATTCTACCATGATTAACAGGTTGAAATTGGAGTTGAGCAAGTCTTTTGCTATGAAAGATTTGGGACCGGCAAAGCAAATTCTTGGTATGAAAATTGTTCGTGATCGCAAAGAGGGATTGATTTGGTTGTCTCAAGAAAGCTACATTGAGAAGGTTCTTGAGAGATTCAACATGGATAAAGCAAAGCCGGTTGGTTGTCCACTTGCAGGTCACTTCAAGCTTAGTTCGAATCAATGTCTTACAAGTTAGAAAGACAAAGAAGAGATGTTGAAAATTCTTTATGCTTCAGCAGTTGGTTCTTTGATGTACGCCATGGTTTGTACAAGGCCGGATATTGGTCACACCGTTGGTGTGGTGAGTCGGTTTCTCTCTAATCCTGGCAAAGAACATTGGGCAGCGGTAAAATGGATTTTAAGGTATCTTTGAGGGACTTCAAAGGTGTGTTTGTGTTTTGGGGATGGTAAGCCGATGCTTGATGGGTTCACGGATTTTGACATGGCCGGTGATATTGATTCTAGGAAATCTACTTCGGGGTATTTGATGACATTTGCAGGGGGAGCTGTGTCATGGCAATCTAAATTATAAAAATGTGTTGCTCTCTCAACTATCGAAATTGAATTTATTGCCATTACGGAAGCTTGCAAAGAAGAGTTATGGTTGAAGAAATTTTTGCAAAAGTTGGGTTTTAAGCAAGAAAAGTATGTGCTTTATTGTGATAGTCAAAGTGCTATTCATTTGAGTAAAAATTCTACTTTTCATTTGAGATCGAAACACATTGATGTGAGATACCATTGGATTCGTGATGTGTTAGATTCGAAGTTGTTGCAACTCGAAAAGGTTCACACAGATGATAATATTTCAGAAATATTGACTAAGACTTTGTCGGGGGACAAACATTTGAAGTGTCGAACTTGGGCGGGTATGGTTGATGTCTCTACCTAAGTCGGTAGGGGGAGAATTGTTGGGTATACCTCCTTATTGGAGTGTGGAACTCAATTGGTTTATTAAAAGAGTTTAATTTGGTTTGGTATTAGTTATAATATATTTTTATATATTATATCTAATTTGTGGAGACCCAATCTAATTTGATAACAACTAGGGTTTTGATAAAACAAAACCAAGATTGAACAATATATAAATATTGTGTTAGTTTTCATGAGTGAAAGAAAAAAAAAAAGGTGCCGTTGCAATAACATCCTTTTTTCGGGGTTTGTGCTCATTGATTCATCTTTGGTGATTTTTGGTTTGGAGGAGTGGTGCTTGATTGAATTCAACTCTGGATTGGTTTCGGCAGCCATTGTGCGTTTGATTTGGGTTAATTATTTTGGGTCTTCTACAACTCTGGTTTTAAAGGTTTTTTAGGTTTTTTGTTAATCTATTTAGTGAGGTCTTTCCTCTTATTTATTTGTTCTTATTTGGAATTCACCTAAGGGTGATTTTGTGAGACCATTCGTGTTTCGTTTGTAACCGTTTGGAAACTCTTTGGTTGATAATGGAATCGGATTTCGATCCCGTGGACGTACCTCACATTGAGGGAACCACGTAAAAATTCTTGTGTTGCTTTTGATTTAATTTTTCCGCATTAGTTTTTATTCCCATTGATTGATTTACTTGTGGGGAATCATATATTTTCCCTAAAAAAACCTTGAAAGACCAACTTGAAGCAATCTCGAGCTCCATTTCATTTGTTGAACCATGGTGTCCTTCATGTCAATTGTGGTACAACCTAAGAAACACGGTCTTTTTGGATAAAGATAGATGGAACGCCAACCTTTAGAGTGCAAAATATACCCCGTGAACGTACTCTCCAACAAGCTATCATAAGAATAACCTATCTGTTACCAAGAAACAAGAACTTTACCGTCATCAAAAGTGTATTATTATGTTTGAGAATGATTTAAAACACTGCAGTAAGAATTTGTACTTGCCTCTTTTCCCCATTTTGTGCCATTTTCAAATGTGCAAGAAGCCAAGTTCCTTGCTTCTTCTGAAACAATATCTGATAGCAGTCCTATCCCATTGTCTTCTTGTTCATTTATACCCTTCAATGAAGCAATGAATTTGCTAGACAAACCAAAATTACTTTCAAGTTCATTAAGGAAAACATCTGAAAAAAGAAAAAAGAAAAAAGTATTGAAAAGTGAGTATTGTATTATATTAATTGTTCATCTGTTAATGATCATATATATAGCAATGCTTCTCAAACTAAATACACATACCCTTATGATTAGGACTCCCAAATAATGTCTTTCTCTTTAAGTAGTAGCCTGTACCTGAGCACGCAGGACCTTTTAACCCATCAATGCCTTGCCACATTGTCTGAAATTCGGTCCTAGTATTAATCATTTTGCTATCAAAAAATTAGAAAACTCAAAGGCTTGCTTTGGCTCTAGCTAAATTGTAATGGAAATACTAGGGAAAGTAATTGTTGAATATCCACACCATGTGAAGTTGGCTTTGGAAGTTAATAATGGAGGCTGCAAATTTGGGCTAGAGATTTTCTGGAGTTTTTTCAACCTAATTACCCTATTGTGGGGTGGCTGTATTGATGGCTTGCCATTTATTTTGGTAGTTGGTTCTTCGTAGGCAAGTGTAATTGTTAGCTCTCCCATTTGTGTATAAATAGGGAGAGATATGAGTTGAGTTGATATAGAGATCAGGAGAGTGAAGAAAAAAAAGAGTTGTGAGAAGTATATGTGAGCTGTGAGTTGAGTTGAGAGAGTAAGAAACTCCTTCTCCTCTGTTTAGTATTTATTTTGTTCATAGTAAGGTTTTCTCTTTTTCTCTCCTGTGAACGTAGGCATTGGGCCGAACCACATAAATATTTGTATTCCATTTGTGATTGTGATTGTGTGTTGATTGATTGCTGGATGTGTATAACCCAACAGTAATTAGTGTAAGTTGGTGCACCTTATAAGCTGATCTTGCTTGGCCGTCATAGATGTCATTCTTACTAACATTGTAGAAAATTTGAGGAAATTGCACAAAAGCAAGAGAACGGGAGATCTCGGGATCAAGATGGAAGCACATTGATTGTCTAGCTGAAGTTGGATCATTGCAGAACATGTCACAATCTAATACTAGTACATAAGGGCCATTGCTCAAAATTCCATAAATTCGTAGCTACAAAAGCAAAATGGCACTACTTTTTACCATTTTAAAATAAATAATACCTATGCATGTACTCATATATATGTTAGAGAGAGAGAGAGAGAGAGAGAGAGATCAAACATAATACGTACAAGAACATTGAGGGCTCCATCCTTGAAACGTTGAGGGTAAATTGGTCTTTTTTCACAAGATACATTGACAATAAGAGGGGAGGTTCTATTTACACACGCACATTCCTCTTTTTACACATCTTTCTTAATTCACACACCAAAAAAAAAAAAAAATTTACTTATCACACACAATTTTGTTCCAGTTATATCCCCATACACACACTCCCAATCCACACACCTTCTTCCACACCAACAAGAAACAATCAAACCCTAACCCTAACCCTAGCCAGCAACCACCTTGCCGGCGGCGACGCAGCACCGGCGACGTACCGTGACCCCTCTCTCTGTCTGTCTCTTTCTCTCTCCTCTCAGTCGCGAAAAGGAAGGCGACGACGACTCACAAACGAAAGACGACGGCGACTCGCATACGAAAGGGGGTTTCGAATGTTGATGGTCGAACCAATGTGTTTTGTTCGAATGTTGATAGTCGAACCAAATTCATTGGTTCGATGGTTGATTTTCGAACGAAGGCGATTCTTTCGACACTGGTAGTCTGATAAGAAAATGAGGCAATTCCACGATGCCCGACGGGGTGGGAAAGAGAGGCGAGAAAGCAATGGGTTCGCAGATGAAAGGGAGTTGCAGTGGTGGACGAAGAGGTAACGGCGGTGATGGAGGAAAAGAGAGGCGGCGGCCATGGAGGATGGTAGTGACTGATTGTTAGGGTTAGGGTTAGGGTTAGGGTTAGGGTTAGGTTTTTGGTAGTTTGAAGAAGAAAGGGGTATTTTGGTAGTTCCATTTTAGGACTAAAATGTAATAAAAAAAAATTCATTAAGTGTGTGTAAAGAGGGTAAATGGTGTGTGCAAATAGAAGCTCCCCAACAAGAGGCATCTTAGTTCCGTCCAACTTATTTTCATATATTACCTACAACATACATGAACGAAATTAAGATTTTATTATCGGAAGGGTTCACCATATATACAAACACACATATATGTACAATATGATATATATATAGATATATAAATTTAAATATCATAGAAGCAATTTCTAATAGGATAAAAAAGTTTTTTTGGTGTAAAATAGAAAAAGAAGGTAAGATGAAAGAATAATAAGATATATATTTTTTTGTACTGGGAGACCATTTTATGTATAAAATGATATATATATTTTAAAAATGTTTTGACAAATAACAGGGTGATAGTTTTCTAGTTTCACAAAAACAGGGTGATAGTCTTCTAGTTTCATTCCTGACAACATACATAACCAAATAAGATTGATATCCATCCATCAATTCCATCTTATTCTTATACTATGTAACTATTAAAAATAGAAAATAAACATAAAATTCATAGTACTCTATTAACTTTGGTTTGCATTGAATTTCTTGTGGATTTTAGTTTCACTGTAGAAAAGGATTTTAGATTTACTTTGTTTCTACATTCGTAGCTGAACAATTTTTACCAGCTTTCAACTTAAATTGCCTAGCATCATTTATTTTTTCCCTTGGGAGAATTTGAGTTTGGGAATTGGCTACCAAGAATATACCTAATAAGGTGAAGAAGTTCCGTAACTTAACGTTGTATTTGATTGGGAGATTTGAAAAAAAATTTGTAAAAGGAAATAGAAATAGAATGGGAAATGTGAATAAAATATACCTACATTTGACCTAATTTCACACACATTTTTCCTTTCCTTTTCTAAATCTCTTCCCAAATCCCCCAACCAAACACAGCATAAAAGGTGTATACAATTTATGAAATTTTTAGTTTACTAAACATACCTCAACGTGAGGAGGTCGATCATGCACCATAAAATCTTCTATCCCGCTACCTCCACTAAATTTCTCCACATTTTTCTTGAATACTTCATACTTCGACTGCACAATACAAATTAAATCATTTAATGCTATAAATATATGTATATATATATGCAAAAATTAATAATGTGACCTGATGTGGAGTATGCTTTTTTATTTTTTCAGTTAAAATCATCAATATTTGTACTATACAAAATAAAATAAAAGATATTGTATAGAAAAATTTGATGGGTTTAAATTTACAAGCCACCAGCCGCCTCCCCCCCTCTCAAATCTTGCAAAATTACGTAGCAACCTATAGTTTTGAAATTTTTTTTTAATTTGCCCCATCTAAAATTTTACTTATGCTATAACTTTTATATATAACCCTTCCTTTTCTCTTTAATTTTTTTTTTATTTTATAAATTCAGTAATTTGTCCCATTTAAATGTTTACCTTTATTTGTCATGTTTGATTTAAATAATAAAATATGAGAAACATATAGCCTAAGACCAAAGTTTTTGTTGTCATTCGAAACACAACTATCAATAGCAAAACACACCTGTCACTCAATCTTTTAGTTTGATTCAAATTTTATTTTGATTCATATTGTTTTAAATAAGCAATTTAATTTTTTACATTTTAAGTCTAATTTCAATTTGATCATTCTGTCTAAATTTTTATTAATTTTTCCTATGTGTAAGGAGAGTGACAAATATTTTAAAATCGTTAATTTTAACTTTCAACTTGAACGAAAGAATCAAATTGAAACTAGATTTAAAATATAAAGATCAAATTACACAATTTAAAGCAATAGGAACCAAAGTAAAATTTGAATAAGATCAAATATTAAAAGTGTAATTTTTCCCATGTTACATCTATTGTTTTTTTTTTTTTTCTTTTTAGTATACTAGAGGCTGTAGCCACTTATTATTTGAGATGTGCTATATAAGTATATTTTTTGATTTTTTGACTAAAAAAGTAGAGAAAAAAAACATATATGTTTAAGATAACTTTTTGACTTTTACAAAAAGATGTGTAATAAAATATCGTAATAAAATAAAAATGACCATTCTACTCTTGTTGCCTTTTTGACTTTTCATTTTTTAACTTTTGGGTAGTTGGATTCAAAGGGCAAAATAGTATGGACTTTTTGACTTTTTTAATAATTTTTTGACTTTTATAGATACCCTAAACCAAGTTGAAACAAAAATATTTAAGTGAAATAGAAATTCAAAATCAAATAACTAAAAATTGTGTATATGTAAAAAGAAGTAAAATAATTACAAAAATATGAAAATACAAATGGTAGCATGCCAACACTTAAAACACACCCATAGCCCTTCCTTGCCTTCGTCCGTGGGCAGCATGCCAACACCTAAATATTTTAAAGGAAGAAGTTATATGTTCAATTTATTAATAGTACTAATCTAAAAATTAAAAATTTACTTTCCCAGATCAAAATAAAATACAATCATGATGAATGACTCGTTTGAAAATTTGACTATTTTAGTTGACTTTTTAATTATTTTAACCTAATTAAAAAGTTTTATTTGAGATGATTTTTAAGTTTTTTTGTAGTTAATTTGATGGTTGAAAAAAAAATTAAAATAATTTTAATTTGAATTATTAATTATTTTAATTTTTTAAATCTTTATTAACTATTTTAATCCTAAACTTACATCCCAAATACTCCAGAGTTAAACTAACTTTAAACCACCCGTTGATTGTGTTTGAGGATTTTATTTATATAATAATTTCATTGAAAGCTTAGTGGTTTAAGGTTTAATTATTGGACCAAAATCAAAAAATTTAATCTACCCTGATGTCTTCCTCCTCCCCCATGAATTCATGATTCCGAAGAACACGATCATCATCACCAAACGATGAAAAGTATCTTTTAGGAGATAGAGTCTTGATTCCATATTTCCTACAAAATGGAATCCAAGACCTACCAAACAAACAAGCTTCTTTCAAACCATACAAAGTCAACGGCGAACCATCATCATCAGAAAGATACACCGCCAGCTTCTCCAGCAGGTAGTCAAGCGCCATCGCCGACAATACCGTGTTCATCACCTCCACTGTCGGCTCCTTCTTCGGGTCGGCGGTGCAAATTTGAACACATCGATCCCTTGCAACTCAATGTTGCCGGTGAGGTTTTCCGGGTGGACGGTGCGAGTCACCGGCCGCCACTGAAATGCTTGTGCTATGATCCAGATGGAGGTGAACATGAGTTCGGAGGTGGTGATGAGACACCATGAGAATATGGGTATTTCACGGGCATGGTGGAAGAGGCATGAAATTCTGTAGTAGAGAAGGGATAGTATGGCTGTGAAGTGGAAGAGCATGTGGAGTTTGTTAATTGTGGCTCTAGTTTGCTCAACCTTGCAAGTGTGGAGAGTGGGGGTGGTAGTGGCCATGATCTCTTATTGTTTAATGAACTTCTCTGGTCCTTTTATAGAAAATTACTAATAAAAATTATCCAAAAAATTACTGAGAAAAGTTAATCAACGGATTATAAAAGTTAGGTATCATTAAAAAAATATTATGAAAATGATTATAAAAGATTCTTTACCGTTAAATTATACATACAATAAAATACCACACATTAATCAAAGAAGGAGAAATCTTCATGAAAGATTTCATGATATTTTTTTCATGATTCCTAATATTATTCACATATTTATTGTTAGTTCTACCATTCCACTGACATCATTGTGAGTTCTGTTATTCCACTGACATCCATTCCACTGACATTCCATTTGGATGTGTTGGTGTGAGTGGGGTGCAAACCACTTATGGTGGTTCACAAAAACAAATACAAGAGAGAGAATTTATAATCTGTAAACAAATTTATTTCACTCAAATATTTAGAATACACTAAGGAGAGGATACACACTTATACACTCTAACTCTCTTCTTTCTCCCATACTCTGAATTCTCAAAATACATTAACTATATATAGATAAAACTAGCAATGTGAAACCATTCAATGAAAATGCAGCTGAGGTTATGAATTTCAAATGGTTGCAACCACTTTTGACAAACTTGATTTCAGCCTCCATCTTTTACTCTTAGGCCTGTGGAAAAACAATTTTTTTTCATTATAGGTGAAGCAAGATTATTTCACAACATCCCTCCTTAATCTTGATTCTCCATGCTGTTTCATCCCAAGCATCAACTTCATTCTATTGAACAAATCATTTTTCAATGGCTTCATGAAAATATCTACAAGCTGATCCTGAGATTTCCAAGGAAATAATTCCACCTCTTTATTTTTCACATGCTCTCGGATGAAATGATAGTGGGTATCAATATGCTTACTTCTTTCATGGTAAACTGGGTTATTTGCTAATGCAATTGCAGAACGATTATCAACATAGATCTCAGTAGGATTTTCTTGTAGAAATCCTAAATGCTTTAGCACATTTCTTAACCAAATTGTATGACACACAGCTGAGTTGGCTGTAACATACTCAGCTTTGCAAGTTGACAGTGTCACAATAGCTTGCTTCTTGGACGACCAAGTGAACACTGTATTTCCCATAAAGAAAGCAAATCCAGTAGTACTATTTCGTTCATCTAAGTCACGTCCCCAGTCACTATCTAAATAGCCAACAAGACTGAAATTATCAGTTGGTTTATAGAATAAACCATCATCGATTGTATCTTTGATGCAGCGAAGAATTCTCTTTGCTGCATAAAGGTGTGACTGATCCGGTGTTTCCAAATATTTGCTAATCAATCCTATTCCATAGAGTATGTCTCGCCTGGTGCAAGTAAGATAGCGAAGACTTCCAACTAAGCTCTTGAAATAAGTTAGATCCATATCACCTGCCTTTGTACCTTTTTTGAGCTCCACTCCGCTGGATTGCAATTCTCCATTCTATATCTCTTGAGAATTTCCTCGGCATAACCACTTTGGGAAATAAAAATTCCATCTTTTCTTTGTGCGACTTCAATGCCGAGAAAATGAGCCATCAATCTAATATCTGTCATTTCAAATTCTTGGACCATGTTTCTTTTAAATTCTTTGAACATGGCTGGATTATTTCCTGTGAAAATTAGATCATCAACATAAAGACAAGCAAGCAACATGCTTCCATCAGCTTCCTTCTTCAAATATAGTGCGTACTCATATTGACATTTTTCAAAACCATTGTCATGAAAATACTAATCAATTCTAGTATTCCATGCACGCGGAGCTTGTTTCAATCCATAAAGTGTTTTCTTCAATTTGTGCACTTTGTCTTCATGCCCATTCTGAACATACCCCCAAGGTTGTTCAATATATATTTCTTCTTCAAGAAAACCATTAAGAAATGCAGATTTCATATCAAGTAGATAGCTCTGCCACTTGTGTTGCGCAGCCAAAGAAATCATTAGCCTGATAGTTTCCAACCGGGCAACTGGAGCAAACACCTCTCCATAATCAATTCCATCTCTCTGCTTGTAACCTTTTGCCACTAATCTTGCCTTAGAGCGTTGCACTTCGCCTTGTGCATTCCTCTTTGTCTTGTATACCCATTTCACTTCAATGGGTTTGTGCCCCTTCGGTAGACTAGTAAGCTTCCATGTGTCATTTTTCTCAATAGCATGAATTTCTTCATCCATTGCTTTCTTTCATTTATCTTCTTGGATGGCTTCTAAGAAAGTAAGTGGATCACTATCTGCGAGTAGGCAGAACAAATTCAGATCTTCTTCTTTTGTAGCTTCATATATCTCTTGCAAATTTCTCATTGATTTTGGTTGTTTGAAAAAACTATCATCTAATGATGATGATGCATCACTTCTGTCCGAAACTAGCGATCTAGGTGCAGGTATTCTATGTGGAGGAGTTTGTGGCTTATCTTGAACTTCTCTTATGATTTCAACTGGAGCTTTTGATGTTTCATCTTCAAAAATGAGTTCTGCATCTTTAACAACTTCATCTTGATTCCAGTTCCAAGCTTCTTCTTCTTCAAATATCACATCTCTACTCATGATTGCCTTTCTGGTAATGGGATTACACAACTTGTATCCTATTGTTCTGTCTCCATATCCGACAAGGATACATTTTTCTCCCCTATCATCAAGCTTGGTTCATTTTGCTTCTAGAATCTTGGTGTATACAACACACCCAAATATTCTGAGATGGTTGATACTTGGCTTATGTGAACTCCAAGCCTCTTCTGGAGTCATAGAGTGAAGGCTCCTGGTTGGGCATCTATTTAGTAGATACACAGCACATGATACGACTTCAGCCTAAAATTGCTTTGGGCAATCCTTTTCCTTTCAACATGCTCCTTGCCATATCTAAGATTGTGCGATTCTTCCTTTCAGTAACACCATTTAGCTGTGGCATATATGATGGTGTTGTTTGATGCTTGATTCCATGCTCTTTACAAAATCTTTCAAAAACATTAGATGTATGTTCTTTACCTTGATCTGACCGCAATGTCTTGATGTAGTAGCCGTTTTACTTTTCTACAAAAGCTTTGAATTCTTTGAAGATACTGAACACCTCTGACTTTCTTTTAAGAAAATACACCCATGTCTTCCGACTATAATCATCAATGAAGGTGAGAAAATATCTATTTCGTCCATTTGACATTGGCTTCAAAGGACCACACACATCAGTGTGCACTAGCTCCAACAACTTTGTTGCTCTCCACTTCACTTCTTTGGCAAAGCTAGTTCTGTGATGCTTGCCAAGAATGTAGCTTTCACAAACTTCATTAGTATAAGCAATATGAGGGAGCCCTTTCACCATATTCCTGCTTAACAACAGCTTCAACCTTCCAAAGTTGACATGTCCAAACCTCAAGTGCCATAGCCAGTCTTTGTCTTTGATGATGGCACTTAAACACTTCGCAGCATCATGTTGGATATTGAATGCAAACATCCGATTCTTAGACATTCTCACTCGAGCGATCAAATTACCATAATTGTCTTTGATGGTAAGATGACAATCTTTCATGCTGATGTCGTATCATTTCTCTAGGAGTTGTCCTATACTCAAAATGTTGTTCTTCATGGTAGGACAAAATAAACATTGGAGATGTAATCATGATCTCCATTCTTGGGCTTGATCAGAATATTACCTCTTCCTTTCACTGGAGTCTTTGAAGAATCACCAAATGAGACTTGTGCTTGTATAGTATCATCAAGCTCGACGACCAACTCTCTTTTACCACACATATGATTACTGGCTCCCGAATCTAGATACCAAACATTGTTTTGGTTTATAGTATCTCCATGGTGGACAAACAGGACTGTAGGTCCGACTTTGTTTGTTTCCTACTTGGCAAAATTTACTTGCTCTCTAGCTTCTGTTGTTGCTCTACTTCGGCATTCATTGCTGTAATGCCCGAACTTGTGGCAATGGTAGCACTGAACATTGCTTTTGTCAAATCCTGGTCGGTTATTGTAACCACCTCCTCTTCCTCTTGCTCTTCCTCTTGGAGCAAAATATGGTTGACTTCTTCCTCCTCCGGCTGGACCTCTTCCGCCTCTTCCTCGAAAACCAGAACTTCGATTATTGTAACCATGGCCTCTTCCTCGGCTTCTTTGTGATGTCCCCGCTTGCTTGTTTCTGTCATCTCTAAAAAACAGCTTTGATTGAAGAGCTTGCTCTAGAGAACTTGAGGGAGTCTTCTTGTTGATCCTTTGTTCATGAATCTCAAGTGTGCCCATCAACTCATCAGTGGTCATGGCACTGAGATCCTTGGACTCTTTTATTGCTACAACCACATGCTTAAACTTGGAACTGAGTGATCGGAGAATTTTCTCTATCACTTGAAGAGATTTCATCTTCTCTCCATATCTTTTTATCTGATTAACAATGGTCAATGTTCTATTGAAGTACTCTAAAATTGACTCATTCTCATTCATATGTAGCATCTCGAATTCGCCATGTAACACCTGAAGTCGAACTCTGATCGTCTTCTCAATTCCACGGTGTGAATTGCGAAGAATACTCCATGCCTCTTTAGAGGTTGCTACTGCCCTGACTCATCAATGCCTTGATAGAGCAGATACAAGGCCTTTTTATCTCTCTTCCTTGAATCTTTTAATGTCGTCTTCTAAGCTTCATTTAAATTTCCTTCATCTTCGAGAGTAGCTGGCTCGCCATATCCTCGATCCACTAACTCCCACAAATCTTGTGAGGCTAGTAGGACTTGCATTTAAATACTCTAATTTTCATAGTTCTCCTTGCTAAGTTTTGGAAACTGAGGTTGAAAGAAATTATTTGTGTTGGCCATTAGTTGACTTTAAGAAATCTACAAATTTTTAGGATGGAATTTGCAAATTCTAACCATATAGATGTGTCTGAAATATTCCAAATAGTTAGAAAGCATTATTGGATCACCAAAAACGGACTTCAAACGGCTTAGATCTAGCAAAAAATAATTGAACAGCTCAGATCGGCGGAATCTGGAACTTCTAAGAAGCAGCAGATAATTTCTCTGGATCGGATGATGTCACCGTGACATTAGCGGGGTGGCTCTTCCTGGTCTGTGGCTTAGCGGCGTGGCTCCTCTGTGGCTCGGCTCGGCTTGGCTTGTGGCTAAGCGCAGCTTGTGGCTTGGCTCGGCTTAATGGCTTAGATGACGTCAACAATGACATTGTCAATGACTTCAGCTCCTGAATACAAGTCCAGATTCGGGCTAATGGATCGGATCATACGTTAGACTGGTCAAACTTTGCAAATCCGGGCAAAGAAGACACATGGAGGTGCGTAGGCCCGTTTCTACGCGTAGCGACGGCGTCGAAGGCGTGTGTAGCGCGTGCAGTCTCTGTGGGACTCGGTTTTCAACGTGGTTTTTTTCAGTGTGATCATCTCGATGAAACCTACACACTTGTGTGATCAAAAGTTGATTTCAACAATTTTGATTTCTAGGCAAAATTTGAAACGATGCTCTGTTCTACTATTTTTTTGAAAAAACAGGCCCTCCTGGTGCTCTGATACCGTTGTTGGTGGGAGTGGGGTACAAACCACTTATGGTAGTTCACAAAAACAAATACAAGAGAGAGAATTTATAATCTGAAAACAGATTTATTTCACTCAAATATTTAGAATATACTGAGGAGATGAAACACACTTTTACTCTCTAACTCTTTTCTTTCTCCCATACTTTGAATTCTCAAAATGCATTAGCTATGTATAGATAAAACTAGTAATGTGAAACCATTAAATAAAAATGCAGCTGAGGTTGTGAATTTCAAACGGTTGCAACCACTTTTGACAAACTTGATTTCACCCTCCATCTTTTACTCTTAGGCCGGTGGAAAAACAATTTTTTTTTATTATAGGTGAAGCAAGATTACTTCACAACAGGATGGAAGAGTTTGGTAAGAAAAAAAAATGGTGAGAATAAAAAAAATTTCACTTGATTAGATGATTAAATATTTAAAAGATGGTGTGAGAAAAGACCTCTCACCAAAAGTGAGATTTTGTCAAAAAATAAATAGGCTTAACAAAAAAAATAATAATAAATAAATAAATAAATAAATACCAAAATTACCCTATGGTGAAAGAAGTTAAAAAAAAATAGTTTAATAATATGGAAGCTTATTTTGATAAAATGAAATAAATTTTTTTTTTCTTATTTACTCTATCCAAACAAGATAGATGATAAATTATATTCTCTCCTTTTTTCTTTATTAAAACACAATAGTGAGAAATCATAATCAATTCCTTTCTTTTCTTACCTAATTGAGAAATTACAATTTTTTTTTTCTCATCTCACAATTTAAACCGAGTGTAATTTTGCATTTACACCACACAAATCTTGTGGCTCCAAACTTTTTTTTATAGATGACGTTACACTCCACAATAATGTGTCAAATAATATACAAGATAAAATATAAGATATAACGACATCCAAGATAAAACATCCTCATAATTACAGAGTGTAATTTATCATTTACACCACACAAATTTTGTGGCTCCAAATATATTTTTATAGATGACGTTACCCTCCAAAATAATGTGTCAACTAATATACAAGATAAAATATAAGATATAACGACATCCAAGATAAAACATCCTCATAATTTTGTCTTTTTATATTTTGAGGGTATTTGGCATATAACTTAAAACAGTGTACTTAATTAGATAAATACAGTTATTTAAGTCACATCACTTCTCTATTTTTGCACACATTTTTTTTGTAAAAATTCAAAAAAATATATTTATTTAAATCATTCTAAATATCTCATTTATCTTCCTAATTTTTAAAAATAACCAAAATTACCTAATGTGATTTTGGTCCTTTCAACACTTTTCCATTAGTAATTCCGTAACATGTTACACTTTCTCATTTGAGAATCCAAAAATTAGTTAGGCTTTTCTCTGTTAGAACAATCTTCTGTGTAAAAAAATAAAAATTGGAACAAAATAAATAAATTGCTTCCATGAAGTTCTTGTCCCGGAAAGTTTAGAACAGCAAAATTAAGATCAAGTCGAGTGTGCGACACTCTATCCTTAAAAAAGATTCGCTGCCGCACAAGTGCTCACAAATTATCGACATCTATCTCCCATGATACAATGATCACTCTCACAGAAACAATCTGTCTTGCGAATCAAAACATGAGTTCTGTAACTCTCTAAAACATCAAAGAACTAGTATGAAGAAAAAATGCAGGAAAGAAAGAAAAACGGGAAGGAAATGAATGATTTAATCTGCTGGAGGACCTTGTATTTATAGGCCAAGAGGTGTCTATTCGAAAGGACAGAAAACCCTTCGAACATGTGTGAAATTTGGAATCACTGGAAAATGAAGAGAGGCGACCAGAGAGGCATAGTTCAAGGAAGCAAAAATTCAAATTCGAATTTTGGCACAAAAATTTGAATTAATCCAAATGAATTTTATCAAAAAAATTAAAGTTAGGACTCGACCCACAACCCACACCACGCGCTCGCCTAACCCGGCAGGACGGACGGACGGAAGATGGTGTGCGTGGTGGATTTGGATCAAACCCACTTTGTCCATAATTTCCCTCCTTACAAAATTTGGACAAAATAATATTTTACTTTAATTTACATGAAATCAATAAAAATAAAGCTCGTTTCGTGGATTAAAACAGCCTCTAAAATCTGCATTGCTAAAATGAATAAAAACTACTATAATCAAGATCATCCGATTACGAGTGCTAATCGATCTTTTTAGTATAAAGTTAAAATACAAAAGTTGTCTAGAATTACGTATACATACCTCTGTCCAAATTTCATAATTTATCAAGGTCGTTTACTATTTTTCAAGATGTACAAATCAATACAATTCACACTATACCAATAAACTCATATTTAATTATTTATACCTTAACTCCACCACTTCGGCCTCCACTTCTGGCCTACACATATATCTCATGTGCCTCTCTTATACCTAACACCGCTTCGAAGCCAAAATTGCATGGGGATATCATCCCGAGTTTGACCTACATTTTTCAGATGGTTAGCATATACGTACGCGCGTAAATCAAAGTACTCATCTACTCATGAGAACGAGGCAATAACATATATACACAATCTCTCATTTACTCATGAGAACAAACATAACAATGCCAAGCCTAAGGCATTCAAATAAATCTCATAATCCTCACTTTTTTCCTTATACACTCTTTCTCACCGTCACTCAAATAAAACAACAATCCATAGAGTCATGGTGGAGTATAAGGAATTTATCTATGGGTTCCAAGTTTATTTTAATTTCATAGATTCATGAGTGTGATTATAACCATAAAATAAATATATATAAAAACCCAAAATCTGACATACACAACTAATTAAAATAATTGAAATCAATCCATCATCTCCATACAAATACAAAATCCATCAATATCAAATAAATAAAAACAACGAATTAAATATAAATCAAGGGAAGTAGGTCTTGTACTCATAATTATTTTTAAAAATCAAAGAATTATTTAGAGAATTAATAGAACCACAAAAATAAAACTCTAACCCTTTATTTTTCTCTCTACCTCTCCTCTTTTTTTTTTTCTTTTTTCTCACCGTTTCTCTTTGAAAAAATTAATCATAAGTCCCATATTGGAAAATGTTACTCCATTTAGTCCTAAGTGTTTTTTTATAAACCATTTAGTCCTTTTTTTACATCACAACGTCATCATCAAAATAATATCAAACATCATCATCAAAACAACATCAAACCTCCCCAGATGAATAAAATGTACAAACTCCATTGTTCTATAAAGAAGAACAAGTCAAGTCACAGCATTATTATCCATTTCCCCTGTCACCCACTATGAACCAAACACCAAATAAGAAAATAGCTTGAAAAAAAATTATGATTTTGGAATGAAAAATAGAAACAAAAGAGACGTTTCTGTGAAGTTTCACAATGCCGTAATGCCTCAGGCTTCTATCGGGCAAATGACATTCAAAAAACAGAGACTACTCTGCAACTTCAAAAACCCACGAACCCCACAAAAAAGTACGGCTTCACCAATAAACCCAACAGAGTTTCATAGCCAGCAAGAAACATTATGGACTCTGCAAATGATTCGGACAACAGGGCAACAACAATGTCGATTTCGTGAAACCCTAGGCAGCGATCCATTGTAATATACAAAACCATCATCATCATCCCGATTTGGCAACTCGCTTCACATAACCATAGGATCGTTTGAGGATTTTGCGAATCCATATTGATCGATTTCGTTTCGTATATATATATATACATAGGTTCGCTTACTTTTTACGATCCTAAAATATAAAATAGTAGGGATTGATTATATATATACATAATGTTGATGGATGGATAAAACAGAGGCGATGGTGTCAATGTTCGATTGATGAATCTGATCGATCTGATGTTCTAATGAATTTGATGATGGATCTCGAGCAATAGTTTCAATTTTTTAAAAAATAAATATGATATTTGATGAATAATGTTTGATGTTTGATGAATAATTCTAACGTTTAATGGTTGTGTTTGATGTTTGATGAATAATGTTTGATGTTTTACGAATAATCCTAATGTTTACTGGTTGATGTTTGATGAATAATCTAACGTTAATAATGTTTGATGTTTGATGAATAATTCTAACGTTGCTAATGTTTTCACCCACCTTATACGAATAATCCTGACGTTGCTAATGTTTGATGTTTGATAAATAATTTTGACGTTGCTAATGTTTGATGTTTGATGAATAATGTTTGACATAAAAAGGCCTATAGTAAGCTTTTAGAGAAATAGGACCTATTAGTCCAACAAAAAACCTTCAGGACAAAATGGGTTAACATTCCCAAATTTGGGATTTATTGGTGCTTTCCCCTTTCTCTTTTTCTTTCTTCTAATTCCCGTCTCTCTCTCTCTCTCTCTCTCTCAGGTACTGCTACACCACAAAGGCCTTTGTTTTTTTTTTTGTTTTGTATTCTTATTATCTTAGTGGGCCTCTAATCCTTCTCACCTATTCACCCAAAAAAACAATCCTTATAACTTAATTTCTTATTATACTTAAATACAACATATATAAACATACAATATGAAATCAATATATATGACATCTTTTATATATATATAGTATAAATGCATATAAATATTCAGATTAATTACATAAAAATAACTATCACATTAAATTAATTAAATACCACATTAAATTTTCGTGTAACTACACAATTAATAAAGTAAAAAATAAAATAAGATAATAATAATAAATAAATAAATAAAGGTTTACGAAAAATCAGGGTCGTTACAGCACGTGTTCTAGGACTCATTAACGGAGCGACTTTTAGATTGCGTTCGAATCCGTTCAAAGCCAAGTGCTTTGGATTTCTAGGTTCGTGGATCCGAATCCTTTCAAATCCGAGCTCAAATAGGTCTCTAGGTTCATGGTTCCGAATCCTTTCAAGACTAAGCCAATACCTCAGAGAATGGATCTCCTCTGAGGGTTTTATCTCTTCTGAAAACAATGATTAACCTCTTCGAATGCCCGTATGATTTGAGCCTCCTCGGATGGGTTTGTTGGACTCTATTTAGAGATATATGCTTAATGGGTCTTCATCAGCCGAATTTGTTGGCTTTCTTATGGGCCCATTCAATAGAATTCACTTGACCTATTTGGCAATAATTTCTCCAGCTCACCAATTTTTTAAACTTTCCGATTGGGTTTTGATGGGGCCCAATTAATCAGTGGGCTCAAGTTAACCCCTCTTACAGGGCCGAGCCAGGCTTGGGCAAATATAAAATCCCTTATTATGTAGTGTCGGCCTAGCTCAAACCTGGCCTGGTCCAACAAATATCCACCCCTAATATATAGGACTTATATGGAGTGTTAATCAAGAAATCATGAGAAGAAGGAAACTTATAAAAATATATAAAAGACCTAATAAATAATATATTCTAGATATGTTTTAACAAAAACAATAAATGCTACTTACTTTTCAATTATTGAGTTGTATTGAAATATCATATGCTATATATTGTTGGTCTAAGATTTTTTTAAAATTTATTACTTTACAATTTTCAACAAATCATATATAAAATTAGCAAGTTAGTATTGATTGTTTTGTTACACAAATACGTCTATTACACAACTTGATAGCATGAATATTAAACATGTTGGGTTATTGTCAAATTTGTGTAACATGAAATTGACATAATAACCTATTTATTGAAAATTAGTTCTACATTTTAATATTATTCCTACTAAGAGGTATATAACATTTTTATTTTATTTTATCTCTTATATAACTCCATCCAACTTATTAAAATTATCTAAAATATAAACCAACTTTTAGGATAATTAACATATAAGGGTTTTAGTCTTCAAACTTTTTCGTCTTAAAAAAATGAAAAAAATTCCAATTCCAACAATCGTGTGAGTAGTCACGAAATGACCACCCGAGAAAAGTTTTTTTTTTTAAAAAAAACATTAGAGATAAACTTTTGAAAATGTAGTTAATAAATAAATTTTTAGAGACAATATAGTTTCATGTCAAAATATATACTTTTTCAGACAAAATTTAATTCTAAAAAGATAATAATTTATTATTGAATGTTAAATTTTTTCGCTAAAAATATAATATTACATGTTTGATGATTAAAATATTTCATCTCTAAATTTGTTTTATCGTCTCTACAATTTATGGCGAACTTACCAATAAGTCCTATATACAAAGTTCAAGATCTATTTAATCCCCAAACAAAACACTTACACCAAGTAGTCCTATATATTTTTAATTGTTACCAAAAAATCCTTTTTTTTTTTTTTTCAATTTACAGATGCTGTTACATTCTACTACCGTCAAACTCCCGTCAAACGGTCACTGGAGACTCGTCGGAATATTCAACATCATTGGAAAGTCGCCGGGAAGTCGCCGGAGTATCGACGAAAGTTCACCGGAGTGTTAAGAACGTTAATGGAAGTCGCTGGAATGTTCAGAACGTTCACGGAACGTTAAGAACATCATTAGAGATTCACCGGAATATCCAGAATATTGTCGGAAAAAAAATAAATAAATGGAGAAATTAGAGTGAAAAAATATAGCAAAATGTGCTAAATATTAATAAACTAAAAGAAAGAAAAAAATGGAACGACAAAAAATAGCAACAATGGAAAAAACATATGCTATTTTTAAATTTTTGTGAGGTTTAAGCAAATAATCTCCAATATTGATCAAATTGAAAAGTAAGTTTTGAAACTGTAAAATATTACAGTTTCGAAGCAAAAATCTATTAAGTATTTATTCTTATTAATCAAACTAAAAAACATGTTATGAAACTGTAAAATTTTACAGTTCTAAAGACTGTAATGAAACTGTAAAATTTTAGGCTGTGTTTGGTTGTGAATTCAAAACGTAATTCCATAGGTGTGTTTCAGTATGATGTTTGGTTGTGTGTTTGGAATCAACTTTCAAAACCTCTGCACAGAGCTCTGTATTTCAGCCGCGTTTTTTGTGAAAATTTTGGCTAGGGGAAGACCGCCCGTACGTCCTTAAGGACATTCACCTGGACGTCTGCTCGAACATCCACCCGGATGTTCTCCGCTGTACAGAATTTTTTTTTTTTTTGCAATTGATTTATATAATTGGGAAAAATATTTTCTGAAATTTTTTTAATTTTTAATGTGCTTTAAAATAATTTTGAGTTGTATGTTTAGTTATGAGTTGTAAATTTTTGTATCACATATCAAATATCACATCAACAATTCCCCACTCAAATCAAACCTCTTTTCAAAAACTATTTTCAAAACTCTTTAGCAAACAAATTTTCTACACTCAAATCATAATTCTACAACACACAAACTTAAAATACAACTCATACTCTCAAATCACATTTACAAAACACAACCAAACGCAGGCTTAAAGTTTTATACCATGATTCATTCCAGCACCAAAAAAAATTTGAACCTGCAAAATTTTACAGTTTTCACCGCCTGTAACTAAAACTCGAAAATAACTTGTTTAGAACTTAAAAAATTTCTCCATTAGAACAGTAAAAGAGAAGTGTATAACAAATAAAATGTCAAAAAAAAAAAAAGAGATCGAAGGAGAGAGGTGAATATAGAGAGAGGATTGTACTCCGGCAACTATTTTTTGTTTAGATCTAGCCGGATCTTATGTAGATCTACTCAGATTTGATGTAAATCTACATAGCACCAAAAAAATTTGAAACTATAAAATTTTACAGTTTTCACCGCCTGTAACTAAAACTCGAAAACAATTTGTTCAAAACTTAAAATTTTTTTTCTATTAGAACAGAAAAAAGAGAAGTGTATAATAGAGAAAATATAAAAAAAATAAGAGATCGAAGGAGAGAAGCGAATATAGAGAGAGGATTGTACTCCGGCAACTATTTTTTGTTTAGATCTAGCCGGATCTAATGTAGATCTACATCAGATCTGATGTAAATCTACTCATCTTTTTCGTCGGAAACATATCTTCTTTATTGTCGGTGAGAGTGAAGTAAGTAGTCGGCGGTCGGTGGTTGCCGGTGAATCCCAATCGATGGTAGTCGTCGGTCGCTGGTGACTATATATCAGAAAGAGAAAGAGAAGAAGTAAGATATGGTTACCCGTCAACGATCGTCAGAAAACACAAAGAGCAAAAGAGACAAAGAAGAAGAGAGGCAGAGAAGAAGAATAATAACGTTATAGGACTTTCGGATATAAGTAAAAAGTTATGGGACTAAATAGATTACACGCTTTTCAAACAAGACTTCCTGGTAATTTTTCAAAATTTATCTCTAAAATGTTTATTTGTTGAATATAACAAATCAAAATAGAACCCACGAGGCCCAAAAAATATGCCCCACGACAATAATTTTGCTTGTTTAAGCCTAAATATTTGGCCCAAATACAAATTCCAGTAACCTTGAAGGCCCTAAGTTTCAGCCTCTTTAAATGGCCAGAAATTAATCCATTTCAATTCCCAAAATTTTATCATAGAAAACCTACAATGTCTCCACTTTAGGGCCAACATTTCAACATCTCATAGCCCATTATTAACATCTATTAATGCCTAAATGTAAAAATTTCTCAGGCCCAATATTGCTGCCACAGAGGACCACCACCCCCCCCCCCCCAAAACACACACACACACAAATTAAAAAAATAAAAAAAAATAGTACATTTTTGTACATTTATTTTTTAAATATTTTTTCACAAATATTTTACTTTTTAAATGAATCTAAATTAAGCAGACTGAAAAAGTAATTTTTTATTAAGTTATTAGAAATTATAATAAATAATTAAGAATTTATAATTAATTGTGATTTAATTGAGTTAATGTTAAAAATTAAAAACCATGTATATGTGAAGGAAAAAAAACAAAACAAAAAATGCATAGGATTTAAAGGTATTGTAGTTATTTCACATATGTAACTTATGAAATTAATAATTGCACTTTAGTCTAAATTGATGTTAAAATTTTTTGATTATATTTGAACTAGAGTGTAACTTTGACCTTAAAACTTGAAAAAGTGAATATATTCATTGACTAAAAAATACTTAATAACAGTAAAAAGTTATAAATAAACTTTCAAATTTTTAATTCCAATAATAAAAATAGACTTTAAGAGAATGGGTCAGATTTGGCCATTCTGTCCGCTTAGGCCAAGTTTGGGAAGTTGCCAAAAAGTTAAAAAGTTATCACTATTCACCAAAAGTCAAAAATTACGGCTGCACAACTCCCAATCCTAATTTTCCTCTACACACTAATTTATACAATTTTTTAATACATATTTTTTCATAAAAAGTCAAAAAGTTAACCCAAATAATCATATTTTTTCCTCAACTTTTTAGTTCAAAAAGACAAAAAATACACTTATTTAGGACACCATATCTAAATGTTTCAGTTTAATTTTAAACTAAATTTATAGCTGGAAAATCACAAATCAAATCATGAAGTATATGTCTATTTTGGTAACACGGTTAAAAGTCAACTTTTTGGTTTTTTTGATTTTTTTTGGGTGATATACTTTTTTGCATGTTTAAAAAAAATAAAAAAAGATTAAAAATCAACTTTTAATCTACTTATCAAAATAATTTGTTTATTTTAAAAATTAAAACTGAACCGTACATTAAAAAAATAAATCAAAAACCATTTGATTTGGTCACAATCGGACAAATTTGCTATTTTTGAATTTTTTTCTTAACTCTAACTGGGAGTGATTATTTTCCCTCTAAACTCTCGTTTGGGAACAAATTATTTTAATAATTTCTTAACTTTTTAAAAAAAGATTTGTAAAAATGTAAAAAGAGTTATGCAATAACGTATAGTAATTTTTTAATTAAAACATATAATTGTCAAGCGAGACTTTAGTGTAAATTTTGACCGTGAACCAAAAAAAAAAAAAAAAAAAAATCCTAACCCACTGTTTACTGGATTCAAACCTTGATGGGTCATGACAACACAATCTGACCCGACCCACCTAAAACCTAATTACAAAAAGTAAAATTTACAAAAACTGCACCTTTATTCTGCACCCTCACATATTGCCACCACCACAACAAGTGTATATATACATACATCCATACACATATTATCGTCATTTTTATATTATTTTCTCTTTCGTTTTTTTTAAATTTTTTTATTATTACAAAAATTTAATATTTTTCCATAATAGAAAGAGGTGAGAAGGAGCAAGCTTTTTTGTTTTTATATCTCTGTTTTTATATCTCTCTTCTCAATTCAGTGCCATTTTGGGAACATGGTAAAAAGTCACGTTTTTGGACAAAATGTCTAAAAACGTGGCTACCAAAAACGCCAAAAAAGTCATTTGGCAAGTGCCAAAAACGCAGCCGTAAAATTACAAATTAGGGCCTATGAAAAAAAAATAAAAAAATAAATCTCTTATGTTGGATAAGGGTATTTTGGTCATTTTAATTTGATTTGACACCATAAATAAATATTAAACTAAAAAACAAAAAGTCAGTTTTTTACTAACTTCCCAAATCACTTCCAAAAAAGCCAAAAAACTTGATAAAAAGCCAAAAGCCAACTTTTTACCAACTTCCCAAAACAACCCTCAATCTGTTCTTCAATAAAAACGCACAAAAATACAATAATTATTACCTAGATATATAAATAAATATTGTAATGTAGGCCTAGTTTGAGAACACTAAATAAGTCCATACTTTTTTATCTTTTTTGAATCACATCAATCAACATCTCCTCTTTATTTTTCCACAAATCATTTTATAAAAAATAAAAAACACAACCCCTTATTTTATTTTCTTCTCAGCCCTGTTGCTCCTTGGACCTCTCTCTCTCTCTCTCTCTCTCTCTCTCTAGGCCTCAATTAGAGCTTCATCTCACCATTTACGAAGCTCCGTTTCGTTCTTTTCAGGTTTGTTTTCTCATTCGATCTATGCATTTTTACTGCTTGTGGTTTGACATTTGTGAATTGTTTCTTTGTATTCGCGATCGAGTTTGGGTGTTTTAGGGTTTTTTTTTTTTTTTGGGCGATCCTGATGGATTGTTCGGCTATCGATTGATGAGAGGTTCATCGAATTGGGTTTATGCACATGGTTTTTTGTTTGTTGAGTTTCATCGAATTGGGTTAATTTTTAATCTTTTTTTTGCGTGTTGAATTCGTTGTAGAGTTTGATTTTATGCGTAGTTCGAAAATTAAGTATTAGGGTTTATTGAAATTTTTTGTTTTTGGACGTGGGTTTTGGGTCTTTATCAATTTTGGAAGGTAGGTTTGAGAAATTATTGCTGAATTGAAAATGTGTGCACTTGAGGAGATCTTTCAATTGTTCTGAGAAAGGAGACATTTTTATATCAACTTATGGTTCATTTTTGGATAAGATATCATTATTGAGAAGGATGAAGATTCACATGCAGTTTTTTTTTTTTTATATATTTATTTTTTATTTTAATCTGTTGCTTTCGTTTTGTTTTGTTTTGTTTTGTTTTGTTTCTTTTTTTTAAACTTTTCTTCTAATGGGGTTTACTTCCTGACTAATATGTGAAGTTGAAGGTTGTGGAGGGAGCAGTGGAGTGGGAAATGGCTGGGACTGCGAGTGAGGAATCTGGAGTTGGAAGGTCTTTCGAGGAGATTTCAAGTGTGCAGCAGCGTTGCCAATCTGGGGAAGCGTTGGTGGAATGGCGGTCCTCTGAGCAGTTGGAAAATGGAACCCCGTCAACTTCTCCCCCTTATTGGGACACTGACGACGACGATGACTGTGGTATGTTGTTTGTCCGCATCAATCTTTTGCACTCCATGTTTCTTTGTTATTTGCTTGTCCTTATAAGGTGTTAAAAAACAATAACGAGAGCGATCATAGTTGTGATATGTATTTTTTACTTGTTTTTGGTAGGGGTGTAAACCGTTCGGTATGGTCATTGTTAAGAGTATATTTAGCGCCGAACCGATCATTTCGGTTTTTATGATTGAGAAATCGATATAGATCGTATGCTACAGTTCAGTTTTATTGGTTTTGTTGGTTTGATGTAGAAGAGAAATTTATATGAAATATTGAAAAGTTTTATGGTAGATTTTAGAATTTTACATTGAAAATAAATGAAAAAAATATATGAAAATTGCTCTATAAATATTTTTCTCCTTAATTTTTATCACAAAAATGTATTATATTAGTTACTTCTCATATAATATTCAAGAAATTATAATATAAAAATATTTAAATATAATATTCGGTTGGTTCGGTTTGTATTGGTATAAAAAGTTTCAAAACTGAAGCAAACCGTATGTTATGAAAAATAGACCAAAAACTAAAATTTCGGTTGGTTTTATCAGTTTTTCTTACATCCCTAGTTATTGGTATTGGTATTGGGTTTGGGTTTGACTTGTTGAGTAATTTAGTAGGGAATCAAAGCTGAATATATTGTTCACTGAAATTCTTGTACATTTTGCTGTTTCTGTACTTGGTGTGATGTGAAGTTTTGAGGTAAGAATTGGCAAACTTGTGGAGAATCATGCTTGGTTGTGTGAGACCAGACCGCATAATAGCTGGAGGTTCCATTAAGATCCAGTTTACAGTCACAAAGTCAGTTTTGATCTGCAAGTAGCTAGTTCTTGTAAATTATGTCTGGTCATGCTAGATAGCCCTCGTCATCCATGTTATTGGAGTTTCTCATTCTGACATAATAGAGAAGTAACGATAAACAAACAAACGAACATAAAAGTTATGAAACCTAATTTTGATAGAGGGAGAAATCTAAAAGTTTATTGCAAGTGTTGGCTGAGGTAGATAATGTTTCAAGGAAAAAAAGGGTTTATGCCAAGGTAGTGACTGATGCAACTGAATTGTCTTTCATTTTGTTCACATCCTTAAAGTGATCAAAGTGAATTTTTAACATTTTTTTGCTACATGCAAAATATGGTTTTCTTTAAAGCTACCTTTATTCCTAGAAGTTTGTCCATGTCTTCATGATCTGAAGCTTGGAAAACAGGCTAGTGCTGACGGAGACCAAACTAAGATGCCTTTTCTAGCAAGTTGCCTGCTAAAGATGGGTAATTGTAAACTGCTATCAATTATTGTGGGAAAAATCATACATGAGTGAATTTTTGATGGAATTTTCTTGGTACTGAGACCTGCGTAACCACCGTGTGCATATTTGACCCCTTCACGCAGCTGCTTGTGTCAAAATTCTGGGTGGTGATGAATTAAATGTTTGTTAATATCTGATGTATGTTTTAAATGTAGACAAGATTGGGATTAAATTAGATGAGTACTATCCTTGGTGCTTTTGTTTATATACTGGCTGTCATGCTTCAAGGGATGTTAGCTGTTAGTCAAATGTTTACCTAATAAGCTATAGGTGAGGGGCTATGGTACATGAACTTTTTCTAAATGTATGAAGTATCCGTGTCGGACACTTACTTACACTTGGGTAAGGATATGTGCACTATGGCTCTTTGTAACAAATGCTAAAAACCATATTTTTTCCAACTATTTTTATCTTTAGTGTTTTTTTTTTTTTTTTTTTTTTTTTTTTAATTTATAATTTTTTATCAGAAGTTACGCTTTTCTGGTCCTAGTTTAGATAAGTTCCTTGAAGACCAAAAAACCATTTTTTTGCCTTTTTTTTTTTTCTTCTTCAGTGGACATGTTGAAATTTATTTTTTTATTTTGAGGGTGTTCTAGTCTTGTAGGAACTTAAAAGTGAACTTTTTTGGAGAAAAATACAGAAAGTTCAATAAAAAACAAAGAGAAGTTGACAAAAATGTTGCTAAAAAAAGCAATTGCCAACACCCTAAGGGGTTGGCTTGGTGGCAAGGCCTTGGGTCTTGGGGTGTACTCCCTCCAAGGTTCAAGGATCGAAACTTCTTAGGTGACAATTTGTTGGGGCCATCGGACTAGGGGAAAACCCTTGAATTAACAGGGGTGCACTTGTGAAAAACTCTTTGTTGAGGGCCTGTGCATCCGTGGGGATTGGTCAGGCTTTGATCCGGACACTCCAGTGCCAATCAAAAATTTAAAAAAATAAAATAAAGAAGCAATTGCTAAAGCAGCCTGGCAAGCATCCTTAGTAATTTGAGTTTACCCTAAAACTATTCATGAAACTCCCATATTATACATGGATTGGTCTATGGCATCTTGTGAACACCATTTATCCTAAAAAAATAAAATTATGTTAAGAAATATGAATTTTTTGCAGTGTTCCTGTGTCCTTTGACGTGAGAATAAAATGAATAAAAATTGAGACGATACCTACACTTTAATGTTCAGAATCCATACCAGCCAAGATACCATTTTGTTCATTGGTACGGTAATTACCAGTACTGTTAAGTTTTCGGATACCATTTCAAATTTATCGCCACATATATTATATATGTATTTAAAAAAAAATGCTACCTAACACTAAATAACTTTTGGATAACATAAACATTTATCAAACACAAATATATATGCAAAAAGAGGCTTCAAAACATCTAATAATAAATTCCAAATACCTCAAAAGGGCTAAAACACGTACCATCTCCATATATATGTTTTAAAAGAAAATATTCTTTCCTATTATGTTATTAGTATATATATGTAGTAAATGGGACCTAATTAGATTATATACAAACGTGTAAACTGCTATCTGAAACATCGAGGCTTTATTTGGTTTCAATTTCATAATCAGATTATTGAAATTTTTCCAAAAACATAGAAATTAGTTTGACAAAAATAAATACCAAAAAGATGTTTTAATATTTTAAATTATTTTTGCCCTCAAAATGTAGAACCATATGAAAATGATGAGTGTTTATTTATTTATTATTATTATTTCACTAAACTAGTTTTTAGTTTTGTCAATTTTTTTCAGAAAACAAATTCTAAAAACCAAACCAAACCAAACGAAGCCCGAATTTTCGAGATACCGGCTGAAAACTTCCAGTATGGCCGAAGCTCGCTGATATTGTCCAAGAGAGGTGTGACGAAATTACACTGCTTTTATACCGGTTTCTTTGCAAAATGGTATATACTGGCTAGTATGGAACGGTATTAAAACCTTGCTTGCAGTCGACACTTGTATATGCAACATAGGTGGAGGGAAATATATATATATATATATGTATGTAAGTTATTTATAGAATGTCTTGGTCTCTTTTAGAATGTCTTGACCTCGAAGGAATTTTTATGAATGAATATAATTTATTAAAAAGATTCATGCAAACAAATATAACCTATCAAATAATTTCTTACTATATTGATAATTTGAGATAATAAGTCATAAATGCATTTATGATAAAAAGAAAGAATAAGTTGTTTTTGTTTTTGATTTATTGTCATGTCCTCCTAGTTACATAAAAAAAAAAAGGCAACGCAGTGTAGAAGATTCCTATTAAAGTGAGGTATGGGGAGGGCAAGATGTCAGCATCCTTACTTATATTTTCCGATTGCATCTTTCCTTATTTTTTGAAATCTTTCTTGTGTTAGTGTTTGTATTCTATAATATTTGTGTCCCGTGTTCATATATATTCTTCCTATATAGCGGTAAAGAAGATTTGGAATGAGACTAGCGGTAGTAGCAATAATGGTGCAATAAGAGAGTCAAAGTGTTTTAGTTGATGTTGGCTACCCTAGAAGCTCTTGTAGTTATCATAGATCCGCTATATTTATTTATTTATTATTTTTACATGATTGAACGAGTGAGTTGTAATTTAGTTTTGTGAAATTACTTGCCTTTATTGGAGATGGTCTACTAAAAGCACTCTATGTTCCTCAAATTTCCTCTCCCCATAAAACTAGTTACACCACTGGAATTTCTGTCTTCCTAAATCTCCCTCTTCCTAAAAAACTAGTCATACCACCATATTATGACAGATTATTTTTCCACAAGTTATCTTACTTATTATAACAACTTTTTAATGAAGTTCTCCGCAGGTGAGCTCCCAACCATTTGGGTTTAAGTAGCACAAATAGGGAACAATATGGGTATGCCGTAGATCACCCATTCATGAAGCGGGAGTGGGAGCGGGAGAGCGAGAGCGAGAACATCCTTTGTGAAAATATCTTGAGAGAAGGAGCATCTTCAAAGTGTTTATATTTTTATTTTAAGATACACATTTACATAAATATATAAAATAATTATACTTGGTATTGACAAAGAAAAACACAATTCATATAAAATGGGTACAATCCTCTATGGCTTACACCAATTATAATGGTGATTACTTGGCCTAATAACCTTGAGGTTATGTGTTCAAATCTTGGGACCATCACTTTGTGCATTATGCCAAAGGTTAGGTGTGTACTCAATCTTTCCCCTCCCAAACACACGTTAATGTGTACTAATTGGGTGTTGTTTTTTTATCTTTTGATTCAGTGTGCAGGGATTGTTGTAATCCAACGTCTATAGTAGCTTTCCTACAATTTCTCACTTCTTGGTAGATTTTGATCAGTGTCCTCATGGGACTTGCACCTTTTAGTTGAACCAATTGTTTGACCCAACTTGTCAAAACGGGTGGACACTTTTTGTTGGCATGGCCCATATTGTAAAATGGGTTAAGCCCCATAATTTTAGTGGGACTCACATCTCTTTGAAGGCTTCAACCATCTTGACTTTGATTAATTATGAACAATTTATTTGTCTTGATCAATCGAACGGTGACTAAATCACTACAAAATTTTGGTGTATACCATACCATAGCTTCGCCGACCCCATTTGATGAGACTTAAAGTTTGGTTTGGTTTGGTTTGGTTATACCATACCATAGCTACATATCGCTCTCATGTGCAGGATCTGCTATGTTGTTTCTATATTATTCTCCTACCTTATATGGAATGAAACACTATCTGAAACCATTATTGGGGGGCAGTCTTATGAAGATAGATTTTAGGTCTTCATTACAGTAACCATTTTCAGTTTTTCCCATCCAAACCAAACCAAACCAAGCCTTAAGTCCCATCAACTGGGGTTAGCTGTATGAATCATTCTTTTCCACTCGACTCTATCCAAGGCCATTTCATTAGTCAAATTAAGGAGATTTATATTTTTATTTACTACACTAATCCACATCAATTTAGGTCTACCATTTCCCCTAACACTATCATCTACCGTCATTGTATCGCATCTCTTTATTACTGCCTTTGTTGGTGTCCATTGTATATGACCAAACAATCTCAATTTATTCTTTGTCAACTTATCTTCTATCGGTACTACTCCTACCCATGCTTGAATATACTCATTTTTAACTCTGTCTTTTCTAGTCTTGTTACACATCCATCTTAGCATCCTCATCTTAGTAACACTCATCTTATCTACATGTTTCTAAGTTGCCCAACATTCCATCCCATACAACATCGCTGGTCTAATAGTTGTTCTATATAACTTCTTTTTTAGTCTAATGAGTACTCGTTTATCGCACAGTACTCCAGACACATTTCTTCATTTAAGCCACCCCGTCTTAATCCTGTGGACCACATCCGTTGCAGTCTCCCCAATCGTTGAGATGATCGATCCTAAATAAGGAAAATGTTCACTCTTAGGTAGTTATTGGTTCTCAATATTCACTTCTCCTCTGCTTCCATTGTGACTGTTACTAAAATTACACATTACATATACTTTGTCAAATCTCCAACTTAGTGTTAATTCCTTCTCTAATCTCATCCATTAACACGATATCATCTACAAAAAGTATACACTATAGCACATCATCCTGAATATTGCACATCAACTCATTTATAACTAAAGTGAAAAGATAAGAACTTAAGGTTGATCTTTGGTGTAACCCTACAGTAATTAGAAATTCACTCGTTTCTCCAGCAGGCGATCTAATAGTGGTCACCACACCTTCATACATATCCCTAATTACATCAATGTAACCTTTTGTCACTCCTTTCTTCTCTAACAGCCATCATATTATATCCTCCAGGCACTCTATCATATGCTTTCCTAAGATCAATAAAAATCATATGAATGCCTTTTTTCTTTTCTCTATACTTTTCTGTTACTCTCCTGAAAAGATAGATCGCTTCTATTGTTGACCTACTAGGCATAAACCCAAATTGATTCTCTGACACCTTTGTTATATCTCGTAACCGACGTTCCATCACTCTCTCCCATGCTTTCATTGTGTGACCTATTAACTTGATTCCTCTATAGTTGTTGCAAGTCTGGACATCTCCTTTATTCTTATATATTGGCACTAAAATACTCTTTCTCCACTCTGGCATTTTCCTAGTTAATAAAAATCTTGCTAAATAATCTAGTTAACCAAACAATCCCCTTCTTACCCAAACATTTCCACACTTCAATAAGTGTATTATCGGGTCCTAAATTCTTATTCAATTTCATCTTCTTAAGTGCAAACTCCACTTCAAAGTCCCTAATCCTACGATAGAACCTATAGTCTTGGTTTTCCTTATTACTGTCTGCTTTCTCCTTTTTTGATCTACATTCATGTTTCTTATGTAACAGTTTCTCATTTAACAATTTCTCAAAGTAGTTGTTCCACCTCTCCTTAATAGTTTCATCCTTTACCACCACCGTAGAGTCTTCACTTTTGATGCACTTAACCTGATTAAAATCTCTTATTTTCCTCTCTCTTATCTTAGTAAGCTTGTATATATATCTTCTTCTCTCCCTCCTTACTATCTAGTCTAGTGTATAGGTCATCATAGGCTTTCAACTTAGTCTCTCTTACTACTTTTTTGACCTATTTATTGGCCAATCTGTAGCGCTTAAGGTTTTCCTCAGTTCTATCATTCTCCCACTTTTTAAAGCTCTCTTTTTTTGTCTTCATTACTGCTTGGACCTTCTCCCTCCACGACCAAGTTTCCCTAAAGTTGGGTTCTTTTCTTTTCAACTCTCCAAGAACTTCTCTTGAGATTCTCCTCATACAATTGGCCATCGAGTTCTACATGGTGTTAGTATCATCTTCCATGGCCTAAATACCTTCTTTATCTATTCTATTCTTAAATGTGTCTAGTTTATCTCCTTTTAGGTCCCACCATCTAGTCCTGCGACGCCCACTATCTTTTCGAGCTTGGTATTGCCCTTTAAAGCATAAATCTAGTACCACAATTCTATGTTGAGGCATCAAGCTCTCTCCAGGAATCACCTTACAATCGCTGCATTTTAGATTGTCCCTTTTTCTTACTAGAAAGTAATCTATTTGGCTCCTAATTGACTTACTCTTGAAGGTTATCAAATGTTCCTCTCTCCTTATACATAGTATTGGCCGCCATTAGGTCAGAAGCCAACGCAAAATCTAAAATACTCTTTTCAGTCTCATTTCTATCACCAAAACTATACCCACTATGTGCCATCTCATAACCTAGTTTATCTACTCTTACATGGCCATTGAAATCACCACCTATAACTAGGTTCTTTCTTACGGGTATTTCTTGTAATACCTCATCCATTTGGTTCCAAAAAACTCTCTTCGTCTGATCATCTAATCCTACTTGAGGGGCATATGCACTAATAACATTAACTATATTCTCTGTAATAACTAGTTTAACTAACATAATCTTATTATCTTTCCTAATGACCACAACTACATTTTCTACAAGACTCTTGACAACTATTATTTCTATCGTATTTCATGTCTATCCTTACTACTATAATATAGCTTAAAATCGGTATCCTCTATTTCTCGAGTTTTCTCACTCGTTCATGTAGTTTCTTGTATGCAAGTTATACTGACTCTCCTCCTAATCATGACATTTACCAATTTCATAGTCTTATCAGTTAAAGTTCCTATATTCCTTGTGACTATCCTAAACCTATAATCTTAGACTAGCTTCTTTATCTGCGCTCGTCTAGAAAAATGCAGAAATCTTTGGCCATTTTTCACTGCACCTAGGCGTTGATGCGGCGTCCCTTGCTCACTTTTCGAAACACCCGGAGGCAGGCGCAATGTGTCACTTAAAGGGAACGACCTACCATTTAATCGGTTTAAAGTATTAGGCTTCATGTCATAAAGGATTCGAGCGGCTTTTTTACGTGTTGGTTGTCGGCTACTAACACACAACCCTCCTCCTTTGCCGGGGCTTGGGACCGGCGGAGTTGTTAAGCAACCCCGGCGGAGTTAGTTTTTCCGATCGAATGCTTTTAATCTGTCATATCTGCTTTGGCACATGATGCATCTGTTATGTGTTTAACTTCAACTTGCTATTTTATTACTTTGCAGGACCAAAGCCTTCTGAGTTATATGGAAAGTATACATGGAAGATAGATAAATTTTCACAGATTAACAAGCGAGAACTTCGTAGTAATCCATTTGAGGTCGGCGGCTACAGATGGTTTGTAAAACATGCATTTTCCTTTGTGCTTATTTGGTTTATTTTTATGGTTGCTGTTATCATTATTAAAGAACTCATTTTTGGAATACAATATTATTATTGTTATGTACTTCAACTGTACCATTCTTTAGTGGTATCTTTTACAAAAAGAAATCAGTGTTATTCACTGTATTGGATGGATATATTTTATGCAGATTGGTACTTTCATGCTTGCTGTATGCGAACATGCATGTGATTTTCCAATCAGTAGTTCTGGTTGAAAAGAATATCCCATGTGCTGGGTTGGCATTGGAACTTTTACTAGTTCTGAATATGCACAGAAGTTGTTTGATAGATATTGTCAGATTGAATTGGAATTTTGTTATGTTGATTAAATTTAAGAGGATGCCCACGTGTTATGCAAATCAACATGACCTCAAGTCCACAGCCACATCACATTTTGGATATCTTATTTGGTTAGGTTTGTAGTATCTTTGAAAAATGCTTGGCTGAAATTGAAATTCGACCTACTTGTTCACTCATTCATCAGCCCCGAAAAATTTGTGCAATTTCAATTTTCAAAGAGTAAGAATATTTTTCTCATAGCCATTTGACCACTGTGCCCTTCTCCTTGTTATATGTGGGCATGCTGAGGGTTGTGAGATCAATGATTATGGTGTGGAAAACTGCTTCACGTTGTATGTTCTAATTGAAACTTCTTCCTATGGCTGCAGGTACATTTTAATATACCCTCAAGGTTGTGATGTCTGCAATCATCTTTCTTTGTTTCTGTGTGTGGCTCATCATGACAAGCTTCTTCCAGGTTTGCTAATACATAATTATTTATAATTTGTCTTGATAATCAATTTTCGTCCTTTTCTAGTTGATCTCACTTTTTTCTTGTTCTTTTTCTTGTTGGTTAAAATAGGATGGAGTCATTTTGCACAGTTCACTATAGCTGTGGTGAATAAAGATCCTAAGAAATCCAAATATTCTGGTTGGTTGGATATGTATTGGCAAACTTTGCGGAGTTTCTGGTTCTAATTAGTTCAGCACTAATGACTTATAATTGAATTTGCAGATACGTTACATCGATTCTGGAAGAAAGAGCATGATTGGGGATGGAAAAAATTTATGGAGCTATCTAAAGTGTTAGATGGGTTTATTGATGCTGATACTCTCATTATTAAAGCTCAAGTCCAAGTCATCAGGTCTTTTATGAGTCATCTTAATAAATCATGTTATTCTGTTTTGGAACCAATGAAATATGATTTGGGATAATATTCCTCGTCTATTAACTATGGCTTAGGAATTCTTATGCTGCTGAGAATGGGTTAATGTTCTTTTTCTTCCCTAAGGCCAAGTTTGGCTTCTACTATATAATCCATCTTTTTATCTTTTTATCTTTTTTCCATCACATCACCTCTCTACTTTTCTGCACATCTTTTCGTAAAAAGACAAAAAGTGCACTTTTTTAGAACACCCCAAACCAACCCTAAATCTTCCCACTTGGCCTCTTTGAGGCCCCGGCATAAGCACTCTCTCTACTTGGCATTCTTCCCCCTTTTTTGCCCCGAGCGACAGATTCAGTCTAGGCTGTGCTCATTTATTCAGAAAGAGATTTTAACCCTCCCTTTCTACACTAGGCATGATCTCGAACCACATTTCTTTTCAGCCCTTGAACCAGAGGGGTTATGTGTAAGTTTGGTACTAAGATAAGCCACTAAGCTATTTCGGACAGTCTTCTTGGAACTTCTTGGACCAAGATATGCTTTTGGTTTGTGTTTAACCATTTTCATATTTGTATTACCAAGAAACAAAGAATCATAAAACTTTCATCTCCCGTAATGCTTTTGCTTTTACTGCTATGATTGAGAACTGCTATCCCACTCTTTCAGTAATTATTTTTCCGGCAGAGTTATTTTTCCTTCCTATAGGTTTCATTCTGCCTAAAGTGATCAAGTGGTTCTGTTATTACTAGTGTTAATAAGGCTTAATCATTGTGATTACTGATTCCAAGTTATACTTTTGGTTTGTAGGGAGAGAGCAGACCGTCCCTTTCGCTGCCTTGATTGTCAGTATAGGAGAGAACTTGTTCGGGTATATTTGACAAATGTAGAGCAAATTTGTCGCCGTTTTGTGGAAGAAAGAAGAAGCAAGCTTGGGAAATTGATAGAAGATAAAGCTAGATGGTCAAGGTAGAGTTTATCTGCTTTTGTAATTGTTGCATATTAATGACATATTCTTTCATGAAAGAGAGGATATTTTGAGACTTCCAATATTAATAATATCTTTAGTTCTTATGGCTCTAGGTTTTGACATTCTTTTCTATTTTTGTTGTTTTGGGTTAATCAACAGAAATGTGGGCTTTTTATTTTCAGATCTTTAAAACTGCTTGAGTGGAGTGACATCTTATGGTTTCAATTCTTTAAATTTAACGTTCGTTGGTTATAGGCTACAGTCCTAACAATTTATTCTTTTCTATTTTCTTTCTTCCTTCTTTGTCTGTTTAAAGCTTGTTAACTTTGTGTCTGTTATACTTCATCTTTTTGTTTTCTCATGTGATCTGGTTCTACACCATTTTCAGTCAGTGTATTATTAATTCCAGAATAACAGATAAGTTGTGATGGCTGCAGCTTTTGTGCTTTCTGGGTAGGGATTGACCGAAATGCTAGGCGCCGTATGTCCAGGGAGAAAACAGATGCAATTTTGAGAGTTGTGGTGAAGAGAAATGTGGGCTTTTTATTTTCAGATCTTTAAAACTGCTTAAGTGGAGTGACATCTTGTGGTTTCAATTCTTTAAATTTAATGTTCGTTGGTTATAGGCTACAGTCCTAACAATTTATTCTTTTCTATTTTCTTTCTTCCTTCTTTGTCTGTTTAAAGCTTGTTAACTTTGTGTCTGTAATGCTTCATCTTTTTGTTTTCTCATGTGATCTGGTTCTACACCATTTTCAGTCAGTGTATTATTAATTCGAGAATAACAGATAAGTTGTGATGGCTGCAGCTTTTGTGCTTTCTGGGTAGGGATTGACCAAAATGCTAGGTGCCGTATGTCCAGGGAGAAAACAGATGCAATTTTGAGAGTTGTGGTGAAGAGAAATGTGGGCTTTTTATTTTCAGATCTTTAAAACTGCTTGAGTGGAGTGACATCTTATGGTTTCAATTCTTTAAATTAAATGTTCGTTGGTTATAGGCTACAGTCCTAAAAATTTATTCTTTTCTGTTTTCTTTCTTCCTTCTTTGTCTGTTTAAAGCTTGTTAACTTTGTGTCTGTTATGCTTCATCTTTTTGTTTTCTCATGTGATCTGGTTCTACACCATTTTCAGTCAGTGTATTATTAATTCGAGAATAACAGATAAGTTGTGATGGCTGCAGCTTTTGTGCTTTCTGGGTAGGGATTGACCAAAATGCTAGGCGCCGTATGTCCAGGGAGAAAACTGATGCAATTTTGAGAGTTGTGGTGAAGAGAAATGTGGGCTTTTATTTTCAGATCTTTAAAACTGCTTAATTGGAGTGACATCTTATGGTTTCAATTCTTTAAATTTAATGTTCGTTGGTTATAGGCTACAGTCCTAAAAATTTATTCTTTTCTATTTTCTTTCTTCCTTCTTTGTCTGTTTAAAGCTTGTTAACTTTGTGTTTGTTATGCTTCATCTTTTTGTTTTCTCATGTGATCTGGTTCTACACCATTTTCAGTCAGTGTATTATTAATTCCAGAATAACAGATAACTTGTGATGGCTGCAGCTTTTGTACTTTCTGGGTAGGGATTGACCAAAATGCTAGGCGCTGTATGTCCAGGGAGAAAACAGATGCAATTTTGAGAGTTGTGGTGAAGAACTTCTTTATAGAAAAGGAAGTAACCTCTACCTTGGTAATGGATTCCCTGTACAGTGGACTGAAGGCTCTTGAAGGCCAGACCAAGAGCAAGAAAGGTAGGGGGAAATTACAGGATGCAGAAGAATTGCCGGTTCCTATTGTTCGCATAGAGAAAGATATATTTGTTTTGGTGGATGATGTGTTACTACTACTTGAGAGGGCTGCCTTGGAACCCTTGCCTCCAAAGGATGATAAGGGTCCTCAGAACCGTACAAAGGTGAGCTTAGTGAACATGGTGTTAAAAATTTATGGAATCATGTAATTGTTTTTGTTTTTTTGTCTTTCGAGTGTACAAAACATTTATTGATTAAAAACTGCCTACTTTTTTTACTTGTCAAAATAGTAGTTAAAAACTGAGGGTGTAACTTTTGATATGAACCATTGGTGCTGTATATGTTTAATGTATCAGATAAATTGTGTCATTATTTTTTGGGTAAGAAATTTCATCCATTTCCTCTTTTATTATGTGTTGCAGTTAGTGTGGATACTTGGTGCACTCAACGCTTTGTTTCATGTTAACGTGTTAACACTGTAGTTTCCCATAGAGGTCTTCCATATTAGTCTTTATTTCTCATAGATCATGTCTGAAATGAAGTTTACACTTTGATTTTGGTTAACGCACAGTGAACCATAGATAATAACACTCAACGCTTAGGTCAAGCAGTCTTGTACATTAATATTACCAGGTGTGAAGCCTGGGTTTGAGTCTTATTGCTGTGAATGCAACTTCCCTTCCCCTATTGCCCTTCCTTATCTTGACCAAAAAAAAGAAAAAGAAAAAGAAAAAGAAAAAGAAAACATATCGATATCTATTGGCTCATAATCATTTTGCTTGATCATGCTTTCACTGACTCCGGGATCTTGTGCAATTCTTTGATTTATATTTGCATTTATATTTTTTTGGGTCGAAGAAAATGAAGCGATGATATGTTGGAGGCTTGCCTAGTAGCTTTAGTTGTATATTTTTGCCACCCCCAAAGGGGTGGTTGCATGGTTCAAGTCTTGATTGGGACATGGGTACAACCAAAAATTTAAAAAAGTCCCAAAACTACAAGATTAATTTATGTTATTTGACATTTTAGGTTTTTTGAGGCAATAATTCCTTGAAAATATAATCCACTCTATTTATCTTCTGCATACCAATTAATTGGGAGTTATTTACTAGCTAAAACTTTAGGCTTAAGAGGGTTCTTTCAGAAGTCTTCCATAGAGATTGTCAACCAATTTTGTTGGGTTGTGTTGCTTTAAATGTGGAGTGGTAGGCTATTGGATATTATGTGACATTGTGCTGTTGGAGATTAAGTGGTATTAATTATTGAGAAATGTAGATTGACAATGTGATAATAGTTGATGAAGTTGTATAAAGTATTGACAAGTCATTGTGTTAGTGTCGATAAGATGAAGACATTACGACGATGTTAAGGGAGAAGTACTCCAGTTGAAAGGGGTTTAAAATTAGTAGAAATAAAACTAAATATTCTAGATTGTGCATTTATGCTACTGTTATGTGACTTATCTGTTACCTGAGCACATTATTATAATTTATAACAAATACAAAGAAGGGTGTTATTTACGAAATGTGCCGTATCTCATGTAGCAGAAGATTGAAATTTGATAGATCGCATGCTTATTAGATAATGTTGCAGATGTAAGGTTTTTGAATAAAAGATGGAGTTTGAGAAAAATATAAGAAATTTTAAATTCCAAATTATTGCATAATCTGTGACGAAGGTAAAAACAAACAGTAGTAGAAAATGGGAAATTTCTTTTTAGATCATTATGGTTCACTTTATGAGATGGTGGTGACAGGGATGACGAGATGCGATTTTTATCCAAGTGTTAAAACAGTGGGGCGGAACTATGACAAGGATATTTTAGTATTCAGTGGAGGATATGGCTTTAGATGGAATTGAATGCCTAAAACATGTTCATTCTTATCCCTTCTTGTTGACATTAAGGCCTTTCTTTTTCTGTTACTGCATATGGGCAAAAGAGCTGTCTGGCAGAATTTGCTTTACCGACAGAATTTCCTATTGTCTCTGTAATTGGTCAGTGGGTCAGGAACTTAAGAAACGTTCATCTATGTCCTTAACAGAAGTAATTTTGATTACTGCTGAATATAGTAGTACAATATGCTCTTTGATGCACATACTACTGATGAATATAGTAGTACGATATACTCTATATGAATTTAAGCAATCAGTATCTTGGTTCTATTGATGCACTATTGACAAGTGAAATCTTTGAAGGACATGTACTCTACTCATGAATAAGTACTAGCATATTCATCTTTTTGGGTTACTTTTAAAATATCTGGCAAATTTGATGACATAATTTTTTGAATGTTGAGTTCTTACTTATGCTTGCATGTTTGTGCCAATATTTTAATATTTTCTTGACATATTTAACTGTTTATTCATTCACCGGTTCTGCGATTCTTGCTTGTAGGATGGGGGTTCTGGTGAGGACTTCAACAAGGACTCCATTGAGCGTGATGAAAGGCGTCTTACTGAACTAGGTCGTAGGACCATTGAAATATTTGTCCTAGCCCATATATTCAGGTAACCCGTCAATCTAATACTATGGAGATAAATGTAGTTTGACAGCAGTTGATTACTTTGGTTGTGCTTCTTCAAGCTTTATAATCTTGGAAATTATAAATGCAAATTACACTCACTTCCTTTAAGGTTTATATATACACACACACACACACTAGCTAGCAGTACATTCGTTTACTTTTTTGATAATATTACGGCAGTCTCGTTGGTTACTAATCATATACCCCAGATCAGAGTAGGAAGGTGCCAAGTTCAGTAAAGTTCTTTTCATATTTAACTTGGGCGAAAAACTATTTGTCCTTGTCCTTTTCCCCAAAAAGTGATAAAGCTGGTGCAAAAATCTTATTTCCATTTCAACTAACATTTAAGTTCTCTCTAGATAAATGATAACTTCATAGCGTTTTATTTTTTAATTTGAGTGTCAACTGATTGAGGGAGGTATGAGTCTTGGGCTTTCAAATTGTCAAAATATGATTCTTCTTCTACTTTGAGAAGTGGATAATTTCTTTTTTTGTTTTTTGTTTTTTGTTTTTTTTTTTCATTTTTTGGAATGATCAAACATTTTTGTGGTTTTCCATATTTTTCCTCATATGTTTGTAGTGAAGTATTATGTGTCTGACCAAGAGAGAGAAAAAAAGAATATTATGTGAATGAAGTGGCGTTTTTAGTGAAGTTAGTTATTGTTTGATATTTACATGTTAAAACTTAACTATATCCTATGGCTGATACTATAACACTATTGGAATCTTGGGACTGATTTGTTATTGTATGATTTTAGTGTTGCAATCTTCTATGTGGTGAATTAATCCAACCTCTGTTTTCAATTTTCCATTTGTATATACTCTTATTTTCCCTTATTGTTTTAGCAGTAAAATTGAAGTTGCATATAACGAGGCTGTTGCTTTGAAAAGGCAAGAGGAGCTCATACGTGAAGAGGCAGCCTGGCTGGCTGAAACTGAGCAGAAAGCAAAACGCGGTGCTGCTGAAAAGGAAAAGAAGTTAAAGAAAAAGCAGGTTTGATAACTACACATAAGTTACATACTCCTTATGGGAATTAACAAAATTAATGTTACAGAAAACTGTCTTTGTATGCTCTGTGTCTGGGTTTGAAGCAATTGGGTGAGTTGTGTATCATGATGTGTATGGTTTTTAGCTAATAAGTCATGTTAGATTGCTTTTGAGTGTGTGCAAGAAAGACTTGGAGAGTAGAGCACATGGTTGGCAATGGTTTGTATCTCTCTGAAAGTGTGAGGTCAGTTAATTTGCTAGTGTCCTCTGATCTTCATGTTGCTTCTCAGTCCTTGTGTAGTGACAGGCTCTGAAAAGCTAGAACATGACTGTCTCTTGACTGCTTGGCACTTGGCAGAGGAATTTCAAGTAACCATGCTGTAGGATGAAACCACATATGTTGGCCTAGGGAGAATGGAATACTTGCAGTTAGGTTTAGGGATAGCAAAATTACTGGACCCGATTGTTTTTGTTCCAACTTGATTTTAATAAAAAAAGTTTGGAAAAGGATTGATAGGATAGAGTCAATATAGGGTTATGTAGGTCAAAACTGTTAGGGTTGGAGTAAAGTATGAAATTGTATCACTAAAATAATTGAGTTTAAAATCAAACATTCTTGCACAAAACCCGAAAGCCTGACCCGTTAGGTTGTTATGGTTTGTGAATCAAGCTCTTTTGGTGTAGTTGTCAAATTGAGAATCGTATAGTGAATCGAAATCTTAATTTTGCGAATTGAGAATCATTAAGATTCAATACAAACTATAAAAAATGATCATAAACAATTATATATTTGAACAAATGAAATAAATTGATTTTGGCACATGTTATAAATTGTGTTACATGGACTCGGCCATTTGAGAGGAAGTACCCATGTTGACATGACACAGGTGTGAGCTAAGTACGGACACGGACACGAGACACGACACGGACACGCGGACACGTAAATTTTCAAAAAATGCTGGACACGACACGTTGGAGACACGTACAAAACATATATTTTTATTTTTTTATTATATGTATATTTTTATATATTTAATATGAATTTTATGTCAAATATTTAATTTTATCAAATTTATCAACCTTAGGTATGTTATTTTAGTTAAAAAAAATTAAAAATTATAATTTTTTTTGAAAAAAATAATACTTAGCGTGTCCCTAACGTGTCCTCAACATGTCTTCAGCGTGTCCCAACGTGTCTGCAGAGTATCCAAAGTGTCCCAGCATGTCCAACTCTTTCCAGCGTGTCTGACACGTGTCCGGAGCGTGTCCGGCCCGTGTTCATGTCCAACATGTGTCGGACACTTGTATGCGACCTCCGGAGAGGTGTCCGTGCTTCATAGGGTGCGGGTATGGGATCTGTGTTGGATGCAAAATTGTTTATCACATACAATATTGACTGACATACAAAACGAGGAAGCACAAAGACAACAAAGGAAAGCAAAAAGAACTACTTACAATCAAGTTGATGGTGTTGAGGTTTCCCGACTTTGCACTCTCTCTCTCATCGTCATCACCCAACCAAGTTAAACCCTAGATCAAGCCCCTTTGCCATAGAAACAGATCGGACTTGGTATGCTCTCTGTTTGTCTCTCCTCCTCGTCCAGGCCACGTCAAGCCCCCATCCGGCCATTGTCTTCATCTTCTCTCTCTCTCTCTCTCTCTCTCTCAATTTGATAGGAACTTGTGTGTTGCTGATTCTCCCTCTAGACATTTCAATATCCCAAGAAAACCTACTTTCCACGTGCCACACTTTTTAAAGCCCTAAATCAAGGTTTTAATATAGTGTGGCATGTACATAATGTTGGCCACTTTCAGCGTGTTATGATGTGTGATTCATTATAATTAAATTTGACCTTCGAAATATGTAATAAAATTATCGGGGGGCCTGCCACACCAGAGCAAAAACCCAGTTATTATAGTTAAATATTATGTTTGAAAGTTAGATATAGAATGTGGAAGGTCAATTTATCCAAAAAAAAAAAAAAAAAAAAAAAAAAAAAAAAAAGAAAAGGAGGAGGAATATGGAAGGTCACTAATTTGAATACCAATTTAGAATTCAAGCTTTATAGTTTCCCTTATAAATCATGCCATATACAGGGCAAGCAATAGATACCTCTATTAAGTAGGAATTAACCTTAATAGATACCTTTTAATTAAAAGAATTGAAGGTAATTATATTTTATATTTTAGATCAGTTTTTTATTATTTCAACAATGGATATGTTTGTGATGGAAAATATTGTTGTGCAATGTTTATGCTGTGTCCCTGTATATATATCCACTTTTTGGACACTTTTTAGTGGAGTCCCCCTATCCTACAATTAGAACAACTTGCGAATTGAACTTCCGGACATGTACTTGAGTCTGACGCCTATACTCAAGTCCGGCTAACATTGGTTACAAATAATTTTTATATAAGGACATGATTATGAAGGTATTGCCTTCATAACAAGAGATGTCAGTCCAAATCCAATCATTCATAAAATTATACAAAAACCATAATAGAATGACTCTTGGCATTCAAAAAATGGACTTAGGAACCCTATTTATAACTGACTTTATCCATGTGCTTTTAAACTATATTTATTTCATTAAAATAGCAATAAATAATTCATGGGTGCAAGTTCCTTAAACATCCTTAAAAGATGAAGATTAAGAACATGTTGGGTTTGTCTAGAGATTTGATTGGATCCTATTAAAAACTCTCAAATCACCAAAATAACAACTTATGTGTAAGTTAGTGGTATTTTTTTTACTAAACTCTTTTAGAAGTTGTATTATGGCCCCGTTTAGCAACTACTTTTTTGAGGCCAAAAAGCCACTAAAAGGGCCAAGTTACCAAAAGGTCTCTGTTTCATTTTCACTAACAAAAAGAGGTGAAAGATGACTGGAATCTGTTGCGCACGATAGTTTCAAAATTGTATGAATCAGAAAAAATGAATCGATTGTGAATCGTGCGATTTACCATAGATTCTATCCCAAAATGGGTGAGCAACAGAATTTGTGCCAAAATAAATTCACCCATAATTTTGTATCAATTTCTGCATAAATTACGAATCGAATCGTGAATTGAATCACGAACTGTAAGATTCTGAAAACAGAGTTTAAATGGATTTGTTTATTTGCCATGTAGGGATAAAATACGTTTGCCTTTCGGTAAGTTTTTTATTGAATGGAATAGAAGAATCTCTAGAGCTAGGAGCTCTCAGTCTGAAGTTCATATTTTCTTTCCATATCTTTCTGATGGGTTTTCTTGTTATTTTTTGGATCTTAGATTTTCTCTTTTGAGTTTTTGGGTTGTTGGTTGTGGAGTAATGCCTAATGAGTAATTGCTAAGGCAGTGTTGTTCACCTCTCTTCCTGATACACTCAAGACTCTGGCTACTAGGCATGAGAAAGCTAGTTGGGCATCCACTTTGGTAAATAATGCCAAAGGTTAGGATAGTACTCTGTTCATTCCTACCATCCTCAGTTTATGGGGCAAATACTCAGGAACTCGTGGAAAACTATGCCTGGATGCTTTAACAACACAACAATCTCTCTATAATGCATATAATTTAAACTACAAACTTGCTAAAATAAATAGTAATCACTATTTTCTTCTAAAAACATCTTAAATTCAATATAAAGAGTAGTGCCATGAGTTTCATAACTTCTGATCATGGCTTCCCACTAGTACATCTAAATTTATTTATACTTGTCAGACTTGGTTTCTATGCTACCTCTATATATTGGCGATTCTATGTAATGTTCATTGTATTTCATGGTATGTTGTGGTGTTATGTGTCTTCCTTTACCAAGCATACATTTCAGTGATCCATTTTCTTTGTTGCAATTGCGTTCGGTATTATATGGTATATATGCATAGTGGAGTTACTATTGTAAAAAATCTGAAGTTGAATTATAAATTCTGTAGCATTAAATAAGCATGTGTATCAATATTACATCTCTAATAAGAGCTAATATAGGATGAATGGGAAACTTATATATGGTTGGTTATAGTGCAAGGTCTTTGACTTTGCACTTACAACTTGCGGGGTGGTCATTTGTGATGTCGGAACCTCGAGGGAGTGGACTCAGCAATTTTGACTATCCTTCAACTCTAGCCACCAATCCACAATTCCTAGTAATCCCAGGTGGTGTCATGGGTCACTCGGGTTTGAGATTGAGGCACGGAGCCCGGGGGTGGGTTTCTATATACTGCCCCTGCCCTAGGTAGGTTATGTAGCTGAGGTTGTCATTCTTGAGCTGAGTGACAAAGAGGCGAGGTGCTGAAGCTAGACAAGGTGCTGAAGCTAGACAAGGTGCTAAAGCTAGACAAGCTGCTAAGGAAGGTCATGCCTTGCGATGTGGAGCCAACCCAATCTAAGTGATGAAGTGGCAGGTCATGTACGGCACAAATGCCTACATAAGGTCAAAGGGTGTCCCATTCTTCTCAAGTTTTATATGTTACTCTTGCCATCACAGTCCTTGAGGTGGCAGATCCTCGAGAACAGCTCACCCCTTCACTGGAAATGACTTATGCTACCCCACTCCAAGCAGCGATTGGGGCGCCCATTAACATGGCGGGGAAGCCTTGCAGAATGGCTATCCTACACTTATCTTGACTAGCCTAGAGGACAGGTTCAATCCTGTATGTTTATCATTTAGTTTATAAAAACTAGAAGAATTAAAATTACAACAGACGGGCTGGAAAAATGTTGCATTTGTAAATCCTATGAGTTTTTTGGGGTCATATCACGTTGTTCAGTAGCTACTGACATTCCTGATAAATGTCAAGTTGCAGGCTGTGAAGACAGCAATCAATTATTGGTATTTAAAAATATCCTTTTCTTGTGGTTATTTAAACAGGTGGCTTGTCCCAGTGGTAAAGACTTACCATTAGCGTCTTGGTGGCATTGGTTTAGGTCACGAAAACAGCCTATCCAGAAATGGGGATAAAGCTACGTACATTTTACCCTCCCCAAACCCTCCTTTAGCAGGAGTTTGGTGCACTGGGTCACCCTTTTTTGTTTTGTGGTTATTTGTGCCCTTTCTTACTTACCAGGTCTGTCATGTATGATTGGTCTTGTCTTTTCACTGGAAACTAATTAATCTTTTGTATACTGCATAGATTTTATTAAAGACTTCGGATTGAGTTGCACTGTCTTGTTTATTCTATGCTGCAGGGAAAACAAAAAAGAAATAATCGCAAGGGGAAGGATAAAGGAAGGGATGACAAGCCCGGTGTAGCAATCCAAGACAAACTCCAACAAGAAAGCCCGGGTGATGAAAGGAAAGATTTCACGACCGAGGAGGCAGAACTTGTGCTTGAAAAGGCTGATATACTGGAAGATGTTTCTGATGTGTCTGATTCAGCAGATTGTCTTCCCGAGATACTTCAGCCTGATTCAGAAGACAGAGACACTAGTCCCGTCAATTGGGATACTGACACATCGGAAGTTCATCCTCCCACCGAGGCTGCCAGCAGCAGCGGAGTAAGTGGCCTTTCAGCTGTACAAAATGGAGCGATCGAACGATATGGCCCTTCTATAGTGGATGATAGTTCGTCAACGTGTTCCACAGACTCGGTTCCATCGGTGGTAATGAATGGGCCTTACAAAGGGAATTTTCTGAACCAAAAAGGCCAAAAATCACCGATCAGGTAAATTTACCCTTCCTTTGTTGTAGGGGCACATTGACAAGATTATTTTATATTTTGATACATTTGGTTCAATTTTGTAGAGGAAGGATTCAGCGAGGCAGGGCAACTAGTGATGCGACTGGTTTGGCCAATGAAGTGCACAGTCAGCTGTCAGAAGCTATGAGAGATGCGGCACAGCCTAATGGTGCATCTGGAAGTTGCCAGGCTGAAGTTGAGTCCGAGGCTGTTGTACTCTCCTTGCAGGATCGGATAAAGGAGCTTGAGCAGCATGTGGTGAAGAAGGTGGTATTCCTATCATTCCTTTCGTTCAAGTAACAGAATTTCCTGTTGAAGGATATGTGAACTGAAAGGGCTTTGCATATAAGGCAAATATGTGTGAAATTTGCAATTAATTGTGGAAAGCTAAGAATCACAGACACGTGACGCGATCAAGTAACAGAATTTCCTGTTGAAGGATATGTGAACTGAAAGGGCTTTGCATATAAGGCAAATATGTGTGAAATTTGCAATTAATTGTGGAAAGCTAAGAATCACAGACACGTGACACAATCAAGTAACAGAATTTCCTGTTGAAGGATATGTAAACTGAAAGGGCTTTGCATATAAGGCAAATATGTGTGAAATTTGCAATTAATTATGGAAAGCTAAGAATCACAGACACGTGACACGATATAGACATGACACGGATATGCTAACAAGGAAATTTTTAGGAAATGTAGGACATGATATGTGATATATGTAACATATATAATTTTATATATTTATTATATGTCATATTAATTCAAATAATTTTTAAAATCTAAAAGGGGAGAATAGGTATAAATGTACATTAGTTTTGCTTCACCATTGGATTCCAATATTTATTTAAACTTATAATGTGTTTCGTGTGTGTCTAAGTGATAGATACATGTATTATCTGAATGTCTGAAGCGTATCCTAGTGTAGAAATTTTTTTAAAAAATAGTATGACATGTTTGGATATGTCTCTTACAATTGTTGGGAGGTGTCCAATGGGTATCTTGTCGTGTCAGAAATGTTACTTTTTTAAATGCGTCGCTGCTTCTTAGATGGACCGTGATGTATTGGCTTTGTTCTTTTATTGCTTCTCCTTTTTCGTTTAGGCATTGCTGCCTTGTTTCAATTGACTTCATTTTTGGTCCTTGGGTTTGGATTTTCATGAGAGCTGACAAGCTTTGTTGTTTTGTGTAATAGGAAGAAGAAGTGGTTTCTCTGCAAAGAGAACTGAGCATCAAAGATCAGGTCGATACGGAAGGACCTTCAAAAGATAAGCCAACGGCCGTGCCTTCCTCTCCTAACAGTTCTTCCAAAAATCAGCCATATGTTGTTAAGGTGAAGTCAGAATCAAAGACCCCTGGTGCTGCTGATCCGGTTTCGGTTCGAAAACCATCATCAGACATCTCCCAACGAGCGGAGAGAGTGGCCCTGCCGATAAATTCATCTCATATTACACCTGCATTGAAATCTGATACACATAAAAATGCCGCTCCAAAACCAACCGAAAAGCCCTCAGTGCAACAAGTGCCCACCATGTCACGGCCCTTAAGTGCTCCGATTATTCCGGGACCTAAGCCACCCACTCCTGTTGTTTCCGTGGTTCAAACACCCCCACTTTTAGCGCGTTCAGTGAGTGCAACTGGGCGGTTGGGTCCGGACCCGTCACCCGCGACGCACAGTTACGTTCCTCAGTCTTATCGAAATGCTATAATGGGTACTCCTGTTTCGGCGAGTTCCACCGGTTTCACTCAACCTCAGTCTCCAAGTTCTGCAGTCAACCAGTTACAGTCGTATCCACAACCGTCCAACATGAAGTCGGCACCAATGTTTTTACCCCACAGTTCTGAAAGGATCGAACCGAACTTGGTAAAACCAAGCCTTTCATTCGGAATGGTGAATCATGATATGTTGCAGAATGGATCTCAATGGATGGAGTGCCCTCCTCAAAGGGACGGAAACCGAAGCATACACTATGGTTCTTCGATGCACGACGACATTCATAACCATCATAACCTTGATTTCTACAAGCCTGTACACAGCCGATCCCGGGATCAGTTCCCGACTGAGTTTCCGGCATCTATATCATCAGGACGTCAGAGCCAAGGTTTATTCGCTGATGAGTTTCCGCACCTCGACATAATCAATGACCTACTTGACGATGAACATGGAATGGCGCTTGGGGCTAGGGCGAGCATGAACTTTCAAAATTTTGGCAATGGACCTCACCATCTGAAGCGGCAGTTCACTTTCCCTGGGGATATTGGTATGTCGAATGACATGGCCCCCTCAACGAGCTCTAGCAATTTTGAGCGAACACGAAGTTATCATGATGATGGGTTCCAACGTGGGTACAGCTCGTTAGGCAGCCACTATGATCCGCTACGGGATATGATTCCCCAAGTAAATCAACGGCCTTATGCAAACGGGCAGATCGATGGATTGATTCCGAACCAGTGGCAGATGGGTGGTTCTGATCTATCCTATCTTAGCATGAGGAACACAGATGGGGGTGATGGCTACAGATATCATATTCCAGACTATTCAAACCTGGCGTGCAGTGATAATGGTTATACTGTATTCCGGCCTTCGAATGGTCATTGAGAAGAAACTATTGACGGTGACTGGCTGTGAATTAGTCGATTGAGGCTATAACCCGGTGTAATAATTGCATTTCAGGGAAGTTGTTGCTGTTTAGATTTGGAGTGAGGTTGTAACCATTTGGGTAAGAAAACATTTTGTAAAGAGTGATTCTGCCTTTTTTTATTTCTTTGTTATTTTGTTTCCAGCCTTAGCTGTTGCAAAAAGTGGCTTTGCAGTGTTTCTTTGTCTTGGAGGGTTCTTAGTTTGGAAAGCCGACCCCTAAGCTCATAACTTTTTAAATTTCATTTAATCTGAACCACATTTTTAGGTTTGCTTTGTTGATTTCTACTTCCTCTACCATTTTATGCTCCATTGGTTTCAATACTTTTTTCAGAAAATATTTTTTGAAGAAAACATTTTATTATGTTTGGCTGTGTCCTTGAATTAATGTACTAGTTGTATTAGTGGTGGTGGGGTGGTGGCAGCAATGGCGGGGTAGAGGTGGAGGAAGTGTGGTGGTGGTGGTGGTGGTGGTGGTGGTAGTAGCAATGATGGTGGGTGTGGTGGTAGTGGCAATAGTACGGTGTTATTGGTAAGATTTTAGTTTAGAAAATATTTTACGTTTTTTGAAACTAAAAAGCATTTTTTGTCTAAGTAGATTTTTTTTTTTTTTTTTGATTACAAAATATGCTTTTCGGTGATTTTTATTTTATGTTGTTTCAAATGATAGAAAATATTATCAAAGAAACGGAGCGTTAGAGATTTTATAGATTTCATTAATGTTCCAAGGACTTTAAAAAATAGATTTAGTCCTAGTTGATTTTATTCAGTGTTGCACACGGGATTGCCGTATCACAAATAGATTTGAATTATTTATTTTTATAAAATTCTTATAAAATAAATAATTGAGATTAATTTGAATAGTGTTTGAAGAGCCGAGCCGAGTCGAGCCTTGCTGGGCTCGAGCTCGGCTCGTTAAGCTATCGAGCTCGTTTATTGAGCTCGAGCTCGGCTCGATAAGGGACTGGGCTCGAGCTCGGCTCGGCTCGTTAATTTTTGTCGAACTCGAGCTCGGCTCGGCTCGGCTCGATAAATTTTTTTTAATATTATTTATATTATTTAAATATAAATTTTTAAATAAAAAATATTATTTATATTATTTAATATATAAAAAATGCATTTATATTATTATTTATATATATATTTATATATTTTTAATATATAAATAATATATTTATATATTATTTAATTATAGATAAACGAGCCGAGCCTACCGAGCCGAACACAGGCGAGCTCGAGCTCGGCTCGTTAACGAAACGAGCCCAATAATCGAGCTCGAGCTCGGCTCGTTTACTAAACGAGCCGAGCCGAGCCGAGCCCTTACCGAGCCGAGCCGAGCCTGTTCACGAACAGCTCGGTTCATTTGCTGACATTGAATAATTGTCAAGCCAAAAAATAAAAAAAAGGGGTTGTTGATGGTCGTCTATGATAGACAATCCGAGAGAGTATGGACTGGGCATTCAGTCAAGACTGTTGGTGAAGACAATGACCTAATCAACAATCATCTGTAAGTGAGGGAGGTGACAAATGTAGAACAAAAATGGTAGATTGGGCAATCTTTTACACTTGTACATGTATGATTGCTTGTTTCCGTAGGGGTAGGTATGGCAAGGGGGTGACCATTCTCATTTGAAAAGTTAGTTAAAAATTAAACACAAAAACTTATGTTTGGTATGGATTGTCAAAGACTATCAAGTATCAGTGTAAAAAGATCACTATATTCTTAATGGTCTTAATAGAATGAGAATTTAAGACGAAAAGTAAGTTACATGCATAGGCAATCAAGTTTTTTTTCATATAACTAGAAAAGTCACTAAAAATTTATTCCTAAACACATTTTAACTTTTTTAGCGAATATTTGCTTGCTTATCCACCCTTCACCCCCTCCACCTTGCCCTCACCCTCTTCTGTTTAGTTTTAGAATGTACATTTTTGACAATGAATTTCATATGACTAATAAAAGTCAGAGCAAACAAACTTGAAAAGTTGATCGACATTGATCTTTAGTGAATTTGTAAAGAGATAAAAGAGTATGAATATTTCAAAAATAATACATTTAATCCGGTCAAATCACTATAAAAAATTAAGGTTTTGGAGACTAAAATTTAGAGATAATTATTTTTAGGAACTAAATATTTTTATTGAGAAAAGTATCATTATATTTTTAGTAATAAAAATTGGACATTAGTGATGAATATTATCATTTTTTGGATCAAATTTTTTGTCTTAAAAAATAAATCATTTTGAGACCAAATTATTTTGTCTCTAAAAAGTATATTTATTAGTGACATTTTCAAAATTTTGTCGCTAAAAATCTTATTTTTGACTTTTCAGGATGAACTTTTAACGACTATCTTTACGACAATAGAAAATGATTTCTAAATATTTTTTACAACAAGATTTTTACTTTTAAAAACTAAAAAATTTGACCTCCAAAACTCGTATATGTTATAGTGAATCTAGTTACCTTTCTTCACCCCATTCCAAACCTAGTTAGGTTCTCCATTTCCAACCTTAAATCTATTCCTATCCAATTAAAATGTGCCAGAGAGGGAGAGAGAGAGAGTTCCGTTTAGAGAAGGCAATGACTCCGATAATGACTTGTGTGGTGACCTCATCTCCTTATATTTACCAATTCTTTACATTAATTTATATATAAAATCTCCTTAAAAACTTAACAAACTCACCAACACTTCAAATCAGACTTCAAGTCTATTCAAGCCCAACTAACCATAAAGTACTAAGAACTTCCTCTAACTAGGACCAATTTTTCATCAAACCAATCGACAAAGGATAAGAAATAATCAAACTCTGACTAGCGTTTTTTTTTTTTTTGGGTAAGTAATTTTTACTAGTGTTATGAAAACAGTAAAATTTATACGTAAAATTAATACAAAATGACGTAAAATTTCTTAACTTTATCAATTAAAAGAGAATAATTCATCAAAAAGTGACTTCTATTTTTAAAAATTTGTAATAACATGATTTTTCAACTCTTTGATCTGTAAAAAGACCATGCCAATATTTAAATCACATGCTACATCATTCTACACGTAGATATACTTTAATACGAAGGAAGTTGGTAAGAAATGAGAACGAAAACTAGGGATTCAACTTGAACAAAAACCTCTATTCCTCATGACCTATTCAATAGAATTTGTATCACCCAAGAAACCTAGTAGTCAACAGTCAAAACCTCAATTTAAAAATAAAAAAAAAATAAACTCTCATCTTTCTATATAAACATCCCCTCTTTCTTTCCTTCATGCATTCACCATTATCGTTTCTTCTCATATTTGTTCAAAATTAACACAAAAATGAGGGTTCTTAGTAGTGTTGTAATATTAATGCTTCTTGTTCTTCTACTTTTCCAACCAAGCACTGCTAGTAGGGTATTGCATGAAGAAGAACACAAAAGGGTGGGCAAAAATACAGACACCATGGTAATGGCATCACTTGATAGGGTACCTGTCCCTCCTTCAGGGCCATCTGGTTGCACCAACATCCCCGGCAGCCATGGACCACCCTGTCCGTTTCAAGAGAAGAACTTTGCCGGTGATGCCTTGCCTCATGCCAGCACTTACCCACGTCTCATGGCTCGATTTGGTGTCGCTACCAAGTGAAAATAAAGCTCAATAGCCATTGAAAAAGACGAAGACGATGACGAAACTTTGATGTCAGAAGCTTGAAACTAGGGTTTACTCAACCTTTAGTTTAGTCTTCTTTCTTTTCTTTTCTTTCCTTTTTTTTTTTTTTTGGGTTGTAATTCGTTCATCAATATTTGTTTGTTGATTTTGTACATATATACATTTATTCTAAGTTTATGAGAATAAATCTAATTTTTCAATAATTTTTCGGATTACAATATGAAAATTCTCTCTTTGATTCACTGGCTTGCTTGTTGGACCATCTGTTTACGATGTGAAAGACCACAATAAGAGATTTTTCAATTTTCAAAATTATTGTTTCGTTGTTCCTTATTTCATTTTTTGAATTCTCATAACATCGTACGATTAGGAGGAGTATATTAAACTCTTAATTCAGTTAAGTTTTGGCACATGTTGCTTATCTCATTTTCTCCGTTTGGTTGCTGAGAAAATGGAAGATAATAATAGAGAAAAAATCATATGTTATGACTCATGATTAACAATGTTGGCAATTCTCTGTTTGGGAAATGGGTTCTGCCCATTAGATAGCAAGGGATTTGAATTCAAAATTTTCAAATATTTATTTTTACATTGTATGTAGATCATAAATTTATATGGGAGTTTGGAAAAAGAAAAAAAAAAAGAAGAAAAATTTAACTTATGTTTCTTTCGTATTCTTCTCATCTTTTTCTTTTTCCTTTCCCTTTCTATTTTCAAATTATACTATATAAATCTATAATTCAAATACAGTTTCAGTGGATTCTAATTCATGAGATGGCCACTAATTATTATTTTTTAAGATAATTATAAATTGCGTATTAAAACTGAGATGGTTTGAGTTTGGGAAAAGAGAAGGAAAACACCATTGGTTTAAAATTGACCATGCAACATTTGGTGGATATATTATTATATTCTCTGACCATACATAGTCAATTCTGGTACGCTCATATTATATTCATGGTAAAACTATACAATATATTTTATTTCCCATGGTTTTTAATTGATGTCTATTCCTTTGTTTTGATTATTATTAATAAAAAAAAAATCTTTGTCGGTCAAAAAAAAAAATTAGTTCACACTATAAAAAATTAAGGTTTGAGAGACCAAAATTTAGGGACAATTGTTTTTTAGGGACCAAATATTTTTGTTGCGAAAAATGCCGTTATTATATTTTTCGCAACAAAAATTAGACATTAGTGATGAATTATTATCCTTTTAGGATCAAATTTTTTGTCTCAAAAAAAAAAAAACTATTTTGAGACCAAATTATTTTGTCTCTATAAGTCTATTTATTAGTGACATTTTTAAAATTTTGTCGCTAAAAGTCTTGTTTTGGACTTTTTGAGATGACTTTTTAGCGACTATTTTCATGACGATAGAATAATCTTTACATGTCTTTTGCAACAGAATTTTAACTTTTAGATATCAAAACATTTGATTTCTAAAACTCTTATTTGTTGTAGTGTCAGTTGGATGCTCATTGCGGGGACATATTTTGTGAACGACAACACGCGGCCAAGGTGACGTCGGAGTGTCAGACGAGATGCCACGTGGCCTGGTCATGCGCCGAGATGATCTTGGCTAGGCCGAGGTTATTTGCAGAGATACCGGAATTCGAGATGAGCGGATAAGGGACAAGAGTCCTAAAATAAAGGAGAATCTTAGTCTGGATAAAGATAAAACTCTTAGGAAGTATATCCCTATCTAGCTGAGAGTCCAGGATGAGCATTGAGTCTGAGTCCACTGAAGCGAGGCTTCTACAAGGATCAGGTCAGTGTTGGTTATAAAAGCAGGGTACCCCCGTGGGTCTCAGGTATGTGTGATATATTGTGAGCAATAAGTTCTTTTTAGTGAGTTTAAGCACTATTTGTTATCTGTGAGAGATATAGGTCACTGACTTGATCGTCGGAGTGCTCCCGGGTGGACGAACTACTACCGGATTCTTATCTTCTTGTGCAGGTTGTTGGGCTTAATCTATTTTACCGGTGCTCTCCAGTTGAGTTTCCTGTTTGGTTGTGTGGTCAAAAATCAACACCTACAATTTGGCGTCGTTTGTGAGAACGTAGAAAAAATAGATGGCCAATAACGGGCAGGGAGAAAAGGTTGGTGATGACATGCTTAGTGAGAGTGGTAAACATGCCGATCCTAATGTCGAGAAAAAACAATAATGAAGGAGTATGGGATCAGAATCCCAGGGATAAGGACGTCGGCAAAGAGGGAGACGCCCTGAAGAAAGCAGGCCGAGATGAGTATTACAACGAAAGCGACCTCCAGGTATAGAAGGATAGGTTCCTGAGGAGGGACGTTGAGATGAAGGGAATGACCAACAAGTTTGCAGATGTATAATCGGTTGTCAACTTCATGATGCAGAACAATGTCATGCAACTACCGTTTCCATTATAGGACACGTCGATGCCAGGTGCCAAGCTTGATGCCCAGAAAAGGGGGCAGAAAACAATCCCAGCAGTCCTGCAGCTTGGCAAGGAAAAGGAGCCCTCACATCAGCCTTTACGGGATGTCGGGCGAGGAGAGTTGATCAGAGGTGACTCACCGAGGACGCCTCGAACTAGGGGAACTTATATCAAAGAACCTCGTCATATCCAGGGAAAGGGCCTGTGTTTTGATACGGTGAATGAAGAGAAGTCCAAAAGGACACATAACGACACCAGGAGTAGTGTACCAAAAAGACTGAAATCTGTTGACAGTTGAGCTCCTAGTTGGACTAAGGAAGATTTGAGGGACTACCTCCACAGGAAGCGGCAGAATGCCGAGGTCACGTCACCCGTCAAGCCAAAAATGCCTTTCCCAGTAGAGTTAGATAGGTTTGAGGCACCAAAGAGGTTCCATATGCCGAGGTTCCAAATTTATGATGGTAAGTCCGATCCAAAATTTCACGTCGTCTTATATCTAAATTCAATGGCTTTGTATATCGGGAATGAACAGTTGCTGTGCAATGTGTTCCCCTCATCCTTTGGGGAAATTGCATCGGATTGGTTTCACAAGTTGTCGAAAGGAATTGTAAAGAGTTAGGATGGCCTGGCCGAGATGTTTGTGGCCAGGTTTGTTACAAACAAGTTGTAGCCACTAAGGGTAGACTCCCTGATGGCTCTTAAAATTGGAGAAGGTGAAGGCCTCAGGGCTTATGCCAAAAAGTATTATGAGGTGTTTAACCAAATACCGGGGAGCAACCAGGAGTTGGCAGTCGTGTCTTTTAAGAACGGACTGGAGGATGAATGCCCGCTTTAGAAGTTGCTGGCAAAAACTCTACCAAAAAGTATGGATGAGCCTAATGGTACGGATCGAGAAATATTCCAGAGGAGAAGAGGATATGTTGGAAACGAAGGCGCCGAAGTAGGAGAAGAGAAACGGCTTGCCGAAACGAGGCCGAAGTAATATTGATTTTAACAGGTAGGAAACAAGGCTAAGGGCTGCACAGGTAGTTACTACTGTGTTCTGGATCCCGGTTTATAAAGTTCTAGAAAGGATTAGGAACCAGCTGTATTATAGAGCACCAGAGAAGATTCCTAGTGAGTTCATTGGAAGGAGCCTTGGGAGGTACTGTGCCTACCACAATGAGGATGGGCACTGACTCAGGGGTGCGAAGCCCTGAAGACGCACTTGGAAGACCTGGTAAGACAGGGTCACTTGAGGGACCTAGTAGATGAGGCCAGAACGAGGGAAGAGCATGCAAGGTTTCCCCCGGCACCAGCGGCGCCACCACCGCCACAACCACAACAAGCAGAACCTCGGGTGATCAATGTGATTCATTCGAGGGTTAATGTGAATGATATGTAAGGAAAGATACAAACGGTGAGGCACTTACAGCATGTGTATCAGATCCAGCAAAAGAGGCCTAGGACAAATAAGTACCAGGGATTGATGGTGTCCTTTATTGAGGCAGACCTAAACATGGTGCAACATCCACACAACAACGCTCTGATAGTGACCCTCAAGGTTGGAGAATACTAGGTAAGGCACATTCTGATCGACCAAGGCAACTCTTATGACATCATGTATATCAGATGTTACAAGGAGCTTGGCCTTCACCAAGATGATTTGGAGTAGTCCAACAGCCTAGTGGTCGGGTTCAATGGAACGTCGACATGGGCTTTGAGAGCAATAAATTTGGAGGTGTGGGTATGCACCAAGAATGTTAGCACAAAATTTACGATAATTGATACCCCATCCCCTTATAATGCTATATTGGGAAGACCGTGGCTGCATGCAATGAGGGCTGTTCCCTCAATGCTGCACCAGTTGTTATGATTTCTAATTGAACAAGGGATTGAGGAAGTCAGAGGGGATCAAATGCAGGCAAAGAATTACTCTATGGCAGCAATGAAATCCATCTGTAATGTGCAAGAGGCAGAAAAAGTGGAAATCGAGGACGAGGGCATGGAAGTCCTAGATGATATCGGCAAAGAACTAGCCGAGAAGAATGAGGAAGCCTTGAAGAGAATTCTGGCCCAGGAAGGGGATGAAGAATGCTTATTCCTTCTCGGCTTAGACTTGGTCGATGAAGAGGAAAGAGAGTTAGAGACTTTCTTACGGGCCAACATAGAAGTATTTTCCTGGACACCATATGAGATGCCAGGCATTGACCCCGAGGTCACATGCCATATGCTTAATGTGGACAGGTCGGCTAAACTTGTCATCCAACGAGCAAGGAGGCTGACATTAATGCATATTGATGCAGTTAAGGAGGAAGTGGACAAACTGCTGGAAGCCAAAGGATTCGCGAGGTGAACTACCCTACTTGGCTATCCAACGCAGTGGTTGTGAAAAAGAAGAGCAGCAAGTGGAGGGACTGCGTGGACTTCACCAGCCTGAATAAGGCTTGTTCCAAAGACAGCTCCCCTCTATTTATAATTGATTAGCTGGTGGATGCCACTTCAGGGCATGTGAAGATGAGCTTCCTAGATGCTTACAAGGGATACCACCAGATAGCGATGTATCCCACAGATGAAGAGAAGACTGCATTTATCACCCCAAAGGGCTGTACTGCTACAAAGTGATGCTTTTCGGGTTGAAAAATGCAGGAGCAACCTACCAGAGGTTGGTGACCAAGATGTTCAGACATTTGATTGGCAAGACAGTAGAAGTATACGTTGATGACATGGTTGTAAAGACTAAAGAACTTGGGAATCATCTGGCCAACTTAAAGGTAGATTTTGATATCCTGAGAACATATCGGCTTTGACTCAATGCTTCGAAATGTGCATTTGGAGTCAGATCCGGTAAGTTCTTGGGATACTGGGTTACCAGAAGGGAGGCAAGCCCAGATCAAATCAAGGCCATTCTTGACTTGAAAAGCCTGATGTCAGACAAGCAGGTCCAGATTTTGACCGGTAAGGTGGCAGCCTTGAACAGGTTTATCAGCCGAAGTTTTGATAAGTGTAAACCATTTTTTAGTTTGTTAAAGAAGGCCACAAATTTTTTGTGGACAGAAGAGTGTGAAGTCGCCTTGGCCGACAGTACCAAGAGAAGAATTGTTCCTATACTTGGCAGTTTGTTTTAGAACACATAGTAGGCGTGATAGTAATATGAGAAGAGGAGGGAGAACAAAAGGCGGTATACTATGTAAGCAAAACTTTAACAAGTGCAGAAACCAAGTACCTGCCCTTGGAGAAATTGGCACTAGCCCTGGTGATGGCTTCGAAAAAATTGAATCACTACTTCCAAGCCCACAAGATTGTGGTGCTGACTGAGCATCCCTTGAAGTTCCTGTTGCAGCAAGGAGATGTGACAGGCAGGGTAACCAGATGGGCATTAGTATTGGGTGAATATGACTTGGAATTTAGGCCTAGAACAACAATTAAAGGCCAGGTTCTGGCTAACTTTGTGGTCGAGTTCACCCCTGGTGCCATTATAGCTCGACTTTTCGTGTTCCTTTTGGAAGACGAATAAGCCCTATAGTATTGGACTCCCACGGTTTTGAATTTGATCTTACAAGTGCAATGTGAAATAGATAAACACCAAAAGAGTCCAAATCCGACAAATCTTTAGGAAAATCGATTTTGAATCAAATTGCCAAAAATGGATTGTTTTGCTAGATACAGAGTCGCCACCTAAATATTTTTGAAAATTTAGGAAACCTATGACTCGTGCCAAAGGTCACATGTCCGTTATCACCAAGATTATCTTGGCTCAGGAACTTAGGTACGAAAGGGGAAGGTCATGAATTGAGCACCCCGGCTCGCCCGATCAAAGATCGGCCTCTACTAATCATGATATGAATTTTATTTACATTATATGCTCTTGTTCTGATTATTAGGCTAGCATTGCTATGTGATGTGCAAACAAATATAGACCAACTTGCAAGAATTGGAACATTTGGCTCATGTTCGTTTGCAAAAATTGTTTCGAATATGTACCACTTGAAGAAGTGATCGCATATAAACTTTACTCAAATTATTCCAATTCAAGCAACTAGCCTTCATCCACAAGCATTCAAGCAGTTTATCAATTAAGTATTTAGCCTCATGATAAGCATGCTAGACATGGCAAGAATCACACGCATGCAATATGCTAAAACAATAAAAGAGCTCACGTAGTACTCCAAGCCAAAAAAGATGAAGGAGTTAGGAAAAATGCATGATCCTAACTATGTAATATGACTAATGCAATATATGCGATATGTAATTACTAGGCTCAGCTGGTAATATGGCATATAGATCAATTTTGATAGTATGCGGTCTAAGCACGTATTCAAAGAAGCATTAAACTAACAATACAAGTTAGAATAATGAACCGAGCCTAATGCATGCAATACAAGTGGATGCAAGGCATGAGAGATGCTAAACAAAACATGATGCCTTAAACTAACCATCATAAGTAGGTAAATAAAAGGGAGAAAGACATGGGGTTAGAAGACATACACATTATTACATTACTTGCCCTAGCGCTAACTAATTAAAGCTAAGCTAATTAATTAACTATTACAAACTTAAATGAAGCTAACTATTCTAGCTAGTTATTACAACATCATAATCTAACTAATTAATTAATTACAAAATTCTAATTAGCTAACTAATTAATTACAACATGAAGTAACTAAATTAACTACTTCTAATTACTTCTCTTCGGGAAACGGGGAATGCTCATGCATGTGCAGACTTTCCACCTGAAAAAGCCACTGTTTCTGCTGCTAAATGCCTCTATTACACAGTAGAACACTTATACTGTTTTTCCACCTCAAGACTAACTCTGTTCTGCTTCAAAAGTACTTTGCTCGATTTTGCACAGGTGGCCGGCAGGCTAGAAGTGATGGCCTGCCGTCCACCAATGGTGGCTTGCCGGTTACCAATAGTGGCCTGCTGGCCACTGATGATTGGATTTTCCTGCTGTAGCAGAGAGCAAATAGAGCAGGAACAGGGTATTCTTAAGGGTTTGTTTGCACAACTCACCCATTCTTATCATCAAATAACTCAAAGGAGTAATAAACTTGGTTTACAAACCATCAATGGATGCAATTTCATTGCATAATGGCCTATTAACCAAAGTGTGCAAGTTCAATAAATGAAACAAATAAGACTCTCAAAACCACCTCTCTATCATGAATGATTAAGGGAAATAGTTGACAATGAATATTGAGCTATTTACATCACTAATGAGTATGAAACGATCCAAGACTCAGGGGTTCAATTAACGTCCGAATGAACCCAAACCAAATTATTATCTTGCATCATTTTTTAATCACCAATTTTATTACTCCATTTTAGTTACCTTTCAATTCTTTAATCAATAGAGTATAAAAGTGAGTTAAGTCCTTTAATGGAAAGAAGTGTCAAACCAAGAGTTGGTTTAAGGCATGAGAAATATGTCATGCCGTTGATAATGAACCCCCAAAAGGGATTAAACTATTAAGCATGACAACCTCAATCTCAAGCTTAAAAGAACAACAGGTTTGAAACAACTCTCAAAGTAAAGTAAAAGCCATGAAAGGAGGGAGGTTGCAGAGGTGATTAAAGGTGATCACAAGTATGGAAAGCCATAAATAAACCCTATCAACTCAAATAGGATGGTGGCTAAGGCCTAGACCACCAAACCTATGAGGACAATTACACTACAAGCATGCAATACAAGGCTCAAATGCAATGAACACTTAAAAACAGTCCTAAAATAGTGCTAAATAAGTCCTAAAATATGCTGGAATTAAGACAAAAATAGCTAGAACAATAAGCTAAAACATAGAACATGCTAGGCTAGTAAGCAAGACATAAGGAGGGGAGGCTAATCCCTCCAATTTTGGACTTCAAACCATGATTTTAGCCACTGAAATAACTCTGAAAATTAGTGTTTAAAGGCTCAAAAAAAGATAGTGTAAAGGTGGGAAATACAAGGGTAAAGGCCTTGAAACCAAGGTGTAAAGAAAGGTGAACCACCCCTCAACCCTTATTGGCCTTAAACCACAGGTTTCAACCCAAAAATACAGAGTTTATACAGCCCGAAAACAGTGGGAAAACAGTAAGAAAAGAAGTAATTAAAGTAAGAAGAGAAGCAAAGCTTTATACCTTTTGAAGAGGAGAACCAATTCTAGACAACAAATCAAGGCAAACACACCCTCAAGAGCTCAAACGAGGCTCAAAGGTACCCCAACTCAAAGATGGAGAGGTTTGGTTAAAAGTGTATAGGCAAAAGCTTACAAAAAGCTAAGAAATTACAAGAGAGAGAGAGAGAGAGAGAGAGAGAGAGAGAGAGAGAGAGAGAGAGAGAGAGAGAGAATTTTTGCTCTAAAAATTCCAACGTTAAAAATGAAAGGGGAGGCCTCCAATATATAGAAAACCAAGCAGCTCCCTCAGAAATATCAATACATACACGTGTAAGAAGGTGTATGCATCTATGCCAACAGCTAGTACATCTGGCAGAAAAATATCTGCAAAACACACTTGTGGCTGGCAGGCCATATCAATGGTCGGCAACCAAAAGCAGTGGCTGGCAGCCAATAAAAGGGGCCAGCAGGCTATAAGGGGTTTCAGGCTTAAAAATCTCTGGTTTTGGTCCAAAAAGAAGGCAACAAATGTGTAGAGTTTGAAGGCTCAAAGTTGTGGCATTTCGCTAAGGGCTTTGAGCACTTAACAAGCATATACACTCATTATTGGGTGTGCAAGTGATGGTGCCCAAGTCGTAAGGACGGTTAAAAATGGGGTGTCTACAGTGGCCTCTCTTTGATAGAACTCGGAGTCATGAAATGATGTGAGTGAATGTCAAAGCCCGAAGACGACCCATTTTGACAAGGTTGTAAGACTTGGACAAGTAATCAAGATAGAAATAAATGGTTGCGCCCGCAGGCTGCCTACATATCCCTTTGCAAGTAATCAAACCAGCATAGTTCTGGAGCAAGATACAAATGATATGCACAAAGAAAACTTTGAAAGCTAGACTCATACGCTTCGTGAAACTGGCTATTTTGAAAACTTATGATCATGCAAGATGATGCAAGAAGCAAAAATAAATGCAACAAGCAATAACAAGATAATAACATATGAATGGGCAGCTTCAAGCTTAAAACCAACACGAGTTCCCTGCAAAAAGATCTAAAACACACTCTGACCATGTCAAGACACGAGACGAGGAAGGAAAACACCGCTCAGGGTTGTGTTTCAAGCGTCCTGAGAAACTGAAAAACGAAAACCGCTTAGGGTCGCGTTTCACACGTCCCGAGATGAAAAGCAAAACCGCTCAGGATCCCGTTTCACACGTCCTGAGATACAAGCAAAACCACTCAAGGTCGCGCTTCATGTGTCTTGAGATACAAGAAAAATTGCTCTGGCTCGCGTTTCACGCGTCTCGAGAGACAACATAAACTGCTCGGGCTCGCGCTTCATGCGTCTGAAGATACAAGAGAAATCGCTCAAGCTCGCGCTTCACGCGTCCCAAGATAAAACTTGCCCAGGGCCGCGCTTCACGCTGTAGACGTGCCCGAACGTCACGGCTCCGCGCGCGAGATGGTGCGAAATCCGTTTTGTTCATTAGCATACTACAGTTCGGACTCAAATGTCACGGTTCTGAATCTAATCCTGCAAAGTGTAATGAGAGACCGATAAATCACCAACGAGTCCAAATTTGGCAAATCGTTTTGGAAAACTAATTTTTGTAAAGAAGTGCCAAACATGGATTGCTTTGCCAGATACAGAGTCGCCACCTAAATATTTTATTTTGGAGGAAATTTAGGAAACCCTGACTCGTGCCCAAGGACACGTGTCCGTCATCACCAAAGTTGCCTCGGCTCGGGAATTTGGGTACGAGAGGGGAAGGTCATGCAATGAGCACCCCCGCTCGCCCGATCAAAGATCGGCTTGTACTAAGAATGATATCTTGTTTTTGAAAATACATGCACTCTTATTCCGGTTCATTAGCTAATCTTACTACGTGATGCGCACAATACACAAGCATAGACTAGATCGCCTAAATTGGAACAAAGCATCTCATGTTTGTTTGTTTGAAAATGGTTTGAAGGTGCTACTCGCAAGTAGGCTAAGACGTGAATTTGCCACCTTCAAGTGGGCTTAGAAAAACATGATTTTATCACTCTCAAGTGGGTTTAAAACTCGCATTTCGATGAATTGTTCCAATTCAAGTAATCCAATCTTCACCCACAGGCATTCAGACAGTTAATCACTTAAGCAGTTAGCCTTATGGCAAGCATGCTGAACACGGCAACACTCACACTTATGCAAGATGCTAAAGCATAAACACTTACAGTGTACTCCGAGCCAAAACAACAACTAGTTAGAAATCATGCATGATCCTAGCTATGTTAAGATGCCTAATGCAACACATGCAAAAATGCCACTAAATAGGCTCGGCTAGTCTAAGATGTCATGTGAATACAACTAGATAACATATATTCAAATTGGTATTTAAAATATAATGCAATTTGTATGATGCGCCAAGCCCGGTGCATGCAAGACAGATAAATGATGCAAACATGCAAGCATAGGAATGCTAATCGAAACATGACCTAAAACTAACCATCATAAGCGGTTAAGTAAAAGGGAGAAAGACGTGGGGTTGGAAGACATTCACACACTCACGCACACTTATTACAAAATTCGCCATCTCGACGGAGGGTCCGAATAAATAATACAAACCAACTAATTAACTAACTATCCTAGCTAATTAATTATTACAAAACTCTTAACTAATTAAGCAAATTAATTAAGTTACAAAACAGTTAAAGCGGCCTCGAGAAGAGGGGCATATGCATGCTCGATCGGCTTCGCTCGGAAATCCATTGCCATGTCTCATGTTGCCTCTGTTTGCACTGTTTTGCACCTCTGAAAGCTGTGAAAATCTCTGTGATGCTTCTGAACCACCCCATGGACATTCTGAGAGGCCATCGGCCAAAATATATTGCCATCGGCCAAGGGAAAGGGGTCATCGACCACTTATGAATCCATCGGCCAAAAATTGTTAGTCGATCGGCCCTGTAGATAGCCGATCGGCCATCTCTTCCTGCAGACTACTCCTTTTGCTACAGTAGAGGACAAATAAGGGCATGGCAATACATTTGCAAGATAATGTTGTGCAACTACACCCTTATCATGTTTAGAACTCAAAGGAGTGTAGTATTCGACTCTCGAGCCATCAATCATGCATTTCGATGCATGATGGCCAAAGAGGCCGAATTACACATATTAATATGGAATGAATGCACAAAAACACACAAATGCCTCACACTTTATCATGTTGGATCAAGAGTGTCGGCGACCGAGGATTGAGGCACGTTTCGTCACTTCAAGTACGAAACGTCCCTCGGTCCTCGTGTTTGGTTTGACACCCCAAACCAAAAACAATGCAATGCATGCAACATGGAAAAGCTATGCAATGCAACATAAGCATGCCAAATGCAACATGACTCAAACATGCACAAAAGGCTAAGGTAACAAGCATGCCAAATGTAATGCAACCTAAACAAGCATGTGACAAAATGTAAACTAGCAAGCATGCAACAACATGCAACATGTCAAGCCTGCAACAACATGCAAACATGGACTTAAACCAAAATGGGCAGACCTCAGCCATACCCAAATCAGTGGCCAAATGTGATGAAATGATGGAATGAAATGCAAAACAAGCATGCATTCCAATTGGCCTATCACTAGGCAACAATGCACAATCCTCAAACATGAGTAAGGTGTGACAAACATGAGAATGTGGCAATGAAATAAGCTCTGAAATCATGTGAGAAATGATGCCAAGTCAACCAAATAATGCAAGTATGGCATGCAAGAGAGCTCAAAACTTAAGGCTAGCAAAGGGGTTTACACCATGGCCATGCAAAGCAAGCCCCAAAGGGCCAAGGGCAACCAAAACAGTCCCAAGGTAGGTCAAGATAAGACCAAAAGCAAGCTTGAACCTAGCCAACACAAGCTAGAACAAGAGTCCAAAAGGCATGAGGCATGCAAGGCTAACAAGGGGTATTACACTACACCTATTACAACCAAGCATGGCATGACTTAACCAATGAAAAACAGAGTTATGGCATATCAAAATAAGCCCCAAAACCCACTGAGCTGCTATCCCAAAAGCCTAAGTATGATGGCATGCATAATGATCCATTCTTGAAGCACAAAACACCAAACCTTCAAAGCATCAAAAGGGTGACAAATACAAGTGTATGGCTACACTACATGGATTGAAATCACATATGAAATGATGTCAAATTATGAAAATGGTCTAAGCAATGCATGCTAATGACTTGGACACTCAAAGCCAACAAGTTAGATTAAACCAAGGCTATAAAAAACAATGCATGCATGACTAAAACAATACAAATCAGAGCTAGAGCATGGTAAAATATGACTAAAAGCTTCTTTGAGTTGAGCCAAAACATGCAAAAATGATGATCCAAATGCAAGATGCATGTTAAGGCAATAGAGAGGATTACACTACGAGTGCATGGTGCATGTAAGAGACTATCAAACCAACTTAAAATAGAGTTATAGCATGGCAAAATAACAACAAATACTTGCTGAAATGGGGCCAAAACATGCTAAGCAAACATGCTACCAACATGAGCCATTTATACTAGCAAATGAGACACAAGGAGAAGGGGGTGTCCCTCTCCTATTCAAGACTCCAAAACCACCTTTCCACCATTGAAAATCCTCTAGATTTCAGTGGTAGAAAGGTCATGCAAAGGCAAGAACAAGGGCCAAAAGGGATGGCTCAAAACAAGGCCTAAGAGGGGGTAGACTACCCCCAACACAAAAATGACCTTAAACAAAGATCTCAACCACACAAAATCAGAACTTTTTGTAGTTTAGAGTTAAGCTTAAAACAATATGCAAGTAGGTCTAAAAGCTTAAGCCAAAATGGGGGATCAAAAGGTAGTTGACTCACCCTTGAAGAACACCTTCAAGAACATAACTCCAGCACTCTTCTCTGATCAAAACCAGTCCAAGAACTCCAAAACCAACTCCTAAGGACCTCAGCAACCAAAGGATGGTGTTCTAGTAGGTGTTTGTGTGCAATAGTGTGAAGAATCTACACTTTTGGGCACAAACAAGGGCTAAACAAGAGAGAGAGATAAAATATAGAGAGAGATATAGAACTTGTATCTCAAATTTCCAGAACCTTTGGAAAGGGAGGAGGCCTCCCTTCTTATAGAATTTCAATTCTCAAGCTTGTTGAACAAGCTTGAGTCTTGAATGCAATCCCTCCATACACGTGTATGGAGGATGAGAATTGTGCATATCAGCTGTCACAGCTGGTAGAAAATATCTGCAAAAACCAGATGGAAAGGCCTCGGCTAAAAAATATGGCCGATCGACCAAAAAGAGTGTCGATCGGCCAACACTTATGGCTGATGGCAGGGAAGCATGGCCGATGGCACAAAGCCTTAGCCGATTGGTTGAGGGGATGGCCAAAAAACCACCCTCTTCTCGTAGAAACAAAACCACAAGTCCTTGGTCCACAACCAAGCACAAAACAAACAAGTTGAGAGATCCTAAGGCAAGGCGCGCAGCCAAGACCTTCGTGAACTCAAAATGAACATGAGCATGGATGATCATCGAGTGTTCAAACGATGACGTCCAAGTCTTGAGGATAGTCAAAAATGGGGTGTCCACACACGCATCCTGAGATAAAAGAGAAACCGCTCAGGCTTGCGCTTCATGCGTCCCAAGATACAAGAGAAACTGCTCGAGCTCGCACTTCACGCGTCTCGAGATGAAAATTCACCTAGGGTCGCGCTTCACGCGTTCTGAGATAAAACACAGAAGATTGAATGTGTGCAATAGATGTACAAAATGAACAAGTGCGATAGATTCACAAAGTGAACGTGTGCGATAGATGCACAAAGTGAACAAGATTACAAATCACCACAATGATAGAAAACCAATAGATGTGGCTACTGAGAGCATATTCTATGCAAGACTAGAAAGCACATACGAGTACACATTCTATACATGAACCGTGAGCGATGCAAGGTACGGATGTGATATAAGTGTATATGAAAATGCATGTTTTATGCAACAGAAGAGAACAAAGATATAATTTGACGAAACAAATAAAAGCGATATTCGGTGGCAACCTTCGATTTACCTCTTAGAGGCATTGCAACATGCTCTAAAAGGATACACCTCGTTCATAGTGGCAAGTGGGACACGTTCACACACTAGAATGCAGCTGTAAGCTCCCAAAACAGAACCTTCCATACACTACTCAGGACGAAGAAGCTTAGAACAGAACCAAGACTCAACTGAGAGCCACCGGCCACATGCCAGCCACCAGAAGAAATTGCTGGCCAATAGAAAGCCTTGCCATCCATGGATGTGGCCTGCTGGACACCCGTGGCAGTTTCGGGGCAGAATAGTCATTTTGCTTCGGGTCTTTAAATATACACCTCAGCACTTCATTTCCTTACACCCAAAACATCTGAAAATCCTCACCCTCTCTCTCTAGGTGCTTCCTCTCTCTAGATTTGCACTTTATACGCTTTTTTCAATGGCCCACGCAAACTTTTTTCGTAAAATCCTCTTGATTCTCTATATTTTGAGCCGATCAGATTTTAATTTCGTCACTTTTTCTTGGATTTTCACCACTTTAGGCTTGTTCCCCTCGAGTTTCTCTCGGGTTTCGTGCACTTTCCCGGGTTTTGAATTTTTCTCCCATTTTCTCTCTCCTAGGGTTCACTTTTTTTTAAGTTTACCCTCTTTTCTCCATTTTTCTTCACTTTTCACCTACTTTTCACCCATTTTCCAAATGGAAGACGATATGCCTCATGACGGAGCTCCTCCTGAGGTTCCACCTGTGTTACCACCTATAGTCAAGGTAGAGGAGCCAGCAGTTACCGAGACCGGTGGGGGGCAGAGGACATTGACGCTGACCTTGAGGCAGAGTTTGCACTAGAGTTCGAGCTAGAGCCGTTACCACTGAGAGTGCGGCCCTTCGATTCGGCGACATATCATCCCTACACACACATATTACCAGTTGGAGGCATTAGACGTTTCAGCAATTTCGCTCGTGGTGTACCAGAGGACCTTCTGTTGAGGGAGTCGGACTCCCACCTTTTTTCTAGTGCTACTGAGGTATGAACTCTGTTTTCATGCATTCTTGCCCTTCCTTTAACTACATTTCTTGCACTGCCTTTCCTTTGATTGCTCTTTCATCACTACCTGATTCATTATTTTCCTTTGCCACAAGGAGACTCCCGTGCCTACAGGGGGTATGGAGCGACGACGGCGAAGGACTAGTACGATGAGCTCTCTGTCGAGGTTTGAGATATCGTCGATGAGGCTGGCTTCGGCCTTTTCTGCTTTGGATTGTTATACATCATAGTAAGCCAGCCACTTCTTGGAGCACTGGTGGAGAGGTAGCAGGACACCACCAACTCCTTCCACCTTTCTACTACCGGGGAGATAACGATGACTCCTCATAACTTTGCCATAATCATAGGCTTAGGAGTAAGGGGTGATCCGATTCCTTTCAACACGGATATGGGTGAGTTGGAGGCTACTTGGATCCATCTGCTAGGAGCATGCCTACCACTATACCGACTGGCCATGGTGAGATATAGTTGGTTCATCGAGCAGTTCCGCGGGAGCGAGCCTTAGACACCAAAGGAGATGGAGCAGTATGCCCGGGGTTTCCTGATGTTTGTCCTCGGTACCACTGTGGGTTTATAACTGTTGAGCGCCCTGGTGACACTGCCCCGGGTTCGGTTCTATGACTGGGGCGAAGTTGGCCTCGCCACTCTTTATGGCTACATGAGCTCCACCTCCCGTATGAGAGGGGAGTGGATCGGAGGCTATCGGCGAGCTTGGGAGGTATGCATTTTAGTTCTCTCTTTGCACTTATACTTTCTATTTCACATTTTTTGCTTTATATCTGTTCAACACCTGTGCTTTCTGCTTTACACTTTCTGTATCTGTTTATACCCTGTGTTTTCTGCATTGCACTTTCTATATCTGTTCATGCCCTGTGCTTTCTGCTTTGCACTTTTTATATCTGTTCATACTGTGGTTTCTTCTTTACACTTTCTATATCTGTTCATACTGTGCTTTCTGGTTTGCACTTTCTATATATGTTCATATTGTTGATCACATCACTGCCCTTTCCTTGCAGTCATGGGTTTACGCATATTTTCCAGCGCTCGCTCCAGAGCCTATAGAGGAGCTTCTCCTGGTTCTCCATTACTCGCGACGGTACGATGGTCGATGTCAGCATTGGAGTCGTGAGACCTTCGCTTTCTTCCACTATTACTTTGATACAATGGCCGCCCACTAGATAACCTGAAACTCACAATCATTTTTGCTTTAATACTGCTCTGATTCATACTTTGGCAACTGATGGAGACTAACAATCTGTACATTCTCTATTTGCAGATCACGTGGTAGCCTTGGACGATGATGCCGGCTGAGGTGAGAGACCAGTATGCGGGAGCTTGGGGCATATCTCGCTTCCGAATTCTGCTGGAGGGCCTAGTTTACCGGGCTTGGTTTTTGAGCGAGAGATTCATTCGCCAGACTGTGGGCTTGCTTGATCCAGTCATTTCGATGCTACCCCCAACGTCTATGAGGACAGTGGATAGCCTACTAGTTGACGCAGTCATATAGTTCATGGTAGGCCTAGACGCTGACTTCTTTAGAGGAGAGGGCGAATACATGACATTCATTCAGACTTGCCTTATGCCCCCTCTGAAGGGTGCTCATGCAGGCGAGGGAGCAGGGGCTCCTGTGGCGAGTGAGGTGACTTGGGCGACCAGGGCCTATACTCGAGGGGCTCCCGCCATTGAGCAGACTACTCGTTGGCTGGAGTTTCCCACTGCACTCACATGTTGGTGGCCAACTAGGATTGCTTACCAAATTTCGATCAAGCCGGCAGAGGCCGGGCACGAGTATGTCGAAGTTCGAGGCACGTCTTAGGTATGGACCACACTTTATAATTTGCATACTGCACCTCCATTTCAGATATGTTATCCCAGACATTGATCATCCAAATGCACTTGGAGGCATTTATAGAGTATACAGGGAGCCTCCTCGAGCTGGTGGCTTCTCTGATGGGTATGGTGTAGAGGAGGGAGATGTTGCTTGGTCGCCACGGTATCTAGGTAATTTCCTTCAGTTACATTTCATTACTAACTTTGTTGTGCATCACGCTATCATATTTCCACTGATACATTGGTATTTCAACTGTAGTCTTTTCTAAACTGCACTGATACACTGCATTACCACACTGTACTCATACTGTATCTGATTTCGGCATGACACTTATTCTGCATACTATGCCTGTATCTGATACACACATTGTAGCTGATATGTTGATAACTTTTTTTTAGATTCAATCTACACCGATGGCACCAGTGGCAGCAGCAGCACTAGCACCAATAGTACCTCCTCTAGCAGCAAGGAGGAGAGAGAGACAGGCCCCAGCTCGTGGCTGAGATGTGAGCCATGGTCGCGACAGGGATAAGAGCACCCGAGGTCAGAGTAGTCCTTCTAAGCCCATTTTGAGTGGCGATGATACTGAGACTAGTGACTCCGAGGAGACAGTGAGTCAACATTCTGAGTCATCCGAGAGTAGAGATGATGATGTTGGCTCGAGGTCCGAGAGTGGAGGTGATGTCGAGGCGGGCTCTGAGGCAGGGAGCGGAGATGATATCGGCTCTGGTTCAAAGTCTGATTCTGACAGCGGTGCTGATGGAGATAGTGCTCTTGAGTCCCCTCCAAGAAAGAGGATGAAGAGGGCCTCTCGAGCTTGAGATGACCGGCGCTAATGTTTTTGTACTTTTTGCTTAGTTTCTTTTTGTTTGGTAGCATTAGCACATGTATAGCTTCATATAGGTTTTCTTTTTGCTTTTGAAACTTATACACCTTTTTTGTAAAAACCATGATCGGAATAAAACCTCGCAGCTTTTATGAAAAGTGTTGTTATCATTTTTGCATCGTAAGCACCATATTTGCATGAAATGGAAACGGAATCGAATTTGAAAATGAATACTGAACACTTGTATTGGCACGATGTTCTTAATCGGGTAATGATCCGACCAACAACCGAACTACAAAATTCAAAATATAACTCGATAAACAAAGCAAAAACAACTCAAAAACAAATAAATACACTTGCTAAAACCAAAGACTCAAAACAAGCGCTTAAAACACACAAAGATCAGGACAAAACACATGCTGCCAACATTGCCCAGCACACAGGTGGACGGCAGGCTAGAAAGGAGAGCTGCCGGCCAGAGATGGGAGTTGCCAGCCAGAGGAGGTGGCCTGCCGGCCACAAGTGTGAGGAACCTTCAGATTGTTGACAGTTGGCCTCCACTACAGCCTTATTTTCTATAAAATGTTCTCCTTTGTGATTTCTTATCTGAAACCTTATTTCAGCTGCTATTTCTTCCATAAATGGAGATATTTCTTGTCGAAAAGCTCACGGATTGGATAGCTACTTTAGACGGCACGGAAAAGGTAAATTGTTGGGATTTCGGTATAAATGCAATTTTTTTGTTGAGCCGTACTCCACTTTGTTTTCCATTCCTCCATGTTGCGGCCCAATGTTGGGACCCAATTACATACGTCTTTCGCTTCAGAGCACAAGAAATGTACTTGACTTTTGAAGAATTTCTGGCACTAATAGAATCCCGGCGCGATGGGGAAATCATGCCTCAGCTCCGTTTTGGCCATGCTCAAGCTTTGTGACGGATGTGTAGGCACACTTTGCACAAGGCTCGATCTTTGGCCCACAATGGAGAGCTAGACATACCCAGCTTGATTTATCGATTTTCTGATATCGGTGATAGAGGAGACCTTCTCTAGCGACAACATGCCCTCTGTTTATGTATGCTTGCTCATTTCCTTCTTGTCCTTAGTTTCAGCGGATCCAGCATTCGGTTGATCGAAGTGGCCCAAGGTCTGAAAGAAGGTAAGAGTTGCATTGGTTTGGCGCTGGCCGAGACCTTGACGGGTTTAGATGCCTTTCATCGGCGAGAGACTACCAGGTTCGCAGGGAGTCCACTACTTCTTTAGGTATTGTTTCCCACCCTTCCTCATATGTATTTCTTACATCAGTTGGCACTCATGCTTTATTTTTCTCTCAAAGCCCTTTTCTTACTTTTCTCTCAACATACATCTCTCTATTATTTAATCTCTCTTATTTTTCCGTCCCTTCCCAGGTATGACTTATAGATAAGCTAAAGGTAGTGGACTTTTGCCCCGAGTACTTAGCCTGAGCTTATTTCTTCTGCCACTGGCTAGTGGATTTTCCTAACGAGGGATGGTGGTGCAACTGGATGTGCCACAAGTTTGCTGCTGACATAGCTTGGTGTTGCCCCTAGCTTAATCTGACCAAAATAAGTTATAGCATGGCTCGACAGCCTGGCATACAGTTGATTGGCCTCATACACTATGTGTTCTACTTTTTCTTCCGGTTCAGACGTCAATTTAGGCATGATCAAACCCGTCCAGAGGAGGCAATAGAATACCCGGCTTCATTCCCGATTTATGCTTCACACTTGGCTAGGTACCTCATTGCCTAGAGGACGAGGGAACTTCTAGCCCCTGCCCCTAGTTTCAGTTATGCCTTTTGGCAAGTGCTTGGCTTGGCTCGAGAATAAGGCACAAGCTGGCCTACTCTAGCTTCAGAAGCTTCCGCAAGCACGAACAGAGGACGCCGGAGCACCTGACTCACCTATGCCCATAGTTTATTGCTTTGACATTTCTTTTCAAGCATTTATGATGTAATAAAAGCAACTTTGATTTGTATCAGAGAGTTGGAGAACTTTATGTTGAAATCAATGGAATTAAAGTTGTGAGCACTAAAAATTTTCTTTTTGGTCCAAAAATAGTCTTTTGTCCTTGGCATTTGCCCCTCGTGGATACGTCTCATTTTCCAAGAAGTTCCAAATATCATAGTACCAAGTTTTTTTTTTTTTTTCCGGTACTTCATCTATCACGACAATAGTTTTATAGGCTGGCATGTACTTTTGTTCAATGATGATCGGACGCATCCGGACTCCAAGTGGGATGTCTACCATAGAAGATAGAGTTGCTAAAGTAATAGTGAAGCTGTTGTTCTCTCTCAGTAGATGCATGAAAGTCAGTTTTTCAAACCTAGGAATCAGAACATCCAGGGTTTGGTGATAAACCTTCATCTTTTCTTCTTTGACTTTCCAGTCTCCATTCGCTTGAGAAACAACTAAGTTCAGTCCCCAATAACATCTAATCTTATTGCCCTTAGTTCCGCGGCGGCTTCTAAACCAACAATACACGCTTCATATTCTGCTTCATTATTGGACACATTGAACCGGAGTTTGAAGGCTAAAGGTATATAGGAGTCGTCGGGTGCTATTAGCAACACACCTATCCCATAACCGTACTGATTGGGTGCTCTGTCAAAGTACATTGTCCAAGTTTCTTCTTTAACTTGTAGAATGGCTTCATCTGGGAACAAGTATTCCATTGCCTCATCTCTTTCTACCGGGTGGTATGCCAGGAACTCCGTTATAGCTCTTCCCTTGACCGACTTGCGGGTGACATATTTAAGATCAAATTTAGAGAGGAGAAGCAACCAACGGCTAGCCTACCTGTAAGCGCTGGTTTCTCAAAGAGATATTTGATGGGATCCAATCTCGAAACCAGGATTACAGAGTGAGCTAACAAGTAGTGCCTCAACTTCTTGATAGCTCATACCAAGGCTAGGCAAGCTTTCTCTAACGGAGTATAGCGGGTCTCATATTCCGGTATTTTTTTGCTTAAGTAGTAGATGGTTTTCTCCACCCTATCTTCAGATTCCTAAGCGAGCATGCATCCTATGGTTGTGTCTGTCACTGGTAGGTACAAAATCAAAGACTTCCCCGGCTTTGGCGGTGACAACATATGTGGATTCTGGAGGTACTGTTTGACCTTCTCAAAAGCAAATTGACATCGATCATCCCATCGAAATTTCTTCCCTTTCTTTAGGAGACCAAATAGTGGTTCACAAGTCAAGGTTAATTTGGAAATAAACCATCTTATGAATTGCACTTTACTCAGAAAGCCTCGCACCTCCTTTTTAGTCCTCGGTGGTGGCATTTCTAGGATGGCCTTGATTTTGGAAAGATCTACTTTGATACCCCTCTGTGTGGTAAAAAAGCACAGTATTTTCTTTGCCGTTACGTTAAAGGAGCATTTCTGCGGGTTTAACCTCAATCTATATTCTCTGATTCGTTGAAAGAATTTCTTCAAGGCGGTGCAATGGCCCTCTCTTTCTTTGGACTTGACAATCATGTCGTCTACGTACACCTCAACCTCGTTGTGGATCATGTCATGCAAAATGGTGGTCGCAGCCCTCTGATAGGTAGCTCCAGCATTTTTTAACCCAAACGGCATAACCCGGTAGCAATAGGTACCCCACGGCGTAGTGAATATGGTATTCTCTCTATCCTCGGGCGCCATCAAAATCTGGTTGTACCCAGAAAATCCATCCATAAAGGATATCAATGCATGGCCCGTAGTGAAGTCCACTAACTCATTAATGTGCGGCAGAGGAAAGTCATCCTTCGGACTGGCTCTGTTCAAATCTTGAAAGTCCACACACACTTGGATTCTACCATCATTTTTTGGCACTGGGACGATATTGGCCATCCAAGTCGGATACTCAGATACTAACAAGAAACCTGCCTCGATCTGCTTCGTGACCTCTTCCTTGATTTTCAGCGCCCAATCTGGACAGATTCTATGCAACTTTTGCTTGATCAGTCGGGCCTTAGGGTCAAGAGAGATTCGATGTTGTACAATCTCAGGATCGATTCTAGGCATGCCTTCGTAGGACCACGCGAAAACATCTTTGAAATCTTTTAACGAAGCGACTAAGCGCTTGCGCTTCTCCAAAGACAACATGGGCCCGATCTGGACCAGAAGCGGATCCTTCTTAGTACCCACATTAATAACAATGATTTCATCAGCACAGGGTTTAGCAAACCTCTCATCCTCTCGATTAATCAAGTTTTTCAAAACCAAAGGAATTCCTTTCTCTTTGTTTTCATTAAAATTCTAAATATCTTGGTCAATATAATAAACCAACGGCATAGAGAAGTACACAGAATTTGCAAAGTTCTCATTCAAAAGGTCCAGATCTTTGGTTATAGACTCAAAAGAAAAGCTGAATGAAGACCTAGACAGGACTTTGGTATCCGGGTTACCACCCCCAGAAATACCAGACTTAGACTCAGAAGAACTTGAACCTGATTCCAACTCCACAGACTCAGTGGAATCAGATTCTAGCTCATCACCTGACTCAGAACTAGACAGATAGCCTTCTTCTAGCTGCTAGATAAGAGATGGTGCCTCCGATGCATCCAAAATGCTGCTGGTTGGGTTCACACCTAGTTCTTCCCCGATCATGGAGATGGTAAGGTTATTCCCCAAGTCATCTGAGTTGGCTGCAGAATATGTCAAGAGACAAGCCAATGTTGCCTCTACTCCAAGTTCGCTGTTGTTTGAGTTACTTTCCATGCTCTATTCAGCTCTAGTGCTTGGTTCAGCTTTTTCCTCAGTATCACTATCTTGCAGCTGCAGATCAAAGAAGATTTCGAACCTGGGGACACGCTGCTTCATGGAATTCACCCAAGGCTCGGGGAAACCACAAAAGGGGAAATATTCTCCCTCCCGAACAAAGCAGCCATTCAGCGTTCCCTGGATTGGTTTGTAGATGAGCTCATAGTGTTTCTCAGTTTGCTTGGCCTTGGCTCTGCCTCTAATTTCTTCTCCTTTCCTGATCCAGTCTTCTTTGTTCGGTACATAGCCCAGTTGAAAGGCATGTAGGTTGTGCGGTACATCTGTCAGTGCTGCGACACCTTTTCGGCCACTTTTTTTGAGCCCCATTCCTGGCATATACTGCAGTTTATTCATGAAATAGATAAACTGGGCGTTGACATACATGCTCTCATCTGCGACCAAAATGGTTTGCACTACCTAGGCTTCAGCCAGAGTGAAGCCTGAGAGAAATACATCCTCCTCGCTATGGGTAATCTCCAGCACTGGCATAGTTACCTCCGGCGGCGAGTGAATGAATGAATTCCCAAAAACAATCGCCATTCCTACCCCATGAGGGTACTTCAACATTTGATGGAGAGTGGAGGAGACGATTTTCACATGATGTGGCCAGGGCCACCCCAATAGCAAATTAAAGGTAGCCGCTACATTTAAGACATGAAACTCCACCTCCTGCTAAGCTGGGCCCACTTGAACTCTGACTTGCACCGTGCCCATGACCTCTCTGCTCGTATTATCATATGCCCAAATTACTTGGGCTGTGGGAACAAAGTCCGCTACTTTGAGGCTAATTTCATAGACTGTGCGAGAAGGACAGACATTGATGGCCGAACCGGTATCTACTAGCACCATCGGTACCCATTTCTCTCTGCACTTCACAGATATGTACAAGGGTTTATTGTGAGCAGAGTCCTCCGACAGCAGTTCTTGGTCAGAGAAAGTTAGAGTTGGCCTGGCGCCTTCTGGGAAGACCAATCCCACAAGTTGTTCAGGAGTAGAGTCAATGGACAATTTAGCCTTGTCCATTGTTGACAGTACTGCCTGTCGATGTACCCGGGAGGCCATGAGAAGACCCCAGATTGAGATGTCAGCTTGGATTTTCTTAAGCTATTTCAACACTGCCTCTTTTTCTAACTGCTTCTCTTTTTGTTTCTCGACCTCTCTATCTTTTCCAGATACCTCAGCTTGATCTCAGTGCGGTGGCTTAAAATACCGCCATTTCTTGTCATGTGATCTATTTCTTTAGCGTACCACGTGTTGTCTGGAAGGCACTCACCCCAGTCTTCGTCGGTATGGGCTAGATACAAATCGTCATCGTCCCACCATGCACCTCTAGCAGCCGACAAACAATTGTCCGGCTCCGTTTGTATTACCTTTGCATCACAGGTATCCCCTACAGGATGTTGGGCCATTACTGCTTTCTAGTTGTCTTTAACCCTCTCTCGTTCAAACTGCTTCAGTGCAGCTTCCTATTCTGTGTCCGCAGTGCTCACAGTGCCCAGTTCCTGAGTTGAATTTTCCATTCCAGTGTTCTCTGGGAGCTTTTCCTTTTCATCAGCCCTCCCGGCCACTACATCAATTCCTGCTTCCTTTTCTTCCGATTTCATTTTAGTTCCTTTCTCCTTATCTGGCTCATCACTCAGCCACCCAGAGTTGTCAGTTGATCCGTTCAAATCGAACCAGCCAATCTATATATCCCATTGATCCTGTTTGTTAAAGAACTGCAGGTTGTCTAAATCCTCCTCGAGTTTCGCCAAATCATCCAACCCCTGGGTCGGGCCATCTTTCCTAACTACATTAACCTCTATCGTAGTTGGTAACACTAATTTAGGCTTGATTTGGCCTGTCATCACAATGTAGTAGCTTAGATTGTGCACCCCATTATGTAAGTCCTCAGAACTCTCCGGCAACGGACTAGTACCTTCCTCCAAGGTTGAAGTCCCTTCTACTGCAACTGTCACCACCACAGGCTTAGGTTGAAGTGCGGACATGTCCATCATGCATAGATTTGTGCTTTCAGAAATGAACAACGTCAGCCTTGGTAGGTGGGAAGGGGTAATATATACGTTGGGATTGTAAGGGATAGCTAGTGTATGGATCAGGTTTAGATTTTGAGGTAAAGGAACTTAATTATGGGTCAGGATTGGGTTTGTAGTTACATTTGGTTTCTGGGGTGGTGCAATCACCTTGTTGTCAATGAGGTCTTAAATCTCATGATGCAGTCAGAAGCATTGGTCAGTATCATGACCATGCTGTTGGTGAAACATGCAGTATTTTGCAGGGTTGTGTTTAGATGGAAGAGGATTAGGTAATGGGCGGGGTTCTAATGGTTTGAGGTGTCCTTTTTTTATTAGCACCTTCATGGCTTGAGATAGGGTCATGTAGAGTTGGGTAAAAGTCCTCTGGGATCGGGTAGGGTTGGCTAAAGTTTGTGGAGCTGTGTTGGCAAAGGGATTGGCAGTCTTGGTTGTGATGGTAACAACACTCACATTTGACGGCCTCCCAGCTGTGCTACCACTGGTGGTAGCATTGGAATTGCGCACAAAAGGCCTTTTCGCCGGCTCCTTCTCATCTGTAATCAGCCCTTCTTTCATGGCGTCTTCGATTTGGACCCTCATCTCATGGAGTTCGGTGAATGTGAACAGAAGTAGGATAATCATCTTTTGCAACAACTACCCATGCAGATTATGGACTACTATTCTTATCTAATCTTTCTCAGAAGGCCTTGTGGTCATCATTGAAGTTTTAGCTCTCCACCTCGTCACAAATTCCGAGAAGCCCTCATTTGGCTCTTGGCGCTTTGCCTTGAGATCACAGGTTGTGACCTCTATTTGTGTATTACACGAATACTGTGCGATAAAGGCCTCAACCATCTCTTTCTAATTCTGCTTAACAGAATCCTCCAACTTCACATACCAAATAGCCGCTTTACCAGACATGGTATGGCCAAAAAGAGACGGCTTCTGTAATCTAGTCAGGCCTATTGGCTACAAGATGTCTGAAAACAGCCGTAGATAAACCATGGGATCTCCGGAGCCATCGAATCGATTGATGTGCGGAATTTTGAACTGATCTGGCAATGTCACTGCAGAGTTGGTATACCCGTCTTCTATGTCCAGGATGGAGTTAACACCTTGTGCTCTCTTGAATAGCTTCTCCAGTTTGTTAACCTTAAGCGCAGTCGGGTCCACCTCAAACTCAAACGGAGCCTCAGTTTGATACACAAGTGCTTTGGAGGCTTGTGCTGGGATCGACTCTGTCAGTTGCCCTGATTTTCTTGAACATTAGGAATATGGGCAGTGGCTCTAGGTGCTAGGATACCTGTGGGAGGTGCATAGGATGAAGAGGCTGCTGTTGGCTGTGGTTGTTATTGTTGTAACCTGTTTATTACTTTAGCCTGACGGGCTGTGACCTCGGCCTGACGGGCAACATCTTGTTGTAAGGTTTCAACTGTTTGCTAAAGATGATGTATCAACTCCTCCGTACTAACTGGGGGGTACTGTGTCATCGGAATAGGCAAGTGATCTCATGCTGGACTAGGAGTAGAAAACTGTCATTGAACTTGACTGGATGCAAGTGAATTGAGGGGTGACTGCTGTAAAAACTGGACCGGTGAACTCTGCTTGCCTATCCTCCGTCTTGTAACTGGTGGGAGTGAAGTAAACATGGGTTGTCCTCGGACAAGATCTCCGGCTTTGCAAAGCCTTCTAACGCGGGACTACAGTGCTTGGGGGATATCCGAACTTTCTGAAGCTATGGTGTTAAACTACCTAGCAAAAAGAAATTAAGCAAAAATAAAGCAGTAATCAGAAATCGCACAGCACCTCAGCACATGATGTTACCAACACAGATGTAATCAAAGCTATAGGACTGCACTCAACACTGAATTCTGCCCCCAAAACAGATACCAAACTTGCAACTGATGTGCACATTCCTGTATAGTTTCACTGTAAAGCACATATTAGTTAAGTGACAGCCAAAACACCCCTATGAGGGGATAGGGTTACCCTGTTTCAGTTTCGTCAAGAACTAGGGTTCACTATTCAAACAAAGCGGTTTCACGCAATCCAGTATTCTGGTAAGCATCCTATCCTAGTTTGGAACAGTCTCTATGGTTTTTCGGTATGCAACTAGGCCGAATGGTCAGAAGGGTACTTCAGCAAGACTACCTAATATACCTCTCATATCTAACACCAAGAAGTGAAAAGAGGATCAAATGGTATAGTGGTAGTCCAGATCCAAGGGTTGTGTTCCCATCATAGTAGAGCCCATGACCGGTCAGCCTTTTGGCAAGCTTTTAGGCAAGCCTTCGGCAAACCGTCTCGGAATAGTAGATGGAAAACACAGTGACTTAGGCACACTAATGCAAATGCAAATACAAAGAAACATATAAGTGTAGATAAAATTTCATATCATGCATTTCAAGTCAAGTTCTCTAAGTCCCTAGCAGAGTTGGCAGAAACTGTAGCTCGACTTTTCGTGCTCTTTTCAGAAGACGAATAAGCCCTACAATATCGGACTCCCGCGGTTCTGAATCTGATCTTACAAGCGCAATGAGAAATAGATAAACACAAAAGAGTCCAAATTCGGCAAATCTTTTGGAAAATTGATTTTGAATCAAATTGCTAAAAATGGACTGCTTTGCCAGAGACAGAGTCGCCACCTAAATGTTTTTGAAAAATTTAAGAAACCCATGACTCGTGCTAAATGCCACGTATCCGTCATCACCAAGATTGTCTCAGCTTGGGGACTTACGTACGAGAGGGGAAGGTCATGAATTAAGCACCCCTGCTTGCCCGATCAAAGATCGGCCTCTACTAATCATGATATGAATCTTATTTACATTATATACTCTTGTTCCGATTATTAGGCTAGCATTGCTATGTGATGCACACACAAGTATAGACTAACTTGTAAGAATTGGCACATTTGCTTATGTTCGTTTGCAAAAATTGTTTCGAATATGTACCACTTGAAGAAGTGATCGCATATAAACTTTACTCAAATTATTTCAATTCAAGCAACTAGCCTTCATCCACAGGCATTCAAGCAGTTTATCAATTAAGCATTTAGCCTCATGGCAAGCATGCTAGACATGGCAAGAATCACATGCATGCGATATGCTAAAACAATAAAAGAGCTCACGTAGTACTCCAAGCCAAAAAGGATGAAGGAGTTAGGAAAAATGCATGATCCTAACTAAGTAATATGACTAATGCAACACATGCGATATGCAATTACTAGGCTCGGCTACTAATATGGCATATCGATCAATTTTGATAACATGTGGTCTAAGTACGTATTCAAAGAAGCATTAAACTAACAATACAAGTTAGAATGATGAATTGAGCCTAATGCATACAATACAAGTGGATGCAAGGCATGAGAGATGCTAAACAAAACTTGATGCCTTAAACTAACTATCATAAGTAGGTAAATAAAAGGGAGAAAGACGTGGGATTGGAAGACATACACATTATTACACTGCCTGCCCGTGCAGGTGGGTCCAAATGAATAAATTAGCTAACTAATTAAAGCTAAGGTAATTAATTAACTATTACAAACCCAAATGAAGCTAACTATTCTACCTAGTTATTACAACATCATAATCTAACTAATTAATTAATTACAAAATTCTAATTAGCTAACTAATTAATTACAACATGAAGTAACTAAATTAACTACTTCTAATTACTTCTCTTTGGGAAATGGGGAATGCTCATGCATGCGTGGACTTTCCACCTGAAAAAGCCACTGTTTCTGCTGCCAAATGCCTCTGTTACACAGTAGAACACTTATACTGTTTTTCCACCTCAAGACCAATTCTGTTCTACTTCAAAAATGCATTGCTGGATTTTGCACAGGTGGCTGGCAGACTAGAAGTGATGGCTTGCGATCCACCAATGGTGGCCTGCGGGCTACCAATATTGGCCTGCTAGCCACTGATGATTGGATTTTCTTGTTCTAGCAGAGAGCAAACAGAGCAGGAACAAGGTATTCTCAAGGGTTTGTTTGCACAATTCACCCATTCTTATCATCAAATAGCTCAAAGAAGTAGTAAATTTGGTTCATAAACCATCAATGAATGCAATTTCATTGCATGATGGCCTATGAACCAAAGTGTGCAAGTTCAATAAATGCAACAAATAAGACTCTCAAAACCACCTCCCTATCATGAATGATCAAGGGAAATAGTTGACAATGAATCTTGAACCGTTTACATCACTAATGAGTATGAAACGATCCAAGACTCAAGAGTTTAATTAACGTCCAAATGAACTCAAACCAAATTATTATCTTGCATCATTTTTTAATCACCAATTTTATTACTCCATTTTAGTTACCTTTCAATTATTTAATCAATTGAGTCCAAAAGTGAGTTAAGTCCTCTAATGGAAAGAAGTGTCAAACCAAGAGTTGGTTTAAGGCATGAGAGAGATGTCATGTCGTTGATAATGAACCCTCAAAAGGGATTAAACCATTAATCATGACAACCTCAATCTCAAGCTTAAAAGAACAACAGGTTTGAAACAACTCTCAAAGCAAAGCAAAAGCCAAGAAAGAAGGGAGGTTGCAGAGGTGATTATAAGTGATCACAAGTATGGAAAGCCATAAATAAATATTATTAACTCAAATATGATGGTGGCTAAGGCCAAGACTACCAAACCTATGAGGATAATTACACTACAAGCATGCAATACAAGGCTCAAATGCAATGAACACTTAAAAATAGTCCTATAATAGTGCTAAATAAGTGGTAAAATCGTTGGAATTAAGACAAAAATAGCTAGAATAATAAACTAAAACATAGAACATGCTAGGCTAGTAAGCAAGACACAAGGAGGGGAGGCTAACCCTCCAATTTTGGACTTCAAACCATGATTTTAGCTACTGAAATAACTCTGAAAATCAGTATTTAAAAGCTCAAAAAAAGATAGTGTAAAGGTGGAAAACAGAAGGGTAAAGGCCTTGAAAGTAAGGTTTAAAGAAGGGTAAACCACCCCTCAACCCTTATTGGCCTTAAACCACAAGTTTCAGCCTAAAAATACAGAGTTTATACAGCCCAAAAACAGTGGGAAAACAGTAAGAAAAGGAGTGATTAAAGCAAGAAGAGAAGCAAAGCTTTATACCTCTTGAAAAGGAGAACCAATTCTAGGCAACAAATCAAGGCAAACACACCTTTAAGAGCTCAAACGAGGCTCAAAGGTACCTCAGCTCAAAGATGGAGAGGTTTGGTTAAGAGTGTATAGGCAAAGGCTTGCAAAAAGCTAAGAAATTGTAAGAGAGAGAGATAATTCTTGCTCTAAAAATTCTAACCTTAAAAATGGAAGGGGAGGCCTTCTATATATAGAAAACCAAGCAACTCCCTCAAAAATATCAATACATACACGTGTAAGAAGGTGCATGCATTTGTGCCAACAGTTGGCACAACTGGCAAAAAAATATCTATAAAACACACTTGTGGCCAGCAGGCTACTACTAGTGGCCGGCAGGCCACATTAGTGGTTGGCAACCAAAAGTAGTGGCTGGCAGCCAATAAAAGGGGCCGACAGGCTACAAGGGGTTGCAGGCTTGAAAATCTCTGGTTTTGGTCCAAAAATAAGACAACAGGTGTGTAGAGTTTGAAGGCTCAAAGCTATAGCATTCCGCTGAGGACTCTGAGTACTTAACAAGCATATACACTCATCATAAGGGCCGTAAAAAATGGGGTGTCTATAGCCATCCCACGTCGGACTTCGGTGAGCCATGACTTGGGATGCCCAGAGAAGCAGGAAGAAACCCAACTGGGGCCCAAGAAACTCACTCTAGCAAAACAGCAGAAAGATGAGAAACCAAAGCCTTGCGACTTCTAAATCAGTGACTTCTTTTGCTTGTTTGTTGATAGAAGTTCAAACCGTCAAGGAGCGGGGGCTGGAGTAGTGTTAGCATCGCCAGATGGGCGAATGATAGAGCAGTCTGTTCGTTTAGGATTCAATGCCTCATACAATGAAGTAGAGTATGAGGCACTGATTGCAGGGTTAAAGTTGGCAGAAGTAATGGAAGCTGATGATGTGGTAGTCTTCTGTGACTCCCAACTTATTGTGAATCAGGCAACCGGTGAGTATGCAGCCCAAGATGAATGAATGATAGCCTATGTTAAAGAGGTTGTTAGATTGTTTTCCTTGTTCCAAGATTGCCGGCTATAGCAAGTTAGTCGAGATGACAACAGTTATGCCGACGCCTTGGCTAACCTGGCTAGTGCAATAAAGTTGGGGGAACTAAGGACAATCATGATTGATTACTTGACAGGACCAAGTGTGGAACCTCTAATAACAGAGTATGAGGCAATGTGTGTGGAGATGGGTCCAAGTTGGATGGATGCAATAGTGATGTTCCTCAGGGATGACAAGTTGCCAGACGACTGAAAAGAGGCACACAAGACCAGATTGAAGTCGGCCAAGTTCAGCCGAATAGCAGATGGCCATCTCTACATGAGATCCTTCACTGGACCCCTTTTGAGATGTGTACATCCCTCCCAGGTTGAGGACTTTCTGTATGAGATTCATGAAGGAATCTGTGGAAGCCATGCTGGGGGCAGATTACTTGCTTATAGGGCCATCACTGAGGAGAACTAGTGGCCCTACATGCAGAAGGATGCTGAAGCTTACATCAGAAAATGCCAGAAGTGTCAAAGGTTTACACTTTTGATACATCAACCAGCAGCAAATTTGAACCCAGTCTCTATCCCTTAGCCATTTGCCCAGTGGGGCATGGATCTTATTGGATAACTGCCCCAAGCAATTGGGCAAAGGAAGTTTCTGTTGGTAGCAATTGACTACTTCACAAAGTGGGTAGAGGCTGAACCCCTTGCGAAGATTCGAGATATTGATGTGAAGAACTTCATATAGAAAAACATCATCATCAGGTTTGGGATCCTAAGGGCAATAATAGCAGATAATGGTACACAGTTTGACAGTAAGCTAATCAAAAACTTCTGTACAAAGTACAAAATCAAGAACTACTACTCCACTCCAAGTTTCCCTCAGAGCAATGGTCAAGAAGAAGCATCCAATAAGACTATCTTGGATGGGATCAAGAAGAGGCTGGAAGCAACAAAAGAGAAGTGGGTGGAGGAGTTGCCCAATATGCTCTGGGTATATCGGACTATGCTGAGAAGATCAATTGGGGAGCCTCATTTTGCCATGGCTTATGGCACTGAAGTAGTTATTCCACTGAAAGTCGACATCCCTGGAATCAAAACCCAAGGAGTAGAGAATGGGACTAACGAGGCATTCCTGGCCCGAGATCTGGACCTGCTGGAGAAGAGAAGAGAGAGAGCAGCAATTCGGCTGGGGTATACTAGCAGCAGCTTGCTACGGCTTATAACAAGAAGGTCAACCCAAGAAAGTTCAAAAGTGGAGGCCTCATCCTGAGAAAAGTTGTCGGCAACAAGAAGGATTCTAGGAAGGGAAAATTTGGCCTAAGCTGGGAGAGGCCTTATAGAATCATCCCAGTTGCTGGCAATGGGGCATATCGGCTTGAAGGCACCAATGGCAAAGAGTTGCCTAGACCTTGGAACATTTGGAATTTGAAGTTTTTTTTTTTTATCATTAGTCTTCTATTTTTTGAAGATTATGTCATGATTTTATTAGCCGAAGTAATAATAAAGTGCTAGTTTGATTTTTATAAATTTGAAATTTGTGCGATAGAACTGACCAGTCCTATGACGATGTTTTTGATTGAAACATGACGAATAACTTAGACTTATCATATGGAAAAGTTGAATTATACTTGCATATAATAGAGTTGAACTAAGTTGGTGATGTTTCTGATTGAAACATAACGAATAACTTAGATTTATTGTATAGCAGAGTCGAATTATACTTGAATATAATAAAGTTGAACTAAGTTAGCGATGTTTCTGATTGAAACATGACGAATAACTTAGACTTATTATATGGCAGAGCTGAATTATACTTGCATATAATAGAGTTGAACTAAGTTGGAGATGTTTCTGAATGAAACATGAAGAGTAACTTAGACTTATTATATGGCAGAGTTGAATTATACTTGCATATAATAGAGTTTAACTAAGTTGAATTAACCTAGACTTTCCATGTCAGCAGAGTTAAACTTAGAATGGAACTAAGTCCGCTTTAGTTAGATTAACAGAGAAACCAAGGTCGAACACCTCGGCTAGTCTTTGTTTGAATTAGACTTCGGAAAAATTGAAGTTGCATGCTTAATGTGAACATAAGTGATACTTAGGTTCACAGTAGGGGGCAGGAAGCAGGAATAAGGAATATACTTGACACTTGTTGAAATTTACAAGTTGGAGTCAACCGAGCTATCCAGATGAAGGAAGCATGAATAGGCTTGACACTTGTTGAAATTTTTGGAACAATTTGCAAGTTGAAGTTAGCTGAGGTAATAAGAAAAGGAGCATCCGAGGTACATATTACCCAAGATGACCAACCAGGCTGTCAAGCTTGGAAAGGATAGAAGTGTGAAGTCTTGATAGAAGACAGCAAGTGGAAGTAAAGAAGCAATACTTGACTGAATAAGTTTAAGAAACAACACTTGTAAAAATATTTCGAAATATTTTTAAGTGTTAGCCGAGGTATTCCAATTGTTGGTGAGACAAACAGTCAAGGTTTATATCCGAGATACTCTACCCTGAAGTGATTACACAGTTAAGGTGTACTTTGAAGAAATACAAAAATATTCTAAATATAGAAGCATGAAAGGCATGAAAGAAAGTAGTAAGCATATATGAAAAGACAAGCATTCAATACTTTGGAGAAAAGAGGACTTGTATTGAAAGAAGAAAACTTGTTCGGGTACAAAAGAAGGCACGTCGGCTAAATTAACCAACATTGTTCAAAACAAAACAGAAGATTACATTGTTCATGACAGTTCAAAATAACAAGTAAAGGGAAAAATTCTAAATGCTAGGATCATTGGGGATTCTCTACAGACTGCCCTGCCTCTGCGATTGATGGTGTCTCAGCCTCGGCAGGTAGCTGAGTCATCTTCTCGGCTGCCTTCTCAGCCTGGATCTCGACGTCGATCTCAAGAAGAGTCTCATCAAGGCTCTTCTCGGCAGTTTCAACCTCGGTTTCAAAAGTGGTCTTGGGAACTTTGTCTTCGTCATCCTGAGTCAAGTCCAGGACTTGCTTATTCAGAGTTGGGGACTTGGCCCCAGCAGCTTCAACCTTTTGAACAACATCGGTGACTGTGTCCTTGTCGGCTTCAACTTCTTCTTCCTCTTTAGCCTCATCCTCAGATTGGCTTGAAGTGGATGGGAATGGAAGAGCAAGTTGGCTGGCATCGCAAAGAGGCGAGTCGTTAGGGATGGCCAATTCTTTCAACACAAATATCCATCTAAGGGTGTAACCCTTGTTGCATGTGTGATGACCCCGTCATGTATAATATTTTATATTTGGTTAATTAAGGAGATTTGGGATTTTAATTAGTCATTATCCTAATTTAATTTGGGATTTGTGAGAATTGTGGAATCTGATTCGTATATGATTCTATTGAAGATTTATTTTAAGGGTCCAAATGGCTTAAGGAAGTGAAATTAAGAAGTTGAATCAATTTAATTTTAATTACGGACCCATTTGGGAGCTAATTAAGTTAATTATGTTATAAGGTTTAGGAAATTATGATTATTATGAATTAAATCTATTTTCGAGGTATCCAATTTGAATATGAAATTTATTGACAAGGATTTTGGATTTGATTTGAAATTGAGGGCCTTGGTGATTTACGAAACAAAAATTGATGATGATAATAAGTTCAATTTAATATTTGGAACCTCCTTGTTTTTTTTTGGGACATTGATCGAAGTGGTAACATAATGGTAAAGTAGGAGTGAACCAAGAATTTAATTCGGATAATTTTTCCTACAAACAGCGATCACTCTTTTGCCATTTTATTTTTTCACACTTTGAATTTGGATGTGAGGCTAGAACCATTGGAAAGCTTATTTCCGGGGCTTCGATTTGGACACAAGAATGATCTAGAATGGAGACCGAATGAGAGAGTTAGGCCCGTTTGAAGTTTTGGAATTTGTGCTGGAAGCAGGTACGCTCGAGCGGGAAAATCGACGCTCGAGCGGACTATGCGAATTCAGCAAGTTTAAAGGCACATTTCTTGATCATTCTTTGCATTTTCCATTTCCTTCCTCCTTCCTCTCACCCTAGGTCCGAAAACCCTAGGTTTTTGACCCCAAATATCTTCCATTCCTCTAAGTTTTGGCCAAGATCTCTCACCAAGAAGTGAAGAAGGCTTGAAGATCTCATTTTTCAACCGATTGGATTTCGGATTGGCAAAGGATTCTTCTTGGAGCTTTGCTCTTTTGCTTGATTCTTGAGGGTCAAGCATAAGGACGAATCCACTGGCAGAACACTGTGAGTAATATCTTAGGAAAGATATGTTCAAATATGTTGTTTTCCTAAACGTTACTTCTGTACATGCCTTATTGATTTGTATGTTTGAATTTAGAATGAGTATTCTAAATGTCAGTCTTTTGCTTAAGACTAAGTGAATACAAATACGATCATGATCATGAGTATGAAACACATATAAATCTGTTTGACATGAATGATTGGGCCAAAGGCCGTCTGACATGAATGACTGGGCCGAAGGCCGTCTGACATGAATGATAGTCTGACATGAATGATTGGGCCAAAGGCCATTTGACATGAACGATTGGGCCAAAGGCCGTTTGACATGAATGACTGGCCCAAAGGTCGTCTGACATGAATGATTGGGCTAAAGGCCGTCTGACATGAATGACTGGGCCAAAGGCCGTTTGACATGAATGATAGTCTGACATGAATGATTGGGCCAAAGGCCGTCTGACATGAATGACTGGGCCAAAGGCCGTCTGACATGAATGATAGTCTGACATGAATGATTGGGCCAAAGGTCGTCTGACATAAATGATTGGGCCAAAGGCCATCTGACATGAATGATAGTTTGACATGAATGGTTGGGCCAAAGGCCGTCTGACATGAACAATTGGGCCAAAGGCCGTCTGACATGAATAACTGGGCCAAAGGCCGTCTGACATGAAAAATAGTATGACATGAATGATTAGGCCAAAGGCTGCCTGACATGAACGACTAGGCCAAAGGCCATCTGACATGAATGATTGGGCCAAAGGCCATTTGACATGAACGATTGGGCCAAAGGCCATCTGACATGAATGACTGGGCCAAAGGCCGTCTGATATGAATGATAGTTTGACGTGAGTGATTGGGCCAAAGGCCGTCTGACATAACTGATTGGGCCAAAGGCCGTCTGACATAAATGATTGGACCAAAGGCCGTCTGACATAAATGATTGGGCCGAAGGCTGTTTGATATGAATAATTGAACCAAAAGCCGTTTGAACCAAACAAATTGGGCCCGAGGCTGTTTGATAAGCGCGAATTGGGCCTGAGGCCGTTTGATATATTAGATAAAAACGTGAATGGGCCTAAGGCCCTCTGTTACGAATTTCATTCATGTAACTTCTTTATTTTTATATTATTCACTGGGCTATTGCTCACTCTCATTTATATGTGTGTAGGTGAGCAAAGAAATGTCCCAACCCAACCTCAGTGAAAGATATGAGAGGAAGTCAAGTTTTGTGGAGTCAGCCCGCACGTCTCACGCACGAGACTTTATTTTTGTTCATGTGTTTACATTTTTGCTTTATCGGTGAATGCGTTGGATCATCTATGCATATAAGTTTGTTTTGTTTGGCTGTCTGCATGTCTTGGAGTTCCTGGATGTATAAGATATTAACTCTGTTTTTATGTGTGAGTTATTATGGACTGTTTATGAAATGTTTCACTTTATCATGTAAGCACAGCTCATTGGACACAATTTTTAAGTTTGCTTCCGCTTTTGGCCCCGTATGATTATTTAAAAATCTGTATTCTGCCTGAGGCCGTAGGTAATCTAACGATTACTGGTCAGTTATGATCCTAACCTATAGGGGCGGGTTCGGGTCATGACAGCATGCCTCATTGACTTGCTTCTTGTATGCGTCGTGGACGTCAGTCGCTCATTCGGCGGCCGCCTTTATTTCGGCTGCTTTAGTGGCAAGTGCCGTTTGGAGCTCAGTCTAGGCTTGGGATTCTTTCTCTTTAGCTTTTTTTGCCTCGGCCTTGGCAACATTTTTAGCGGCTTCAGCGTGATCCTCAGCTTTGCTTTGGGCCAGTTGGGCAGCTTTCACTTGGTCCTGCAAGCTTCGGATATGGGTCTCGGCCTTGTTTAGTGAAGACAGGAGCTTGGCTGCCTCCTTTGTCTTGTTGGTTAGTTCCTTCTTAAACTCCTCGGTTTTGACTGCGAGGGAGTGACCCTACTGGATAGCTTGTAAGAATGGAAAGAAAATTCGTTAAGTATGAGAACAGAAGTTGAAATTGGACAAAAAGTTACAAGTGCTGAAACTTACCAAAACGCAATGCTGCATCATCAATACATAGTTTTCGTACTCAGAGAGCTCGGCCATCCAATTGATGTCGGCTGGAAGGAGAATGGCGGTGGAAAGGGTGGCACCAACTTTCACACTATCGAGCACACTGTCCTTGGCTAGAAGAGGTCGGTCTCCGACCTTGACAGATGGGGTCTAGGGCTCGTTGGCACGAAAGACACCGAGCTCAAAAGCCCCCCCGGACCTCGGCTTCTTGGATCATGGTTGATCAGACGTCTTGGCCTCGATAGGCCTCTTCTCAGCGATAGTAGAGTTGTTCTCTATTTTAGCCAATTTAGAAATTGGCATTGTATCTTCTGACTCAACTTCTGTGGTTGCGGCTTTGGCCTTAGCCCTTTTTACCCTCTTTGCCTTGGGCTTTGGTTGGGATTGGGATGGGGAAGAAGAATGAACCGACACCATGCCAGGGATATTGGCTAGCAGGTCGTTTGGAACAATTTTTGCGCGACCCATTTCGTTGGTAGTAGCGGCAATGGTAACTTTAGGACCAAGATGAATGGCTGGCAAGGCGATTGGAGAGTTGGAAGGGTTAGTCTCCGAGAAGTCAAGACCTCAGCATCTTCTACTTCTAGTTTTGTTAACAGGGGTGTTTGTAGGAGCTTGGCGTCGGCTGGCACTGGGTTGAAGGGATTAGTTGGGGGGCAGAAGTAGATAGCTGGTCTGCAAGGTCAGCAGTGGAGGCCTAATCTGGCCTCAGCGACGAGGTGACTGGCGGAGTAGTTGTAGATGCAGGAGACTTACTTTTTCGAGGGATCTCGGGTGAAGGGCTCCGATATTTTGAGATGTAATTAATGAGGATTGGAGCCTTGCGCAATTTGATTGGCAAGCTGAGAAGACGCACCAAGTCTTTACTCGGCACATAGTATTGGCGGAAGTTCTTTTTTGGTTGAGGAAGGGCTGCAAAAACAAAAAGAGAACATTTTTTAGGCAGATTAACAAAAAGATTGTTAAAGTAAGGCAGTAAAGAAGGGACTTTTGGGAGGAGAAACTAAGCCCTTACCATTGTTATCCCTAAAAACTTCACGGCGCAAGGGGAAGAGGTGGAGCTGATCATCTGGCGCAAACTCCTAATTGCCCGACAATTAGGTAGTTGTCTGCCGCGCTCTTATTTGAATCTGGAATGTCGGCTATCAACTTGTACTGTGTGGATCTCGACTTGAGGTAATATGTGTAACCAGAATTGGTCTTAAGGCCACACATTGTGTAGTAGTATTGGATGTCAGATAGGGTTATTCTGGCATTTTGCCAGCGTGCCAGCTCGACAATACCGTTAATGATCCTAAAAGAATTTACGGCCAGTTGCATTGGATTGAGCTTGTAATAGTGAAAGACTTCCCTAAAAAGGATATCTAGGGGGAACCTGACTCCGCCCTCGACTATGGAGACCACGGGAAAATGCATGTAATCCTCCCCTGGCATGATAGAGTCATCCTCTCCAGCCAACCGAATTTGAACGTCGGCTAGAATGGAGAACTCTTGCCTAAAGTATTCTAATTTGGCAAGGGTGTCCACTCTCTATTTGAACATACCCATTATCTTGGCAAGAAGGGGTTGGACAACAGATTTGTTTTGGTAAAGGTTTGAGGACCTCAGCTAGAACCTAAGTGGAACTAGGGTAAGGGTATTTTGCTGCCTAAGAGAGATTGAGTTTCGATTTTCCTAGGTATGTGATTTCTATCAAATCCTAAACCTATGATCTATGCAAATGAACAAAGATTCGAAGGTAGAAATTTGGAAATCGAGCTAGAAAACCAAAGAAAAATCTTAATTCAAAAATCAAGAATGAGGCATAAAACAAGAAAACAAGAAAACAGATGTGCACACCAAGCGCAAGCAAAGTCAATGAGCATTGGGTGAATGAGTGCAAAACAATGTGCAAAGAACATATCAAACAAACGCGATTGACGTTCTAGTGATCAAATTCAAAGCATAGCATAGATTCAAAAAACAACAAATGATTCATGGTGAATAGAACATGAAAATAGAGACTGAAATTACAGGAAAAGAAATCATGAACTTATTGAATAAAGCTGGAAAGAAGTTTGCTGGAGTCCAACGATGATATTGACTGGAACCCAACGGTAAAAGGCTCGCCGGAAGTGGTAGTCAGATGATTACAGAAAGCTCGAAAGGACGACAATGGAGGTTTGAGGGAAATTTCGTAGACAAAGAAAACTTTGAACACAAAAAGAGAGTGCGAGAATACGAAGTGAAAGGACAGAGAGAGAGAAAGAGTTTTTGTTAAAATGTGAAAAGGCGGCAAAACATAATGAAACTCCTTAGACGACGTGCTTGTTAGGCGGCGTGGGCAGAAACGACGTGACATGATAGCGCGTGTTAGGTATGAACCAGTGGGGAGAGGACACGTGGACAAAATGGTTGGAGAGGCTGTGCGTGATAGCTCATGCGCAATTAGAACTCTTGGAATTCATGATTAATGAGGCAATAACCTCGGCTAAAAGAGGGGTCTCGGTTGAGATATTTAAAGAACTTGACTATTAGTTTTTGATCCTTGACAAAGATGGACAGTTAAGTCTTGGGTACTTGAAACCGACGAGTCATGATCTTGGTCGAAGGAAAGAATGAATTTTAGCCGACATAATATATGAATAAGCGATGTAGGTTCCATTACCTCAGGGTGCCGAAGTAATAGAACCTAGGGAGCAGTTATGGAGACATATTTTGTGAATGATAGCACGTGGCCAAGGTGACGCGTGTTAGCCGAGATGCCACGTGGCCTCATCATGAGCCGAGATGATCTTGGCTAGGCCGAGGTTATCTGCGGAGATACAGAATCCGAGATGAACGGATAAGGGACAAGAGTCCTAGCATAGGGGAAAATCTCAGTCTGGATAAAGATAAAGCTCTTAGGGAGTTTATCCCTATCTAACTGAGAGTCCAGGATGAGCATTAAGTCTGAGTCCATTGAAACGAGGCTTCTACAGGGATCAAGTCAATACTGGCTATATAAAAGTACGTGGGTCTCAGGTATGTGTGATATACTGTGAGCAGTAAATTCTTTTTAGTGAGTTTAAACACTATTTGCTATCTGTGAGAGATATAGATCACTGACTTGATCGTTGGAGTGCTCCCGAATAGACGAACCACCGCCGGATTCTTATCTTCTTGTGTAGGTTGTTAGGCTTAATCTACTCTGCGGTACTCTCCAACTGAGTTCCCGTTTGGTTGTGTGGTCAACAATCAACACCCACACTCATGAACACTAAGCGGTCCTAGAGAGGGCACTTTGGTGCCAATATGAGTGAATTTTCATATTCGAGTCTATGAAGAGACATTGACATATATTGTAATTTAACTACAAATATATTAATCGCTATCTTATAAAATATATATATATATATATGTATCGATTATTCATCTCTCATTTTAAGGACTGATTGTGTTGTTTATTATGAGCTATGCATTGAGTGATTATTGGGGTGGAGTTGTTTTTTACTTTGCATCATGAGTTGTTTCTTGTGGTGATTGTTGAGTTGTTATATTATCATTATCTAAATTGACATACTCTTTCTTATTTTTATAATTTATCTGTTATTGATTAACAAAATAAAAATCATATTTTCAAGAGACTTAGTCATATTTTTTAAAAAATTGAATCTTAAGAGCATCTCTAATTGTTTTTTTTTTTTTTTTTTTTTTTTTTTTTTTTTTTTTTTTTGTGTGTGTGGTCATTTTGGCAATATTGTTAAACACATACTTTGACATGCCACGGAGCTTATGAAGAAACGTGGAAGACCGATTGTACTAACATAATTTACTAACCTATTAACATTTTACTCAACGCAAAAATAAAAATTAAAAAATTACCAATACTCTTCCAGGATAATGCTATGGGAGTTATGTCATTTGCGAGTTTAATTATTACAAATAGCATAATTCAAAATTATGAGAGTCATAACTAGTAATTTTTTTTGATTTATAACTAAAAATCACATAAATTATAACAACGAACTCTTGAATTATAACTAAAATAATGTCATAACATTATCACAATAACTAATAATACAATAAGTCATAACTAAAGATACAAAATCATAACTAAAGGTGCGTATGATATACAAAATTTCCACTCTTCCGACTGCAAATGACATTTATTATATTTTTCTCAAAAAATGAAAAGTGAAAATATTATTTATGGGCATATGATGTAACATACTGTTAAAGTATTAGTATTTATTTTCCAATCACCACCCCCATCACCCCGCAGACACGTGGCAGGTGGTGATTGGAGGAGAAGGAATAAAAAAAAAGAAAGAAAGAAAAAGTAACCAATCAAGTGAAGAGGGGGTCAAAGGGGTGGGGAAAAAAAGGGGTTCAAGTCATTATTCATTCGATAAGGGTGATGATTGAGACCCCCTCCAATCACCACCCCCATCACCCTCCACAGACACGTGGCAGGTGGTGATTGGAGGAGAATGAATAAAAAAAAAGAAAGAAAGAAAAAGTAGCCAATCAAATGAAGAGGGGGTCAAGGGAGTAGGAAAAAAAAGGGGTTCAAGTCATTATTCATTATAAAAAAAATTGACAAATGACATAACATATGGTTGAAATATTCTAGGCACGCATTGACTTCAACTCGAAGCTGGCAATATTTGGACGTAATCCTCGATCTCATGATGGTTTATCCGGTTTCAAAATTGATTATTTTAATTAAAATTTTTAAATTTTATAAAAAAAATGTATAAAAAATAAAAAAAATATGTTATAACTTACAACGGTTTTTTAACATTTTAGTTATAAACTCAAGTCTCCAAATGGAATTGTAGTCTCTGTTTGATAATTTGATTATTTTAATACTTCTTAGGTGGTGTTTGGTTATCATGTTTGGCTAAATAATCACAAAAAGATAAAAAAAAAAGTCAAAAAAACACAAAAAGTCAAAAATCACAAAAAGACAAAAAAAAATCCACTATTCCAAAGTTAAAAAGCCATAAAAGCCAACCAAGAATACCAAACGAACAAAAAAGTCTCAGGTTAAAAAAGTTAAAAAAGCCAAAAAGTCAAAAAACTAACTAAAAAAGTCATTGCCAAACGAAGGCTTAGTATTTTAATTTTTGTATAAGGTGAAAAAAATATTAGTGTGTGTTTGGAATATTTTTTTTAGTTGAATAAATAATTATAAAGAAAAAGTGATTTTTTTTTTAATTTTTTAATCAAAATACCACAAACTAAATAGGGCTTAATTTAATTAATGACCAATCACTTTCATGTCATGAATGAAAGGATGTTTGTGTTTTGAATTAAGAGCAATAATATATTAATTATTGTCACACATTTGAAACTAGCTTTTGTTGAATTATTGTAATTTAACAGTCGTCAGGAATTATTGTCAACAAGTAACTAAAAGTTTGGACGCAAGTGCATAACATGTCACTTTTTGTTCATGATGATACATAATAGATTAATTTATAGTTGTTGCTATTGAAAGGGCTAACCCTTTTAAATTTTCAATTTATTATTACTACGGGTTAATTAGGAGCACACATTTTAATTCAAAATCCACATGGGTTAAGGGGTGAATTGTAAATTTGAATGTATTGAATTCGACTCTTACTAACCTCTTTTACAAGTATGTGAAAATTTATTTTACAAGATAGATTTAAGGGAAAATTTCAAAAAAAATGTTAACGACGAAATATAATTGTAAAGTGATGAAAGTATAAGTTTTATTTATATAATTCAGTGCATGATTCACTATTACTTTACAATTAATTTTTTTACTCTCAATTTCTTTGATATTCCCCTTAGATTTAAACAGTAATGAGTGAACCAACTAATACATTAATTAGGTATAATATTAGGTAGGACTATGTAAAGTGGTGGAACTATATATATGCCTTGTGTCTTAGCTTTTTTTTTTTTTTTTTTTTTTTTTTGAGTCAATCTTAGTTACTGTTGTTAGTTGGTATATTATGTGTTTGTAGCATTACTCAAATTTAAAGGACTTTTTCTTTTAAGAGATTATTGATCATAAATATAATAAGAAGATGACTCTTCTCCAGTTTGTAAGTCTGGATTGAATTGTCCAATCTTTCCCGTAGGCCTATTTTTGGGCCTAAATTTGACGATCATTGCCATTTAAGATTCGTCGATAAAATTATCTATACAAAAAATTAAATTGACTAGAAAACAGTAACCATATGTTTGGATTAGTTTTGTTTTGTATGTAAAAAATGGACGATGAGTATAATTTTAAGTATAACGATTTATTTTTTAATACAAAATTGATTCGAATATGTGATTATCATTATCCAATCAATTTAATTTTTTATATAAATAATTTACTCAACAAACTTTAAAATGTCAACAAATCAAATTATTCAAGTGGGATCCAAAGAAAAAGCCCACACTAGATGGTCCAATCCAAATTGACAACTGAAAAGGCACCATCCTCAAATAATAGTATGAGCTGTTGGGGGTTGGTGGGGTGGAATGGTGTCTTCCTTCCACACAATTGAGCAGGGCTCGACTCCTGGAGGGCGCAACTAACAGCCCATTTTTCAAACGATGAAGTTGATTGAGTTGTACTTTGATCATGACTTTGTCTTTTATTCTAGGAGTTGGTGTATTCCTCTTGTCTCAGATGTGGATCCCTTCTTTTAGATTGAGTTAAATTTTATAGGCAATCAATTGTCTTAGGATTAGGATGAGACCCCATGAAGCGTCCATTTCTCTTTAAAAAAAAAAAAAATAAATAAAAAATAAATAAATAAAATAGTAGTATGAGATAAACAAGGGTTTTCGGAGCTATGAATAAGCATTAATCAAAAATTGAAACCTTCAAAACGTGAAAGTCACGGATCAAAATCAAACTTTTAGGCTAGTGGTAAATAGAATAATTCATTGCTTTCATATTATCCATTCAACACTTTTTGAAAAAGTATTAGTAATTGGATGAGCATAGACGCACTTTGATTCTCTTTATTTCAGATATATAATGAAAGATTTTTATTATAAATTTAATAGTTACGAAATAGGAATATAAATTTATAATTAATTTAAAAGAAAAAAAGATTATTACACTTATTATTGGATGATATAATAGAACTTCTCAATTGCAAATATGCAATGAAAATGATCAAAATCCTTACCAGACCTATCATAATGAGTTGAACGAGAAACAATATTGATCTCATTCATATTTTTGTGTGCGATTTTATTGGTCTGTTATATTATGTGCACATATTATAATGGTATTCTTAAAATATTAAATAATTTTTTATGGCCGGTGTAAACTCCCATTCCTAAAAATGTGGGGTTATACTTTTCATAACTTCCAACCAAAAACAAAAAATAAAAAATTGCTTGAACTAGTTTAGTACATAGATGATTTCTTAAAATATCACCCTTAATTTTAGACGCAATAATGTGGGCTATTGCATATTAATTATTAATTTATTTAAAAACGAACCAAATAAAACTTAACCCTTCTACCAAATCAGTGCCTAAATTTAAAACCTAACCCTTCTACCAAATTAGTGTGCATAAATTTAAAAGTAACATTTTAAAAATCTAACATTACTCTGGGTGCCAAGAGGCTGCAAGTCGAGCCCCATGTGGAGCATTGAGGTGATTCTCTTTCCCCTTAAATCATAGTTAAGAGTAGCTTCTAAGAAATGATAAAAATAAAACAAAATAAACACTCTTACCTTGTATTTAGTTAGAAAATTTAGAAATAAATTTGAAAATGAAAAGAAAAAATATAAATAAAATGTGAATAAAATATACCTACATTTCACATAATTTTACACAAATTTTTTTTTTCCCCGAATTTCTTTCTAAAATTTCTAACCAAACACAACATTAGTACATATTTATTTCCAAGAAAGATATTTAGAATCTCACACGGTGATAAAATAATGAGATCTTAATTACAATTTTTTATTATACATAATTATATGTTTAACAACAATGTTACATTCCCTTAATTTACCACATTTAAACTACCCCTTAATGATGTGGTATTGTGGGTAGACCTCACATGATAAAATATTTGACAAATTAAAAATTAATATTTGTCAGACACATCATTAAAAGATGATTTTTAAAAATGATAAATTAGATGTTTCAAATATTTTGCTATCTCTAATTATGTACAACAACTATCTACTTAATGTATGGTTGTATTATTTTGAGTGCTTATTTTTTTGGGGTGAATATTTTGAGTGCTTATTTATAAACAACCATGAGTGAAATTCTTTCCCTTCAGTATGTTTATGGTTTATCATAAGAGAAAAATTTAATTTTATTCAATTGATTATTGTAGTACATTTTCAAGAGGTGAATTATTGTCAAATAAAAACATTAACTAATTTTTTTTCCCATTCAGGTTTATTTATTTATTTATTTATTTTTCATTATAGGTCACTTTATTGTATTAATGTTGGTTGCTCTTCATAGCTGACTGATCAATTTAATTTAATTTAGTTAATATTTGTACGGCAGTGCTATATCCCGATAATTTTCTCCCACAAAAACATGCCTTCACAAATTCTTACCGATAAGAGTTCACTCACTCTCTCTATAGCGGTAATTCTGTAAGGGGTTTAGGTCTTGGACGTTCTTGATTATCTTGTTTTAGGTTGAGTACTCTTCAACCTTTTCTTTTAGGTTTGTGCAGCAAATGATAGGCATTCCCTTCGCTGCCAACCTAGTTGGGAGTCGAGGGTGGTGCTATGATGCTACTGCATGTTTTAATTTCTACCTTTACTGATGTTTGATGTAAGGTTGATCCTTAATTCTAATCAATAAAGTTTCCATTTTGTTGATAATAATAATAATAATAATAATAATAATAATAATAATAATAATAACCTCTTACCAATAAGAAGTGCTTTTGTGAGAAAAAATTGTGGGACGGATCATTTTCCAAATTTGTAAATAAGCTCTCATTATTTGACAAAAAAATAATTCCTCTAAAAAAAAAATAAAAAAATCATGTAGAGTCAGAGTCTTAAAATTAGAATAGAATAAGATGTATGTTTGACGAAGTCAGGTAAAACACAAGTGAGGTAAAATTACGAATCAAAGGTGCCCTTTGAGCATCTGGCCTGCCTGTTCCCACGTCCATACCGATTTAGCAATATCACGTGATTTAAATTTTGAACACAATATACATATATATATATAAACATAAGTTTGATTTATTAAAATTTTAGGGGTTCTTTTTTCAACATGTGAGGAGCCATTTAAATATTTCATTAAAATAATTAATTGTAATATATATAGTTATGAATTTTCATTGGACACTCGCTTAGCTAATTTAAATTTTACAATTTATTATATATGAAGAATTTTGAAATATACTTGAAATTTAACTGCTCAGACTATGATTTGTCAAGATCTAGGTAATTGTTCAAATGGTTACGAAGAGGGTACTAAGGTGTCAACATGGATCTAGGGGGTGCAGATGGGAGGCAACTACACTTTCAAAATTTTAAAAATATCATATATTATATTAAAAAATTTAATATAATTTAAAATTATAAAGTTTGTCTTTCTAAACATACTTTCACACCCCCCATAGTAATAATTCTAGATCGGTTCTCGAGTGAGTGAGATTTTAAGTTCGAGTTTATAAATAGACGTTGATATGCGTTATAATCTAACTACTAATAATTAATCTCTATTTTGTGAGGGGAAAAAAACAAGTGTTTGGTTTAGTTTTGTGTCGTGATGTGGTTTGGAAATACTCTCTGGATTCAATGGGACGCTCGTGATCCTCAGCTAATAACCTGAAAAAGAATGAACACCTCAGTCGGAAGTGCCGGAATTAGCACTCCGACGGATAAGTCAGTGTATACTCTCTTGATTGCTTGTATCTTAAGTTAAGCATACTAATTCTCACATACCTTTCTCTGGATGGCGTTCTTCTATTTATATCTTTTCTTTCTTGGGGTGGGTCCACATTCAATTCATCGTATAACTATTTACTTGGCTCCTTTTGTGGCAAACCGCTCTTCACTCGGCCCCTTGCTCAACTGGTTATTTGGTCGAATAGGGTACTGCTGGATTTGCATGTATAAGATGGGGCCGAATGCGATATATGAATTTCGACTCTCCAGGCACAACTATTCGGCCTCTTTACGTGTCCCAATATTCGGCCCCTACATTTTGTAATCGTGATTGTAATAAAAAAAATTTCAAAACTCATAATCAAACACACAACTTAAAACTCAATTCAAAAACTCTTTTCAAAATTCAAAATCAAACTTTTTTCAAAACTCTATTTAAAAAAAAAAAAAATCAATTTTAAAAAAAAAAAATTTGTTCTTTAAAATTATTTTTTATTTTATATTTTTGCAAAAATATTTTTTTTATTTTCATTTTTGAAGAAAAATATTTTATATATATATATATATATTTGAAAACAATATTTTGTTATTTTTTCAAATATTGGCCAAGTAATTTGTTATAATTTAGATATATATGGCAGATCCAAAATTTTTTAAAATTTAATATTAAAAAAAAGTTTAAAAATATTAATAAAATAAAATATTTAAAATAAAAAAATAAAAATTATATATTTAAAATAAAAAAATACAACTTATTTTAAATTTTTAAATATTTAAAAAATATATTTTAAATATTTTAAATATTTTAAAAAAAATACAGCTCACACATGTAGTAAATACAGCACACATTAAAAAAATAAATATTTACAGTAAAAAATATTTACCATAAATAAATAAAATTGAGAAGTTTTTTTAAATATTTAAAAAAAATAAATTCAAAAATTTTCAAAATACAACTCAACTCTTTTTAAAACTCATAACCAAATAATTTTTTTTCTTTTCAAAACTCAACTCAAAACTCATGACTCAAAACACAATTTCACATTTAAATCGTGATTATAAAAGTAAATCAAACAAAGCAATTTGTCAAGACTCAAAAAAGAAGAAATAAAGTAAAATTATAAAAAGTATTGAAATTTAATGGAAATTTTAGCTCGTCACACTCATAATTTTATTTTATTTTTTTTATGGCTAAAAAAAAATTTATACGTCAAATAAAATTATGAATTTATGAAAGGACAATTTTTTTTACACTATACAACTTTTTGTTGCTCAAATTTTCAATTATTGATACATTAAAAAAAAAAGGGTTGATAGCTACTAGCTAAAATTCTAGTTGACTACTTGAGCTGCAAATTCCAAATTAAACATTTAGCATATTAAAACATGCATAGAAAATAATTACATTGATGCAAAAGCTCTCCAAAGATATAGCATCATGGTATAGAAATCAAATAAATACAAAGAAAAACAAAAAACACAGAGGTTACTGAGACTGAAATTTCATGTTTACTAGACCCAAATTTTTTTTTTTTTTTTTTTCTCAATTTGAGACCTTTGTTAGATGTGTCTTCATCTTAATTCCTTTATATATATATATATATATTTTACAGTATTTGCGTACCAAAACCATGCATCTGTCAACGTAAATAACAATTTCGTTGAATGCATACAGTGGCGAAGCCAGGAAATTAAATTAGATGGGGCACTTATTAATTATAATATTGAAAATTTTTATAAAAATATTTCACATAAATTTTTACGATTGACTTCAAGAAAGATAAATATATATATATATTATTTATAATTAGTATATCATGGACAATATAAAAAAAGTCATAGATATAAGTTTTAAAATAAATTATATAATAATAAAGTAATTTTTTATACAAAATTTCAATAAAAATTCAATATAATAGTAATACCACGTCATCATTGACATATGATATCACCAACCAATAGTAAAGAAACACATAGAGGATGAATCCCATATGTCAAATGTAACTAACAATTCAATAAATTCTAAATTTTCATTGAGATTAATTATAATTGTATGTCAATAATGATAGACATCACTATTGTATTGAAATTTTCATAGATAATAATATGATTTATCGTAATATCTTTATTTTCAAGAAACAAAAAACAACCATTATTATTCTCATAATTAAAAAAAATGTCATTAATATTTCACTCTAAATAATATTTTATAATTTTTTTTATTTAAAATATTTTCTTTATGTTTGTAAAAAAAAAAAAATTCCAAAACCCATGGGGCCTGTGACCCCTGCACCAGCTATGGCTCCGCCACTGAATCCATGCCTAAAAGTTAAAATGACAAAATATCATTTGATTTGTGCACATCGGTTTAAATAAGTAGTGGTATGATAAGACATATCAATATCATTTGTGGTGTAACAGTATTGGAATTATCAAGAGATGTGTATTGAAAATCAAATATTGCGTTGTGGTCTTGAATTTTTTTTATAATCAACAACAGCATAAAAGAATTTTATAGTAGTTGAATTAGCCAAATTGATGAATCTGTTATGTACCGATATGTGTTACAAACTAGCCAAAATGTAGCGATCTTGGAACGATAAAAATCCGATATTTAAAACCATGATTAGTATATATCATCAAAACAATTGTAAAATAAAATAAATAAATCGAAATGGGTTATAAATTACACCATATGTACATGGGTGTACAACCAAAAGTTGTAATGGTTGTCCCAAATAACAAGGAAAAAAAAAATGTGACCCCTATATCATTCTAAAGGTGATAGGCAGCCGAAACTTTATTGCTTTACATTCCAGTCCTGCCTAATAATTTTTCAATTTGCACCGCTATGTGCAAGTACCGGTACTTTTGCCAGGGATGTAAGTGCAGGGATTAGGGCCGGTTGGCGGCACCTTTCCTCTGAGGATGGACTGGATGAGCAATGGAACCATCCTAGGTCTCGTGGCTTCTGTAAGCTGTACTAAACAAGTTGAAGAGAACAAAATGGTCACAATGAATAAAGTTGTGAAGAGAAATCTATGAGAAACCATCTTCTTCTCTTTTAAACTTAAGAAATGACCCTTCTGTGTGATTGGTTGGTCTCTTCTGTTTTTTGTTTTTGTTTCTTTGTTTTGGATTGGTTTCTCGCCAATTTGTGGGTTTTGTGTTAGCAGATGATTGTACTTCCTCCTTGGTGCCAACCTAGTTGGGATTGTGGAGTGTTAGTTATAATGCTTTTTGCACTCCCCTCATTTATTGATGTATATATTTTGTTGCATTTTTTGCTCATCTCATCAATAAAGTTTCATTTTTTTTGCTGATCAAAAAAAAAGAAAAGAAATGACCCTTCTGTTTGTAACTATTTGAAGGGTTGTTTGTTTGTGCTAAGGAAAAGAAATTTGAGCTAAAGATTGTAATGGAAATGTTGTTGGAGATTTGATGTATAGATGTTACATGTACATGTGTTTATATTGGCTTTGGGTTTTAGTGGACTTGTTTGTTCAAATGTTGGATGTGTGTTTTTTTGACTAAAGCATATAGATGAATTTTTCATGTGTTGACTTTCCTTGGCTTGTTTGAATTGCCTCGGTCTATGTTCTAAGATCAACACACATGGAATACTTGAATGCCAAACGGAGTTCGCAACAGGCTGTAAAGGTTCAAAATTTTATGATGGCAACTATTGCCCAAGCCCATCTATTATGACGGACTTAGCCAACCCAAGACTGAAATTTTAGGCGTGAGCCTTGGCCAACGAGCTCGCCTCGACAGATATTTTTGTGTTTATGGGTAATCGGGTGTCTGTATCAACTTACACGTATTTTGATTAATCTTAAGAATAAACTATGGCTCTTCAAGTCAAATTAATCTTAAAAAAAAAAAAAGTCAAATGAATATATCTAATAAAAATAAAGAGCCTTTATACAGGTTGAGATTAAGTGTTAAACCAATAAATTTAAATAAAGCCAACACACTAAATAAGACAATACAATAATAATACATACAATATACACTGACATTCTCCTCAAACTCAAGGTGAAAAAACACCAACTTAAATTTGTGCTTTTGTGAAGAGACATAAATAATTTGCTCTAAATCAACAAAAACGAGTCAAATGGTGCCACGGACAACACGTTGATGCATAAAGTCACAATAATTAATGTCTGTGTTTGGTGTAAATTTATTAAAAAAATTATTATAAGCAATATGAATAGTACACTGATTGTTACAATACTGGACAATGGTTGTACAATGACAAACTCAAATATTTTCAAGTAATCAACAAAGCTAGATTAACTCTTTCAGTGGTGTGAGCTAGATTACAATATTGACAGCTTATTTGTTGCTACACCAAGATATAAGAGAAAACAATGCAGAAATCAAAAAAATGATGAATTAAGAATTGAAGATCATGAAATAGGGTGTTTTTAGAGATAACGAAGAATGCAAAACTCTACAGCATAATGAGAATGTGTAAGGCAAAAAATAAATAAATAAACTGACTATAACTATATAATTAAGTAGGGTCTTCTCAAAATAATTGTAAATTAGTAGAACACTTTATCAATTTTAATAATTAAAGTCATGAATTTTTTCATGAATTTGCAATTATTTTGAAAAGACTTCACTGATTTCAATTTTCCCCATAAATAACGTAAATAATGTCAATCGTCAAATGTGTCCAACTGATATATTTATTTATAAGTTTATTAAGGACAAATTGTGACAGTAGTCCCTGTAATTTGATCTTTGTGTTATTTTGATTCCTATAATTTCAATTGATTCGATTTTGATATTGAATTTATAATTTTGTTTCAATTTGGTCCAATTAATTACAACTGGTATCATTTTTTTATGAAAAATATACATATAAATGACATGTGTTATATTTTTTAGAATACAATTATAAATTTAATAACCTCAGTGAGTTAATCTCAACTAATTCAGCGATTATTTTCAGTGAAACGGCATTATTAATTAGATCAAATTGACACAAAATTTAACATTAAGGATCAAAATTATATCAATTAAAAATGTAAAAATCAAAATAATATTAAAAAAAATATAGAGACCACTAAGTATAATTTACTCGTTTATTACTGTTTTCAAAAAATAAATTATACCAAAATGGATATGAACCCATGAAAATTCAACATCACTAAAAAGATACATGTTGTGGAATACAGGTCCATGTAAACAACTCTGATGGTAACATAGTATAAAGGTGGGCCTTGACCCAGACGATTTTGACTTTGTCTTCGGCTTGCTTGTTTCCCACGTCCCAACCGGATTAACAACATGATCGCGTGATATGCACATACATATTTGAAGATGAAATTGAATTGGTCTTGTTTGTCATGTGTGGCCTTCCTTTAACATGTTTATAATAATTTGAACAAATTAGATTTTTAATTTTTATAATTTGCCACTTGTATTAGTTTAATTTTTATATTTCTTATTATAACAATTTTATGAATTATTTTTTTTTTATACCGTGTTAATTTAATCTGATATGGCTATTTGGAAACTCCCAAATAAATCACTTTTTTTTTTTCTTTTTCTTTTTTTCTAACTTTTTTTGTGTTACATATTTTCAAAATTATGTCAAATTTTTTTTGTTTACTTTTTTTGATTCATCTTGTGCAGACGATTCTAAAAAATAATTTTTTTGAAAAGCTTAGGAAAAAAATTTATGCCAAAAGTAAGTAAAAAAAAAAAAAAACCTTTATTTTGTGTGGGGGGGGGGGGGGTATTTTGTCTTTTCTAGATTGTTTTTGGAATTTTTAAAATTTTTAAAATTTTCAATTCTTCTTGTCAAGTATAATTTAAAAGTCTAACGTTTTTTTTTTTTTTTTTAAAAATTACTAACACAAAAATAAGTCACCCAAATATCAACTCCAAACACTAATTGAAATCAAAGGCCAAAGTAATCTATTCACTATTTTAAAAAAGATTAAGATGTTGACGTCTAATTTAAAATGTTCAATTCTCTTTTGAATAATTTATTTTGGCTTAATTTAATAACATAAATTTAGCTTCTCAGACTTAGATTTATCACTTGTCAAGCCAAAAAAGAAGAAATAAAATAAAATTACAAGAGATTTGTGCACTTAGTATAATTTTTTTTAAAATTATTTTTTAAATAATAAGAAAGTATTGATGCAACTTTAGTAGCAAGTCGCAGTTCTTGTGGGTTGAAACCAAGGTTTTGAAAATTGGATTAGATGGGCCAGTTGTACTGTTGACCGGTCGAGATTCCGGTCCGGATATATCCTCTAAATCGTTCGAAGCTAAAAACCGGCTTATTTAGAGAGAATCGAAAAAATCGGAGGTTGAACCGGTGACCTGTCCACCCAATCTCTTTTGCTGTTCACTCACTAGTCCGATTTTTAAAATATTGGTTGAAACTATTTTAATGAAAATAAAATATGCATTGGCATGCCACATTGTATTTTTCAAGAAAGGAAAATAATATTTTGCCCTCTTTATATTTGTTCATTTTTTTACTTTTGTCTTTAAACTGTTTTTTTTTTTTTTTTTTTTTTTGATTTTTTATGTTTTAAGCTTTCTTCAATTTATTTTAAAAACTAATTTATGTTCAAAATTAAACAAAAAATGATACATTGACAATCATGTGATATAAAAATATTTTATTATATATAACTCACACCTTTGATACAAATCTAAATTCTAATATAATAATATATATTTTTATATCATATTGTAGCTAGAGTGATATTTTTTTTTAATCTAATTTTAAATAGAAGTTAATTTTAGAAATAAATTGAAAAAAATTTAAAACATAAACTGTTAAAATAAGAGACAAAAAATTTAAATAAGAAAATGTCCAAACGTAAAAAGGGCAATGCATAATTTCCTTGTTTAAAAATAATAGAAACGAGGAGCCCCAAAAAAAAAAAATAAACGAGGATCCAATTTATTTATTTAATTTTATTTTTTTAATGTGAACCCCATGTAATTATGGGTAAAAAAATGTCAGTGTACACCTACCTATATCATGTGTTAACACAACAAAATGTTGGCGTATAAATCTGGACCAGCCTGGCTCCCTCAGCCCTTGCCGAGTTTTATGGGCTCTCATCAAAATTCTGGCTAGGTTGGGTCATGGGTCAAAAATTTAGGCCCAGGCCCATGGGTATTTGGTCATTCGCTGGGCCAGCCCGATGGGCCTAGACCTGGCCTCGAGCTTGGGTGGGCCTGACTATTTTTTTAAAATTTTTTAAAATTTTTTTAACAAAATTTTATTATTTTGGGCTAAAAAAGATACCGGGTCTCGGGCAGGTTGAGTCTTGAGTGGGCTTTAAGTGGGTTGATGGGCTGGGCCACAGGGGCCAGGCCCACAGGCTAAGCGGGGCTTCAAAATGATGGCCCAAGTCCAAGGGCCTATGTCCGGGCCCAAACGGTCCTAAACGGGCAGGGTCCACCCCGGGCCGCAAGCAGATTTTGGGCCGCCCACGGGTCACGGGTCATTTTTACACTTCAAAATGTCATGAGTATTATTTATTTATTTATTATTATTATATTTACAGTTATTTTGAAAAATAAATATTTTAGTTGATTTTTTAACTTTTTATTACAAGATGTTTAGAAAAATAAAGTAAGTAGTTCACTTTTTTTTAGTGACTATTTTAGGAAGTGAATTTTTTTTTGGCTTATTGGTTTTTTTTTTTTTTTTATAAAAAGAAATATGTAAAAAAATAAAAATATAATGTGATTCAAATAAGCCAATAAACTAATTAGTTGACTTTTTTTAATTGGCAAAATAGACCTTACTCTAACACGTTTTGTGGTTTTGTTTGAGAAGAATTTTTTTGTCTTGATTTTTTTACTTTTCGGTTCTTTTAGTCTGACTAAAAAAAGTTTTGTTTGGAATGAATTTTTAATTTTTTTTATAATTTTGTGAGAAAAAAATAAATAATTATGATTTAAATATAATATTGGGAAAATTATGTAAATAGTTCTTGTACTTTACACGATGTGTCAATTTGGTCCTTATAATTTTAATTTACTCAATTTTATTCCTTAATTTAACGGATTGTGTCATTTTAGTTCAATAAATAACGGTTGTTAAGTTAATTTAACAGAAAGTAAACAATGTGTCAATTTGGTCCCTGTATTTTTCACAATGTGTCTATTTAGTTCCTGTCAAAATCGAGAAAATTGAAACTATAAGGATCAAATTGATACATTATTTGATCTTCCGTTAAATTAACTTAACAACCGTTATTTATTGAACTAAAATGACACAATCTGTTAAATTAAGGGACAAAATCGAACAAATTGAAACTACAGAGACCAAATTGACACATCGTATAAACTATAGGAATTATTTACATAATTTACTCTATAATATTTTATCCTAATAACTTTTAATATATTTTATATTTTAATAAGTTAAATAAACCTCAACTATCTTGTCAAACGTAGGCTATGTATGATTAAAAAAATGTGGTATTGATATATGAATGTACCTAGTTGAATGGATCCCACGTAATATTAATATGGAAGAAAATGATATTAGTTCATAATATATTGTATTTCTCTCTCTCCTTTTTTAGTTATTTCTTCTTTCTTTTTAACAAAAAACTACAAATCTAGAAAATTATGTTTCTAGTGTAGATTTAAATTAATGTATTATAAAGGAGAAATTACAATCAGGGGGATTTTTCAAAAAATAATAACAAATCCATGAAAAAATTTATAATTTTAATTATTAATATTTATAAAATTTTTCATTAATTTATAATTATTTTTTCAAACTAGCATTAATTTGATATTTTCCCTATTATAAATCACTAGGATTAATTCAGTGGTTACAACAACTGGGATTCGATTTTCATTTCCTTCCAATATATCAAAAATATAAATAAAAATTAATGTGATGTGATGTGAGTCATACTAATTCTAGTCTGCATATTTTATTTTTTAGACGCTTTTTGTATTTTTTTTTTTTTTACTTGGACGTATTTAAAAATACAAAAAAAAAAAGAAAAGAGAAAAAAAAAAAAGAAGCCCCAATTGTGAACCATCTTGAGCTGCAAGTTCCCAATTAAACATTTACAATATTGAAACATGCGTAGAGAATAATTATATTGATCCAAAAGCACTCTCCATAGCAGCTCAAGATATAAAATCATGATAAACACAAAATCTATCATCAATTTATTATTTTGACAACAGATTGAATTTTAAAACAAACTTTTAGAACAGTTGGTATTAAGAATTCAACATTAGACAAAATTTCTCAATTTGAGTCATTTTTTACAAGTGTCCTCGCCTTAATTCCATGCATTTGTCAACGTAAATAAAAAATTTCTTTCATGCACATTAGGAATTTAACAAATTATCATTTCTACATCGGTATACAACAACTGTTAAAAAAATAAATAAATAAATAAATAAATGAATAAATTTAACAACTGTAAAATATTAAAAAATAAATAAATTTAAATGGGTTATAAATTACACCGTGTACATGGTTGTACAACCAAACTTGTAATGGTTGTCCCAGATAATAGAATAAATAAATAAATAAACAAATACTAAAACAAACAAAACCTCTAGAAAAAAAAAATTATTGTATATTCCTAAGTTTGTATCATGGTTTTAAATAATGGTATTAGGATATTGGTATCGGTGATACAGTCACATGTCAGGCAGTATCAGCCTGCATATTGATGAAAATTCGAAATTTCGATACATAACAGCAGATACGATACATAATAGCTAATATTTAAAACCTTAATTGATATGCAGCTGAAACTTATTGTTGTACAAGATGAAGAGCTTGAATCTTTATTAACCCCATTTGTCATTGTGCGTTTGTTTCTCCTAACCAATGATGTAGCAAAAAACTTTATAGGTGGGAAAGAACTAACCTACATTTTTTAAGTGATGACTCATATAGTGTACACTCCATTGATGAAGAGCACAACACAAGTAATATTGTATGAATACCTAATAATTTTTTCATTTGCACCACTATGGACAGGTCCCAGTGCCCTGGCCGGGGATGTAAGTACAAGGATTAGGGCCAGATGGCGGCACATTTCCTCTAAGGATGGACTGGATGAGCACTGAAGGATCCCTCAGAGGTCTCATGGATTTTACAAGTTGTACTAAAGAAGTCGAAGAGAATAAAATGGTCACAATGAATAAAGTTGTGAAGATAAACCTATGTGAAACCATCATTTGAACTTGAAATGACCTAACCCTTTGTTTGTAACTATATGGAAACTTACTTTTTGTTCTAAGGAAAGGAGATTTGAGCTGGAGATTGTAATGGAAATGTTGTTGGAGATGTGATATATGTTTATATAGACTTGTGTTTTAGTTAATTTGTTGGTCCAAATGTTAAGGGGTTTTCTTTGACTAGAGCAGATATTATATTATTTTATTTTTATGTATTGAATTGTATGTAGTTTGAATAGCCATTCGGTCTATAGTCTAAGATCAAACACGTGGAAGATTGAATGCCAAACATTGTTTGTTTGATGTTAAAAATGTTATATCACATGTTATGTCATCAACTTTCATGAAAAATAACAATTCTACATACTAAAAAAAATATAAAATTTAATAAGTGTTCAAAATTATTAAATACCTTTTTTTTCAATGGGTACAAGAGCATTTGTGTATAGAAAAATGAGATTGAATTCGTTTGTGCCAAGGAAACTCCCTTTGCCCTCTGTGGTCAACCTTTGGTTCATTTTAAATGAATTGCATCTCTTACCACTAAGATATTTCAACAGTGAAAACAAAAATAAAAAAAATGTGTGGGATTAATGTTGAGGATTGGATATTATGAAATTGTGGTGAGGATTAGATGGGTAAACAATACTATGACATGGTTGATTGCCTCACTAATATGATAAAATGTGATGGAGATAGATTCACTTCAAAATGAGACGAATAAGAGATTGGAAACAACTAAGTCACATGTCCTATTGGTCCGTTGTTTGTTTATCGTGGTGTAAGAACTTAATATAACTTTAATACTAATATAGAGGATTAAATGAAGAAAAATAAGAGATTAAATAATATCATAGGATTTGTGGTATTAAAGGCATTAGGCTTCTTTTCAGTTATTTCTTTCCTTCAAATTTATGATTTTAAAAATTGACTATTTTTTATTTTTGGCATGGTTTTGTGAGTTGATCTTGTGGCTATTTGATCAACCTAATTATCAATATAGATAATTTGATTGGCGTGTCTTATAAAATGAACGGTTCAAATTATCAGAAAAAAACTTACAAAAATAACTTACATTGTCTGATTTCTTACCATTAGATATAAAAATAAATAGGGTTTACAAAGGTGAAACTTTCGCATTTGAGTTTGCCTGTTTGGTGCAGCTTAAAAGCTGCTTATTTCAGCTTTCAGCTTAATTTAAGCTATTTTGATGTGTTTGGTTTAGCTTATAGTTTATAACTTATAACTTTATGAAAATCAGAAATCAACTTATTCTTTGAGTGAGGCAGGAGATGCTTAATTTATAAGTCAGAAATCAGCTTATGTTTATAGTTATAAGTTATAAGCTGTTTAAGTATAAGCTGTAAGCATTTTCCCACAGCTCTACCAAACAGACTTGGTGGGAAGATGTTCCTAATGTGTCTGATTCAGCAGATTGTCTTGCCACGATACTTCAGCCAGATTCAGAAGACAGAGACACTAGTCCTGTCAATTGGGATACCGACACATCGGAAGTTCATCCTCCCACCGAGGCCGCCAGCAGCAGCGGAGTAAGTGGCTTTTCAGCTGTACAAAATGGAGAGATCGAACGATATGGACCTTCTATAGTGGATGATAGTTCGTCAACGTGCTCCACAGACTCGGTTCCATCGGTGGGAATGAATGGGCCTTACAAAGGGAATTTTCTGAACCAAAAAAACCAAAAATCACCGAGCAGGTAAATTTACCCTTCCTTTGTTGTAGGGGCACATTGACAAGATTAGTTTATATTTTGATATATTTGGTTCAATTTTGTAGAGGAAGGATTCAGCGAGGCAGGGCAACTAGTGATGCGAGTGGTTCGGCCAATGAAGCGCACAGTCAGCCGTCAGAAGCTATGAGAGATGCGGCACAGCCGAATGGTGCATCTGGAAGTTGCCAGGCTGAAGTTGAGTCCGAGGCTGTTGTACTCTCCTTGCAGGATCGGATAAAGGAGCTTGAGCAGCATGTGGTGAAGAAGGTGGTATTCCTATCATTCCTTTCGTTCAAGTAACAGAATTTCCTGTTGAAGGATATGTAAACTGAAAGGGCTTTGGATATAAGGCAAATATGTGTAAAATTTGCAATTAATTATGGAAAGCTAAAAAGCACAGGCATGTGACACGATATAGACATGACACGGATATGCTAACATGGAAATTTTTAGAAAATGTAAGACATGATATGTGATATATGTAAAATATATAATTTTATATATTTATTATATGCCATATATTAATTCAAAATAATTTTTAAAATCTAATAGGTATAAACATACATTAGTTTTGTTTCACCATTGGATTCCAATATTTATTTAAACTTATAATGTGTTTCGTGTGTGTCTAAGTGATAGATACATGTATTATTTGAATGTCTGAAGCATATCCTAGTGTAGAAATTTTTATAAAAAATAGCATGGCAAGTTTGGACATGTCTCTTACAATTGTTGGGAGGTGTCCAATGGATATCTTGTTGTGTCAGAAATGTTACTTTTTTAAAAATGTCTGTGCTTCTTAGATGGACCGTGATGTATTGGCTTTGTTCTTTTATTGCTTCTACCTTTTCATTTAGGCATTGCTGCCTTGTTTCAATTGACTTCATTTTTGGTCCTTGGGTTCGGATTTTCATGAGAGTTGACAAGCTTTGTTGTTTTGTGTAATAGGAAGAAGAAGTTGTTTCTCTGCAAAGAGAACTGAGCATCAAAGATCAGGTCGATACGGAAGGACCTTCAAAAGACAAGCCAATGACCATGCCTTCCTCTCCTAACAGTTCTTCCAAAAATCAGCCATATGCTGTTAAGGTGAAGTCAGAATCGAAGACCCCCGGTGCTGCTGATCCGGTTTCAGTTCGGAAACCATCATCAGACATCTCCCAACGAGCGGAGAGAGTGGCCCCGCCGATAAATTCATCTCATATTACACCTGCATTGAAATCTGATACACATAAAAATGCCGCTCCAAAACCAACCGAAAAGCCATCAGTGCAACAAGTGCCCACCATGTCACCGTCCAACATGAAGTCGGCACCAATGTTTTTACCTCACGCATAGTTCTAAATCGCGGTATCGGGTAACGTAACGGTATCGATCGCGGAGTATTGGTACGTATCGGGAATCGGGTGTCGCGGCTGTGAAATTTTAAAAATCATTAACAATCCCTCTAAAACTCAATTTTATGCATTTTTTTTACTCTTTTAGCCTTAATTTGTCACATTTTAATCAAAATTTTGATATGTAGGAGTACTTTTGACTCATTTTCAACTAAATGATATGTACTTATTTTAGTCTCAATTATAACTTTTAATTATCTACAATAACAGTTTTCAATTGACAAATATTGTAATTCTAATTTACTTAGTAACAATAATATATTTAAAATAAAAATAAAAATCTAATTAGAATAAACCTCTTTAAAAAAAAATTCTAAATCTTAAACATCTACACCAAAGCAAGACACAAATAAAAAAAATAAAAAATAAATAAAATACAAAAACGTGGCACCAAAATAAATAAATAATAAAAACCAATAAACAACCTTTCCACTAATCCAACTTTTGACAGATTGGATTGAACATGTATTTTTCTTATTTTTTTTCCCTTCTTTTGCTCAGTAGAAATATATATATATATATATATATTAATATAAACAGTGGTGGTGTAGTGTAGCCTGTGGGTGTATTCAGCACACCCACTCAGCACATTCAGCAACTTCTTTGTGGATCCATGCCCAGAGTTTGGAAGCATCACCGTTAGATCTTTCCACACCAAATATGCTGTTGCTGCTGCCCTTTCATCTCCACCGTACAATTCCACTCCCCCCCTATCCATATCATCACCACCATAAACAAAGAAAAATGAGGGAAAAAAACCTCTAAACATTCAGCACTAAAACAGAGCATAGCAGCAGCAACGGTTCCAAAAAACAGAGCATCAACAACTCACCAAAAACAGAGCATAAACACAAATTATAACTTGCAACTCAGGACACAAACCATCTTTGAAGAAGCCTGAAGATCAAAGTGAACTCCATAGCCCAAAGAATCTTAGATCTTGCAGGTTTTTTGCGCTGATTTTCATCCGTACCGGCGTGTATCGGACTGTATCGTCGTATGTATCGGATTCGGGCCGATACGTGTCGGGAATCGGCCGATACGGACGTGAAATCCAATCTCACCGGTATACCGGTGAGTATCCGACGCGGCCCCCCCATTTTCTGGTACGAATCGGCCGGTACGGAACGTACCAGCCGATATTTAGAACCTTGCCCCACGGTTCTGAAAGAATCGAACCGAACTTGCACTACAACAAAAAACACATTTTATAACATTTTTTTATAACATTCTTTTGAAAATGCTATAAAATGTGATGCATTTGTGGCATTTTATAATAAAATAGCATCTGGTGAGAACATTTCAATTTTTATAACATTTAATATAATTTTAATAGCTTTTAATACATGTTGTGAAATATTCCGTATTTTTAAGATTTTAATTACTATGTATAAATGCTATAAATAAGAATATAATCCTATCAAAAATAATAAAATGAAAAGACCTAGAATTTGAGCGCTAAACATCTGGCGCCCTTATTTTTCAGCAAACCCACTCCCAAATCAGTTTCCTATTTTTTCTCTCATTGTGATGATCAACAACAATACTTCTAGGACTACTTGTTACTTTGCGATTATGTGAAGCTTCATCATTTTCATTGTTTAATTGTTTTAAAGGTAATGTTCTCTCTCCCTTATGATTTCCTCCATCAATTATTATATATATAATGATTATAGTTTCTAATTTTTTTTTTTTTTGATATGAAATCCTCTAAATTAATCTCAAGTACAGCAAAAAGAGAGGATTTTGGGAACAAATTGTAAGTATTATTTCTCTATTTTTTTTTTTTTTTTATAGCGATTGATACATGCATTTTTTTTGTGTATAATTTATGGGCTGGATTGGTTTTGCTTGTGCGTATATATATATATATATGTGTGTGTGTGTGTGTGGATTGGGTTTTGATTTTGTTGATTGTATGGATTGGGTTTTGATTTTGTTGATCATAACGATGCTCGTGGAGACCCCAAAGCGTAATCACGCAATCCCCAAAACCATCCACCACCGTTGCTAAGAATATCTCTCTCTCTCTCTCTCTCTCTCTCTCTCTCTCTCTATTCTAAAACATAGATGAGATACAAATTCAGATGACCCAATAACCAAAACAAACTTCACACAAGAAAACAACTCTACACTAAGAGTCTATAATTGCAATTTGGAAGTTACAGTCGGTATCACTGCAGTTACTACCTTTCTGGTTCTGCTTCTAGGTTGTTTGTTTGGTTGGTGGTTGCTCTGGTCGATTGACTTGCTGGTGCCCTGCTTTAGTGCCTTATTGGTGCTCTGTTTTGTCTATGTCTATTGCCTGTTGTTTTGCTCTTGTGTGTTTATTTAGATGCCTCTTGGGTTTATCTTCTGGTGCATTTTATGGGGCTTGGTTGGACTCATATATGTAGGCTGCTATGTTAACTTATTTGGGCGGCTGGTGGGTGCTTTTCTTGTGTATTTTTCTTGGTCCTGGATGTTTCTTTTAATGTTAATCATGGTGTTTGCAACTTGCATATATAATAAATAGCAAGTCAAATAAATAAATACATAAATAAATAAATAAATAAAATGTTTGTTATATATTGTATGTAATTCAAATGGAAAGAGTCTAGTTTATCAAATTTATAGCCTTAAGTTCAAGTCACACCCTCTTCTCTATTGTTTTTTTTTTAATTTTTGGGAATAGAAAATTGGACATTTGGTATGAAGAAAAAAAAACAAATTCCAGATACCAAATAGATGCTCACATATATAATACTATATAATATATATATATATATATATATGGATTAGGTTTTGATTTTGTTGATTGCATGTATTTATAATTTGCAATCTCATCTATTAGACTACCAATCATGGCTAAAGTTATAACTGCAATTCTTTGGATTGAAATGAGTAATGAATGTTATATGGAATTTGGTTGTGTATTTGGATCTTTGATTTTGGTAGTAATTTGGGAAGGAAAAAGGAAATTGTGGGTGAAATGTACATATATTTCATTCACATTTCACAAACATTTTCTATTTTCAAATTCATATCCAAATCAATGATTCAAATACAACCAAAAAATTGGATTTTGAAGTGATTTATGCGGGTTTTTCTTTTTGTGGGGGGCTTTGCAAGGTGTTTAGATACAACTGAAAAAATAAAATAAAATAAAATAAAAAAAGATACAGCTTTGAAAGTTGTAGTCTAATTATAATTCTTGGATATGTATACCATTTAAAAACTCATATCAGGTTAAGCATGATCAAAGTTTCCCAATCTAGAATACTAGAGCAATTTTTATTTATTTATTTATTTTTATCAAAGAGCTAGTAATAAACTTCTTTGTTACTGGTCCATAAATAAAAATAATAATAAAAAAAAAAAACTCTATTGTTTTGGTAATTTTCCAATTGCAAATGTTATATGTGTGTGTATATATATATATATTATGGGTAATGCTATGTACTATAAATAAGTTATGACATTTGTGTGATTGATTATCACAAATGCCATAACTAAACCCTTTTCAGTCTAACTATAAAAAATAAAAAATGAGTCATAACCAAACACTATAAAAGCTATAACTAAAGACTTTTTATTTATTTATTTATTTTTTTATCATAATCAAAATAATGTCATAACTAATATTACACTGAATCATAACTAAGAACATGATGTGTATAACCAAGTCATAACTTAGTTATAACTAATACCATAATATGTGATAACCAAAACCACAAAGGTCGTAATTGAGACATATGGTATACACCCAAAAAAAACTTCAATATATTATTGTACATTGTTGTCTATAATAGAGCCTATGATTAAGAAAGTTTCCAGCCCCAATATAGTCAGGTCTACAAAAATGATTAGCTATCCATCTTTATATTCCTATACTAATAACTGATTGTGTTAGCCAAATAAACATATAAAGCTACATACAAATTCTAATTTAAATATCAAGAGGAAAGCAAGAAATTTAAGTGGTAAATTATATCAGTTACATTATGACATCATTTCATATATAAATTTAGTAAATACAAAAACAAAAAATTGTGGATGAAGAATGTGCTAGTGAAGGTTTTAAAAAATTAATATAAGATTGCTCCTTATCAAGCATTTAATGTACTCCATGCACTATAGAAGGGTTTTTTTTTTTTTTTTTTTATTTTATGGGAGGGAAGGAGAGAGATTGTTTAGCTTATTCAAATTTTGTGGTTGAAATTTCGTCAAACTATATTAGCTTAGTCATTTATTATATGTATTTTTATTTGATTTGTATATTGCTTTGCTATTTATTGGAACTATATTTGTTTTATGAAATTTCATGTATATTCTGATTCTCTTTCTTTATTGAATTCTTGTTTTTTTACTCTAATCATATGATCTTCTCATTATACATGACCATTTGTAGGCAATTTTATATTTTTGCCTACTTATGAAAGTTAAGGCAATGGAATTGATGCCTATAATACACTTTTAAAATATTCATTACAGTGATGTGTTGATTATTGTTTTATAGTTATTAGGTTTGGAAAGAAGATGGAACCAATAGAAGTCAGCTTGGAAGTTTGTGGATGCAGAAAAAGGAATTTAATGTGTTATTATGTCTTGTACATACCGACATTATGACTTTAAGTTTTTGTTTTTATTTTTCTGAACGTAGTGAGAGATTGTGTTTTGGTACTTTATTAAGACAATGTTATGGCAATTTTATTATTTCTTGAAATTTGTGGTGATGAGTTATTTTTCAATGATGATATTGTTTTGTATGTGATGGATGAAAATGTGTTTGTTGCATTTACAGGATTTAGGTTTCCAATATTGGTGTTGGAATGGATTTTTATTATATTTATAAGTACTATATGATAGCATTTAAAATTGCTATCATAATGAGGTGTTTGTAGCATTAAAAAAATGTTATCAAAAAGTTTGTTGGCATGCTTTATTATAACATTCTCAGTTAGTTATGATATGGTAAATTGTAACATTACTAGATTGCTATTAAAACAATTTCATAGCATTAACAAAATGTTATCCTTTGGTATTTTTAGCAACTTTTAACTATTTCATAGCATTCAAAAATTGTTATAATATATTTACGATAGCGTTCAACGATAACATTCGATAAATGTTATTAAAAATGATACACTTTTAATAACATGGGCAAACATAGCATTCCAACGAATGCTATTGCTTACTTTTGATAGCATTCATCGAATGCTATAAAATGTGGTTTTTGTTGTAGTGTTGGTAAAACCAAGCCTTTCATTCGGAATGGTGAATCATGATATGTTGCAGAATGGACCTCAATGGATGGAGTGCCCTCCTCAAAGGGACGGAAACCGAAGCATACACTATGGTTCTTCGATGCACGACGACATTCATAACCATCATAACCTTGATTTCTACAAGCCTGTACAAAGCCGATCCCAGGATCACTTCCCGACTGAGTTTCCGGCGTCTATATCATCAGGACGTTAGAGCCAAGGTTTATTCGCTAATGAGTTTCCGCGCCTCGACGTAATCAATGACCTACTTAACGATGAACACAGAATGGCGCTTGGGGCTAGGGCGAGCATGAACTTTCAAAGTTTTGGCAACGGACGTCACCATCTGAATCGGCAGTTAGGCAGCCACTATGATCCGCTACGGGATATGATTCCCCAAGTAAATCAACGGCCTTATGCAAATGGGCAGATTGATGGATTGATTCCGAACCAGTGCCAGATGGGTGGTTCTGATCTATCCTATCTTAGCATGAGGAACACGGATGGGGGTGATGGCTACAGATATCATATTCCAGACTATTCAAACCTGGCGTGCAGTGATAATGGTTATTGATAAGCTACCTAAGCCACAGTCACAGCAGAAGCTAGAAGATCTGAAGCAACAAGAGAGAGACAGAGTTGTATAGATATAAGAAGAAATAATAATGTAACTGTAAAGTAGTTAGAGGCAGTTAGACTTTGTTAGTAGTTAGAGGTAGTTAGAGTTTGTTATAACAAACTCTAACCATTTTGTATAAATAAGTGTAAAAACAATCACATTGAAATTATTAAGTAAAAAAAATAGTTTTTCAATTTCTGGTTAGTTTTTCAACTTCTGTTTTGGTATCAGAGCCTTCACAAGCTCCTACGAGCAAGGTCTAACAATGGTGCTTCCATCTTCTTCTTCATCTATACCATCAAATCTAAGTTTTCTTCTTACAAATTACAAGTCATTAGTCACTGTTAAGCTGGATTCGTCAAATTTTTTGATTTGGAAAAATCAACTTCAGAATGTTCTTAGAGCAACTGATCTTCTCGATTTTGTTCTTGGTTTGGTACCTTGTCTTGTATCTGACATTCTTGATTCCTCTAGAGCAACTGTGTCAAATCCTAAACTTCTAGAATGGAAGACGATGGATGCTCATCTTCTGAGTTTCATTACCGCAACACTCTCACCTTTTGTATATTCTTCGGTACTTCATCATCAACACTGCTTTCAAGTCTGGAGTGCTCTCGAGAAGAAATACACTTCATTATCTCGATCTCATATTCATCACTTGAAAATTCTGTTACAATCAACCACAAAAAGAGGTGCTACGATGGAAGAATATTCTTGGGTGGTGTGCAATCTATGTGGTGTCATTGGGTCCATTCCTATCTTCTTAAAGGTAGGAGCTTTTGGAGAGTGACAGTTCCTAGCGACCCTTCCTGGGTTTGGAGGAAAATCTTGTCGCTTAGGCCACTTGTTTTCTCCCTTATTAAACACATAATTGGGGATGGGGCAATGTTTTTCTGTGGCATGACAATTGGCATCTATTAGGTTCTTTGTATGACAGGTTTGGGGCTAGGATTATCCATACCCTTCCTGATAATTCTAAGGTCAATGTTATTGTTGAAAATAATTCCTGGAAATGGCCTCGTGCTGCTTCTCGGGTATTAAAGGAGTTAATTGACTCCACTCCCCCTTCTCTGGTTCCTAGCCATGCCACTGACAGAATTGTTTGGCTCCCTGCTACTGATGGCAAGTTCTCTATTAATTCCACTTGGAATTCCTGGAGAAAGTCTTTTGCCAAGGTCTCTTGGGCAGGTCTGCTTTGGGGTAATCATAGTATCTCGAAAACCAGTTTTGTGACTTGGATGGCTATTCATGGTCGTCTTTACACTGGGGACAGGTTATCTCGTTTTGGTTCTATGCATACTGGTAATTGTGGTTTCTGTCATAACCATTATGAGGATCACAACCATCTTTTTTTCCACTGTCCTTTTTTGGATAATGTTTGGAAGGAGCTTCAGTCTAGGATTACTGTATCCTGGCCCTGCCTTGAATGGCCTGAATTGGTCAATCATATTTCTAAACTTGTTAAGGGTAATTCTGTGGGTTCTATCATTTCCAGACTTAGGTTCACTTGCACTGTTTACCAATTGTGGCTTGCTAGAAATAACAAAATTTTTAACAATGATGCTTACCCCGAAGATGTTGTTATAAAGCAGATTGTGGATATGATTAGGTTTAGAATGTTGTCCATAACCAACTTGAAAAATCATTCTAATGACAGCTGGTTTCTTAACAAGTGGAGGCTACCTACTTCTATCTTGAAAGAGAGATGTAGTGACGGTAGCAGAAGAACTTTGAGTGATGTAAGATCAGATAATGTGGGTTGAGTGGCTTGTGAGCACAAACTGTGGGTTATATAACTGTTTGCTAATTTTGCAGTGCTTACAAGCTGGATTGAGTGTTACTATTTACCATAAATTGAGGGTTGAGTTTTGGTAGCCAAATACACCTTCCATTCCACTGTCCACAGAGTGTTTTCTAATGGTGACATATATATATATTGCTGTTACTCTTTTTTGCAGGTGTTTGACGGGGTTGAAGTTGTATAATGGGACCTTCTCTTGTGGGTTGAGTGTTGAGAGACTATATATTGAGTGTTATTCGTTATCTGCCGAGTGGTGTGAGGCTATCTATTGTGGGTTGAGTGTTGTGAGCCCCTACATTATATGCATTATACTATTTGTCCTTTACATATTCAGGTTTCTGTTTGGCTGCTCTCTCATTATCTATATTGTTGGACAGGTTTTATTAAATCTCCAAACTTTAAGATTTGGGTTGCGGCTGTTAAGGATGATGGCAGGTTTACGGCTATTTTGCTGTTAGTGTTACGTCTGTATAGTTGTTTTGGGTTTCACTAACCTTCCTAGCTTGAAGATGGAAGAAGCACTTGTAAAGAATGCTGGTTATAAGATGTGCTTACATAAAAGCTGCTGGGGTGTGTACATTTGCGCTGCTGCTGGCAAGTGTTATAGCAAAGTGAAGGCCATGTTTTCGTCTTTTGTGATAAAGAAAGTTGTTTTTGTTGTTTTGTATATTTATATTTTCCGAATTTGTATCAAATTCTCTAATCTCTTTTTAAGCCTACCCTTGTGGGATGTGCAAGGGATGTTATTTCATTTAGGTGTCTTTGCTGATAGGTATGTTCATGGCCCATATATTTTGTCTATGGGGCCCATGAATATTCTCCTTGCATCAGCTAATTCTCTTTTGCTTAGGGTGTTGTTTGTTGCTTTTGCACATATTTCTATTAGGTTTTGGTTGAAGTTTTTGATGTTCTAGCAGGTTGTTTGTTTTGGTCCTTGTGGGCCCTCATCCTTTTTGGGACGAGTCTGCATTGTTGCTGTCCAATTTTTATTGGTTATTGTATAGTTCTGTTAGGGCCTGGGGCATGCCCCTTGTATTTTGTGTAAGTTTTTTGTTTTTATTTTATGACTTATTCACTCAAAAAAAAAAACAAGGAAATTTCCAATCAGCTTCGACTTGCTTCTTCAATGGTTAATGATGAAGATCTTGTACTTATCACTCTCAATGGATTACCCGATGAGTATGATGCTCTCAAGACTGCAATTCGTGCTCGAGTAGAGTCTATTTCAATGGAGGATCTGTGCTCTCTCCTATGTTCTGAAGCCATCTACATAGAGAACAAAACCAAACTTGTTTTGCAAAATGAGTCTACAGTTGCTTATTTTGCAACCAAAAGTTCTGAGAATTCTCAACCTTATTATCAGTATTCGAGGACTCATTTCTCTGCACAGTCTAGCTACAGAGGCAGAAATTCTTCTTGTGGTTTTCGAGGTAGAAGATATAGAGGAGGTCGATCAAATCGATCTTACAGAGGAAGATTTGGAGGAACCAGTCCTAGTTATTCAAATCCTTCTGCTTGCCAGATTTGTGGAGGATTCAATCATATTGCTTTGGACTGCTGGTTTTGTATGGATTCCAACTATCAGCCATTTCACTCTTTTTCATTCTCTAATCCTTCCATGCCTCCATCTAAGGCTTATTCAGTCACTACCAGTCCAACTTCTTCAAATCAGAATCAGACTTATTTTTCTCCAGATTCCTTTGCCACACCTTGGTATATTGATTCTGCTGCCACAAATCATATCACAAATGACCTTGGCAATTTTCATCTCTATCATCCATACCAAGGACATGATCAAGTGACAGTTGGAAATGGTCAAAATGTTCCTATTCAACATATTGGTAAAGGTCTGTTGCCTATTCCTCAATATTCCTTTCAGCTTAACAATCTTTTACATGTTCCTCACATTTCTTCCAAACTCTTATCTGTTCATCAGTTAGCTAAGGATAATAATTGTACAATTACCTTTGATGCTAATTCCTTTGTTATTCAGGACAAGGTTACGAAACAGGTTTTGCACCAAGGTCCTAATATGCATGGTCTTTATCACTTTGCCTCCTCTTCTCCACAATCTCATCCAGCTCATATTGCTCATACTTCCTCACAAGCTTCATTACCTATTTGGCATCAAAGGCTTGGCCATCCTTCACCACTGAAATTTCATCATATTTCTTAGCATATATCTTCTACTTTTAAGAATAAAGATTATACTGAATTTTCTTGTACACCATGTAGTATTGCTAAAATTCATAGATTACCTTTCAAACTATCTGGCTCCACTGCTAAACAACCATTGTCTCTTGTTCATAGTGATGTTTGGGGCCCATTTACTGCTTTTGTCTATGGTTATAAATACTACTTGTTGTTTGTTGATGATTTCACAAGATTTTCTTGGATCTATCCCCTTTATGCTAAGAGTGATGTGTTTTCTACTTTTTTGGTGTTTAAGGTTTATGCTGAAAATCAATTCTCTACCTCTTTAAAAATCTTAAGGACTGATAATGGGACTGAATTTGTTAATACTAAAATGCATGATTACTTGACCACTCATGGTATTGTTCATCGCCTCACATGTCCTTATACACCAGAACAAAATGGTATAACTGAGAGGAAGCATCAACACATCACTGAGACTGTTATCACCTTACTTCATCAGTCTTCTCTTCCCCTTAAATATTGGTTTGAGGCTATGGCTACTGCTATTTTTCTTATAAATAGGATGCCTAGTCTTTCTCTTGATCACAAATCTCCTTTTCAACTTTTATTTCATACCATTCCTGATTATCATTTTCTCAAAGTATTTGGATGCCAATGCTTTCCTTAGCTTAGGCCTTATGTGTCTCACAAACTAGAACCTAGGTCTACTCCTTGTGTGTTTTTGGGTTATCATCCTACTACCAAAGGCTACAGATGTTTGGATCCTATTTCAGGGAAAGTGTATCTTTCTCGACATGTTCTTTTCAATGAGACCTGTTTCTCCTTTTTCCCTTCAGTCGACTGATTTTTCCTCTTTACCTACTGTTCAGTCCTTTTTCTGGTCTACTTCTGTTCCATCTCCTATTTCTAGACCTTCCTCATCTGTTTCTCTGCCTTATTCTTGTCTGTCTAGGCCTGCAGTTCAGCCTACTGCTACTGTTTCTGTTCACCCTGCTATTGCAGTTCAGCCTGCTACCTCTGCTCCTGTAGCTCAGCCTGCAATTTCTCTTTCCTCTGATGTTTCTTCATCTCTTTCTCATTCATTTCAGCCACCTCTCTCTACTTCATCTCCTATTCTCATTTTTTCTATTCAAATTCATTTACGTATTTCCCCTGTCTCTGCAGTTCCCTCTTCTTCTGCTGCCTTACCTTCTCTTAACACTCATCCTATGATCACAAGGTCTAAAGCCTGTCATCTTACTCATGCTCCTTCCCTTGATCTTACTCTTACCGAGCCCACTAATGTTACTCAAGCTTTGCAATCTTCTCTTTGGAGTGCTGCTATGACTGAGGAGTTTCTTGTTCTTCAAAAACAAGACATTTGGAAGTTGGTCCCTCTTCCCTCTCACAAAACTGCCATTAGTTGTAAGTGGGTTTTCCGTATCAAGAAAAATTTTGATGGTACTATTGCCCAATACAAGGCTCGGTTAGTGGCTAAAGGTTATCTGCAACAAGAGGGTGTGGATTTTCAAGATACCTTCAGTCCAGTTGCCAAACAGCCCATAATTCGCATTCTCTTCTGTCTTGTTCTTCAGCATCAATGGTCTCTTAAACAGCTTGATATATCTAATGCTTTTTTGCATGGTAACCTTGAGGAGGAGGTTTACATGGTTCAGCCCCAAGGTTTTATTTGCTCAGCTTTTCCTCATCATGTTTGTAAGCTTCAGAAAGCTCTATATGGTCTTAAACAGGCCCCTCGCGTTTGGTATTCCACAATTTCTTCATTTTTACTAGGCCAAGGCTTCAAGCTTAGTTCCTCTGACTCTTCTTTGTTTCTTAGACATACTCCTGCTCATATTACCATTTTACTCATCTATGTTGATGACATTTTGCTCACTGGTAGTGATCCTTTGGTCATTCATTCTCTCATTACTCATATGCACACTGCTTTCTCCATGAAAGAACTTGGCGATATATCCTATTTTCTTGGGATATCGGTTCATTCAAATTCTCAAGGTTATTTTCTCTCCCAGCAAAAGTATGCTACTGAAATACTTCAACAAGCTGGGATGGTTGAGTGCAAGCCCTGTTCTACTCCGTTGGCTCTTAAATCCTCGCACTCATCTTCTTCAGATGACTTGCCTTACTCTAATCCTTCCTTTTACCAGAGTCTGGTAGGTGCTCTCCAGTATCTGACCATTACAAGACCTGATTTGGCCTTAGCTATCAACCAAGCTAGTCAGTATATGCAAGCTCTTACACTTGGCAATTTTGCAATGGTTAAATGGCTCTTGAGATATGTCAAGGGTACCCTTCATCATGGTCTCATTTTTTGTCCTGGACCCTTTACTCTTCATGCTTATTCTGACTCAAATTGGGCAGGGGATTATGTTGACAAACGATCCACTTTTGGATTTTGTGTTTTTCTGGGTCCAAATTTAATTTCCTGGTCTACTCAGAAGCAGCCCACAGTCTCCCGATCATCAACTGAAGCTGAGTACAGATCTATGGCCAACACTGCTGCTGAATTGGTTTGGTTGCAGCAACTTCTCAAAGACTTATTTGTTCCAAGTTATTCTCCTCCGGTCCTTTGGTGTGACAACATTTCTGCCATGGCCCTGGCTTCTAATCCTGTTTTCCACTCTCGTTCTAAACATATTGAAGTGGATTGCCATTTTATTCGGGAACGTGTTGTTTCTAAGCAAATTGCTTTATCTTACATCCCTACTGCCGATCAACTGGCTGACATCTTCACTAAACCCTTAACCTCTTCTAGGTTTCATTATCTCAAAGACAAACTAATGGTTTTGCCAAATCCCATTACTTTGAGGGGGGATGATAAGCTATCTAAACCACAATCACAGCAGAAGCTACAGTCACAGCAGAAGCTAGGAGATTTAGAGCAACAAGAGAGAGACAGAGTTGTATAAATATAAGAAGAGATAATAATGTAACTGTAAAGTAGTTAGAGGCAGTTAGACTTTGTTAGTAGTTAGAGGCAGTTAGACTTTGTTATAACAAACTCTAACCATTTTGTATAAATAAGTGTAAACACAATTACATTGAAATTATCAAGTAAAAAAAATAGTTTTTCAATTTTTGGTTAGTTTTTCAACTTCTGTTATACTGTATTTCGGCCTTCGAATTGTCATTGAGAAGAAACTATTGACTGTGACTTGTAGTGAATTAGTCGATTGAGGCTATAATCCGGTGTAACAATTGCATTTCAAGGAAGTTGTTGCTGTTTAGATTTGGAGTGAGGTTGTAACCATTTGGGTAAGAAAACATTTTGTAAAGAGTGATTCTGCATTTTTTTTTAAATTTCTTTGTTATTTTGTTTCCAGCCTTAGCTGTTGCAAAAAAGTGGCTTTGCAGTGTTTCTTTGTCTCAGAGGGTTCTGAGTTTGGAAAGCCGGCCCCTAAGCTCATAACTTTTTAAATTTCATTTAATCTGAACCATATTTTTAGGTTTGCTTTGTTGATTTCTACTTCCCCTGCCATTTTATGCTACATTGGTTTTGTGGAAAATATCACTTTCTCATTTCTTGAAAATATCAGTGATGCTTGATCACTTATTTATACAACATCTCATATACAACAGATATGTATCTAATAACCTAACTAACTAATCTAACTGTTTTACACGTGTGTAAACAACTTAACAACTAGTAACAGATCTTCTAACAGATTCTCTAACCACCATAGGTGTAGTTAGTAAAGCAGTTGAATAGGGTAAACTTGAACTGATAGAACTCTTCTTCTTGTACTGATTGAGCTGAGGACTAAACTGATAATTGAGTTGAGAACTGAACTGAGTAGGTGCAAGTGCAGGTTTTGAGCTGGAGCTGAGCTGAGTAGGTAATGCTGCAGAGTTAGTATCTGCAGAGTTAGTATCCTCAACATCCCCTTGCAAGCGAATGGGGGAAGAAGGACACAACATGAGCTTGGCTTTAAGATACAAAAATCGAGAAACAGACAGAGGCTTAGTGAAGATGTCAGCCAGCTGATCAATGGTAGGAATATACTAAAAAATCAGCTTCTTAGCTAGAACTTGATCACGCACAAAATGGCAATCGACCTCAATGTGTTTAGAGTGTGAATGAAAAACAGGGTTAGAGGCTAAAGCAATTGCAGAAACATTATCACACCAAAGTGTGGGAAGCACAGGAGAGACAACAGATAAATCTTGAAGAAGCATACCAATCCGAGCTAATTCAGCTGCAGTATGAGCAAGAGACCTGTACTCTGCCTCAGTAGAGGATCTGGAAACGGTTGGTTGCTTTTTAGCTGACCAAGAGACAAGATTACTACCAAGAAAAATGCAGTAGCCTGAAGTGGATTTATGGTAAATGATATCCCTAGCCCAATTTAAATCAAAGAATGCATGAACATCAAAGGAACTAGGGGAATAAGATAGACCATGAGTAAAAGTTCCTTTGACAAAATGAAGCAACCTCTTCACAGCAGCAAAATGACCAACTATGGGTGAATGCATATATTGGCAAGATTGATTTACTGCTAAGGAAATGTCAGGTCTAGTAATAGTAAGGTACTGAAGAGCCCCAACCAGACTACGATAAAGAGCAGGATCAGAAAATGAATGATCAACATTTCGAGGAAGAGTTGGCTTGACAGAGATAGGAGATGAGCAAGGCTTATAGTCAAATAGACCTGCTTTCTTGAGAATGTCTTGAGCATATTTGCTTTGAGATAAAACATAGCCTGAAGCAGTGGTGGTGATAGAAATACCAAGGAAGTAGGATAGGTCCCCCAATTCTTTCATGGAAAAAGATGTGTGCATATGAGAAATAAGGGACTGAATATGAGAAGAATTATTGCCTGTAAGCAATATATCATCAACTTAGACTAAAAGAATAGTAATATTTGTGCCTAATTTCTGAATAAACAAGGAAGAGTCACACTTGCTACTATGAAATCCTTGAGAGAGCAGATAGGTGGAAAATGTTGAGTACCGGGCTCTACGGGTCTATTTTAAACCATATAAAGCTTTTTTTAGAAGACAGACATGGTGAGGATGAGCTGAATTAACAAACCCAAGTGGCTGGAGCATAAACATCTCTTCTTCTAGTATACCATGCAAGAAGGCATTAGATATATCTAACTGTTTCAAGGGCCAGCCATAATGAAGAGCCAAACAAATCAAAATTCTGATAGTGGAAAGTTTTGCCACTAGGCTGAAAGTTTCTTGAAAGTCAACCCCTTCTTGTTGAAGATAACCCTTGGCAATAAGTCAAGCCTTATGCCTAGCAATAGTACCATCTGAATTTCTTTTAACTCGAAATACCCACTTGCAACCAATAACATTTTTAGTAAGAGGCAAAGAAACCAAGGACCAAGTATTTTGCTTATGTAAGGCATCAATTTCATCTGTCATTGCTTTATGCCAAATGAGAGAATGAAGAGCCTCTTTATATGAAGGAGGTTCAATATCAGAATAAAGAGGAGCAGAGGTAACAGAAGGCTGTTGAGAATTAGTATGAATCAAACAATGTGAAGAAGACTTGGATCGAGTAACCATGGGATGTACATTAGAGGAAGAAGGAAGATGAGGCAAATTAATGGAAATAGAGGAAACGTGAATGGATACAGGTGCAATGGAAGAATTAGAAGGTGCAACAGGTGGAGAAGAAATAAGAGAATGAGAACGAGAAGAAATAGCAGTAGCCTGATTGGAAGTAGGATTGCTAGAAATAGGAGCAGCAGCAGAAATAGAGGGAGAAACAAATGGAGACATGTTAGAAAAAGAAGAATTACATGTAGAAAGATTAGATGAAGACACAACAGACCAAAAGAAGAACTGAAGCTGAGGTAAAGAAAGAACAGAATCAAAGGAAGAAGATGTAGCAAAAGGAAAAACAAATTCATTTAAAATGACATATCTTGAAAGATAGAGTTTTCCAGTAGCAATGTCAAAACATCTGTAACTGTAGACACCCCATTTTTGACCGCCCTTAAGACTTGGACGTGACTGATGGTTTACATGGTAGAGAAAGGTGTGCAGGGGAAATGATCAGTTTCTTCGGCAAGGAGAGAGTCAAATCTCAACTCCATACCCCTTTTTGGACCAAAACGATCTTGATCAAAAGATTTTAGATCTTAAAACCCTCTCTTTCAAAACGTTTTTGAAATAAAGTTTCTACGATGTTTCGACGCTCGCATTTCGTTAAATGTTGCGCTTTTCGGTAAACCGAGCAAGGACAAAGTGGAAATGAATGAAAGAGAGATGAAATCTTTGAAAAATCTTTCAAAACACCTTACTTAGGGGTTTGGAGTTGAAGAAAAGAGGAGAAGAGGGAAGAAATCTAGTTGGGGGAAAAAATGGGCATGAACTGTTAAGAAAGAGTCGAGCAGCCCTCGCCAAATCGGGCCTATTCATTTGCATACTTGGAATCAAGCTATGAGGCCACCACCGTTGGAAATAATACTTCCGGGGCTTCATTTTGCACTCAAGAATCTCCTAAATCCAATTCCGGACGGGGGAGATATAGTTGATTGAAGTAGGGCATCACTCCGGTTGGGACTGAATCTGCGCAGCTTCACGGAAACTGGCATAACTTTTTCCACAGGAGGAATTTTAATGTAAGGTTTGTGCCATTGGAAAGCTAACTTCCGGGGCTTCAATTTGGATACTTGAATGGCCACCATTGGACTTCCCAATCACCCACCGGCCACCTTTCTTTCCGGTAGCCCATTTTTTTTTTGTCCTGAAAGTAGCAGGCTGGCCAAAAAATCTAGCAGGCCGGCCACCTAGCTGGTGAAATGACTTTTTTTGCCCTTTTTAGCTAGCCGGCCATAACCCCCTCCCCAAGTGTGTCCTAGAAGTGAATTTTGTTTTCCTCTAGGCCTTATGTCCGAGGGTTTGGCCTTTTGGGGGGAAAATTGAATTTAAATCTCCCCCCCATTTTTCCCCCTCTTTTCCACCCATTTTCCTATAAAACCAGCCCCTCCCCTTCAGTTTTAAGGGTGAGAACATTTGGTTTAAGGCTCCTACATCCAATCTTTCCCTCTCTATATTCCAAGCATCAAGAACCCTTTATTCTCGGACCATTTCCACTCCATCTCCAAGCCAACCAATCCATACCCCATACCAGCAGTTTGGAGGCCATTTCCAGAGGCATTGAGCACCTTTTCTCAAGCCAAGAGGCTGCTAGAGTTTAGTTTTCAAGGGTGAGTCCCTATTTTCCCTCTTTTGTGCTTTGTTTTGCTCAATATATTAGCCATACTTGCTTGCATATTTGGGCTCCGACCCTAACTGAAAATAGTCATGTTTTGATGTCTTTTTCATGTTTGTTTTAGGGTCCTTCCATGTTTAAGGTCTCTAGCTACCACTTGCTTCTTTACCTCTCTTGTATGCCTCTTTCTTGCATAGTATTTTAGGCCTATTTGTAAACTGTTTTGAGCTTGGTTGTAAACTGAAAAGTGGCTTATTTTAAGCCCTTCTTCAACATTGTGGAAGGGCTCTTCACTATTTGAGGCTTCTATCTATCACTTGCCTCTTTATTCCTCTTTTGGCCTTATTTTTGCATGCTTTGTTAGCCCCTTGTGCTTATATTTTTGGGCTCTGGTCCGAACTGTAAATCGCCTTATTTTGACCCCCTCTTCATGTTTGATCAAGGGTATTTTGTTATTTGAGGCTTCCTTTTTGCTCTTTGTGTTTAAACCTCTTTTTATGCCTTATTTTTTATAGTATTTTAAGTTTGCTTGTGCACTGTTTTGGGCTTGGTCATAAACTGTAAAATACCATGTTTTGGGCTCCTCTTCAACTTTGTTGAAGGTCCATCCTCTTTTTGAGGCCAGAAACCATCACTTGCTTCTTTGTCTCTCTTTTGGCCCATTTCTTGCATAATAGTTTAGCCATACTTGTGTTTGTTTTTGTGGCTTGTTGTAAACTGTGAGTTGCCTCATTTTGAGCCCCTCTTCAACTTTGTTGAAGGGCTCTTGGCCATTTAGAGCCAGCATCTGTTACTTGCTTCATTATCTCTCTTTCGGGGCCATTTTTGCATGTTAGCTTAGCCCTACTTGTGTTCACTGTTTGGCCTTATTTGAAACTGTAAATATGCTTGTTTTGGGGCTGCCTTGATTCTGTCTTCACACTTCATGTTTAAATAATGCATGCTTTGCATAGCCATAGGTCATTCCATGTACCTAATTTCACGTTTTGGGTCTCATTCCATGCATCAGGTGCCATGTTTCTATGATTCGGGGCTGTTTTGCATTATATTTTGCTACTGAAATTTGCATGTTTGTATGCCATATTCCATGCCTTGCCATGCTTTGTTAGAGTGGCATTCGTGCCTTAGGTTCGGTCCTCGATTTGCGTGCATGTATGCACGCATTTCGAGTGTCTCATTTTCATCTTATGGCCTCCTATGTGAGTGTGGTTGAGGTCCACTTGTGTTGGTGTAAGTCCATTATGCATTGTGTATGCCATTTCATTCCATAGCATTGTATATGCTAGGTTGTATGTTAGCGCATTGTGTATGCCATGTTACCTCGTGCATCGTGTATGCCATTTCATAGCATTGTGTATGTTAGGTTGTATCTTAGTTGCATTCATGCATGTCATGCATATTGCATTGTGTTTGGGATAGGAGTTAGCCCGAGCACGGGAAACGAGGGACGTTTCGTACTTCGAGTGACGGAACGTGTCTCAATTCCTAGTCACCGACACTCCGGATTATCCATGATGGAGTTTAGGTTTTGTTGTGTTTTCATGTGCATTCATCCCATATTGAGTTGTGCAATTCGACTCCTCGGCCATCATGCATTGAGATGCGTGATTGGTGGCACGAGGATCGAGACATGCATACATATGTGAAAATACATTGTTATGCCCCTTTCCTACTCTCTGTTGCAGTAAATTAAGAATCAACAGTCTTCCGGGGCTTGGCGCGCTTTCCAAGAATGATTGCAAAACAGAGGCTAATTGGGGCATCCCAGTGGATTTCCGCGCAAGGTAGCCCAAACATACATCATTCATCAGAGTTGAGGCAGTCCCTGGCTTGCATGCCAGTTTAATACTTTCCTAGTTAAATTTGTTATTTAATTTGGGTTTTGTACATATTTGGACTGTATTATTTATTTGGACTATACTATTTATTTGGGACTGTATATTATTTTATTCGGACCCTCTGTGCGAGGGCATAATTGTAATAAGTGTGCGTGCGTGTGATGTATGTCTTCCAACCCCACGTGTTTCTCTCCCTTTTATTTACCCGCTTATGATGGTTAGATTAGGACATGTTTCAATTAGCATACAGTATGATAGCATGTTGCATTCATTCATCTGTTTTGCATGCACCGAGCTCGGCGCACCATACTAACTGCATCTGTATTTCAATTCCAAATTGAATACTTGTTAACCGTTACATCTCATATGCCATGTTTAGAATAGCCGAGCCTACTATAGTTGCATTTTTGCATGTGTTGCATTAGGCATTTCTGTATAGTTAGGATCATGCATCGATTTCTAATTAGCTTTTGTTTTGGCTTGGAGTACTCGGTAAGTTTTATGCTTTAGCATCCTTGCATGCGTGTGAGTGACTGCCATGAATAGCATGCTTACCATGAGGCTATTTGCTTATGTGATATACCTGCTTGAATGCCTGTGGGTGAAGGTTGGGTTAGTTGGATTGGAAAAAATCATTGACTGTGAGTTTTAAGCCCACTAGATAGTGGCAAAACCATGTTTTCTAAGCCCACCCGAGGGTGGCAAAATTTGCATTTTAAGCCTACTTGCGAGTAACAAACCATCTTTCAAAAACAAACATGAAGTGTTTTGTTCCAATTCAGGCGACCCGGTCTATACTTGTATGCTGTGCGCATCACATAGTAAATCTAGGCTAATAACCGGAATAAGAACGCATAATGTTTTCAAAACTAGATATCATGGTTAGTAGAGGCCGATCTTTGATCGGGCGAGCGGGGGTGCTCACGAAGTGACCTTCCCCAATCGTACCCAAGTTCCCGAGCCGAGGCAACTTTGGTGATGACGGACACGTGGCCTTAGGCAACGAGTCAGGGTTTCCTAAATTTCCCAAAATAAAATATTTAGGTGGCGACTCTGTATCTGGTAAAGCAGTCCATGTTTGGCACTTCTTTCAAAAATCTGTTTTCTCAAAACGATTTGCCAGATTAGGACTCTTTGGTTCAGATTACGAACCGTGACACAAACCGAGTCCGAGCTGTAGCGAGGTCCCCCCGCGGGCCTGTTACAGTTTCTGGCGACTCTGCTGGGGATTTAGAGAACTTGACTCGAACTCATGATATCTTGTTTTGTTTACACTTATGTGTTTCTTTGCATTGCATTTGCATTGGTGCGCCTAGGACATCGTGTTTGCCATCTGCTATTCCTGAACGGTTTGCCGGAGGCTTGTCTTGTCAAGGCATGACCATAAGGCTGACCGATTGTGGGCTCTGCCAGTATGGGAACACAAACTCCGGTTTTACAGTGGCGCCCTTTTGACCATTCGACCTAGTGCATATCGAAATCCATAGTGACCATTCCAAGCTAGGACAGGTTGCTTACCCGATTGTAAGTTGTTTGAAACCGCTGCGTGCGTAGTGAAACCCTAGCTCCTGACAAAATAGGACAGGGAAACCCTACCCCAACATAGGGGTGTTTTGGCTCTCACTTATCTGCTATGTGCTTTTAGAGTGCGTCTCTACAGGAATGCATGTATCAGTTTACAAGTTTGGGCATCAGGCCTGCGGGCACCAGTTCAGTATTTTGGGATTCAGTTTACCTGAGGGTAATAGTTTACAGGCTGAATTTTGGGGCAGAATTCAATAGAGGGCACAGTCATCCAATTTTGGGGCAGAATTCAGTAGAGAGCACACTCATTCAACTATGCTCATATCTGTTCAGGTGAAATCAGGCTAAGATGCTGTCTATTTTCTCTTTTGCTAGGGTAGTCTTGGAACCATAGCTTCAGAAGGCTCCGATATCCCCCGAGGTTCATCGAACTTATGTTGATAGACTTTGCCGGGTCAGAGATTCAGTTCAAGGGCAATCAGTGTTCCTTTGCCAGAGGCAGGGTAAAAGGGCCAGTCAGGCACAAATCACCGGTTCAGCAGTTACCAGATCAGTGGCCCTTATCCACCCCACCAGTGAACAGTCAGGCTGAGGTCTCAGTTTCTACTGCAGGGATAGGTACCAGTCAGTCAGATGGATCAGCAGAATACGTCAGGGATGGAGGCAATGATGCGCCAGATGCAAGAAAGTATGAAACTCATGCAGCAAGACGCTGTCCGCCAGGCGGAATTTTCCAAGCAGCAGGCTGCAATCATGGCTCAGCAAGCCAAGCTCATCACTAGGTTGCAACAGCAGAACGGAGCATCTGCTTCGCATCAAGCTCCACCACCACCAGGGGTTCAGACACCCGGGGAAACACCCAATGTCCAGGAAGGTACGGACATTCCGGTAGGGCCGGCTCCGCTCCCAATTTTACCCCAGCTGTCCAAAACACCTACCAATCTACCGGACTCTCCCTTCGAGTTCGAGGTTGACCCTACAGCGTTGAAGTTGAGCAAGCTTGAAAAGTTGTTCAAAAAATCCCAGGGGGTAAAGTCTATCCCGGACATTGAGGACGGGTACACCGACGCAGCTGTGACACTGCCGGACAGGTTCAAGATGCCTCACATCGACCGTTTTGACGGGTCAGGAGATCCCATGGTCCACCTGAGTTTGTTTTCAGATGTTCTGCGCCCGATGGGCTTGACAAGATTACAGAAGCTCTCCCTTTTTGGCAGGACCCTGTCGGGTATTGCGGCCATCTGGTACGCCAAATTGGAGGATTCAGTGAAACGAAGCTGGGAGGAGATGGCCGAGGCCTTTGTCGCACAATATTCATACAATACCCAAATCGAGATTACGACCCGTGATCTTGAGACGACGAGGCTGGAGCCTAAGGAGAGCTTCTCAGAATTCGTGGCCCGCTAGAGGGCCAAAGCCTTAATGATGACCATTAGGCCAACGGATAAGGATCAAATACGGATGGTTGTGCGCAACCTCCAGCCCAAACTAATGCAGAAAATGATCGTGCTCCCCTTCCCTACCTTTTCAGATTTGCATGAGATGGGAGTACAGATCGAGGATGCTATGAAGCAGGGCCTTATTGACCAGGAGAAAGAGCACCCTAGGCGGGCGTTTTCCCGCAGTTTGAGTGCGACCACCAGTGGTGATGCAGCTGCAAGATCTTCTGAAGTGGGCATGGTCACCACCACCACATCAAAAAAAGCTACCCCATTCACAGGTGCGTCCAGAAGTAGCTCACAGACGACCAAATATCCACCCCGAGTCAAGAGGGTTTTCACCCCACTTTATATGCCTTTGTCAAAGGCTCTAGAGGCCTTAATCCGGAAAAGACATCTGAAACCATTGGAACAACGGCCTTTACCTGATCCTCTCCCTCCAAAGCATGACCATACTAGGTACTGTGCGTACCATCAACAAACCGGTCATGACACTGACAGTTGCTTTCGTCTGCGCCATGATGTACAAGATCTGTTTGACAACAGGGTCATCCCCGCGCCAGTCCAGCAAAGTCTATCGGCACTCGACCAGTGAACCTGTGGGGGATAATGTGACTATGTGATCGGAGGATGAACCACCTGCGGATGGCACTCGATTTACTCTAGATATGGCGTATGGCACGCACTGTTTTGAGCATTTGTGAATGCTGGTTTTCGTGCTTTCTAACTTGGGTATTCGGTCAGTTTCGTTGTTTTGAGTCTGTTTTGAGTCAGTCGGGTCTGCCTTTTTGTATCGAGTCAGTCCTGTTTTGTTAAAGTCGGGTGATTCCGGGGGTGTTACCTTGGGCATCACCATTTTGTTTTGTGTTTGTCTTTTCGTTTTGTTTTGAGTCTGTTTCTGCCAGGGAGCTAGTTGTGCCAACATATTTTGAATGAAACGGCAGTGATTTTCACGCTCTCGCGTTTGCTTCTGGCTTGTGCCAGTTATGCCGGAAGTTCTGAATGAGATGGCAGTATTTGACTAGGAACTCTATCTTTTCTGTGCCTTGAAGTCATTGTAACGACCTAAGTTTTTCAAAACTTTTTGAACACTGCGGTGAAAACGAAGAGGAAGGAATTCCTCGGGATTTGCAAAACTTTGATCAATTGAGAGAAAGAGAGGCGTGCTAAGCCCTTAATGAATGAAATCATGCTTGTTAGCGTGAGTACTGAGAAGGACCCTGGCTTGATCCAGACTGGTTTCACACTATCTTCAGCGCGAGCGATTTGTCGCTTTCTTAAAAATTTTCAAAAACAAAATGTTTTGCGCGGTCCTGCGAAGACCTGTGTGGAATCGCTCTTGAGATTGTGTGGCCTAGGATCGCTCTCAGCCTCGAGACTCAACCCCTTTGCTTCCAAACCTTGAACTTGAATTCAGAATGTTCAACGGTCAACTACAATGTGAGGCCTGTGTGGCCAGATTTGAAGCAGCCCTCGAACGAGAGGCCAGGAAAGTCAGATCAAGAAGATCAGACCTCATCAGAAGAAGCTTGCGAAGCTAGAACAGAAACACCCCTCGAACTAGGGGCGAAAATGTCTGATGTGCTCAAAGAGCCGAAGATGGATCCTTCTGCAAATCGATACAACAGCCACTCTCTTGGATACGGATGGCTTCGAGATCCTAAAACCATTTGGCATGGACTTGTTACACTTTTACCCTTTGAGAGGCTCGCTGGGCCGAAAACCCAAAAAGGGTGACCTAGGCAAAAGTTAGAGCAAGAAAAGATATATACAAAAAGCAAAAAAGAAAAAAAGAAGAAAAGAGAAAAAGAAGAAAAGCAAAAAAAGGAAAAAAAAAAGAAGAAAAGAGAAAAAAAAAGAGAAAAAAAAAAGAGAAGAAAAGAAATGAAAAAGAAAGAAGAACAAAGCTCACAAGGTCGAAAACCCGCGACGGGCGCCTTGGCAAAAGTTAGAGCCTAAAAAGGAGAGGTTAATAGCCGAGCGTACCTTAACCCTGAACTACGTAAGGCTTGATTCCCATCTTTGGGATACGTAGGCAACTTCATCCTGAAGTCCAGCCGTAAAACACTTCAATTTGATTGTGTCTATGCAATGGTTTTGGTCATCTTTGTCTTCTCTGTATCTGAGGATTTGGTTGTGTTTGTCACTCTGAGGACTGACTACAATGCGCCGCGGTGCTATCCAAACAAGGGGCAACTTTCTGTTGCCATTCAATGTGCTGCGGCGTCATTCAAACAAGGGGCAACTTTCCGTTGCCATGCAGCTCTCTTCAAGCAAGGGGCAATTTTCCTTCGGATCTGAGGTTGTGCATCTCGAGAGTGGGTTCTATGCTCGTTGAGCAGTGGCCGTTTGCAAAAATAGTTTTTGAGAATTTTTACTGAGGTTGACTAATTCTCTCGAAAATTATCCCATTTTTCTAAAACTGGACCATTTCTTGGACCCAAAAAAGGAAAATTTTCAGTGCTCATAGCCTGACTTGCCTGATTTCAAATCAAAAAGTTGAACAAGCATGTTAATCTAACTCTCATTTTGGTCAAATTTTTTTTAGGAGAAAATCAAAACAAAAAATGGTCAAAATAATGAACTAGGGGCACAGTTGAGTCAGGTGTTCTGTCTTTTCCCCTTTGTCAAAATACTTGCTAGAAAGGGCACTCTACTTGCCGGAAAGGGCACCGTATTCGCCAGAAAAGGGCACAACAAAGGGCTGAAAGCTCTCTCACCCTCCAAACAACGAGGTATCAAGCCAAGTGCGAAGCACGAGCTGAAATGGGGCAAGATATTCCACTTCATCATCTGGACAGATCTTATCACGTCCAAACTCCCCAGCAAAGTATCATCAACCGATGTTAGCTGCAGATTTGCTACACGCCCAGTTATAGCGCAACCCTTCTATGGGGGGAATTCACTAGCTGTGAGCGGAAGAAAGAGAATCTAGCAGCATGCTAGGGGCAAGAGCCCGCCACTTCCTGTTTATCCATCAACCACCCAGGGGAGGGATAAAAAATGAGAGATTAAATAATAGCGAGATGTGCGATGAGAGAAAAAGTGAGAAAAGGGTTTTGACAGAAAAGCCAAGCCTGAGGGTCGAGTGATGTGAGAATCACAAATGAGTAAGGGTGGGAAGCAATACCCGGAGAAACTGGCTCCTCGCGAACTGAGAGGTCTCTTATCTTTGTAACACGTCTGTGTGTCGTGTCTCTTGTTTTTTGTTTGTCTCGATTCTTGTTTTGAGTCGTTTCGAGTGTTACTCGATGTGTCTAGGTTGTGTGCCTTTTATTTCCTTGTTGAGTCGTTTTGTTGTGTTCAGTCGTAGGCTCAATACCTCGTCGAAAACTCATCTCTCAATTTCGAGAATAAAATCGCTTTGTGCTCCGAGTGCCGTGCCGTTCTCCACATTTGTGCAAAACAGAATTTATTCTTTCATAAAACCGCAGGGTTCAACCCAGGTCATGAGAGAACAGTAGAACCAGGACCTATCTGAAGCTATAATGGTTCCGGACTGCAAAGCAAAAGCAAAAGAGGAAAATGTCGGGCATCTGAGTTTGCTCCAACTTCAGTAAGTTCCGAGATTGCATCCCGTGTGTACCTCTTCAGGTCTTGCCAATGCTCCGAAGTATGAGTGTGCCTCTACCTCAAGCTCAAGATCAAGTCTGCCTCAAGCCAGAATGGCGATCAGAAGTGCTCTCCTCGAGTACCGTTTCGTGCCAGGGACATCTTGGCCGTGTTTGCAATGAGTTCCTAGGAGACCAACTGCGACGGTGGAAACTAGAGTTCGAATGGCCGTGGCCTAGAACCCAAAGGTTTGGGATTTCCGAGACTAAAGTCTGGTTTAAATACCCAGAGGCGTGTCCTCGGCTTGAAATCTGTATGGAAGCCCCATAGGTTGAGATAGCGTGTATGCACCTCAATTCTGGATACTGAACCAACCTAGTCTGTCACCCCGTTAGAGAATAGGGAAAGTTGTGAATTTGATCAGGAAGAAAGGCAGCATCCAAAGTGTTCTACGTGTAGAACCCTTGTCAGCATTCCAGAGCCTTTGTACTGTGAGTTGAAGGTAAAGTGTTCGAAGAGCACGAGGGGAGATCCCCGTCAGAGAAGAGCGGTTCACCGCTACTCACCTCATGAGGTGCTTTCTAAAACGCCGCTTTGTCCATTTATTGCTTTCCTTAAGCATCATGCATTGTAATGCATTGTACCTGTCAAGTTTCTTTCTCAGTCATGCACGATATTGTATGTACGGTTCATTCAAGAAGTTCCGTTTGAGATCATTTATTAGTGTATCAATCACACTTCATTCATTTTGTGTATCTATCACACACATTATCATTTTGTGTATCTATCATGCATATATTCACTTTAGTGTATCAATCACACTTCATTCAGTTAGTGTATCAATCACACTTCATTCATTTTGTATATCTATCATACTAGTTCACTAAGTGCATCTATCACACTTCGTGTTCACATTCAGTATATCTATCATACTTTGTTCACATAGTGCATCTATCACACCTTGTGTTCACTTTTAGTGTATCAATCACACTCTGTTCACGTAGTGCATCTATCACACTTTGTGTTCGCTTTTAGTATATCCATCATACTTGTTCACTAAGTGCATTTATCACACTTCGTGTTCACATTCAGTATATCTATCATACTCTGTTCACATAGTGCATCTATCACACTTTGTGTTCACTTTTAGTGTATCAATCACACTCTGTTCACATAGTGCATCTATCACACTTTGTGTTCACTTTTAGTGTATCAATCACACTCTGTTCACATAGTGCATCTATCACCCTTTGTGTTCGCTTTTAGTATATCCATTATACTTGTTCATTAAGTGCATCTATCACACTTCGTGTTCACATTCAGTATATCTATCATACTCTGTTCACATAGTGCATCTATCACACTTTGTGTTCACCTTTAGTGTATCCATCACACCTGTTCACTAAGTGCATCTATCACACTTCGTGTTCACATTCAGTATATCTATCATACTTGTTCACTAAGTGCATCTATCACACTTCGTGTTCACCTTTAGTATATCCATCATACTTGTTCACTAAGTGCATCTATCACACTTCGTGTTCACCTTTAGTGTATCTATCATACTTGTTTACTAAGTGCATCTATCACACTTCGTGTTCACATTCAGTATATCTATCATACTTGTTCACTAGGTGCATCTATCACACTTCGTGTTCACATTCAGTATATCAATCATACTTTGTTCACTAAGTGCATCTATCACACTTCGTGTTCACCTTTAGTATATCCATCATACTTGTTCACTAAGTGCATCTATCACACTTCGTGTTCACCTTTAGTATATCTATCATACTTTGTTCACTAAGTGTATGTATCACACTTCGTGTTCACCTTTAGTATATCTATCATACTTGTTCACTAAGTGCATCTATTACACTTCGTGTTCACCTTTAGTATATCAATCATACTTTGTTCACTAAGTGCATCTATCACACTTTGTGTTCTCCTTTAGTGTATCCATCACACTTGTTCACTAAGTGCATCTATCACACTTTGTGTTCACCTTTAGTGTATCCATCACACTTTGCTCACTTCACCCTTTGTATATCAATTACACTTTGCTCAAATAGTGTATCTATCACACACTCGCTTTGCCTACTTTGTGTATCAATCACACGCGCTCGCTTTGTGTATCAATCACACACGCTCACACTATGCCTACTTTGTGTATCAATCACACGCGTTCGCTCTGTGCATCAATTACACACTCTCGCTTTATGTATCTGTCATACTTGCTCGCTTAGTGCATCTATCACACTTTGTGCTCACGTTTTTGTGTATCAATCACACGTTCGCTTTGTGTATCTATCACATATGCACACTGTATTTGCAGTGAAAATTGCAGTAATTTTCTTACATCCTTTCTACATGAGGTATAGTTTGGTTCGAGTTTACTTGCTTGCCTAGCATTCGCTTAAAATGTTGCATTTATTTCGCATAATTGCTTCATTACAGCTCTCTTTGCATGATCATGAATGATGTCCGGCTTCGCGTAGCGTATAAGTCCAATTTTCAAACCGGCTTCGCGTAGCGTATAAGTCCAATTTTCAAACCGGCTTCGCGTAACGTATAAGTCCAATTTTCAAACCGGCTTCGCGTAGCGTATAAGTCCAATCTTCAAACCGGCTTCGCGTAGCGTATAAGTCTAATTATCAAACCGGCTTCGCGTAGCGTATAAGTCCAATTTTCAAACTGGCTTCGCGTAGCGTATAAGTCCAATTTTCAAACCGGCTTCGCGTAGCGTATAAGTCCAATCTTCAAACCGGCTTCGCGTAGCGTATAAGTCCAATCTTCAAACCGGCTTCGCGTAGCGTATAAGTCCAATTATCAAACCGGCTTCGCGTAGCGTATAAGTCCAATCTTCAAACCGACTTCGCGTAGCGTATAAGTCCAATCTTCAAACCGGCTTCGCGTAGCGTATAAGTCCAATTATCAAAATCTTCCTGCATATCATTTTGCATCCTGCCCCTGAACTACGCTGGTTTGATTCCTCGCAAAAGGGATACGTAGGCAGCCTGCAGGCGCAACCATTTATTTATCTGTACTTTGTTTGTTTGTCCAAGTCTTCGGCCTTATCAAAAATGTGTCATCTCTGGGCTTTGACACTCATTCCCGTCACTTCTTGACTTCCGAGTTCTGTCAAAGAGGGGCAACTGTAGACACCCCATTTTTGACCGCCCTTAAGACTTGGACGTGACTGATGGTTTACCTGGTGGAGAAAGGTGTGCAGGGGAAATGATCAGTTTCTTCGGCAAGGAGAGAGTCAAATCTCAACTCCATACCCCTTTTTGGACCAAAACGATCTTGATCAAAAGATTTTAGACCTTAAAACCCTCTCTTTCAAAACATTTTTGAAATAAAGTTTTTACGATGTTCCGACGCTCGCATTTCGTTAAATGTTGCGCTTTTCGGTAAACTGAGAAAGGACAAAGTGGAAATGAATGAAAGAGAGATGAAATCTTTGAAAAATCTTTCAAAACACCTTACTTAGGGGTTTGGAGTTGAAGAAAAGAGGAGAAGAGGGAAGAAATCCAGTTGGGGGAAAAAATGGGCATGAACCGTTAAGAAAGAGTCGAGCAGCCCTCGCCAAATCGGGCCTATTCATTTGCATACTTGGAATCAAGCTATGAGGCCACCACCGTTGGAAATAATACTTCCGGGGCTTCATTTTGCACTCAAGAATCTCCTAAATCCAATTCTGGACGGGGGAGATATAGTTGATTGAAGTAGGGCATCACTCCGGTTGGGACTGAATCTGCGCAGCTTCACGGAAACTGGCATAACTTTTTCCACAGGAGGAATTTTAATGCAAGGTTGGCGCCATTGGAAAGCTAACTTCCGGGGCTTCAATTTGGATACTTGAATGACAACCATTGGACTTCCCAATCATCCACCGGCCACCTTTCTTTCCGGAAGCCCATTTTTTTTTGTCCTAAAAGTAGCAGGCCGGCCACCTAGCTGGTGAAATGACTTTTTTGCCCTTTTTAGCTCGCCGGCCATAACCCCCTCCCCAAGTGTGTCCTAGAAGTGAATTTTGTTTTCCTCTAGGCCTTATGTCCGAGGGTTTGGCCTTTTCGGGGGAAAATTGAATTTAAATCTCCCCCCCATTTTCCCCCTCTTTTCCACCCATTTTCCTATAAAACTAGCCCCTCCCCTTCAGTTTTAAGGGTGAGAACATTTGGTTTAAGGCTCCTACATCCAATCTTTCCCTCTCTATATTCCAAGCATCAAGAACCCTTTATTCTTGGACCATTTCCACTCCATCTCTAAGCCAACCAATCCATACCCCATACCAGCAGTTTGGAGGCCATTTCCAGAGGCAAGGAGCACCTTTTCTCAAGCCAAGAGGCTGCTAGAGTTTAGTCTTCAAGGGTGAGTCCCTATTTTCCCTCTTTTGTGCTTTGTTTTGCTTAATATATTAGCCATACTTGCTTGCATATTTGGGCTCCGACCCTAACTGAAAATAGTCATGTTTTGAGGTCTTTTTCATGTTTGTTTTAGGGTCCTTCCATGTTTAAGGTCTCTAACTACCACTTGCTTCTTTACCTCTCTTGTATGCCTCTTTCTTGCATAGTATTTTAGGCCTATTTGTAAACTGTTTTGAGCTTGGTTGTAAACTTAAAAGTGGCTTATTTTGAGCCCTTCTTCAACATTGTTGAAGGGCTCTTCACTGTTTGAGGCTTCTATATATCACTTGCCTCTTTATTCCTCTTTTGACCTTATTTTTTCATGCTTTGTTAGCCCCTTGTGCTTATATTTTTGGGCTCTGGTTCGAACTGTAAATAGCCTTATTTTGACCCCCTCTTCATATTTGATCAAGGGTCTTTTGTTATTTGAGGCTTCCTTTTTACTCTTTGTGTTTAAACCTCTTTTTATGCCTTATTTTGTATAGTATTTTGAGCTTGCTTGTGCACTGTTTTGGGCTTGGTCATAAACTGTAAAATACCATGTTTTGGGCCCCTCTTCAACTTTGTTGAAGGGCCCTCCTCTGTTTGAGGCCAGAAACTATCACTTGCTTCTTTGTCTCTCTTTTGGCCCATTTCTTGCATAATAGTTTAGCCATACTTGTGTTTGTTTTTGTGGCTTGTTGTAAGCTGTGAGTTGCCTCATTTTGAGCCCCTCTTCAACTTTGTTGTAGGGCTCTTGGCCATTTAGAGCCAGAATCTGTTACTTGCTTCATTATCTCTCTTTCGGGATCCATTTTTGCATGTTAGCTTAGCCCTACTTGTGTTCACTGTTTGGCCTTATTTGAAACTGTAAATATGCTTGTTTTGGGGCTGCCTTGATTCTGTCTTCACACTTCATGTTTAAATAATGCATGCTTTGCATAGCCATAGGTCATTCCATGTACCTAATTTCATGTTTTGGGTCTCATTCCATGCATCGGGTGCCATGTTTCTATGATTCGGGGCTGTTTTGCATCATATTTTGCTACTGAAATTTGCATGTTTGTATGCCATATTCCATGCCTTGCCATGCTTTATTAGAGTGGCATTCGTGCCTTAGGTTCGGTCCTCGATTTGCGTGCATGTATGCACGCATTTCGAGTGTCTAATTTTCATCTTATGCCCTCCTATGTAAGTGTGGCTGAGGTCCACTTGTGTTGGTGTAAATCCATTGTGCATTGTGTATGCCATTTCATTCCATAGCATTGTGTATGCTAGGTTGTATGTTAGCGCATTGTGTATACCATGTTACCTCGTGCATCGTGTATGCCATTTCATAGCATTGTGTATGTTAGGTTGTATCTTAGTTGCATTCATGCATGTCATGCATATTGCATTGTGTTTGGGATAGGAGTTAGCCCGAGCACGGGAAACGAGGGACGTTTCGTACTTCGAGTGACGGAACGTGTCTCAATTCCTAGTCACCGACACTCCGGATTATCCATGATGGAGTTTAGGTTTTGTTGTGTTTTCATGTGCATTCATCCCATATTGAGTTGTGCAATTCGACTCCTCGGCCATCATGCATTGAGATGCGTGATTGGTGGCACGAGGATCGAGACATGCATACATATGTGAAAATACATTGTTATGCCCCTTTCCTACTCTCTGTTGTAGTAAATTAAGAATCAACAGTCTTTCGGGGCTTGGCGCGCTTTCCAAGAATGATTGCAAAACAGAGGCTAATTGGGGCATCCCAGTGGATTTCCGCGCAAGGTAGCCCAAACATACATTATTCATCAGAGTTGAGGCAGTCCCTGGCTTGCATGCCAGTTTAATGCTTTCCTAGTTAAATTTGTTATTTAATTTGGGTTTTGTACATATTTGGATTGTATTATTTATTTGGACTGTACTATTTATTTGGGACTGTATATTATTTTATTCGGACCCTCTGTGCGAGGGCATAATTGTAATAAGTGTGCGTGCGTGTGATGTATGTCTTCCAACCCCACATGTTTCTCTCCTTTTTATTTACTCGCTTATGATGGTTAGATTAGGACATGTTTCAATTAGCATACAGTATGATAGCATGTTGCATTCATTCATCTGTTTTGCATGCACCGGGCTCGGCGCACCATACTAACTGCATCTGTATTTCAATTCCAAATTGAATACTTGTTAACCGTTGTATCTCATATGCCATGTTTAGAATAGCCGAGCCTGCTATAGTTGCATTTTTGCATGTGTTGCATTAGGCATTTCTGTATAGTTAGGATCATGCATCGATTTCTAATTAGCTTCTGTTTTGGCTTGGAGTACTCGGTAAGTTTTATGCTTTAGCATCCTTGCATGCGTGTGAGTGGCTGCCATGAATAGCATGCTTACCATGAGGCTATTTGCTTATATGATATACCTGCTTGAATGCCTATGGGTGAAGGTTGGGTTAGTTGGATTGGAAAAAATCATTGACTGTGAGTTTTAAGCCCACTAGATAGTGGCAAAACCATGTTTTCTAAGACCACCCGAGGGTGGCAAAATTTGCATTTTAAGCCTACTTGCGAGTAGCAAACCATCTTTCAAAAACAAACATGAAGTGTTTTGTTCCAATTCAGGCGACCCGGTCTATACTTGTATGCTGGGCGCATCTGTAACAAGCCCGCGAGGGACCTCGGCTATAGTTCGGACTCCCCTTTTTTGTTTGTTGCGGTTCTTAATCTGAACCAAAGAGTCCAACTCTGGCAAATCGTTTTGAGAAAAACAGATTTTGAAAAGAAGTGCCAAACATGGACTGTTTTGCCAGATACAGAGTCGCCACCTAAATATTTTTTTAAAATGGGAAATTTAGGAAACCCTGACTCGGTGCCCAAGGCCACGTGTCCGTCATCACCAAAGTTGTCTTGGCTCGGGAGCTTGGGTACGATCGGGGAAGGTCAGCTATGAGCACCCCCTTTCGCCCGGTCCGAAGACCGGCCTCTACTAACTATGATATCCGATTTTGAAAACGTTATGTGTTCTTATTCCAGTTATTAGCCTAGAATTACTATGTTATGCGCACAGCAAACAAGTATAGACTAGATTGCCTAATTTGGAAACAAGCATTGCATATCCGTTTGTTTTGAAAAGCGCTTTGGAATTTGCTACTCGCAAGTAGGCTAAAACACGGATTTCAACGAGTTTTTCCAACTCAAACAATCCAACCTTCACCCACAGGCAATCAAGCAGTTTATCTCATATAAGCACTTAGCCACATGGTAATCATGCTGTTATGTTGACATTCACACGCATGCGAGATGCTAAAGCATAACTACTTACATAGTACTCCAAGCCAAAACAGAAACTAGTTAGTAAACATATGCATGATCCTAGTTCATGTTAAGATGGCTAATGCAATACAGGCAAAATGTAGCTAGAATAGGCTCGGCTAATCTAAACATGGCATATGATGATGCTACAACTAACACGTATTCAACTTGGAATTGAAATACAATGCAGTTAGTATGATGCGCCGAGCCTGGTGCATGCAAGACAAATGTATGGATGCACGCATGCACAGCATAAGGTATGCTAATTTAAATATGCCCTAATACTAACCATCAAAAGCAGGTAAGTAAAAGGGAGAAAGAAGTGGGGGTTGGAAGACATGCACACACGCACCCACTCGCTCGGAGGGACCAAAAGAATAATACAAATTAATTAACTACGCAAGCTAATTAAATATTACAAATTGCCTAATTAGTTAACAACTAACTAAACTAGGAAAAACAATAAACCGCCTCGGGAGGAGAGTCTGATGCAACGCATGCTCGGGTCCTGCTCGGAATTGCACTGCCATGCATAGACTGCCTCTGTTTTCCCTGCTCTGCCCTTCTGAAGACTGCCAAAGTCTCAGAGATGCTTCTTCAGATGCTAGGGATCACTATCGGCTGAGCAGAATGGCCACCGGGAATAAATTGTTGTCATCGGCACAAGATGCATCCATCGGCTGATGATATGCTGCCGGTCGGCACTGAATACTGCCGGTCGGCAAAGAATGCCTGCAGAACCTGCAACTCACAGCAGCAGAGGGCAGAACTTGCATGGCAACACAATTCAAGCAATGTATGCACCAATCATGCCCCTTATCATGTTTGTGACTCAAAGGGGCATGTGCCTCGATTCTCGGACCATCAATCACGCATTTCCATGCATGATGGCCCAAAGAACCAAGTTGTGCACATTGATTTCAAATGCAATGCAAACAATCAAACGAACTAAGGCCCAATTCCTATCACCAAGTCAAGGAACAAGGCATGCATGCAAGATGCAATGCAACCTAGGCATGCAAGCTAAGGATGCAACATGGCATGGCAAGACACTTATGCAAGCATACAAGCAAACATGAGGCAATGCAAACTAATGAAAAGATGGGCTTAAACATGATTTAGGCAGCTCTAAATAGGCCTAAAACAGTGGCCAAAGTGCTCAAGAATGAAGGCTAAACACACATGCACATAAGCACATGTTGTGGTCTAAACCTTAAGCATTAAACTAGCAACTTTCAAGCGCATTTAAAAGAGGTTATCATGGACAATTAGCATGCAACACAAGCTCTGAAAATCATGTTAAAACATGGTGCCAAACCAACTTAAACAAGACAAGCATAAGCATGCAAACAGTCCAAATTCTTGAAGCAAGTCAAGAAGGCTTAAACCATGGCTAAGCCGACCGAGCCCCATGAGGCCAAGAAGGCTTAAAACAAGTTCAAGGCAGTCCTTGAGCATGCCAAGGGGACCCTTAGATGGCATCTAAGTGGCTCAAATTCAAAAGCATGCATGATGGCTAAAACATGGAGCATACAACACAAGCTTTCAAAGCTTCAAAGAGGCATCCAAGGCAAGCATATGAGCATGTCAAAGGGACTGAAATGACATGCTAAGTGGTTCCAAACCACTAAATTAATGCAAGCAATGCATGCTACACATTCACCTACTTGAAGCATACAAGCCATAATACAAAGGAGCTATATAATGCATGCCAAGATCGACTCAAACAAACATGGACAGACCTAAAACATGGCAAAGTAAGCACAAAACCTTCACAAGGCTAAACCTAAAACATGCTAGAACAAAGGCTAACCACCTAAGGCATATTAAGGCAATAACAAGGCATTACATGGTAGGTATGCTAAGCATGCATGGTGTACCAAAACCAACACACAACAAGGTTATATCATGGCATAATAAGCATGGAAAACAGCCAAGACATGATCAATACACACTCTAACATGATGCTCCCTCAAGAGGCCAAAAGGGTCCCTTTCAAGGACAACAAGGAGAGGGGGTGGCCCTCCCCTTTTGGAGACTTCAAGGCACCATCTCCACCACTGAAATCCCTCAAGATTTCAGTGGTGAAGAGGCCCAAACACCAAAGTCTCGAAACTTGCACAAAAATAGCACAAAAGGGAGCCTTACAAGGCTTAGGAGGGGTCAAACAAACCCAAACCACAAAACACTCTTAATAAACAATCAAGAGGGCTAAAAAACAGAACTTTTTTGTATTATACTCTAAGCACAAAAATAGCTCTAAGACAGGTAGAAAAGCAATGCAAAAATGGAGAATAAAAGGGAAGTTTCTCACCCTTGTAGATCACCTTCACAAATGATACTCCAACAGCCCTCCTTGGCTTGAATCCAACTCCAAAACACCAAAACCAGCCCCTTAGAACCTCAGTAGCCAAAGGAAGGTGAAGCACTAGGTGTTTGTGTGCAATAGTATGGACTAAAACACCTAGAACACAAAGAGAGAAAAAGAGAGATAGGAAATATGTATGAACCCTAACCCTAAAACCAGAGCTTCTCTCTGTGTTTTTCTCTCCAAGATTCTCCTCACCTCTATGCCAAGAGAAGAGACCCCTCTCTTATAGGCAACCAACTTGTAAAGCTTATACAACAAGCTTACAAGGAGGGCATCCCTCCATACACGTGTATGGAGGGGAACCAAATGCCACACAGCTGTCCTAAAATATCTGCAAAAGCAGATGAACAGTAGTCGGCTGGCCAAAAATGTCATTTTGACAAAAATGACTGCCGACCGGCAACAAAGAGTGCTGACCGGACACAAACATTGCCGTTGGCAACAAAAACCAGCCGGTGGCCTCTAGCCACTGCCGGTGGTGTGTGGGGATGCCTCACAAGGCATTCCCTGCCCCTCCAAGGCAAAACACAAGTGTTTAGTGCAAAACCAGACACAAAACGGTCGAGTTCGGAGATCCTGAGGCAGGGCGCGTAGCCGAGACCTCCGGGAACTCCAAACGAACACAAACATGGATAATCACCGAGTGTTCAAACGGTGACGTCCAAGTCTTGAGGACGGTCAAAAATGGGGTGTCTACAGTTGCCCCTCTTTGACAGAACTCGAAAGTCATAACAATGACGAGAGTGAATGTCAAAGCCCAGAGACGACCCATTTTTGACAAGGCCGAAGACTTGGACAAACATGCAAGACAAACAAGGTATGCGCCCGAAGGCAGGGGCAAAATGCAACTGAAAATGCAAGAAGCCGAGCATAACTTATGATCATGCAAAGAAAGCTGTAACGAAGCACACATGCAACAGTTTTAAGCTAGCATACACCAGGCTACACTACAATGCAGAAAGGATGTAAGAGAATTATGTAATTCTCTATAGGTCTCACGCGGAGGATACAATACCTGTGCGGCTCGTCCGGTTGCATCGGCCTCAAATGAACCGTACATACAATATCGTGCCTGAAAAGAAAACAAACTTAACAGGTACAATGTCGTTAGCAACATGCATGACAATGCAAATGAAAGCAAGACAACGCAGGTCGCAAGGAATGTAAGACAATGCAAATGAGGAACGCATGCCAATGCAAATGACGACACGCATGCCAACGAAAATGTGACACGCATGCCAATGGAAATGAGGCACACATGCCGATGAAGAAGATGGGGCACACCTGCCAATGGAAATGAGACACGCATGCCGATGAAAGTGAGGCACACATGCCGATGAAAATGAGGCACACGTGCCAATGCAAATAAGGCACACGTGCCAATGAAAATGAGGCACACGTGCCAATGCAAATGAGGCACACCTGCCAATGAGAATGAGGCACACGTGCCAATGCAAATGAGGCACACCTGCCAATGAGAATGAGGCACACGTGCCAATGCGAATGAGGCACACGTGCCAATGCGAATGAGGCACACGTGCCAATGAGAATGAGGCACACGTGCCAATGCAAATGAGGCACACGTGCCAATGAGAATGAGGCACACGTGCCAATGCAAATGAGGCACACGTGCCAATGTAAATGAGGCACACGTGCCAATGCAAATGAGGCACACGTGCCAATGAGAATGAGGCACACGTGCCAATGCAAATGAGGCACACGTGCCAATGAGAATGAGGCACACGTGCCAATGAGAATGAGGCACACGTGCCAATGAAAATGAGGGATGATGCAAGTGTGATACGCATGCCTCATAAGATGCAAAATAATACAAATGAGACACGCATGCCTCATAAGATGCAAAATAATACCAATGAGACACGCATGCCTCATAGGAATGGAAAATGATACGAGTGTGACACGCATGCCACACGGAATGTAAAATGTAAATGAGACACGCATGCCTCAGGGAAATGCAAAATGATGCAAGTGTGACACGCATGCCACATGGAATGTAAAATGATGCAAACGGACTTAAATGCGTAACAACGCACGTGTTTCGGAATGCGTGACAATGCATGGTAAGGGAATGCACGACAACGCGAACTATGCGCGAGGCGACGTATGTATTGAAATACATGACAATGCTTGTAATAAAAATGCAATGACAATGCATGAGAGATGTGCATGACAATGCAAGGGGTGCGTGTTACGACGCATGTAGTATGTGCATAACAATGCAACTGTGAGGCGCATGAAAGCGCGATGTAATGCACCGAAATAGTGCGCTGAACGCGTGCAACGCACACGGGGCAACTTTTGAATCTTGTAAAAGGCAAAAAGGATACCAAAGGATACAACATTGTATGAGTTGGAGTGCTACGCACAGAAGACGTGGTCCGAGGTCAAAACGGAGGCCGGTTGAGCGTGGGAGATACACTTTCTTGCACTTTCTTGAGCTATGAAGACCAAAAACTACTCATATGGCCTAAACAAGGTTGTGGGAACACCACCGGCCGGGAGGGGAAGCCACCGGCTGTCCACCGGCTGAAAAATAATTTCATCGGCACAATATTCTGCCGGCCGGCACAAAATGTTGCCGACTGGCAAAAAGTTCCTGAGTCGGGGCAGATTCGACATTTCACCATGGGTGTTTTAAAATAGGGTTTCTAAACCCTATTTCTCACTTCCTCCTTAGCCGAAAAACACTCCCCTCTCTCTCTAGAGTGTTTTCCTCTCCTGTTTTCTCCGTTTCTTCGCGTTCTACGCCCGTTTCGTCGTCGGATTCACGATTTTCTTCGCGTTTCGGACGTTTTCAACCGAACAAATCTTTGTTTCGGTGCCTCTTTTGCCATTCCCACCTTTTTGGGGTTTGTTCCCCTCGCTTTCCTCTTGATTTCCGTACCCTTTTCACATCCCGACTTTTCCGACCATTTCCGACCCTCTCGGGGTTTGACTTTTCGATTGACTTTCCATATTCTAGCCCGGTTTTCCTCTCTCCAGCTATTCTCTCATCATTCTTGACATGGCGGATGACATTCCACGCGGTGGGACTCCCTCGGATCACGAGATGGATCCCGGGGTTGAGCTCCTACCTTTGAGTGAGCACCCGTTCGACCCGGCGACCTACCGGCCGGCGATTCACGTTCTGCCACCCGACGGACTGTGCCAGTTCAGGAGTTTTGACATGGCTTTGGATCCCGAGCTTCTGCTACGTGAGCCTGCCTCTCACCTATCCTTCGGTGCTTCTGAGGTAACATTCTCTCTCTGTTTCAATTTCTGCAATGTAGAACTTTTAACTGTCAACTGCCATAGCTGATTACACTCTTTAGTTGCTTTAGATTCGATACACTGATACACTGTATATTGTAGTTGATTGCAAATGCACTTGCAACTGATTATCTGTTTAAGACTCTGTAGACACCCCATTTTTGACCGACCTTAAGACTCAGACGTCACCGATCGAGCGCTCGGTTATGTTGCATATTGTGCTCGTTCAGAAGTCTCAGAGTCGCGGCCGTGAGCCCTGCCTTTGGACTTCCGAACCCTCTTCTGTGCCTTGCCTCGGTTTGCGAACCAGGCTCGGTTTTTCTCTGTTTTCTCTTCCTGAGGGGGGAGAGGTCCAGTAGACCATCTCTCAGTGGCCGTGGGCTACATTTCGTGGCCGTAGGCCATTTTGCCCATTTCGGAGCCCGGTTCCCGGTTTTCGGAGCCGTCAGGCCGTGTGCCTCGGTTCGGGACAGCCTAACCATCTCTGATTCCTCCGGTTCTTGGCATTTATCTCATTTACTCCCTTTCGAGGGACACTGGGGTCTTAGATACCCACTTCGTGGCCAAACGCCACTTTCGGTGCTTAACGGCCTATATTCGGGACCCCGAACTGCGTGTTTTGGCCCCCGAGCATTCGTTTCGCATCGGTTTTCGTTCGTTTTTGGCAGGTACCTCTGTTTTATCACCAGGAAGGTCACTGGAGAGTGGGAGGCTAGTAATTACCTCAGCAACCAGTTATATTCCATTTTCGCCCTCCGGCGCCCGTTTTTTCTCACTTCCGAGCTAATGTTGAACACCCTAGGGTCATTTTCTTCAAGCCCAAACCACATATTTGTGTTGTGCACACATGGGAGGACCCTAAAAACAGATGGCCGGCCAGTAACTCCAATTGAACCTTTTGAACCCCTCCTAAAAGTGGCTTGTTCTCTCTCCTATTTTACATTTTCCAAATTTGAACCACATGGTTGTGTTGAGGGGACCTGGGAGGACACCAATATCTGGTGGCCGGCCATTAAATCAATTTGAACCTTTTGAACCCTAGCCGACCGGCCATAGGGGGTGGCCGGCCGGCCACCTGCAGCAAAGGTACCTGGCCGGCCATACTCCCCTCAGTGCATACTTTACAGCTGTATAGCTGTTTGTCCCAAAAGATCTTTGTATCCGGGGGATATTTTGGAGGGAAGCACTTGGGTGCATTTCCCTCCACCTTTACACCCCTCTCTTGGTCCATATAAGGAGCCTCCCAGCTCTATCCCTAGGGTTAGAAAAACTTTCTTGGAGCATACACATACATATCCATCTCTATCTCTCTCATTCTTCTCAAGTTTGGTGCCATTTCTTGATCACTACCAAGCACCACCACCACCACTCCATTTCCAGCAGCAAGGGAAGGTTTTCCAGCAGCTAAGAAGCCACCAACTCAAGCCAAGAAGCAACAAAAGTATTGGTCTTCAAGGGTAAGCCATTTTCCCTCTTTTGTAGCACATTTTTGTATCACTTTTCTAGCCTTCTTGCTTACTGTTTTGGGCTCCGACCCTAACTGAAGTTAGGCATATTTTGAGCCCCTCTTCAACATTGAAGAAGGGCTCAACCTTGTTTGGGACTTTCTACTACTACTTGCCTCAATATCATCTTGTATGCCATTATTTTGCATGAAATTTCTAGCCTCTGTGTGATCTGTTTTCGAGCATAATGTAAACTGTGAGTGGGCCTATTTTGAGCCCCTCTTCAACATTGAAGAAGGGCTCAACCCTGTTTGGACCCCCTATCTTGCACTTACTTCATAATCTCTCATATTTACCATAAATTTGCATGCTTTTTCTAGCCTATGTGTGATCTGTTTTGGAGCATTTCATGAACTGAGATTGTGCTTATTTTGAGCCCCTCTTCAACATTGAAGAAGGGCTAAACACTGTTTTCATACTCCATGTGTCACTTGCTTTGAATCCATGTTTTACCCTTGTTTTTGCATGCTTTGCTAGCCCATTTTGCTTCTGTTTTTGGACCATGATCAGAACTGAAAGTGGTCATTTTTTGACCTTCTTAACATGTTTTATTAAGTGTCTTTTCTTATTTGATGAATGTTTGGGGTACCTCATGTTATAGCCTTTGTTGGCTTCAATCTTGCATGGCATTTCTAGCATGTTTGCATACTGTTTTTGGGGTTGTCATCTACTGTAAATGTGCATATTTTTGGCCCCTATTCAGTGTTGTAGAAGGGCATTTTTCTGTTTGGGCTTTGCATCTACCACTTGTTTCATAGCCTCTCTTGCGATGCCATTTTTGCATGCTATTTTTGCCCTATTTGTGATTGCTTTTTGGCCATGTTTTCTACTGTAAAAATGCTTGTCTTGGGGCTTCCTTGCTACTGTATTCTCATTCCATGTCCATATTGTGCATGCATTGCATAGCTATAGGCCATTTCGGGTGCCTAAATTCGTGTTTCGGGACCATTCCTCGCATTTGGTGTCATTTCGCCATCTTTCGGGACTGTTTCCCCCATAATTTCAGTGCTGAAATTCATTTGCATGTTTGCATATCCTATTCCATGCCATTTCATGCCTTAGGGCCATCGCCTCGGTTTGCGTACCCGTGTGCACGCATTTCGAGGCATCTCATTTTCATCTGACTGCCTCTTATGTGAGTGTGGCTGAGGTCCACTCATGTTAGTGTAAGTCCATTTTGCATTCTGTATGCCATTTTAGTCTCATTACATCGTGTATGCCATTGCCTCGGTTTGCGTGCCCGTATGCACGCATTTCGAGGCATCTCATTTTTTCATCTGATGGCTTCCTATGTGAGTGTGGCTGAGGCTCTCTCATGTTGGTGTAAGCCCAGTATTGCATTGCGTATGCCATTTCATCCGTAGCATTGTGTATGCCCGGTTATGTATTACCTCGTTTAGCGTGCATGCCATTCCATAACATTGTGTATGTTAGGATTGCATATTAGCTGCATTTCATGCATATCATGCATATTGCATCGTGTTTGGGATAGGGGTTAGCCCGGGCACGGGAAACGAGGCGCGTTTCGTACTCCGAGTAACGGAATGTGTCTCAATTCCCAAGTCACCGACGCTCCGGATTACCTGTGATGGAGTTAGGTTTTGTTGTAGCATTCATATGCATTCATTCTATATTGAGTTGTGCAATTTGGCTCCTCGGCCATCATGCATCGAGATGCGTGATTGATGGCACGAGGATCGAGGCATGCATATATCTGTGAAATACATTGCTATGTCCCTTTCCTGCTCTCTGTTGCAGCAAAATCCAGATCAGCAGTCTTCCGGGACTTGGCGCGTTTTTCAAGAAACATTGCAAAACAGAGGCTAATCGGGGCATCGCCGTGGATTTCCGCGCAAAGCAGCCCAAACATGTAGCATTCATCAGAATCAAGGCAGTCCCTGGCTTGCATGCCAGTTTACAGTTTTCTTAGTTAATTTGTTAATTAATTAGGAATTTGTACATTATTCGGACTGTAATATTTTGGACTGTATTATTTTTTCATTCGGACTGTATATTTATTCGGACCCTCTGTGCGAGGGCATAATTGTAATAAGTGTAGGTGAGTGTGATGTATGTCTTCCAACCCCACGTCTTTCTTCCCTTTTATTTACCCGCTTACGATGGTTCGATATAGGGCATATTTCGATTAGCATACAGTATGATAGCATGTTTGCATCATTCATCTGTTTTACACGCACCGGGCTCGGCGCATCATACAAACTGCATTTGTATTTCAATTCCAAATTGAATACGTGTTAGTTGTAGCATTCCATATGCCATGTTTAGAATAGCCGAGCCTGCTATAATTGCATCTTTGCATGTGTTGCATTAGGCATTTCTGTATACTTAGGATCATGCATGATTTCTAATGTAGTTTCTGTTTTGGCTTGGAGTACTCGGTGAGTTTTTATGCTTTAGCATCCTTGCATGCGTGTGAGTGTTGCCATGAATAGCATGCTTACCATGAGGCTATATGCTTATGTGATATAACTGCCCTGAATGCCTGTGGGTGAAGGTTGGATTATTTGGATTGGAACAAATCATTGACTGTTTGTTTTAAGCCCACTAGATAGTGGCAAAATCATTGTTTTCTAAGCCCACCCGAGGGTGGCAAATCCATGTCTTAGCCTACCTGTGGGCACACGTGCACACACACTGCACTAGCCTTGAACCACTCAACACACGGCACACACCGTATTCCACTGCAAACACCGGCACCCGATACCTGTTTGAATATGAAAATATGCACGCATGCCACATCTGCACTGAACCACTCAAACACGCTGACGCATCACACGTTGTAGTTCACTGTAAGCACACCGGCACCCAGTATCTGTTTGAATCTGAAAATATGCACGCATGCCACATTTGCACTGAACCACTCAAACACGCTGACGCATCACACGTTGTAGTTCACTGTAAGCACACCGGCACCTGGTATCTGTTTGAATCTGAAAATATGCACGCATGCCAAATTCGCACTGATTTTGACCGTTTCTTCAAAACTGTACATTTTATATTGCTTCGCAACTACTTGTTTGAAAGCAGGGAGATTCCCATACCATCCGCGGGTATGGGAACACTGTCGCTCGTGAGTGGTATGCCGAGCTTCCCGACGCAGTTCGCCATATTGTGGACCAGGCCGGCTTTGGCGCATTCTGCAAAGGACTCTTCAGGCTCACTACATGCAGACCTCTCCTCGCCGCTCTGGTGGAGAGGTGGTGGGACACCACCGGTTCATTTCATTTCTCTGCGACGGGGGACATGACGATGACCCCTTATGATTTCTCAATGCTCACAGGCATCGGGGTAGGGGGTGATCCGATCCCCTTTGATATAGATATGGATGAGTGGACCGCGGCTCAGATTTACTTGCTCGGCGAGCTGCCGCCTCTGGCACGTCCCGGCTTCGTCCGATATTCTTGGTTCGAGGTGCAGTTCAGGGTCTAGCCCACCCTTGTTGATGCAGCCCTGATGACTCCGGAGGCCGTGGAGAGATACGCACGCGGCTTCCTCATGTTCTTGTTTGGGACGACCATTTTCGCCGACCGGGCGAACACCGTGCCTCTCTGCCTGCTCAGCGCACTGGTGGACGTCAGGGATATCTTACGTTACGACTGGGGTGGTGCCGCTCTGGCCACTCTTTATGGATATATGAGCTCAGCTTCCCGCGGCAGCGGACAGTTGCTCGGGGGCTACTGGCGTGCCTGGGAGGTACATTTCCTTTTCTGCCTTTCATTTCTGTTCTACATTTTCTGTACTCTGCACACTGCACACACTGTAGTCTGCTTTATACTTGCTGTATACTGTACACACGGCACACACATACTCTGCTTTACACTTACTGTACACTGCTCACACTGTACACCCTGCACAATACACTGCACAACACACGGCTCTGCTATTTCTGCTTTTACTCTATATTCTGCTTTATCTGATAAAATGCACTGGTATTTACCTTGCAGTTGTGGGTTTACGCCTACTTTCCTAGGCTCGCTCCCGTACCGGAGACGGAGACTCCTCTGGTCGTCCATTTTTCGCATCGCTTTGACGGGAGATGCACCCGGAGGCCGCGAGAGACATTTAGCTTCTTCCGCTGCTTCTTCGACACCATCACCCCCGCAGAGGTATGTTTTACTTGCAGTTCATTTAAGCTTCGCCTTTCCACTGCATATTTCAATAACAGTAGATAACAAACTGTATTGCATTTTCAGATCACCTGGCAGCCTTGGGCTCCTTTGCTAGCCATGATGCGGGATCGGTTTGCCGATGCCGATGAGACCTCGCGTTTCCGGATTCTGTTGGAGGGCCCAGTCTGTCGGGCTTGGTACCTGGGTGAGCGTTTCTTGCGCCAGACCCTGGGTTTACCGGAGCAGATAGTTCCGATGCACCCTCCTGAGCATATGAGGGATACCGAGAGATTCACCGCCGAGCAGATGGCAGACTACACCCTTGGCTGGGAGGTGGACGGCTTCAGAGGCGAGGGCGATTACTCGGAGTACATCCGGACCTTCATCATACGACCTCTGAGCGGCGGCCGTCGAGCGGAGGGAGAGAGACCTACGGTGCCAGCGGCTGGAGCGGGAGCAGGGGCTGGAGAGGGGGTGTTGAGGAGAGCTCGTGTCCGTGGCAGGGGCGGAGTTCAGAGAGGGCGGGGGACCGGCTGGCCTGCTCTGCCCACTTCATTGACTTTCCGAGGGCAGGGTGGGGTGACCTATCAGATTCCTTTTGCTCCTCCGCCGGCTGATCACGAGTTTGTCGGTGTCCCCGACTTGCTTCCGGTATGTATTACTGCATTTTTGTACAGTCATTTCATTTCAGTTTATTTGTCATTCCACAGAATACTGATGTATCTGATACTTTTGCAGGCGTCTTCCGAGTACACCCGGCAGTCATTGGAGATGAATGCCTCCATGATGGGGATGCTACAGCAGACCTTCGACCTCCTGGCCCTTTACAGTATTCTGGTATGTTCTTTCTGACCACAGCCTCAAACCATACACAAACTGCTTTACATAATCTGATGCATAACACAACATCTGATAAACTGCTCACGGCATCCGATACACGACACTCACACACTGCACCCTGCACTGATTCACTGCTCACAGCATACATACACTGTATTCATACACCGTATTCTGTACTGATAAACTGCTCACGGCACCCATACACTGTACTCATACACTGCATTCTGTACTGATAAACTGCTCACGGCATCCACACATTGTACTCATACACTGCATTCTGTACTGATAAACTGCTCACGGTATTCTGATGCATTCGCCTTTCATGCTTTTTCAGCCTCCCTTCCAGATTCCTCCGGCGGGTGGTGCTCCGGCTGGACCTCCCATTTCTACCCGGGATGGCAAAGTATATCCCCGCACCAGAGGGGGGCGCACTCATGTCGGGAGCAGCTCGCGGGCTCCAGTTCCAGATGACGAGTCTGAGGCAGAGACAGAGGCGGAGGAGACCGGTGATGGCTCGGACTCGAGCTCAGAAGGCGATGCCCCTGGTGATGCTCCTGGTGATGATGCTCCTGGACCTTCCTCAAGGAAGAGGACTAGGACAGATTGATAGCCCCGGGGCCATTTTTGACATTTGATACAGATTTTTGCTGCTTTTTTTTTTTTTTTTTTTTTTTTTTTTTGCACTTTCCCCTTTTGTTAGTAGTTAGGGTACTTTGTGTAAAGATTATGAAGTGAAACAAACTTTTTGTCCGAAAGAGAGTGTTGTATCTGTACACTTCATACTTTGCACTGTATTGCATCATATTACACCTTAAATGTAAATGATCTTAATCTGTTGTCTGAAAAGTGAATACTTGTAATTTGAGCACTTGCACTATGATAATCGGATAACCAACCAACTAACAGCAAACAACTCATACAAACCACTACTCAAACTGAATAATACAGCCCATACTCTACTGGGGATTGATCTGCATACAGCCCATAACACAGCACTCGATTCATTCCGCACACAGCAAACCCTGAACAAACAGCCCCAATCTGACAAGACGGACCACAAAAGCTGACACGGTTGCAGTTGAAACACACTCGGATGTCCCAAATTTTCCTTTTCCTTCTCTTGCTTCGCACGAATGTAGAGAATGGCACAGCATTCTGAGCACAAACGATTTTCTGAAATAAAGAAGGGTTTTCAACCGGGGTATCGAGCCTACCACAGAACACAGCGGAGGGACTCAAACAAAGAAACAAAAGGCACACGACCTGAACACAACGAGACACACTCGGAAAAGACTCAAAGCCAAAATCGAGACCGACAAATCAAAAGACACGACACACGGACATGTTTACAAAAAGACCTCAAATCTCGAGGAGCCAATTCCTCTGGGTATTATTTCCCACCCTTTCTGATTTGTGATACTCACATCACTCGGCCCTCAGGCTCGGTTTTTCTCTCAAAACCCTCTTCTTACTTTTCTCTCAACTTACTCCTTTATATTCTTTAATCTCTCATTTTCAATCCCTTCCCAGAGCGGTTGATGGGTAAACGAGAGGTTGTGGGCTCATGCCCGATAAAGCGAGCTTGCAGCCACTTCTTCTGGTAGATAGGGTGCCTTTCTGGCGAGTATGTTGATGGGGGAAAGACAGAAGACCTGACTCAATTGTGCCCCTAGTTCGTCACTTTGACCATTCTTTGTTTTCTAAAACAATTTTGATCAAAATGAGAGTTGGATTAACATACTTGTTCGATTTTTTGATTCAAAATCATGCAAATCAGGCTGTGAGCACTGAAAATTCTCTTTTTCGGGTCCAAGAAGATGGTCCGGTTTTGGAAAATGAAATAGTTTTCGAGAAAATAGTCAACTTCAGTAAAAATTTTCAAAAACTATTTTTTTACAAACAATCGATGCTCGATGAGCACGGAACTTACCCTCAAGATGCGCAACCTCGGGTTGGAGACAAATTGCCCCTTGCTTAAAGGGGGATAAGGCAACGGAAAGTTGCCCCTGGTCTGGACTGCAACTCAGGGCAACTTATGGCATTGGATGGCAACGAAAAGTTGCCCCTTGTTTGGATGATGCCGCGGCACGTTGTAAGCCAGTCCTCGTTGATGACGATCGGACCCTCGGACGCGGAGGAGACGAAGACGGTTTGAATCAATATATGGACACAGTCACCTGGAAGGTGTTGGTGGTTGGATTTCAAGAGGGAGTTAATCACGTAGTTCCAGGTTGCTGCAATCGAGACATCAGATTCGGAGGAGGCACAAGTGATCAAAACCATGACATGGACTGAGACGCTATGGAAGTGTTGGGGGCTGGACTTCAGGATGAAGTTGCCTACGTATCCCAAACATGGGAATCAAGCCTTACGTAGTTCCAGTTAAGGTACACTCGGGTATTTTAACCTTCACTGTTTAGGCTCTAACTTTTGCCAAGGTGCCCAATGCGGGTTTTCGACCTTGCGAGCTATGTTTTTCTTTTTCTTTTTCTTTTCTTTTCTTTTCTTTTGCATTTTCATTTTTTATTTCTTTTGCTATTTTATTTTTTTGTTCTTTTTCCTCTCTTGCTTCTTTTTTTTGTCTCTTTTTTATTTCTTTTTTCTTTGCTCTAACTTTTGCCTGGGTCGCCCTTCCAGGTTTTCGGCCCAGCGAGCCTCTCAAAGGGTAAAAGTGTAGCAAGCCCATGCCAAATGGTTTTGAGATTGAAGCCTCTCTGTGTCCAGGAGAATAACTGTTGCGTTGATTTGTAGAAAGGTCCGTCATGGTTGCTTCACGAGCCTTGCCGGGTGGGATCTGATCTCCTTGATTTGCCTTTGATGCCTCTTGCTTGAGGGCTGCCCCAAAATGGGCCACACAGGCGTTTCATGGCACTGTTGAACGTTTTGAACGGATTCCAGTTTGCAACAGATAAATTGAATCTTGAGGCTGAGAGCGATCCTGGGCTGCACAATCTCAAGAGCGATTCCACACAGGTCTTCGCAAGACTGCGCGAAACATTTCGTTTTTGAAAGTTTTTAAGAAAGCGACAAATCGCTCGCGCAGAAGATAGTGTGGAACCAGTCTGGATCAAACCAGGATCCTTCTCAGTACTCACGCCGACAAGTATGACTTCATTCATTAAAAGCTTAGCATGCCTCTCTTTCTCTCAAAATGATCAAAATTTTGCAAAACCCAAGGAATTCCTTCCTCTTCGTTTTTATCACCGCAGTGTTCAAAAAGGGTTTTTATGAAAAGCTTAGGCCATTACAACGATGTTTAAGGCACAAGAGAGTAGGTGGTATGTACTGTCGTTCCATTCACATCCTCTGGCACAGCTGACTCAAATAACAACAAGTACGGAACGTGATAGCCACGGCTGTTTCATTCAGATTTGTTGGTATAACTGGCTCCTCGGCAGCAACAGACTCAAAAAGCAAAAACAACTAATTACAAGGTAAAACGGTGTTTGAGGCAACAACCCCGAAATCACCTGGCATCCTATACAAAGGGGACTGACTCGCTACAACAAGACAGACCCTGTAAGCAAAAAGACTGACTCAATACAGATAGACAGGCTCAAAACAAAACAAAAGACTGACTCGACACCCAAGTCAGAATTTACAAAACTAGCATTGGCAGATGCTCAAAAATGCATGCCAAACGCCACATCCAAAAATGCACCAGGCACTGCCTGCAGGCGGTTCACCTTCTGATTACATACTCGCAGTATCTGTGTCCTCAAAATCCAACAACTGGGTGGTGACGGACTTTGCTGAGGTGGGGGGGAGGATAACCTCGTTGTCAATCAAATCCTGTACCTCATGACGGAGGCGGAAGCAATTATCAGTGGCATGGCCGGTTTGCTGGTGGTACGCACAGTACAGAGCAGCATCATGAGTAGCAGGGAGATTCTTCGGTAGGGGTCGAGGCTCCAAGGGTTTAAGATGCCCCTTTTTGGCCAAAATCAAAAGTGCCCTAGACAAAGGCATGTAGAGAGGATGGAAGACCCTATGCCCTCGGGGCAGGTACTTTGGAGCCTGAGCACTCTTGCCAAATACACTAGCGAACGGGTCGGCAGGTGCGGCCTTCATTTTCTGATCATTCCCGGGTACAAGGTTGGGAGCGGGAAGAACTGTTTTGGCATGACGGGGCCTATCCCGGTTTTCTGATTGACTGGAACTGCCCTCAGCGGAGTGGGGAAAGCGTCCTCCACAGCTTTTGTCATGACTGCAGATATCTGTTGCTTGTTCATCCCCCCGGCTTTCATAGCCTCGACTGCCCACAGCAGCTGTTCGATAGGGTCGGCATCTGTCTTCATTTTATCTTTACCTCTGGCCTCGGCCTGATTGAGGGTTTGGGTTGATGTTGACACGTCATTGTTATAACTGGAGGCCATCTCCGGTTGACTAAGTTCAATAACAATTTGGCCCAACAGCGGGGGCTCCTGGGGTACAAAGCTCCCGGCGTACGGTGCAGCTGACGGTGAAGCTGACATCCCATAAGCGAGATCTGCCACAGACCTCTGGAGATCACCTATCATCCCCATTAGTTCAAATGTAGTAGGCTCACGAGCCTGATATAGCTGAGGGGCCCAGAGTGGGTGTGCAACCGGCGATCTGGGTGGATGTGGCATATCAACAGTAGTCTTGCTGTGTAGGGTGATTCCTTGATCCAACGTGGTCGTCATGACTACGATCTCTTCTGAATTCTGTGTCATGCTAAGTCCTACCTCAGCGAGGAGAAGGCACTAGCTGATCAATTGTCTGAATCTCTGAACTGAAACCGAAAATAAGCAGTATTTCAGCCCCAAACGGATCAAACACAGGTGTAGCCGAACAACTGCACTCTACTACTGATCACTGTTCCCCAGAATCACTATTTGAAACTGAACTGATACCCGCAGACAAAACTGATTCTTGACAACATTGATACTGGTGCCCTTAGGCCGGATACCCAATCTTGTAAACTGACATGCGCATTCCCCTGTAGAGATACACTCTAAAAGGCACATTGCAGGTAAAAGAGAGCCAAAACACCCCTATGCTGGGGTAGGGTTTCCCTGTCCTATTTTGTCAGGAGCTAGGGTTTCACTACGCATACAGCGGCTTCAAACAACCTATATCGGGTAAGCAAGCTGTCCTAGTTTGGAATGGTCACTATGGATTTAGATATGCACTAGGTCGAATGGTCAAAAAGGGTGCCCCGGTAAAACCGGGGTTTGTGTTCCCATACCGGCAGAGCCCGCAACCGGTCAGCCTTATGGTCATGCCTTGACAAGACAAGCCACCAGCAAACCGCTCAGGAATAGCAGATGGCCAACACGGTGTCCTAGGCGCACCAATGCACATGCAATGCAAAGAAACACATAAGTGTAGTCAAAACAGGACATCACGAGTTTGAGTCAAGCTCTCTAAACTCCCCAGCAGAGTCGCCAGAAACTGTAACAAGCCCGCGAGGGACCTCGGCTACAGTTCGGACTCCCCTTTTTTGTTTGTTGCGGTTCTTAATCTGAACCAAAGAGTCCAACTCTGGCAAATCGTTTTGAGAAAAACAGATTTTGAAAAGAAGTGCCAAACATGGACTGCTTTGCCAGATACAGAGTCGCCACCTAAATATTTTTTTAAAATGGGAAATTTAGGAAACCTTGACTCGGTGCCGAAGGCCACGTGTCCGTCATCACCAAAGTTGTCTTGGCTCGGGAGCTTGGGTACGATCGGGGAAGGTCAGCTATGAGCACCCCCTTTCGCCCGGTCCGAAGACCGGCCTCTACTAACTATGATATCCGATTTTGAAAACATTATGTGTTCTTATTCCAGTTATTAGCCTAGAATTATTATGTTATGCGCACAGCAAACAAGTATAGACTAGATTGCCTAATTTGGAAACAAGCATTGCATATCCGTTTGTTTTGAAAAGCGCTTTGGAATTTGCTACTCGCAAGTAGGCTAAAACACGGATTTCAACGAGTTTTTCCAACTCAAACAATCCAACCTTCACCCACAGGCAATCAAGGAGTTTATCTCATATAAGCACTTAGCCACATGGTAATCATGCTGTTATGTTGACATTCACACGCATGCGAGATGCTAAAGCATAACTACTTACATAGTACTCCAAGCCAAAACAGAAACTAGTTAGTAAACATATGCATGATCCTAGTTCATGTTAAGATGGCTAATGCAACACAGGCAAAATGTAGCTAGAATAGGCTCGGCTAATCTAAACATGGCATATGATGATGCTATAACTAACACGTATTCAACTTGGAATTGAAATACAATGCAGTTAGTATGATGCGCCGAGCCCGGTGCATGCAAGACAAATGTATGGATGCACGCATGCACAACATAAGGTATGCTAATTTAAATATGCCCTAATACTAACCATCAAAAGCAGGTAAGTAAAAGGGAGAAAGAAGTGGGGGTTGGAAGACATGCACACACACACCCACACTTATTACAAATTCGCCCTCGCTCGGAGGGACCAAAAGAATAATACAAATTAATTAACTACGCAAGCTAATTAAATATTACAAATTGCCTAATTAGTTAACAACTAACTAAACTAGGAAAAACAATAAACCGCCTCGGGAGGAGAGTCTGATGCAACGTATGCTCGGGTCCTGCTCGGAATTGCACTGCCATGCATAGACTGCTCTGTTTTCCCTGCTCTGCCCTTCTGAAGACTGCCAAAGTCTCAGAGATGCTTCTTCAGATGCCAGGGATCACTATCGGCTGAGCAGAATGGCCACCGGCAATAAATTGTTGTCATCGGCACAAGATGCATCCATCGGCTGATGATATGCTGCCGGTCGGCACTGAATACTGCCGGTCGGCAAAGAATGCCTGCAGAACCTGCAACTCACAGCAGCAGAGGGCAGAACTTGCATGGCAACACAATTCAAGCAATGTATGCACCAATCATGCCCCTTATCATGTTTGTGACTCAAAGGGGCATGTGCCTCGATTCTCGGACCATCAATCACGCATTTCCATGCATGATGGCCCAAAGAACCAAGTTGTGCACATTGATTTCAAATGCAATGCAAACAATCAAATGAACCAAGGCCCAATTCCTATCACCAAGTCAAGGAACAAGGCATGCATGCAAGATGCAATGCAACCTAGGCATGCAAGCTAAGGATGCAACATGGCATGGCAAGACATTTATGCAAGCATACAAGCAAACATGAGGCAATGCAAACTAATGAAAAGATGGGCTTAAACATGATTTAGGCAGCGCTAAATAGGCCTAAAACAGTGGCCAAAGTGCTCAAGAATGAAGGCTAAACACACATGCACATATGCACATGTTGTGGTCTAAACCTTAAGCATTAAACTAGCAACTTTCAAGCGCATTTAAAAGAGGCTATCATGGACAATTAGCATGCAACATAAGCTCTGAAAATCATGTTAAAACATGGTGCCAAACCAACTTAAACAAGACAAGCATAAGCATGCAAACAGTCCAAATTCTTGAAGCAAGTCAAGAAGGCTTAAACCATGGCTAAGCCGACCGAGCCCCATGAGGCCAAGAAGGCTTAAAACAAGTTCAAGGCAGTCCTTGAGCATGCCAAGGGGACCCTTAGATGGCATCTAAGTGGCTCAAATTCAAAAGCATGCATGATGGCTAAAACATGGAGCATACAACACAAGCTTTCAAAGCTTCAAAGACGCATCCAAGGCAAACATATGAGCCTGTCAAAGGGACTGAAATGACATGCTAAGTGGTTCCAAACCACTAAATTAATGCAAGCAATGCATGCTACACATTCACCTACTTGAAGCGTACAAGCCATAATACAAAGGAGCTATATAATGCATGCCAAGATCAACTCAAACAAACATGGACAGACCTAAAACATGGCAAAGTAAGTACAAAACCTTCACAAGGCTAAACCTAAAACATGCTAGAACAAAGGCTAACCACCTAAGGCATATTAAGGCAATAACAAGGCATTACATGGTAGGTATGCTAAGCATGCATGGTGTACCAAAACCAACACACAACAAGGTTATATCATGGCATAATAAGCATGGAAAATAGCCAAGACATGATCAATACACACTCTAACATGATGGTCCCTCAAGAGGCCAAAAGGGTCCCTTTCAAGGACAACAAGGAGAGGGGGTTGGCCCTCCCCTTTTGGAGATTTCAAGACACCATCTCCACCACTGAAATCCCTCAAGATTTCAGTGGTGAAGAGGCCCAAACACCAAAGTCTCGAAACTTGCACAAAAATAGCACAAAAGGGAGCCTTACAAGGCTTAGGAGGGGTCAAACAAACCCAAACCACAAAACACTCTTAATAAACAATCAAGAGGGCTAAAAAACAGAACTTTTTTGTATTATACTCTAAGCACAAAAACAGCTCTAAGACAGGTAGAAAAGCAATGCAAAAATGGGGAATAAAAGGGAAGTTTCTCACCCTTGTAGATCACCTTCACAAATGATGCTCCAACAGCCCTCCTTGGCTTGAATCCAACTCCAAAACACCAAAACCAGCCCCTTAGAACCTCAGTAGCCAAAGGAAGGTGAAGCACTAGGTGTTTGTGTGCAATAGTATGGACTAAAACACCTAGAACACAAAGAGAGAAAAAGAGAGATAGGAAATATGTATGAACCCTAACCCTAAAACCAGAGCTTCTCTCTGTGTTTTTCTCTCCAAGATTCTCCCCACCTCTATGCCAAGAGAAGAGACCCCTCTCTTATAGGCAACCAACTTGTAAAGCTTATACAACAAGCTTACAAGGAGGGCATCCCTCCATACACGTGTATGGAGGGGAACCAAATGCCACACAGCTGTCCTAAAATATCTGCAAAAGCAGATGAACAGTAGTCGGCTGGCCAAAAATGTCATTTTGACAAAAATGACTGCCGACCGGCAACAAAGAGTGCCGACCGGACACAAACATTGCCGTTGGCAACAAAAACCTGCCGGTGGCCTCTAGCCACTGCCGGTGGTGTGTGGGGATGCCTCACAAGGCATTCCCTGCCCCTCCAAGGCAAAACACAAGTGTTTGGTGCAAAACCAGACACAAAACGGTCGAGTTCGGAGATCCTGAGGCAGGGCGCGTAGCCGAGACCTCCGGGAACTCCAAACGAACACAAACATGGATAATCATTGAGTGTTCAAACGGTGACGTCCAAGTCTTGAGGACGGTCAAAAATGGGGTGTCTACAGTTGCCCCTCTTTGACAGAACTCGAAAGTCATAACAATGACGAGAGTGAATGTCAAAGCCCAGAGACGACCCATTTTTGACAAGGCCGAAGACTTGGACAAACATGCAAGACAAACAAGGTATGCGCCCGAAGGCAGGGGCAAAATGCAACTGAAAATGCAAGAAGCCGAGCATAACTTATGATCATGCAAAGAAAGCTGTAACGTAGCACACATGCAACAGTTTTAAGCTAGCATACACCAGACTACACTACAATGCAGAAAGGATGTAAGAGAATTATGTAATTCTCTATAGGTCTCATGCGGAGGATACAATACCTGTGCGGCTCGTCCGGTTGCATCGGCCTCAAATGAACCGTACATACAATATCGTGCCTGAAAAGAAAACAAACTTAACAGGTACAATGTCGTTAGCAACATGCATGACAATGCAAATGAAAGCAAGACAACGCAGGTCGCAAGGAATGTAAGACAATGCAAATGAGGCACACATGCCAATGCAAATGACGACACGCATGCCAACGAAAATGTGACACGCATGCCAATGGAAATGAGGCACACATGCCGATGAAGAAGATGGGGCACACCTGCCAATGGAAATGAGACCTGGGAGGCCGTTTTTCGGAGCCGTTGGCCGTGTGCCTCAGTTCGGGACCACTTAACTACTTCCGTTTGCTCCGGTTTTTGGCACACACCTTGTTTCCTCCCTTTTGAGGGACACTGTGGCCCGAGAGACCAACTCCGTGGTCGAACGCTACTTCCAGTGCCTGACAGCCTGTTTTCGGGGCCCCGAACTACGTGTTTCGGCCCCTGAACCTTCGTCTTGCATCCGTCTTGGTCCATTTTTGGCAGGGACCTTATTTTCATTGTTAGAAAGGTTGTAGGAGGGTGGGAGGCCAGCAATTTTTCTGAAAAGCCAGTTTTATTTCTTCATCGCTCTTCGTCGCCCGTTTTCTTCACTAGAAAGCTGGTTTTTCCCACTCCCGGGCCACTTTTTCTGAATTTCCACCACACCATTGTGTTGTACACACCTGGGAGGCCACCAATATGGGTAGGCCGGCCAGCAATTGTTCCTAACCCTTTTGAACCCCTCTAAAAAGCTAGTTTTTCTCTCTCCTGGTTCACATTTTTTGGGTTTTGACCATATAGCTGTGTTGCACTCATCTGGGAGGCCACCTTTTTGGGGTGGCCGGCCAGCAATCCTTCTTGACCTCTTTGACCCCTGGCCGGCCGACCAGGGGAGGTGGCCGGCCGGCCACCTGGACCTTTTGCACCTGGCCGGCCATTCTTCTCTCTTTTGGTGCATTCCAACTGTGCCAGCTGTTTTGCACCAGACCCTCTGTCCGAGGGTCTGTCCTTTTGAGGGGAAATTTGAATTGGTTTTTCCCCCCCCCCCTTTCCCTTGGCTTCTCTTCTCTATAAAGCCAACCCTTGAGACTCATTTCTAAGGGTTAGAAAAACCAGCTGGAGCATTATACATACAACCATATATCTATCTCCTCTAAGCCTCCAAACACCTTGATTCTTGGCCATTTTACCCTACACCTCATAGCCTACCACCTCCACACTCCATTCCAGCAACTTGGAGGCCATTTGCAGAGGTTGAAAGCTCAGAATCTTGGACCAAAAGCTGCTGGAGGTCGGCTCTTCAAGGGTGAGTCCATATTTTCCCCACTTTTGCATCATTTTGCTCTATATCTCAGCCCCTTTTGCTTGTATTTTTGGGCTTCAACCTAAACTGGAAATAGTCTTATTTTGAGCTTATCTTCATGTTTGATCAGGGACTTTTTCCTGTTTAAGGTCTTCTACTCCCCCTTTGTGCTTTATCTCTCTTTTAGGGCTTATCTTGCATGATACATTAGCCTTATTTGTGAGCATTTCTGGGCTTTGAGCCAAACTTTAAAGTGCCTTATTTTAAGCCCCTCTTCAACTTTGTTGAAGGGCTCTTTTCTTTTTGAGGCCATCTGCTGTCTCTTGTCCTTTATCTCACTTTTAGGGCTATTTTTGCATCATATTTTAGCCTTACTTGTGAGTATTTTTGAGGCTTGATATAAACTGGAAAAATTCTTGTTTTGACCTCCTCTTTAAGTTTTTTTGAGGTCACTTTTCTGTTTGGAGTCATCTCCTTCCTTGCATGCTTCATTTCTACATGCTTTGAGCCATGCATTTGAGCATTTGCATAAGTTTTGTTTTGGCCTCTTAGCCACTGAAATCCAGTGGATTTTCAGTGGCTTTGATGAGGTTTTGAGCCTTGAAATCATAGAGGGGTGACCCTCTCACCCCCCATTCTCTTTACTATCATGCTTGGCCACCCAAAGGGACTCTATTTTTCATGCATGGAAGTCATGTTTCAGGCCTCATTCTGTGAGTTTTTAGGTCTACCTTGGCTCTGTCCAAGGCCCCTTTGGCCATATTTTATGTCTATGTTGCATGTGTAGAGGAATCCCATTCAAGGCCTTTCAAAGAGGCCTTTCTTTGCATGCTTCCAAGACTGATTCCAAGGCCTATTTGGTGGGTTTTAGGACTATCATAACCAATTTCCAGAGTTGGTTTGGTCTTGCTAAGTGTCTATCTTGTAGGTGCTTAATAACCCCTTGTATGGCCCTTTAAAAGAAGCCCCTCATTCTTGCATGCATTGGCTGCATTTAAGTGATTATTTGGGCATATTTTGGCATGTTTTATTCACTGACTTTTGCTGGTTTGATGAATTCTCATGTGCTTCATATACATGCCATGTAAACCATGTTTGCTAGTCAAAGTTGCATGCTATTTTAGTCCATCATGCTAGCATCTTTTGGTCATGCTTTGAACTGGAAATGTGTATGTTTTGGGACTTCCTTGGCTCTGTCTTTGTGCTTCATAGTCAAATAATGCATGCTTTGTATAGCTATAAGTCAATACATGTGCCTAGTTTTGAGTTTCGGGGCTCATCTCATGCATCGGGTGGCATATATCCATGATTCGAGATCATTTTACATCATGTTTCAGTGCTGGAATTTGGATGTCTGTATGCCATATTTCATGCCTTGCCATGCCTTGTTAGAGTGGCATTTGGTGCCTTAGGTTCGGTCATCGGTTTGCGTGCATGTGTACATGCATTTCGATAGTCTCATTTTCATCTTATGGCTTCTGATGTGAGTGTGGCTGAGGTCCACTCATGTTGGTGTAAGTCCATCGCGCATTGTGTATGCCATTCTATTTCATAGCATTGCGTATGCTAGGTTGTATGATTAGTCGCATTGTGTATGCCATCTTAGTCTAGAGCATTGTGTATGCTAGGTTGTATATTAGTCGCATTCATGCATGTCATGCATATTGCATTGTGTTTGGGATAGGAGTTAGCCCAAGCACGGGAAACGAGGTACGTTTCGTACTCCGAGTGACGGAACGTGTCTCAATTCCCGGTCGCCAACACTCCGGATTAACCATGATGGAGTCTCGGCCTTGTTATGTTTATGCGTGCATTCATTTCATATTGAGTCGTGCAATTTGACTTCTCGGCCATCATGCATCGAGATGCGTGATTGGTGGCACGAGGATCGAGGTGTGCATACATGTGTGAAAATACTTCGCCATGCCCCTTTCTTGCTCTCTGTTGCAGCAAATCAGAAACCAGCAGCCTTTTGGAGCTTCGCGCAATATTTCGGGCTTAATTGTAAACAGAGGCTAATCGGGGCATCGCAATGGATTTCCGCGCGAGGCAACTCAAGCATGCATCATTCATCATCCGGAACAGAGCTGAGGCGGTCCATAGCTTGCATGCTAATTTATCCGCTTTCCTAGATTAATTTGTTAATTAATTAGGGTTTTGTACTTATTCGGACTGTATTATTTATTTGGGACTGTATTATTTATTCGGACCCTTCGAGCGAGGGCAATTGTGTAATAAGTGTGCGTGAGTGTGATGTATGTCTTCCAACCCCACGTCTTTCTCCCTTTTTTTTACCAGCTTATGATGGTTAAATTAGGGCATATTTCAATTAGCATATAGTATGATAGCATGTTTGCATTCATTCATTTGTTTTGCATGCACCGGGCTCGGCGCATCATACTCACTGCATTGTATTTCAATTCCGAGTTGAATACATGTTAGCTGTAGCATTTCATATGCCATGTTTAGAATAGCCGAGCCTATCTTAGTTGCATTTTGCATGTGTTGCATTAGGCATTTCTGTATAGTTAGGATCATGCATGGATTTCTAACATAGCTTCTGTTTTGGCTTGGAGTACTCGGTAAGTTTTATGCTTTAGCATCCTTGCATGCGTGTGAGTGACTGCTATGATAGCATGCTTACCATGAGGCTATGTGCTTATGTGATAAAACTGCCTGAATGCCTGTGGGTGAAGGTTGGGTTATTTGGGTTGGAACAATTCATTGATTGTGAGTTTTAAGCCCACTAGATAGTGGCAAAACCATCTTTTCTAAACCCCACCTGAGGGTGGCAAAATCTGCATTTTTAGCCTACTTGCGAGTAGCAAACCACTTTAAAAAATAAACAGGAAATGTTTTGTTTCAATTCAGGCGATTCAGTCTATACTTGTATGCTGTGCGCATCACACAGTAAATCTAGGCTAATAACCGAAATAAGATACGCATAATGTTTTCAAAACTAGATATCATGGTTAGTAGAGGCCGATCTTTGATCGGGCGAGCGGGGGTGCTCACGAAGTGACCTTCCCCAATCATACCCTACAGTTTCTGGCGACTTTGCTGGGGATTTAGAGAACTTGACTCGAACTCATGATATCTTGTTTTGACTACACTTATGTGTTTCTTTGCATTGCATTTGCATTGGTGCGCCTAGGACACCGTGTTTGCCATCTGCTATTCCTGAGCGGTTTGCTAGAGGCTGCGTGCCATAAGGCTTACCGGTTACGGGCTCTGCCAGTATGGAAACACAAACCCCGGTTTTACCGGGGCACCCTTTTGACCATTTGACCTAGTGCATATCGAAATCCATAGTGACCATTCCAAGATAGGACAGGTTGCTTACTCGATTTTAGTTTGTTTGAAGCCGCTGCGTGTGTAGTGAAACCCTAGCTCCTGACAAAATAGGACAGGGAAACCCTACCCCAAAATAGGGGTGTTTTGGCTCTCACTTATCTGTTATGTACTTTTAGAGTGCGTCTCTACAGGAATGCATGTATCAGTTTGCAAGTTTGGGCATCAGGCCTTCGGGCATCAGTTCAGTTATTTTGGGAATCAGTTATCTGCGGGTATCAGATTCAGTTTTTGGGGACAGTGATTTAGGGATAATGATCAGTGTTGGAGGACAGTGTGTATTCAGCTTACCGACTGTGTGTTGTTACGCCCAACTGTGTGTTGTGTGTTTATTTTAAGCTGTTATGCTGTCCGTTTGTCTGGTTATTTATTTCCTTATTGCTTTATTTATCTTTTTGCTAGGGGCAGTTTTAGCACAATTGCTTCAGACCAAGCAGATATTCCCCAAGCACTCTGGACAAGAGGTCGTCGACTCAATCGATCTGAGGATCTGGTTGACGGATAGCCAGTGTTTCACTCTCTACCCCCGGTTGTCAGACAAAGGCCGAGAAAGCGTAGTGTGTCTGAACAGAGGTTACCTGAGCAGTGGTCTACCCTAGCAGTGAACAGTCGGGCTGAGGTCTCAGTTTCTGCCATAGAGATACACATACCAGTCAGTCAGCAAGATCAGCAGAATATGGCCGGGATAGAAGAAATGATGCGACACTAGACTCCAGCAGCAAGCCAGAACATCAACCTCACACCCAGTTCTTCCCCACCAGGGGTCCCGTTACCCGAGCAAACACCAACTGTCCAGAATGTCCTGCCAAACATCCAAAACACCCTGCCAAATGTCCAGAACATCCAGGAGGACACAAACCTTCCAACGGGGCCAGCTCCGCCCCCGCTTCCACCCCAACTGTCCAAGGCACATACGCCTATCAACCACCCGAACTCTCCCTTCAAGTTCGAAATAGACCCAACAGCGTTGAAATTGAGCAAGCTCGAGAAGCTGTTCAAAAAGTCTCAAGGGGTAAAGGCTATTCCGGATATTGAGGACGGATATACCGATGTGGCTGTGACACTGCCAGATAGATTCAAGATGCCGCAAATCGATCGCTTCGACGGATCTGGGGATCCCATGGTCCACCTCCGACTCTTCTCAGATATATTACAGCCAATGGGCCTCACCAGACCGCAGAAGCTTTCACTGTTCGGCTGGACCCTGTCGGGTGTGGCCGCTATCTGGTACGCGAAGTTAGAGGATGATGTCAAGCGGAGTTGGGATGAAATGGCCGAGGCCTTTGTCGCACAATACTCTTACAATACCCAAATCGAGATTACGACCCGGGATCTCGAAACAACAAGGCAGGAACCTAAAGAGAGCTTCTCAGATTTCGTAACTCGGTGGAGGGCGAAGGCTTCAATGATGACCCTGAGGCCTATCGACAAAGATCAAATCAGGATGATTGTGCGCAATCTCCAGCCAAAACTAATGCAAAAAATGATTGTGCTCCCCTTCCCTACTTTTTCAGATTTGCACGAGATGGGGGTGCAAATCGAAGATGCAATGAAACAGGGTCTGATTGACCAAGATAGAGAGCAGCCCAGGAGGACTTTCAACCGTAACAACAATGCAGGCCCGAGTGGCGCTGCAACTGCAAGAGCTTCGGAGGTCAGCATGGTCACCACCATTCCCCCTCCCCTTCCAAGACCCATGGCAGCCACACCTTTCTCCGGTGCATTCGGAAGCAATACACAGACCACCAAATACCAACCCAGAGGCCAAAGAACCTTCACGCCCTTATATATGCCCCTGTCCAAGGCTCTGGGGGTATTAATCAGGAAAAGGCATTTGAAGCCCCTAGAGCCGAGGCCACTACTAAATCCACTCCCTCCCTCTCATGACCCAGCAAAATACTACGCGTATCACCAACAACATGGTCACGACACTGACCGTTGTTTTACATTGCGTTACGAGATCCAGGATCTCATTGACAAGTAGGTGATTGCACCACCCGAAAAACCCAATGTCACAACAAATCCTCTCCCACCGCATAACCAAGCACCCCCTCCCAACAGAATCAACTTTATCCAAACTGGGGTCGTATCTTACGATCCTAGTATCTATATCACCCCATCCCACCTACCTAAGCCGGAGGTGCTCCTTCCTGACTGCACTGACTCTTTGTGCATGTTGGACATCTCCACAACCCAACCAGAGCCAACGGTGGTGACCATCGAAGATGGGACAAGGCAGGTTTCAGAGGAGAGTGGAATTGTTGAGTCTGGGATTGAGCAATCTGGGAGTTTCGTTGGGGAAGCCTATGATCCGAGTGAGTACATTCTGTCAGCAGGCCAAGTCGGGCCGGGTATAGAATTGCCAGAAAAGGAAGAGCTGTGTGTGATCTAGGGGGATGGATTTGAGCAAGGGGCAGATGATTTGACGGCTATGGAAGAGGACTTTGCCAACCTCCAGTTTTTCAATGACCAGGACCCAGGGGACGCGGCAGTCAACTGGTTTGATTATGAGGAATCGGTAGAGGCTATTGGATGGCTGGATGATCAACCAGATGTTATGGAAGAGTTCCAACCAGAACATGGCCCGGCAGGGGCGAGAATATCAGCGGTGGCCGGAAGGGTCGGAAGTCAGATTACATTGCCGGAGAGCGCTGGTACGAAGAATTCCGCTCAGGACCAGGGCATTGTGAATGCAGGGAATATTGGACAACCAGCTGTACTGACGTAGTTGGAACAAGAAAGATCTGGGGATTCTGAGAGGATCAGGAAAGCTAAAGCCCCCGTGGGGACCGAAAGTGCTGTGAGCATGAGAACAGAAGATGCTGCAAGCATGTGGGCTGAAAGTACTTCGAATATAATCATACCGGAGTCGGATAGGTGTCTGTCAGCTGCTGATGGAATGTGGTGGGAGGACGATGATTTATGTCTTGCCCACACAGATAAAGATTGGGGAAACCATCAACCAGATGACACCTGGTATATTGGTGAGGTCGATCATATGACGAGAAGCGGGCGGTATTTCTAGCCCCCGCACCTGGACCAACTAGAGGCATTTGGGAAGGATAAGGACACTGAAAAGCAGAAAGAGAAGCAGATCAAAGAAGAAGCTGTACTGAAGCAGCTGAAGAAGATACAAGCAGACATCTCCCTCTGGGGACTGCTTATGGCATCACGAGTGCACAGACATGCTGTCCTATCTGCTATGGACAAGGCCAAACTCTCCATAGATACCATACCAGAGCAGCTAGTTGGACTAGTCTTTCCGGGAGGAGCTACCCCGATGATGACTTTCTCTGATAAGGAACTACCACCTGAGGGTGCGAACCATAATAGGCCACTCTACATCTCTGTGGAGTGTAGAAATAAATGGATACCCGTGGTACTCGTTGACACAGGGTCCGCAATCAACGTCTGCCCGGCAAGGACAGCCTATGCCATCGGTTTAAAGAACGCCGACTTTGTACCAACAGCCCAGGTGATTCGGGCGTATGACAACACGAGCCGAGAAGTAATAGAGACGGTAAAAATCTAGACCAAGGTTGGGCCAGGACAACATGAGATAGACTTCCACGTCTTAGAAGTTCCGGCAACCTTCAATCTGCTTTTGGGGCGGCCGTGGTTGCACCAGGTGAAGGCCGTCTCGTCCACTCTGCATCAGATGGTGAAATACCCCTATGGAAAGGGAGTAGCCATTGTTTTCGGGAATTCATCGATCCATCCACCTCCGGAGGTATCTACACCAGTCCTAGAAATTGAGCACGGCATGGAGGATATGTTTATGTCAGGGTTTACCTTAGCTGAGGCTCGGGTTGTGCAGAACATCATGGCTGTTAATGAGGGAGTATATGTCAGTGCTCAATCTGTATACCTCATGAACAAGCTTCAACACATCCCTGGGATGGGATTGGGAAAGAGCGGCCAGAAGGGCGTCGCAGCATTGGCCGAAGTGCCACATAACCCCCATACCTTTGGTTTGGGTTATCAGCCCACCAAAGAAGATTGGATAAGGAAGGGGAAGGAAATGGCTGGGAGAGCTAGAGGAAAGCAGGCTGGAAAGCCTTTTGAGCTGATGCATAGGCCCATTCAGGGTACCCTAAACGGCCGCTTCGTTCGGGAGGGGGAGGACTTTCCGTTTTGTGGCTTTCCCGAGCCGTGACTGAACGCGGAGAGGAAGTGCGTACCAGGTTTCGAGATCTTCTTTGATCTGCAGTTATCTGGGGAGGATGTTGCCGAAGAGCAGACGGACCCATTGGCTGAGGCTGAGTAGAGCAAGAAAGTGCAGTATGAGGACACCGAACTTGAGATGGGGGTAGCACTGGCATGTCTACTTTCAGATCCTCCGATCGACCAGAAATGCTTGGGGGATAACTTCTCAGTATGCGTGATCGGGAATGAAACGGTTGCGGGCCTACCAGCAACTATTTTGGATGCATCTATCGCACCCTCTCTCATTTGGCAATATGAAGAGGGAGTTTTGTCCAGCAGCACCGGGTCAGGTAGTGAGCCAGAATCTGATTCCACCGAGTCTTGTGAGTCAGAATCAGGTTCCAGCTCGACTGAGTCTGAGTCTGATAATCCTGGGGATGATAACCCGGATACCACAGTCTTGTCCAGGTCGTCTTTTTCTTTCTCCTTTGAGTCTACTGTAACCGAGGAATCGGACGATTTGGATGTGCTTAATGAGAATCAAGTAGCTGTGGTTTCTGAGTACTTTTCTGTGCCCTTGATTTATTGCATTAATTCAGACTTTCAAAATTTTGACGAAAACGACGAGGACGAAATTCCTCCGGTTTTGCAACGCTTAATTGAACAAGAGCAGGAAAGATTTGTTAAACCGTTAGTTGATGAAATCACTACTGTGAATGTTGGAACTGAGGAGGACCCGCGGCTGGTCCAGATCGGGTCCACGTTGTCTTCGGAGGAACGCGAGCGCTTAGTCGCTTTATTAAAAGATTTCAAAGATGTTTTCGCGTGGTCCTACGAAGACATGCCTGGGAGCGATCCTGAGATTGTACAGCACCGGATCCCTCTTGACCCCGAGGCCCGACCCATTAAACAGAAACTCAGGAGGATCCACCCGGATTGGGCTCTCAAGATTAAGGAAGAGGTTACCAAGCAAATCGACGCAGGCTTCGTACTGGTATCCGAATACCCGACTTGGTTGGCCAACATCGTTCCGGTGCCGAAGAAGGATGGCAGGATCCGAGTATGCGTAGATTTCAGGGATTTGAACAGAGCCAGTCCGAAGGACGACTTTCCCTTGCTGCATATTGATGAGTTAGTGGACTTCATAGCAGGGCACGCTTTGCTTTCATTCATGGATGGCTTCTCCGGCTACAATCAGATAGTAATGGCACCTGAAGACCGGGAAAAGACTGCATTCACCACCCCGTGGAGGACATACTACTATAGAGCCATGCCGTTTGGGCTGAAAAATGCTGGAGCTACTTATCAACGGGCCGCGACCACAATATTGCATGACATGATCCACAAAGAGGTTGAGGTGTACGTGGACGACATGATTGTCAAGTCCAAAGATAGAAAGGGCCACTACACCGCCTTGCAAAAGTTCTTTCAAAGGATCAGAGAATTCTGGTTGCGGCTGAATCCTCAGAAATGTACGTTCGGTGTTACAGCGGGAAAAATGCTGGGGTTTCTAATTACACAGAGAGGTATCGAAGTCGACCCTTCCAAAATCAAGGCCATCTTAGAAATGCCACCACCAAGGACTGAAAAGGCGGTGCGAGGCTTTCTGGGTAAAGTGCAATTCATAAGACGGTTTATCTCAAAATTAACCTTGACTTGTGAACCACTTTTTGGTCTCCTGAAGAAAGGAAAGAAATTCCAGTGGGACGGCCGATGCCAAGCTGCTTTTGAACAGATCAAGGAATACTTACAGAACCCGCCCGTGTTGTCACCACCAGAGTCAGGGAAACCATTGATATTGTACCTTTCAGTGACTGAGACTACAATGGGTTGCATGCTCGCGCAAGAATCAGACGACAAAGTGGAGAGAGCCATCTACTATCTGAGCAAGAAGATGCTAGAGTATGAGACTCGCTACACACCGTTGGAGAAGGCTTGCTTAGCTTTGGTATGGGCTACCAGGAAGCTGTGGCACTACCTGTTAGCTCACTCCGTAATGTTGGTTTCACGACTCGATCCCATCAAATATCTTTTCGAGAAACCAGCACTTACGGGTAGGCTAGCTCGTTGGTTGTTGTTGCTCTCCGAATTCGATCTGAAATATGTAACGCGCAAGTCAGTCAAGGGAAGAGCAGTAGCAGAATTCTTAGTCGATCATCCAGTGGAAGGGGGTGAAGCAGTTGAGTACTTATTCCCAGATGAGGCCATTTTGCATATCGACGACGAATTTTGGACGATGTACTTTGACGGAGTGTCAAACCAGTACGGATATGGGATAGGAGTGTTGCTTATAGCACCTGACAAGTCCCGTATCCCTCTAGCCTTCAAACTCCGGTTCAAAGTCTCGAACAACGAAGCAGAATATGAGGCATGCATCGTCGGTCTAGAAGCAGCTCTAGAACTAGGGGCAAGACGGTTGGACGTCATCGGGGACTCGAACCTTGTTGTGTCTCAAGCAAAAGGAGACTGGAAAGTCAAAGAAGAAAAGATGATGATGTATCACCAAACCTTGGACTTGTTAATTCCTCGGTTTGAGAAGCTAAACTTTGCTCATCTACCTAGAGAGAACAACTCTATCTTCCATGATAGACATCCCGTTCGGAGTCCGGATGCGTCCAGTCATCATTGACCAGAAATTTGCGCCAGCCTACGAGTTGATTGCTGCTATAGATGAGGTTCAGGACGAAAACCCCTGGTATTACGACATTTGGAATTTCTTGGAGAATGAAGCATACCCGTTAGGGGTAAATGCCAAGGACAAGAGGGCAATCAGAAGAATGGCCGTTTAGTTCATCATCTGTGGGGGTAAGCTATATAAGAGAGGCCATCTGGGAATGCATAAGCTGTGTGTCGATGCCGAAGAATCAAAGCGTCTAATGGAGGCCATCCATGGAGGGGAATGCGGTGCGCACATGAATAGAGTAATGTTAGCACGGAAGATCCTCAGACAGGGTTATTACTGATCCACCATGGAGGAGGATTGTATCTGTTTTGTCCGGCGATGCCACAAGTGTCAAATTCATGCAAATCGCATGAACATTCCGCATCCGAAGCTGTACAGTATGACTTTGCCATGGCCATTTTCAGTCTGGGGAATTGATATGATCGGGGCTGTCACTCCGAAGGGGTCAAATGGGCATGAGTTCATCCTGGTCGCGATAGATTATTTCACGAAGTGGGTCGAGGCCCAATCCTATGGGGTGTTGAAGGCTTCACATGTTGCGAAGTTTATCAGAAACAACATCATCTGTCGCTATGGGGTCCCAAACGAGATAATTTCAGATAACGGTTCCCACTTCAAGAAGGAAGTGATTGACTTGTTGGAAAAATACAACGTGGCTTTTCATAAGTCATCCACATACCGGCAGCAAACCAATGGAGCGGTTGAGGCCGCCAACAAGAATATCAAACACATACTACAGAAGATGGTGGAAACCTACCGGGATTGGCCAGATAAGCTGCCGTTTGCTCTGTGGGGCTACCGAACTTCAATCAGAACTTCTACTGGGGTGACTCTGTATTCATTGGTTTATGGGATGGAGGCCGTTCTACCTATCGAAATTGAGGTTCCGTCTTTGCGAGTATTGGCTGAGTGTCAAATAGCCGAAGCAGATTGGCAGCAGAGCAGATTTGAGGAACTCAAGCTCTTTGATGAGAGGAGACTGAAAGCACTGTACCATGTTCAAGGTTATTAACGCAGAATTGCCCAGGCTTTCAACAAGAAAGTTAAGTCCAGGAATCTAAAGGAAGGAGATTTGGTGCTCAAGGACAACCGAACTCCCATCTACGACCCAAGGGGCAACTTCAGACCCAATTGGACTGGTCCCTACATCATTAAGTCTATCTGGTCAGGTGGAGCTGTGGTTCTGATGGATCTAGATGGGCTAGAGTTCTCACAACCGATCAATATGGACAAGTTAAAGAAATATTACCCTTGAGAGGCTCGCTAGGCCGAAAACCCGAAAGGGCGACCTAGGCAAAACTCAGAGCACAAAAAATTTTGAAATCATAAAAATTGAGCTCGCAAGGTTGAAAACCCGCAAAGAGCGGCCTTGGCAAAAGTTAGAGCGTAAAAGGAGAGTGAAAATACCCGAGTGAACCTGAGCCTGAATTACGTAAGGCTTGATTCCCATCTTTGGGATACGTAGGCAACTTCATCCTGAAGTTCAGCCATAAACTTTTTCCCCGATCAACTTTGTCCATTTGATCATCTCGGCTATCTTTGTCTATTCAGCATTCAAGAGTTCGGTTTAGATCTTCGGTGCAGTGCTTTTCAGACTAGGGGCAACTTTCCGTTGTGATACAGTGCCGCGGTACTATTCAGACTAGGGGCAACTTTCCGTTGCCATACAGTGCTGCGGTACTATTCAGACTAGGGGCAACTTTCCAGTTGTAGGGGTCCGGGGTTGTACATCTCAGTGACAGATCTCAGGCGTGTCCAGTTCTGATCCATATCGAAAATGGTTTTGAAAAGTTTTAATAAAAGTTGACTTTGTTCAAATTAATCTTTTTACAACTTAGACCATTTTTGGACCAAAGCGGAAAATTTTCAGTACCCACAATCTTCAATTTCATTGATTTCAAAACAGAGTTCTCTTGCTCTTGCATACAAATTGAAGTTGCTTTTTATTACATTCATAAAGAAAGCTCGAAAGTACTAGTAAAGCAATAAATCCGGGGCATAGATAAGTCAGGTGTCCCTGTGCTCCCTCCCAGAGCTGGTCGAAGCCTCCGATGCCAAGCTGGGCCCAATCTATGCCTCTTCATTGAGCCAATCTAAGCACTCATCAGACAAAGTGCAATTGAAAGTGGGAGCGGGGCCAGGAGCTCTCTAGTCCTCCATGCTGTGGCATAACGGGCAAGCTGTGCGCCTCAAACCGGGAATGCGGCAGGATACTCTGTCCCCTCTGGCGGGCAAGTCTGATCATGACCAAACTAGCGCTGGAATCGGAACGGAAAGTAGAACACACAGTGAGTCAGACCAATCAACTGGATCCCGGTCTGTCGGGACATGCTATAGCTCATTGCCGGGAGATTAAGCCAAGGACAGCACCAAGCAATGCGATATGCAGACAAATTGCACATCCAGTCGAACCACCACCCCTCATCAAGGGCATCGACTAGGCGTTGTCGAAAGAAGTAGCCGCGAGCTGAGTAGGCTGGGCAAGAGTCCATGACCTGCAATTTATCCATCAACCATACCTGGGGAGGGATGAAAAATGAGAGAATATAGAATAGAGAGATGTACGATGAGAGAAAAGTAAGAAAAGGGTTTTGTGAGAAAAACCGAGCCTGAGGGTCGAGTGATGTGAGCAATATATATGTGAGATTGGGTGGGAAACATTACCTGCAGCAGTAGTGGACTCCCCGCAAACCCGGTTATCTCCTGGCGATAGAAAGCATCCAAGCCCATCAGTGTCTCGGCCAATGTCATAGCGATGTAGCTCTTTCCTCCTTTCAAGCCTTGAGCAACTTCAATCAGACGAATGCTAGATCCACTAAAGCTTGGGGCAAGCAAAAAGTGAGATAGCATACACAAGCAAAGGGCGTGTTGCCGAAAACCTTGCCAATGATGGTTACTGCGGTCACCGGCATCACAAAAGTGATGAATCAAGCCAAGGATGTCCAAATCCCTGTTGTAGATCAGAGATCGAGCGTCGTGCATGGTGAGCCCACACATCCGCACTAAAGCTTGGGCGTGGCCGAAGCGAAACTGAGGCAAAATTTCTTCATGGTGTTCAGATTCCATCAAAACTTGAAAATCTTCAAAAGTTGGACATACCTCTTGCCCGCCGAAGCTAAAAACATGTGTTACCGGGTTCCAAAACTTCGTCGCGGCGTGAAGGAAAGGATGGTGCAGCGGAGTACGGCTCAGCGTGAATAGTGCATTCAAGCCGAAACCCCGGAAGTTCAACTTTTCCGAGCCATCTAGAGAAGGATCCAGGCTGTGAGATTTTCGACGAGAAACGCCTCCATTTTGGTGCAAAACTGAGATGAAATGAATCAACCACGAGGCTGGGACTTTTAAAGAGGATAGGGCACTGTTCGGGGGACACGTGTCGAAAAACTGGTGGTTACTGAGCTAAGTGGCCGGCCGGCCACCTTTTCTGGTAGGCCGGCCACCCCTTACCCCTCCAATGCAAAAAGCTGGTCGGCCAGCTCCCAAAGGTGGCCGGCCATACTGCAAAGTGTGTCTTTGGTCCTGGTCTACCCTCTAGAAGGAACCTCCTAGCATTTCCATGCATCGGGAGTGTCGAAGGCCTCCATTTCCCTCTGATTCGGATGCGTTCCGACACCCAGATCGTCCGAAATACACTTTGTTTATAGAGTTGTTGTTAAGTTTTGCTTATCGAGTTGTTGTTTTGCTTATTGAGTTGTGGCTTTGTTTGTCGAGCTGTTTTGTTTATCAAATCTTGTTTATCATAGTTGTCGAGCTTTGTATTTTGAGTCATTATTCTTTGTTTAAATCAACATTGTTGTGTCTTACTTATCGAGTTGTAAACTTGCTAAGATGCTGTTATTTCTTGGTGAGTTAAGTTGTTTAGTTTGTTGTGTCGGTTCACTACCTACCCTGGCAAATACACAATGCACATTTCCATTCAATCTCATCTCCGTGCAAAATGATGCGATACGATGCTAAGAATATAAAACACAACATTTTTTTTTCAAAAGCTATTTCATTCCATCATGCTTCCTTTGTTACAACATTTTTTACAACAAGGGTACAAGTTTTATAGAAAATAAAACTGCCTAACAATGTACAATGTGCTACAACTACTAGTAAAAAAGAAAAATAAAGTAGGAAACAGCTGCATCAATGCTCTCAAGAGCAGGAATAAGAGGCCCTCTTCGTCCTCTTCTGCGGAATAGCCTCTGCGCCATCATCACCATCATCATTGTCTAAGTCGGAACTGCCATCCTCGGAACCCTCCCTGGTCTCACCTCCACTCCCGGAACTAGGGTCGGAGCCACCCTCTCTGTCAGCAGATGTCTCTGACTGGGGATCTGCAGCCTCCTCCTCCTCGCTGGACTCCTCCTCTATGATGTGCGCCCTGCGTTCGCCTCGTCTGTGAGACGGCTCCCCTCTCCCAGCTCCTCGAGAAGGCCTAGATGGCCCAGCTCCTCGGGAAGGCCTGGATAGCCCGGCCTGTGACTGAGCATACACCTGAGGCATCTGAAAATGAAGAATGCAATTTGAATACATCAGCCAAAACATGTATATCAGATGCAGATGCAAGCAAACTACACAGAGCGGATGTATGCAGATATAGTACATGAATATGGTGTGTGTCAGATGTGCTCTACACAGGCAGCCTATCAATGCAGTAAGATGTTCAAGGTCAGCATGTCATCAGAAGTATGATAAATGCAAGAAAACTAAAGAGTACCTGAAAACCCATGATGGACAACTGCGCCTCTCTCCGTAGGACCATGCCCTCGAGTGAGGCTACCAATCCGAGCATGTCATCCATATACTCGACGGGAGGCTGCGAATGCAAATGCAAGATCATCAGTAAATGAATGAGTGTCCGAGTATCGGAGTAATAAATCAAAGCTGTAAAACATACCGGTGGCGAGTCGGGGTCTCTGACAAATCGATTACCAGGCACCGGAGGCTCTATCGGGATCGGGTAGGAAGTCCCATATCTCCATCCCGTCAACTCGGTCGGGATCTCTGGCCATCCAGCATGAAAATGAGTCGGAGGAATCGGGGGAACCAATCCACCCCCACCCTAGATGTGCCAGCCCTGCTGGTGGAAGGGACATCTGCAGTCTGAGCCCGGCTCGATGAGGGCATACCAGCAGACCTCCTCGTCGGAGTACGGACTCCCGTCAATGGAGGCATCAAGTATGTGTGACGGTAGGTCACATACTCCCCCTGCTCCAAATGCAGTAACGCATCGGTACCTTGCATAGCATCAGTGACACCGTGAGGAGGGAGCCTATCAGTGGTCCGCATATCGTCTGGAGGCGCCGAAGGAATGTCCTGAACAGGGTAGCCCCATATCTAACGTAAGAAGCGATCCCCCAAAAACCAGGCCCTACCAACTGGCCCCTCGAACAAGATCCTATATCGAGAGACACCCCATGCTCCAGCAAACTGAAATCGGAGGTCTTTACCTAAAGGCGCCCAAGGCTACCATGTGATCTGCGGATGACCGATGCATAAGCTGATCAGAAATTGTGAATGTGCAAGATAAATAAAAAATATGAAAACATGAAGAACTGAGAGTTCTGAAATACCTCTGACGACCGCACTGTATCAAAGTACTGCCGTAGGTAGAGGAAAGACTCCGAGGTCTCGGCCGGTACTGGCCCTCGAATACAAGTGAGTAAGGGGTCGTGAGGGGCACCGCCACCTCAAGCTCAGGAGCTAGTGTCGGGAAGTACGCGTAGACCTATAGCTGTGGAAAACAAAACAGTAGCCATCAGAATGTAAATACAAAATGCTGAGAGCAAAGTGCAAGGTACAGAGTGTAAAGTGCGCTGTGTGTGCAATGTACAAATAATGAGAAGCAAAAATGTAAATTAAGAGAGCAGAAAGTACCTCCCAGGCCCTCCAATAGCTGCCAACCATGTTCCCCCGTCCGCGGGAAGTCGCGCTTATATAGCAATAGAGAGTAGCCAGGCTGGCGCCACCCCAATCATATCGACTGACCTGTGATAGGTCCACTAGAGCACTCAATAGATAGAGCCCGACAGTGTTCCCCCTATCGGCGAACAGAGTGGTCCCGAAGAGGAAAATCAGGAATCTGCGAGTGTACTGTGCTACCTCCTCAGGAGTCTCAGGCTCTATCTTTACTCTCCTGAAATGGGAAGAAAACTAGGTATATCGGACTCTGCCCAAAGATCTGTCAACTGGCGGGCGAGCTCCCAATAAGTATATCCAGGCTGCCTCCCACTGGCCCATGTCCTCGTCATATGGGATTGCCCAACCTCCCACATCAAGGCTAGTCAATACGGCGAAGTCAAGCGGGGTTATAGTTATGTTCCCAGCGGCAGAGAAATGGAAGGAGTTGGTGGTGTCCCACCATCTCTCTACCAAGGCACCCATCAGCGTCCCACTAGCAGGACAGCGGGATATCCCAGTACAGAAGGGCCCAAACCCTGCCACGTCAACCAAATCCCGAACAGCCTCCGGGAGCTCGGCGTACCACTCTCTCGCCACGATGGAGCCATATCCTCGCGCAGTGCGAGAGGTCACCTGCATTCAGGATGAACACATGTATTCAGTTTTAGAATGAAACGTATAAGCTGCGTGCAAATGAAATGAATAAGCTGCGTGCAAATGAAATGTATAAGCTGTGTGCAAAATCAAATCAGATACAAAATCTGGGCTGTGTGTTCAGAAAATTCAACAACGAGCTGTGTGTTCAACATCAAGTATCTGGGCTGTGTGTTCAGAAAATTCAACAACGAGCTGTGTGTTCATCTCAAAGTTCGAGCTGTGTGTTCAACATCAAGTATTTGAGCTGTGTGTTCAGATTTCAAAGTATGGGCTGTGTGTTCATCTCAAAGTTTGGGCTATATGTTCAACTCTCAACGAATGTGTGTTGTGTGATCACAATCAGAAAAATGGGCTGTGTGTTCATCTCAAAGTTCGAGCTGTGTGTTCAACATCAAGTATTTGAGCTGTGTGTTCAGATTTCAAAGTGCGAGCTGTGTGTTCATCTAAAAGTTTGGGCTGTGTGTTCAACTCTCAATCAGTGTGTGTTGTGTGTTCACCTCAACGACGAGCTGTGTGTTCGACATCAAGTGTTTGGGCTACGTATTCAACTCTCAATCAGTGTGGGCTGTGTGTTCATCTCAAAGTTCGAGCTGTGTGTTCAACATAAAGTATTTGAGCTTTGTATTCAGATTTCAAAGTGTGGGCTGTGTGTTCATCTCAAAGTTTGGGCTGTATGTTCAACTCTCAACGAATGTGTGTTGTGCGCTCAAAATCAGAAAAATGGCCTGTGTGTTCATCTCAAAGTTCGAGCTGTGTGTTCAACATCAAGTATTTGAGTTGTGTGTTCGGATTTCAAAATCAGTGGGCTGTGTGTTCATCTCAAAGTTTGGGCTGTGTGTTCAATTCTCAACAAGTGTGTGCTGTGTATTCACAATCAATATACGGGCTGCGTGTTCAGAAAGTCAGAGTGTTTGAACTGTGTGTTCAAGATGCAAACGGAATACGGTGTTATAGATTAAGTATTCAAAACAAGCTGTGTGCTTGAGTGAGCAGATAAACATAGCAAAAGCACGAAATGCACAGAAAATGGAGAATACATTGCAGAAAGTGTAGAAGTGAAGTAAATACCTCTCATGCCTGATGAGAGAGATGAGACTCCGGCTCTCGCAAAAGCAAATCCCCAGGCGCTCGGTCATCGAAATCAGTGAAATGATAAAAAACCGCCTGAGGGAGGATATGCGTCGGAGGGTCGTACCTCTCGGGGATGAATGGCCGAACCCTCGGGGGTCAAGACATAATATCTGGATCACCTGCGGCACCTGGAAAACCTCCGCCATGGGAAAAATGACCCGCCATCTTAAGAAATCTGCAAAAAGGAGCAAAAATGAGCAAAATGAGCCAAAATTGGAAAAAGTCAACAAAAGTCAACTCTCGGGAAATGAAAAAGTCAACAAAAGTCAACGCCCAAGAAAATCTTCCAAATATTGAGACAAATTTGCCTCAAGTGGTGAAAATGAGAAAAAAAGCACCGAAATCAAACTTTAATCGGTTCAAAGTGTTGAAAACCGAAAGATTTCGCGAAACAACTTGGCGTGGGGCGTTGGAAAATGCGTATAAAGTTCAGATCTGAGGAAGAAAATGGTTTGGGAAGGAGGAGAGAGCAGTTTCGGAGCTGAAGTTATGAGCAAAAGGTGTTTGGATAAGCACATTTAAAGAAATGAGAGCAAAAAGACCAAACTGCCCACTGATTTGGCTAGGTGGCCGGCCGGCCACCTTTTCTGGTAGGCCGGCCACCCCTCTCCCTCAAACCTGACCAGTGGCCTCCCCCTTGAACCAAACCTGGCCGGCAGCATTCCCAAGGTGGCCTCCAAGGTCTCTGCAAATTTTGGTGATGATTGGAGTCCCCGACACCCAAGAAAGTACAAGGAAAGTGCACTTTTTGTCGCAAAAATCCCTCCGCGGGAACTTCAACTCCAACTTTCGATGCTTGTCTCATCATTACTCGTCAAAAGCGAGGTGTATCCTTTTTGAATATGTTGTGACCCCTCCGGGAGGTAAACCGGAGGTTGCGATTGAGCCACCTTCGTCGAAACTTGCATTGCTTTGCTCGTTGTTTTGTTTCAAAATATGCATTCGAGCTTACACTTATCCTGCATTATTATGCACGTCACTCGCATTCTCATGCACACCACTTGCACTGTTCTGCACGTTTCACGAGTATTGTCATACCCTTGTGCTTAACTTGCGTTGTCACGCGCGTTGCTTCTCGCATTGCGATGCACTCACCCATCAACACCGCGTTTGTCTGCATTCGATATCACGCTGAACATATGTTGCTAACTATGTTGTGCTTGTTGAGTTTCTTCTTTTGCAGGCACGATATTGTATGTACGATTCATTTGAGGCTGGTGCGACCGGACGAGCCGCACAGGTATTGTATCCCTTCCGTATGAGACGTGGCGAGAATTCAACGATTCTCCGCATTCTTCAACTGCATGAAATGTAGTATTGCTTTGCATTCTTGCTTAAAACTGTTGCATCTATTGTGAATATTTGCTTCACTATAGCTTGTTGCTTCGCATGATCATTGAGTTACATCCAGCTTTGTGCATATCGCTTTGCATTTTGCCCCCTGCCTGCGGGCATGCCTGCGGGCACATCTTTCTGTTCATCTCGCTTGTTTGTCTAAGTCTCCGGCCTTGTCAAAAATGGGTCGTCTCTGGGCTTTGACATTCACTCCCGTCACTCCTTAACTTCCGAGTTCTGTCAAAGAGGGGCAACTGTAGACACCCCATTTTTGACCGACCTTAAGACTCAGACGTCGTCGATTGAGCGCTTGGTGATGTTACATATTGTGCTCGTTCTGAGGTTGCGAAGTCACGGCTACGAGCCTTGCCTCCGGACTTTCGGACTTTTTTGCCTTGCCTCGGTTTGCGAACCAGGCCCTGTTTTCTTTGTTTTCTCTTCCCGAAGGAAGGGAGAGGTCTCGTTGATCATCTCTCAGTGGCCGTAGGCTATGTTTCATGGTCGTAGGCCATTTTTTCCCATTTGGAGCCCGGTTTTCGGTTTTCAAAGCCGTTGGCCGTGTGCCTCGGTTCGGGACCGCTTAACTACCTCTGTTTGCTCCGATTTTTGGCACACACCTTGTTTCCTCCCTTTTGAGGGACACTGTGGCCCGAGAGACCAACTCCGTGGTCGAACGCCACTTCCGGTGCCTGACAGCCTGTTTTCGGGGCCTCGAACTGCGTGTTTCGGCCCCCGAACCTTCGTTTTGCATCCGTCTTGGTCTATTTTTGGCAGGGACCTTATTTTCATTGTTAGAAAGGTTGTAGAGGGGTGGGAGGCCAGCAATTTTTCTGAAAAGCCAGTTTTATTTCTTCATCGCTCTTCGTTGCCCGTTTTCTTCACTAGAAAGCTGGTTTTTCCCACTCCCGGGCCACTTTTTCTGAATTTCCACCACACCATTGTGTTGTATACACCTGGGAGGCCACCAATATGGGTAGGCCGGCCAGCAATTATTCCTGACCCTTTTGAACCCCTCTAAAAAGCTGGTTTTTCTCTCTTCTGGTTCACATTTTCTGGGTTTTGACCATACAGCTGTGTTGCACTCATCTGGGAGGCCACCTTTTTGGGGTGGCCGGCCAGCAATCCTTTTTGACCTCTTTGACCCCTGGCCGGCCGACCAGGGGTCCTTTTGCACCTGGCCGGCCATTCTTCTCTCTTCTGGTGCATTCCAGCTGTGCTAGCTGTTTTGCACCAGACCCTCTATCCGAGGGTCTGTCCTTTTGGGAGGAAATCTGAATTGGTTTTTCCCCCCCTTTCCCTTGGCTTCTCTCCTCTATAAAGCCAACCCTTGAGCCTCATTTCTAAGGGTTAGAAAAACCAGCTGGAGCATTATACATACAACCATATATCTATCTCCTCCAAGCCTCCAAACACCTTGATTCTTGGCCATTTTACCCTACACCTCATAGCCTACCACCTCCACACTCCATTCCAGCAACTTGGAGGCCATTTGCAGAGGTTGAAAGCTCAGAATCTTGGACCAAAAGCTGCTGGAGGTCGGCTCTTCAAGGGTGAGTCCATATTTTCCCCACTTTTGCATCATTTTGCTCTATATCTCAGCCCCTTTTGCTTGTATTTTTGGGCTTCAACCTAAACTGGAAATAGTCTTATTTTGAGCTTATCTTCATGTTTGATCAGGGACTTTTTCCTGTTTAAGGTCTTCTACTCCCCCTTTGTGCTTTATCTCTCTTTTAGGGCTTATCTTGCATGATACATTAGCCTTATTTGTGAGCATTTCTGGGCTTTGAGCCAAACTTTAAAGTGCCTTATTTTAAGCCCCTCTTCAACTTTGTTGAAGGGCTCTTTTCTTTTTGAGGCCATCTGCTGTCTCTTGTCCTTTATCTCACTTTTAGGGCTATTTTTGCATCATATTTTAGCCTTACTTGTGAGTATTTTTGAGGCTTGATATAAACTGGAAAAATTCTTGTTTTGACCTCCTCTTTAAGTTTTTTTGAGGTCACTTTTCTGTTTGGAGTCATCTCCTTCCTTGCATGCTTCATTTCTACATGCTTTGAGCCATGCATTTGAGCATTTGCATAAGTCTTGTTTTGGCCTCTTAGCGACTGAAATCTAGTGGATTTTCAGTGGCTTTGATGAGATTTTAAGCCTTGAAATCATAGAGGGGTGACCCTCTCACCCCTCATTCTCTTTACTAGCATGCTTGGCCATCCAAAGTGACTCTATTTTGCATGCATGGAAGTCATGTTTCAGGCCTCGTTCTATGAATTTTTAGGTCTTCCTTGGCTCTGTCCAAGGTCCCTTTGGCCATATTTTATGTCTATGTTGCATGTGTAGAGGAATCCCATTCAGGGCCTTTCAAAGAGGCCTTTCTTTGCATGCTTCTGAGACTGATTCCAAGGCCTATTTGGTGGGTTTTAGGACTGTCATAACCCATTTCCAAAGTTGATTTGGTCTTTCTAAGTGTCTATCTTGTAGGTGCTTAATAACCCCTTGTATGGCCCTTTAAAAGAAGCCCCTCATTCTTGCATGCATTGGCTGCATTTCAGTGATTATTTGGGCATATTTTGACATGTTTTATTCACTGATTTTTGCTGGTTTGATGAGTTCTCATGTGCTTCATATACATGCCATGTAAACCATGTTTGCTAGTCAAAGTTCATGCTATTTTAGTCCATCATGCTAGCATCTTTTGGTCATGCTTTGAACTGGAAATGTGCATGTTTTGGGACTGCCTTGGCTCTATCTTTGTGCTTCATAGTCAAATAATGCATGCTTTGTATAGCTATAAGTCAATACATGTGCCTAGTTTTGAGTTTCGGGGCTCATCTCATGCATCGGGCGGCATATATCCATGATTCGAGATCATTTTGCATCATGTTTCAGTGCTGGAATTTGCATGTCTGTATGCCATATTTCATGCCTTGCCATGCCTTGTTAGAGTGGCATTTGGTGCCTTTGGTTCGGTCCTCGGTTTGCGTGCATGTGTGCACGCATTTCGATAGTCTCATTTTCATCTTATGGCTACTGATGTGAGTGTGGCTGAGGTCCACTCATGTTGGTGTAAGTCCATCGTGCATTGTGTATGCCATTCTATTTCATAGCATTGCGTATGCTAGGTTGTATGATTAGTCGCATTGTGTATGCCATCTTAGTCTAGAGTATTGTGTATGCTAGGTTGTATATTAGTCGCATTCATGCATGTCATGCATATTGCATTGTGCTTGGGATAGGAGTTAGCCCAAGCACGGGAAACGAGGTACGTTTCGTACTCCGAGTGACGGAACGTGTCTCAATTCCCGATCACCGACACTCCGGATTAACCATGATGGAGTCTCGGCCTTGTTGTGTTTATGCGTGCATTCATTTCATATTGAGTCGTGCAATTCGACTTCTCGGCCATCATGCATCAAGATGCGTGATTGGTGGCACGAGGATCGAGGTATGCATACATATGTGAAAATACTTTGCCATGCCCCTTTCTTGCTCTCTGTTGCAGTAAATCAGAAATCGGCAGTCTTTTGGAGTTTCGCGCAATATTTCGGGCTTAATTGTAAACAGAGGCTAATCGGGGCATCGCAATGGATTTCCGCGCGAGGCAACTCAAGCATGCATCATTCATCATCCGGAACAGAGCTGAGGCGGTCCATAGCTTGCATGCTAATTTATCTGCGTTCCTAGATTAATTTGTTAATTAATTAGGGTTTTGTACTTATTCGGACTGCATTATTTATTTGGGACTGTATTATTTATTTGAACCCTCCGAGCGAGGGCAATTGTGTAATACGTGTGCGTGAGTGTGATATATGTCTTCCAACCCCACGTCTTTCTCCCTTTTATTTACCAGCTTATGATGGTTAGATTAGGACATATTTCAATTAGCATACAGTATGATAGCATGTTTGCATTCATTCATTTGTTTTGCATGCACCGGGCTCGGCGCATCATGCTCATTGCATTGTATTTCAATTCCGAGTTGAATACATGTTAGCTGTAGCATTTCATATGCCATGTTTAGAATAGCCGAGCCTATCTTAGTTGCATTTTGCATGTGTTGCATTAGACATTTCTGTATAGTTAGGATCATGCATGGATTTCTAACATAGCTTCTGTTTTGGCTTGGAGTACTCGGTAAGTTTTATGCTTTAGCATCCTTGCATGCGTGTGAGTGACTGCCATGATAGCATGCTTACCATGAGGCTATGTGCTTACGTGATATAACAGCCTGAATGCCTGTGGGTGAAGGTTGGGTTATTTGGGTTGGAACAATTCATTAATTGTGAGTTTTAAGCCCACTAGATAGTGGCAAAACCATCTTTTCTAAACCCCACCTGAGGGTGGCAAAATCCACATTTTTAGCCTACTTGCGAGTAGCAAACCACTTTAAAAAATAAACAGGAAATGTTTTATTCCAATTCAGGCGACTCAGTCTATAATTGTATACTGTGCGCATCACATAGTAAATCTAGGCTAATAACCGGAATAAGATACGCATAATGTTTTTAAAACTAGATATCATGGTTAGTAGAGGCCGATCTTTGATCGGGCGAGCGGGGGTGCTCACAAAGTGACCTTCCCCAATTGTACCCAAGTTCCCGAGCCGAGGCAACTTTGGTGATAACGGACACGTGGCCTTAGGCAACGAGTCAGGGTTTCCTAAATTTCCCAAAATAAAATATTTAGGTGGCGACTCTGTATCTGGCAAAGCAGTCCATATTTGGCACTTCTTTCAAAAATTTGTTTTCTCAAAAGGATTTGCCGGATTTGGACTCTTTGGTTCAGATTGAGAACCGTGATAATTTGAGTCCGAACTGTAGTGAGCCCAAAATGAACAGAACGGGACTCATCCTCCCAGGACGTTCGGGGACGTCTACATGGCAGTAGTATGGTGTTAATGGTAAGATCTTAGTTGAGAGAATATTTTACGTTTTTTGAAAGTAAAAAGCATTTTATGTCCAAGTAGATTTGTTTTTTTTTTTTTTTTTTTTTTTTTGTTGATTACAAAATATGCTTTTCGTTGATTTTTATTCTATGTTGTTCCAAATGATAGAAAATACAGAAAATATTATCAAAGAAACGGAGCGTTAGAGATTTTATAGATTTCATTAATGTTCCAAGGAGTTAAAAAATAGATTTAGTCTTTGTTGATTTTATTCAGTGTTGCACACGGGATTGCTGTGATTATTTCACAAATAGATTTGAATTATTTATTTTTATAAAATTCTTATAAAATAAATAATTGAGATTAATTTGAGTAGTGTTTGACATTGAATAATTGTCAAGCAAAAAATTAAAGAAGGGGTTATTGATGGTCGTCTGTGGTAGACAATCCGAGAGAGTATGGAGTGGGCGTTCAGTTAAGATTGTTGGTGAAGACAATTGACCTAATCAACAATCATCTGTAAGTGATAGGGAGGAGACAAATGTAGAACAAAAATGGTAGATTGGGCAATCTTTTACACTTGTACATGTATGATTGCTTGTTTCCGTAGGGGTAGGTATGGCAAGGGGGTGACCATTCTCATTTGAAAAGTTAGTTAAAAATTAAACACAAAAACTTGTGTTTGGTATGGATTGTCAAAGACTATATTCTTAATGGTCTTAATAGAATGAGAATTTAAGAGAAAAAGTAAGTTATACGCATAGGCAATCAAGTCTTTTTCATATAACTAGAAAAGTCAATAAAAATTTATTTCTAAACACATTAACTTTTTTTATTTCATAAAAAACTCACTAAAAAAAAAAAAGCTAAATTTCAAATCACACTCTAGTGAATATTTGCTTGCTTATCCACCCTTCACCCCCTCCATCTTGCCCTCACCCTCTTCTGTTTAGTTATAGAATGTACATTTTCGACAATGAATTTCATATGACTAATAAAAGTCAGAGGAAACAAACTTGAAAAGTTGATCGACATTGATCTTTAGTGAATTTGTAAAGTGAAGAGAGAAAAGGGTACGAATATTTCAAAAATAATAAAAGTAATTTGGTCAAATCATTATAAAAAATTCAAGTTTTAGAGACTAAAATTTATGGATAAAATTATTTTTAGGAATTAAATACTTTTGTTACGAAAAGTGTCATTATATTTTTAGTAACAAAAATTGGACATTAGTGATGAATATTATCTTTTTTGGACCAAATTTTGTCTCAAAAAATAAATCATTTTCAGACCAAATTATTTTGTCCCTAAAAAGTGTATTTATTAGTGACATTTTCAAAATTTTGTCACTAAAAGTCTTATTTTTGACTTCTCGGAATGAACTTTTAACGACTATTCTCATGACGATAGAAATTGATTTTTAAATTTTTTTGCAACAAGATTTTTATTTTTAAAGACCAAAAAATTTTTAACCTCTAAAACTCTTATATATTGTAGTGAATATGATATATTACCTTTCTTCACCCCATTCCGAACCTAGTCCGATTCTCCATTTCCAACCTTAAATCTATTCCTATCCTATTAAAATGTGTCAGAGAGGGGGAGAGAGAGGAATCCGGATCGTCAGTCGCGGTTTCCTACCGCCGTTTCCTGTCGCCCCCAAAACGACGTGGTTTTGGGGGCAAATTTTCAAAAAAAAAAAATCGCAGAGGAAGAGGGAGGAAGGAGAGGGAGAGGGAGGGAGGAAGGAGGGGGGAGGAGGAGGAAGCAGCTCAGGCTGCGAGCTCACCGTCGCAGCTCGTCCCTCGCCGCCCGCCGTCCCTCGTCGCTCGTCGCAGCACCTGCGACCACCGTCGCCTCCGCCTCCGGCCGTCGCCTCCGCCTCCGCCTCCGGCCGTCCCCTCTGCCTCCTCCTCCTCCTCCCCCTATATTTATGGCCCCCTCCAGTCCGGCCCTTCCCTTCCCTTCCTCCTCCTCCCCCCTCCTCCCTCCTTCCTCCCTCTCCTTCCTCCCTCTTCCTCTGCGATTTTTTTTTTTTGAAAATTTGCCCCCAAAACGACGTCGTTTTGGGGGTGACAGGAAACAGCGGTAGGAAACCGCGACCGACGATCCGGATTCGGAGAGAGAGAGTTCCGTTTAGAGAAGGCAATGACTCCGATAATGACTTGTGTGGTGACCTCATCTCCTTATATTTACCAATTCTTTACATTAATTTATATATAAAATCTCCTTAAAAACTTAACAAACTCACCAACACTTCAAATCAGACTTCAAATCTATTCAAGCCCAAGTAACCGCAAAGTATTAAGAACTTCCTCTAAGTAGGACCAATTTTGTATCAAACCAATCGACAAAGGAGAGGAAATAATCAAACTCTTTTGACTAGTGGGTTTTTTTTTTTTTTTTTTTTTGGGTAAGAAATTTTTTACTAGTGTTATGAAAACAGTAAAAATTATATGTAAAATTAATACAGAATGACGTAAAATTTCTTAATTTTATCAATTAAAAGAGAAAAATTCATCAAAAAGTGACTTGTATTTTTAAAAATGTCACTCCACATCATTTGGTCTTAAATTTTGTAATAACATGATTTTTCAACTCTTTGATCTGTAAAAAGACCATTTCAATATTTAAATCACATGCTACATCATTCTACACAAAGATATACTTTAATACAAAGGAAGTTGGTAAGAAATGAGAACAAAAACTAGGGATTCAACTTGAACAAAAACCTCTATTCCTTATGACCTATTCAATAGAATTTGTATCACCCAAGAAACCTAGTAGTCAACAGTCAGAACCTCAATTTAAAAAAGTAAAATAAAATAAACTCTCAATCTTTCTATATAAACATCCCCTCTCTCTTTCCTTCATGCATTCACCATTATCGTTTCTTCTCATATTTGTTCAAAATTAACACAAAAATGAGGGTTCTTAGTAGTGTTGTAATATTAATGCTTCTTGTTCTTCTACTTTTCCAACCAAGCACTGCTAGTAGGGTATTGCATGAAGAAGAACACAAAAGGGTGGGCAAAAATACAGACACCATGGTAATGGCATCACTTGATAGGGTACCTGTCCCTCCTTCAGGGCCATCTGGTTGCACCAACATCCCCGGCAGCAATGGACCACCCTGTCCGTTTCAAGAGAAGAACTTCGCCGGTGATGGCTTGCCTCATGCCAGCACTTACCCACGTCTCATGGCTCGATTTGGTGTCGCTACCAAGTGAAAATAAAGCTCAATCGCCATTGAAAAAGATGATGACGATGACGAAACTTTGATGTCAGAAGCTTGAAACTAGGGTTTACTCAACCCTTGGTTTAGTCTTCCTTTTCTTTTCTTTTTTCTTTTTGTAATTCGTTCATCAATATTTGTTTGTTGATTTTGTATATATACATTTATTGTAAGTTTATGAGAATAAATCTAATTTTTCAATAATTTTTTGGTTTACAATATGAAAATTCTCACTTTGATTCACTAGCTTGCTTATGGACCATCTGTTTACGATGTGAAAGACCATGATATGAGATTTTTCTATTTTCAAAATTATTGTTTCGTTGCTCCTTATTTCATTTTTTGAAATTCTCATAACATCGTACGATTATTAAACTCTTAATTCAGTTGAGTTTTGGCATATGTTGCTTTTCTCATCTTCTCCGTTTGGTTGCTGAGAAAATAGAAGCAAATAATAAAGAAAAAATCATATGTTATGACTTATGATTAACAATTTTGTTGGCAATTCTCTGTTTGGGAAATGGGTTCTGCCCACTAGATAGCGTGGAATTTGAATCCAAAATTTTCAAATTTTTATTTTTACGTTGCGTTTAAATCATAAATTTATATGGGAGTTTGGAAAAAAAAAAAAATAGAGAAAAATCTAGCTTATGTTTCTTTTGTATTATTCTCATATTTTTTTTTTTTCTTTCCTCTTCTATTTTTAAATTATTATATAAATTTATAATTCAAATACAACCTCAGTGATTTTAATTCATGAGATGGCTACCAATTACTATTGTTTAAGGTAATTATAAATCGCGTATTAAAACTGAGATGGTTGGAGTTTGGGAATAGAGAAGGAAAACACTATTGGTTTAAAATTGACCATGCAACATTTGGTGGATATATTATTATATTCTCTGACCATATATAGCCTGGTCAATTCTGGTATGCTCATATTATATTCATGGTAAACTATACAATATATTTTATTTCCCATGGTTTTTTTTTTATTGATGTCTAATCCTTTGTTTTGATTATTATTAATAAAAAAAATCTTTTGCCGATAAAATAAAAAAAAAAACAACAAAAAAAACCTAGATTAGTTCATGTTGTACAAATTTTGTGATTAAATAAAATAAATAAATAGATTCATACAAAATTAAATTAATTTACAAAATAAGAAAACATGAGATTACATCATACAACTTAATAAACAGAAATATATATGATAAAATTTAAGGAAAAGAAAGTAAATCGAAACCTGTGTAATACCACAGTCTCATTAAAATAGATTCGCCACCTCACCATAGGTGCTAGGGGTATATCGACATTTATCTCTCAGGATACGACGGTCTAGACTCACTAACGTAGAAGAACATTTTGTTTAGCTCCTGCGAACGGACAGTGGTAGCTCTCTCTCGTACTAGAAGAAGATTATAGGAGCAGAAATTATGTATAGTATGGAAGTCTTTGTGTTGAAACCAAGGAAGATGGCCTCCTTTTATACACAATGCGGAAAGAGAGAAGGAGCCTTCAAGCAATGATGGATCGCAACAAATGCAACTCATTACTACTGCAAAACCGATGGAGTAATGTACAAAACTTATGGGGAATAAGTATGTGGATTACACACTCTATATGCACATATGTGTATATCTACAACCACCAAACAAATCTGGTCCAAAAAGATTAGGTTGGTGGATCTTGAGACTTAGGGCTTGAGGCTTGGTATTGGCCGAAGCCCATTCTTGAAGTATCCATAACTCCTTCCTTCGAAAAATTTGGATACTCTAAGGGCTCATGCCCTTATCAAAATCTTGAGGTTTAAATACTTATCAAAGTTTTCACCTACAATCAATGTGAAAATGGTAATTATACCCAATTTTTAATACCTCATTCATGAGGCCAACTTTATGAGACAATTTCTCATTCAATTCTTAATGATTTTTTTGTCATTTTTTTTGTGGTGTAAAGATATTGTTACAAATAATTTAAATTTATTTGATTCCACCTGAACCAATAGTTGGGACCTACTTTAATTTTACATTAAAGTTCCACGTACATTAAGCGGTCATGGAAAGGGCACTTTGGTGCCAATATGAGTGAAGTTTTAGATTCGAGTCTATGAAGAGATATTGACATATATTGTAATCTAATTACTAATATATTAATCGCTATCTTATGAAATATATATATATATATATCGATTATTTATCTCCCATTTTAAGGATTGATTGTGTTGTTTATTATGAGTTGTGCATTGAGTGATTATTGGAGTTGAGTTGTTTTTTTCTTTGCATTATGAGTTGTTTCTTGTGGTGATTGTTGAGTTGGTGTATTATGATAATCTAAATTGACACTCTTTCTTATTTTTGTAATTTATCTGTTATTGATTAACAAAAAAAAAAAATCATATTCTCAAGAGACTTCATATTTAAAAAAAAAATTGAATCTTAAAAGCATCCCTAATTTTTTTTTTTTTTGTGGTCATTTTGGGAATATTGTCAAACACATATTTTGACGTGCTACGGAGCATATGAAGAAACGTGGAAGATCATTGTACTAACATAATTTACTAATCTATTAACATTTTACTCAACGCAAAAATAAAAAATAAAAGATTAACAATACTCTTCTGGGGTAATGCTATGCGAGTTATGTTATTTGTGAATTTTATTTTCATAAATGGCATAATTTAATATTATGAGATTCATAAATAAGAAATTTTTTTGAGCTTTACTAAAAATCACATAAACTATAATAACGAACTTTTGGATCATAACAAAAATAATATCATAACAATATCACAATAAATCATAACTAACAATAAAATAAGTCATAACTAAAAATATAAAATCGTAACTAAGGATGCGTATGGTATACAAAATTTCCACTCTTCTGACTGCAAATGACATTTATTATATTTTTCTCAAAAAAATGAAAAATGAAAATATTATTTATGGGCATATGATATAACATACTGTTAAAGTATTAGTATTTATTTTCAGACAAAATCTGATAATTAAAAAAAAAAAAAAAATTGACAAATGATATAACATACGGTTAAAATATTATAGGCACGCATTGACTTCAACTCGAAGCTGGCAATATTTGGACGTAATCCTCGATCTCATGATGGTTTATCCCGTTTTAAAATTGATTGTTTTAATTAAAATTTTATAGAAAGACGTGTAAAATATAAAAAGAATATGTGATAACTTATAATGATTTTTGAACATTGTAATTATAAACTCAAGTCTCCAAACAGAATTTTAGTGTCGGTTTGATAATTTGATTATTTTAATATTTTTTAGTATTTTAATTTTTTATAAGATGAAAAAATATTAGTGTGTGTTTGAAATATTTTTTTAGTTGAATAGATAATTATAAAGAAAAAATGATTAACCAATGTACATAATGTGATATTTTAATTTATTAATTTTTTTTGGTTATTTTTTTTACTTTTTTAATTAAAATACCACAAACTAAATGGGGCTTAATTTAAATTAATGACCAATCACTTTCATGTCATGAATGAAAGCATGTTTGTCTTTTGAATTAAGGGCAATAATATATTAATTATTGTCACACATTTGAAACTTTAGCTTTTGTTGAATTATTATAATTTAACAGTTGCCAGGACATTATTGTCAACAAGTAACTAAAAGCTTGGACGCAAGTGAATAACATGTCACTTTTTGTCCATGATGATACATAATAGATTAATTTATAGTTGTTGTTGCTATTGAAAGGGCTAACCCTTTTGAATTTCGGAATATTTATGTGTAGGTCTTAATAAATGAATTTATTGTCTAATAAGTCTTATGTAAAAATTTTATCATAAAAAAAGTCACTAATTGTAAGTTTTAGCAACAATTTATAAAAATCTTAACAAAAAAAATCACTAACTATCAATTTTTAGTGACATATATAAAAAATTGTCACAAAAAAATTATTTTTAGTGACAATTTTACCAAGACTTATTTTCAATAGGACTTGATGGAAATTAAATCCCAATATTAGAACATATTAATAGTTTACCTTTAAATTTCCAATTTATTATTATTACAGGTTAATTAGGAGCACATATAGGAATACATTTTAATTCAAAATTCACATAGGTTAAGGGGTGAATTGTAAATTTGAATGTATTGAATTCAACTCTGACTAACCTCTTTTACAAGTATGTGAAAATTTATTTCACAAGATAGATTTAAGGGAAAATTTCAAAAAAAATGTTAACGAAGAAATAAAATTATAAAGTGATGAAAGTATAAGTTTTATTTATATAATTCAATGCATGATTCACTACTACTTTACAATTATTTTTGATAGTGCAACAGTTCCAACGGAGGATGGGTCGAACTGATCCACACTTCTAACTGATTTGCTAGCCTTGAAATCCACGGAGTGTGCCTACAAAAAGGTCCAAGGGGGGGAGGTAATCCCTCAGCAGACACTCCGACGATCGAGTTAGGATAGAGTAGATCGATTGTGTAAAGAGAGAAGAGGGGGACGAAGAACTTAACATTTAATGCATCTTGGAAGCTTTCTTATATCATTTGCTCATCATTTCCTTGTCCATCTTAGACTGTCGTGTTGGCCGAAATTCTATATTCTAGCTTGCATCATTCATGGTGAGTCTGTATCCTCCGACGTGAAGAAGTTGTGGAATTTAATGCTATGAGAGCCTCATTAATGGCTGATGTGTGGGTGCAATAATTTTGCAAGATCTTTGTCTGCTTACGTGGCTAGGCCTCTGCTTGACAAATGTTTGAATGTTATTAGTCCTGACCCAGCATTGATTTCTCAGAGTTATTGGGACTTTGATCTCTAGGCTGTGAACTGGGCCCTGAACCGTGGGTTAGGCTCTCTTGAGTGCCTATTAGTATCAGTATTCCCTTATTCCCGAGTGCAGCTTTAGTCCATCGAAGGGAATAACAGTACGGGAGGGAGTCTCCCAAGGCTGGGTAGGGGCAGGGGTGTGGGGGTTAAAGTAGTCGATCGTTAGGTTGGCCGACCGCAAGCGTGACGGAACGGGAAGGAAAACCGTCAGGCTGACTGACCGTGAGGTGGGCCGAGCATGACGGAAGAGCGTCAAGCTGGCTGAGCGTGAGGTGGGCTGAGCGTGAGAGAAGACCATTAGGCTGGCCGAGAGTGAGGGAAGACCGTCAGGCTGGCCAACCATGAAAGTGGCCGAGCGTGAGGAATGCAGACCGATAAAGGGGCGGTGATTGGCACGGGGCTCGAGGGCCAAGACAGCACGTGACGATGTGAAGTGGAAAAGACGGGAAATGAAAGGATAGTTAATGATGGCAGCGCAGCACGTGGGGGCGTGTGAGGTCATCAGCACCGTTGGATTAAAATACGGTATTATTGAAAGAAAGTGAAAATGTGGTTTATAGCGGGGGAGTTCAAAAAGTGGGAATTTATTTGGGCCTTGGGGTTTAAACTGGAAAAATTCAATCACGATCCGTGGAACACAGGCAAACCTTGGGAGTTTGGGCAGGTGCGATTTACGTCTCTAATCGCAAGGAACCGAGAGATCCTAGAGCTGACTGCGTTCGTTTCGTTTGATTCACCATTGTTGCATGTTGTGAGGTTTCTTACTCCTGCGACCGAAGCGATTTACAGGAACATGAGCAAAATGGCATAAGACCAAGCACCATCCATGGGATTAGAGGCGTTAGGAGAGGATGAAGTAGTAGAGTTAGCGAAGCAGTATAGGGCAGAGAGGCTGGTGGGTAGGGGGGTGGAGCGGCTGCTGTGACCCCTGTCAACGATGATGATTTCTACAGTCTAGCCTATTAACCAAGCAGTGCCTGACCATTGGCATACGAAGGCGGACAAATCCGTTTTAACAGAAGAAGATATGGAGGACATTCGGAGCAGATATCAAATTTCGGTAGAGGTGGAGTTGAGAGTGCTGACAACGAAGGACAGAGCGTCGGACGCACGGCCGATGAAGTTTATGATGTACGAAGAGGCGTTGCATGGTGGCCTAAGGCTGCCCTTCCAACAGTTAGTAGTCGACGTGCTAAACCGCCTGGAGGTGGACTTAGGGCAATTAATGCCGAATGTGTAGAAGATAATATTTGCTTGCACGATCGCGTGGCCACGGGCGACCGGAGGGGGGGTGATGATGGTAGATGAATTTTTTTTTCATACTACAAAGCCTCAGGGCAGCAGGAGACCTAGGTGACGTTGCAGCCGATGGCGGGGAGAGGATTGGTGGCGGGGTTGCCTTCGTCAATGAAGGGTTGGAGGCCAAGATGGTTTTACGTGTCAGCGAATGGCAAGAGGGGGTGCGTAGTAGTTGGAAGGTTCCCACCAAGTGGCTAGAGTCGAAGTTGGGGGCGACGGCAGAGAGGAGGGTGATGCAAGTGAATGATTAGAGGGAAAAGAAGGGACTGAAGTAGGACGACCTTGTCCAACCTTCAGCCCTATTTGCCCTTAACCTGTGGCTGAGCCAATCGAAGGAGACCTAACTCCAAAAGAGGTGGAGACAAGGAGGAAGGAGCAGGAGGCGGAAGACAAGCATGCTTTCGCGATAGCCGAAAAATACAAGGAGCAGCAATTAGGTCCAGCGCCTAAGTTGGTCACGAAGAGGCTAGTCCTACGACGACCGAAGCCCTTGGGTGAGAAGGACTTAACCGATTTTATGCCCTTACAAGCGCTGGTGGACCCGCTGAAGGAGAGAAGCAAAAAGGAGGTGGAGCTAATATTGAAGAAGAAAAGAAAAGTGACCACAATGGGTGGGGACGAAAGGCCCTTGATGAAGAAAATGAAGGAGGGAGAGGTGGAGATGCTCCCAAAAGCAGGGGAAGAAAAGATCAGGGTTGGTGGGGAGGGGGGAGAAAAGTTTGGATGAGGTCTCGATTGGCAAAGTGAGAAGAGGAGTGGAGAAGGATGAAGGTTTGCGAGAAGGCGATCGGGCGGCAGACCTGCCCCCTAAGGATGTGCCCTTCAAAGAAATGCCCCCAAGTCAAGAGTTGGGGGAGAGGGCGGGCGAGCGAAGTAGAAAGGAGCATCGCGTTGAGGATCGCCACTCATCATGTTCGCGCGGTGGTCGGCTGCTTGGAAGGTGATGGGGGTGAAGCGAGGGTGGCCATAGACCGTCTGTTAGGGGTTGTGAAAGACGTGGCAGTGCGGAGTGTGGTGCAATTTTTAGAGGTCGACCTCATGAGAGGATTCTACTTAGCGCAGATGGAAGCAGCGACCCTGGCGACTGCCCTTCTAAACAAGGTAGTGGGGCGAAGGTGGAAGTAGAGCTGCTGAAAGCCCAGTTGGAAGAGGTTCAGGTGCAAGTGCAAGACTTAAGGGGAGAGATGGCTGGCTGGAGAAAAGCGGTGTGAAGTGTCTGTGCAAAGGGTTTGGCCTACGCTCAGAAGGCAAAAAAGATGGAAGTGTTGGAGGTGATGCAGAGTTACTTGACTGCGCGCGCGAGGATGAGCCAGGCTGAGGTTATATCTGAGCTGTCAGCCGCCAAGTCTGAACTGGAAGTAGTGCACCACAAGGTGATAGCACTAGAGTTTAATTTGGCGAGCGAGCAGAGGAAGATCGACGACGCTCAGCAAGCCTGTGCCACTACCAAGAATAGATTGGAGGAGGCCCTTGCGAATAATGAAGAGCTGCGCAACCTGGCCGTGAAAGATAAGGAGGATGCGGATGCACGCGTCGCTGATTTGGAGAGGGCCTTGGAGGAAGAAAAGGCCAATACAGCAAAGTTGGCCAGAATGATGACGTCTGAGAAGGCTGTTTATCCAAATCTGTGCACCGCAGCAGTGGAACAATTTAAGTTATCCTTTGAGTTCCAAATGATTGTGGATGCAGCAGTGGCGAGGAGCTTGGCCAGAGAGGGGGATGGTGGCGTTGGACCATCAAACGTGCCCGCTACTGAGCTAATGGAGGGATAAACCAAAGAAGAAATAATTCAACGGTTTCAGCAATCAGATTATTATAAGCACGAGATGAGCGTTTGTTGGGATAGTGGCTGGACAAGCTTTAAGTATAGGGTAGAGGAGCTCTTCCCAGGCATAGATTTCAACAGTGTGAGACCAGGAGAGGGGGACATTGCCCAGACCCCGCTGGATGAGGGGGTCAAAGAAGAAGATTTGGTATCCAGCGAGAGTGGAGCAGGGGCAATTTGAAGATTAAGCTTAGGCTTAAGTATTGTTCTGTAGTTATTATATATTTTTTATTTTTTATTTTTTTTATTTTTGAGTTGAGAGAGCTTCTTGTAAAGAATGGTTGAAATTTGTAAAGAACTTGTGTTTAAATTGTAAGGATGGTTTGTGTAGTTTGTTTGGTTTTGGCTCTTGTAGTGGCTTACTTGGTATATAATAAATCTACGCATGGAAAGATATAAGACTTGGTAATAAAATTGTTTACAAAATAAGGAAAGGTTGTGGATATTGTGAAATTACAATGATTTGTCTAAGGAGGCCTATAAGTGAATTAAACGAAACATGTAACTATCTGTCAACAATTTGACAAATCGACTTGTTACTACAGTTTGTAATAAAGTTAAGTTATAAAACTGTTGTATGTTTTGCCTTTGGGACTGTGCTCAGTCGGGCTGAACTCTTCAGGCTCAGTTTGGCTGAGGCTTTGTTTAACTTAGTCTGGCCAAGCTCTTTTGGCTCAGTCTGGCTGAGGCTTTGCTTAACTCAATCTAGCTAAGCTCTTCAAGCTCAGTCTGACTAAAGCCTTTGCTTGACTTAGATAGTACAAATAATGGAGAGAGCAAAATGTGTTTGTCATTGATGCACAGCGGTGCCACTGTCAGCGTATACATTGCATTGAAATGTCAAAAACGAACATGTGGATCTACTAGTAAAAGAAACAAAACAACAGGAAAGAGCTACATGTTATTAGAAATACTGCTTCAAGTGCTCAGCATTCCACGGGTGGAGAAGGTCTTGGCCTTCTATGTCATGTAGACGGTAGGTACCTAGTTGTGGCTTGGATTTGACAATGTAAGGTCCTTCCCACTTAGTTATTAGCTTCCCTTTCATCAGATTTTTGGTAGCAAGGGTTGTTTCTTGTAAGACTAGATCTCCGACTGCGAACTTTTTGGGTCGGACTCGGCGATTATAGTGCTTTCTTACTTTCTACTGGTATGAGGATAGTCGGACGGCGGCTGATTCCCGCAGCTCTTCGATGAGGTTCAGGTCGACCCTCCGAAAGTCTTCGTTTAGTTGGATCGGGGTGGATGACCCTAGGCGTCGGCATACCAACTTCCACAGGGATGACTACCTCGGCGCCGTTTGTTAAACGAAATGAGGCCTCCCCAGTTAGAGTTCTGGCGATCATCTAATAAACCTAAGGATGGCAATTTGAAACCGACCCGACGGGGACCCGATCCCCCGACCCTGATTTGAACGGGTTTTTCCCGAAAAATACCCTCGACGAGACGGGGATGGTATTCAAAAATCAATCCCCGATCAAATTCGGGTCGGGGACGGTGATAAGTGCCTAACCCCGGCCCCAACCCCGCCCTACCCCGCCCCAGTTGTCCCCCGAACTGATATATATATATAATATACTTTTTTTATTAATTGTTTTGTTTCTCTCTCTCTCTCTCTCTCTCTCTCATTTCAGTTCATAAAATATATATATAAAATATACTTTTTCATCTTTTTGTTTCAGTTCAGATCTACTCTCTCTCTCTCTCTCTCTCTCTCTCTCTCTCTCTCTCTCTTCTTCACATCGTCTCTGATCTCTCATTTCATATTTTTTTTTTTTCGTGTCATTTCAAATCTACTCTCATAGAATTGGCGCCACCCACCGAAAACGACGAGGAGGAGCGCTACCGACGACGACGACAAGCAGAGAGCAAAGGGAGAGAGAGAGCACCGAACATCGTCGTTGAGTGCCACCTCCTCCTCTTCCGGCGTCGGTTCCCTCTGCACGACAGATCTGAGCAGATCTCTCTCTCTCTCTCTTTCTCTCTACTCAGATCTTTCCTTCTCTGATGTTGTTTGATGTTGTTGATGATGTTGTTTGTGATGTTGATTATGTTATTGTTGATCTCTCTTTCTTTTCTTTTTCTTTTTTCGGGGAATTTCGGGGACGGGGACGGTGATAGGTTCCCCGTCGGGGATCGAGACCAGGGACGGGGACATTTTTACCATCGAGGATCGGGGATGGAGAGTGTGATCCCCAGTCCCGCCCCACCCCACCCCGCCCTGGTGCCATTCTTAAATAGGCCTAGAGGACGTTTGGCACCTCCTTTGGCCAGAGACCCTTGGCAGTCTCCAGCTTGGTCTTGATGATTTTGAACAGGAAGCGGTTGGTGACCTTTACTTGACCGTTAGCTTGAGGATGGCCTGGGAAAGAAAAACAAGTCTTGATGTTGAGTTCATCACAGAATTATTTGAATTTGGCGTTATCAAACTGTTTGCTGTTGCCAGAAACGATGGCTTAAGGAGTCCCGAAATGACATACAATAGACTGTCAAATGAACCTGGTAGTATTTCGCTTAGTAATTTTGGCAAGGGGTTCTACTTCTACCCACTTAGTGAAGTAGTCAATGGCGACAACAGCAAACTTTACTTGGCTGCGGCAGGTCGGCAAGGGGCCTACAAGATCAATGCCCTACTTGGCGAAGGGGTAAGGGCTGCTGAGTGTGATTAGCTCTGTTGGAGGGACATGAGGGATGTTGGCGAAACGCTGGCATTTGTAACATTTGAGTACAAAGTCGATGGTGTCTCGATTGAGCGAGGGCCAAAAGTACCCCGTACAAAGGATTTTATGAGCCAAAGACCTTTCCCCAGAGTGATTGCCGTAGACTCCTTCATGTATTTCTCTCATTACGTAGGTGGCTTGATCATTATTGAGGCATTTGAGATATGGCCGTGAGAATCCTCTTTTATACAAGATGTCTCCGATAAGGACATAATTTGACGACCGAGCTCTAACCTTGGCAGCCTCCTGCTTGTATGTGGGTAGTGTTCCCTATTCTAAGAATGTGATAATGTCTTAGGCCAACAGGATAGGTTTGTTCGGGAGTAGATGGATCACTTGCTGATTTGGTGAAATTGCTGGATGGGTCAGGTACTCAACCCGGACGCCATGGCAAAGGTCTGATTGATCTGCTGGGGCTAAGTGTGCCATTTCATCTGCTTGGGAGTTCTCTAACCTGGGACATGTCTGATATGAAAGCTATTAAAGAAGCGGGTCAGAAAAGAACAATGTCCCTGTATGATCGCATAGCTTCCTCCTTTGCATCAAACTCGCCCATTATCTGTCAAACTACCAACCGAGAGTCGCTAAACACTCAGAGATGGACAATTCCGATGTCTTTAGCCAGTCGGAGTAGGGGTGTACACGGTCAGGATTGGTTCGGTTATGAGAAAATCCAAGAACCGAATCGATCCTAACGGTTCTGTGATTTTGAGAACCAGACCAGACCATTACACTTGTAAAACTGGACCAGAACCAAACCGAAAAAACGGTTCGGTTTCGGTTTGGTTTATGGTTCCAAAATTTTTTATTTACAAGAATAAATTGTTAATATTAGCAAAATAATTACTCAAATTAATTACATTTAACTTATGATAAAAACTAATAATATTAAGGCATTACTTAATATTACATATTTATAAAATCCTAACATCATTATAATTATAAAAGACCAATTAATAAAAATAAAACTTGATATTATATATATATATCTTTTAAAATTCGGTTCGGTTCGGTTCGGTTCAAATCGCGATTTTTTCATAAAATCCATTAACCGAACCGTTTTTACGGTTCTCATATTTCTTAATCCGAAACCGAACCAATTCTTAATAGAACCGAACCAAACCGTATGATTTGGTCTGGTTCGGTCCGGATTACCGGTTTAAACGGATTTTTGAACAGCCCTAAGTCGGAGACCCGTTATGAGGGCTTTATATTCGGCCTGGTTGTTACTTGCTGCAAATAAGAATCAGAGGGCGCACTTGAAGTATTCTCCTTTTGTGGGATGAACCGTTGACACTAAGAGTCCAAAAGTGGGGGTCTTCCACCTCAGTGGTGACGTGTGCTGGTGGAGGGGGTGCGTGTAGGGCAAGATTGGTGAACTCCAGGATAAAATCTGCGACAGCTTGGCCTTTGATGGCTGTTTGGGGTCGGTAAGAGATGTCGTACTGGGTTAGTTCAGTGGACCATTGCATAAGCTTGCCTGATGATTCTGGTTGTTGCATGACCTTTTTCAAAGAATGGTCAGTGAGGATCACTATGGAGTGAGCATGAAAATAGGGTCGGAGGTATCTGGAGGCGATGACCAGGGCTAGAGCCATTTTTTCTAACAGAGGATAGTTCTGTTCAGCTCCCCTGAGTGTGCGGCTGATGTAGTAAAATGGGCGTTGTACTGAGCTGTCTTCCCTGACGAGGGCAGCACTGACTATGGTGTCGGACACATCTAAGTAGAGGAAGAGGGTCTCTCCTGGCAATGCTTGAGAGAGGAGAGGGGGGTTGGCCATGCACTGTTTCAGTTGTTGGAAAGCCTCCTCAGACTCGGTGTTCCATTTGAAAGCCTGTCGGAAGACTTTAAAGAATGGAAACTTTTGTCAGTCGCTCGAGAAATGAAACTGTTGAGGGCGGCAACTCTGCATGTGAGTCGCTGAACCTCCTTGACCATTTTAGGAGACCGCATTTCTATCAGAGCCTTGATCTTTTCTGGGTTGGCCTAATGCCTCTTTGGCTGACCATGAATCTCCAAAACTTACCAGACCTAACACCGAAGGCACACTTCTCCGGATTCAGTTTCATCTGATACTTGCGCAAGGTCTGGAAAGTTTCTCGCGGGTCTGCCAAATGATCAGAGGAGAGTTTGCTTTTGACGAGCATGTTATTGACGTAGACTTCCATGTTACGACCTATTTGGTGTTTGAAAACGGCATTAACCAGCCATTGGTAAGTGGCTCATGTATTCTTCAAACCGAATGGCTTGACACAGTAGTGATAAGTTCCTCTGTCAGTGATGAAGGAGGTGTGCTCCTGGTCAGCTGCGTGCATTAAGATTTGGTTATAGCCAGAGAAAGTATCCATGAAGCTAAGCATCTGATGTCTTGTCGTTGCATCGACCAATAGATCTATCCAGAGAAGGGGGTAGCTATCTTTGGGGCAGGCTTGGTTGAGGTCGGAGTAGTCGACGCAGAGTCACCATTTGCCATTGTTTTTGCGGACCAAAACTATGTTAGACAACTATTAGGGGTAGTCCACATTTCTGATGAACTGTGCCTTCAACAGCTTGTTTACCTCGGTGGCGATGAGGCTATTGCGTTCTAGATGAAAAATGCGTTGTTTTTGGTGGAACGGTCGAAATTGGGTCCCAATATTGAGACGATGAGTAAAAAAAGAAGGGTCGATGCCTGGCATGTTTGAATGGGTCCAGGCGAAGACATCGTTGTGCTCAGCTAAGAGAGCCGTGAGGTAAGCCTTGGCCTGAGAGGACAGCTGGCTGCCAATCTTAGCCATTTTTGTTGAATCGATAAGACGAATAGGCATTTTAACAAGTTCCTCTATGGGTTCCCCTTTAACTAACTTTTCCTCGTCTCTAACATCAAAGCCTCCAATGATCATAGCCTCCCTCATCTTGACTTCCTTCAACGAGGCAATATAGCACTCTCTGGCTATCGTTTGTTCACCCTTTATTGTGCCGACCCCCGGATTAGTGGGAAACTTCATAGCCAAATAGTACGTGGATGTTACGGCTTGGAGGGCATTAAGGGCAACGCGTCCTAATATGATGTTGTCAGGAGAAGGGCAATCGACGACGAGGAAAGTGAGTAATTTGGTGGACTGCTGGGGATATTCTCTAATGGTGATGGGGAGGTCGATGGAGCTTATGGATGCCACCCGATAGCCGGTGAAACCGACCAGTGGGGTTTGTAAGGGTGACAACTTCTCTTCCCCAACCTTGAGTTAGCGGTAGGCATTGAGGAAGATGATTTCTAAGGAGCTGCCATTGTCGATAAGAACTCTCCTGACTTTGTAGTTTGATAAGAGAGTAGATATGACCAGGGGGTCGTCATATGGATAGCGAACACCAGTGCAGTCTGCTGTTGTAAAGGTGACCGACTCAGACCATTGCCTGGGTTGCTTATAGGGTTGGTCCACCGTTGCCACTTCCTTATCAAAACTTTGTGTAATTTTTCAGAGCTCAACTCGTTGTACCGACTGTAACGGTCTGCCGTACGCGAGTCTGCTGGCAATGACCCTTATTTCACCTAGCAGGGGGGTAGAATCACCTTGTGCTCGGGGTTAGTGTTGGGGCTAGTTATCATTTCGTTTAGGTTGTGCAGGTTGCCAGGAGAGGTGTGTTGGAGGTAATGTCTTGGGGGGTCTGTCCTAGGCCTTTGTTGGGGATGAGTTATTATGAATCGGCTGAGACATCCCTGACGGATCAGATCCTCAACCTGGTCTTTAAGGTTGACACATTCTTCAGTGTTATGGCCGTGGTCTGGATGGAAACGACAGTACTTTGATTGATCCCGTCGGTTGGAGGGAGATCTTGAGGGTTGAGGCCATATCAAGTTATAGTCTTGAATTTGGTTGAGAACTTGTTCCATAGGTGAATTGAGAGGGGTGTATCGTTCGAACTGACCAGGTCGGTGGGTTGGAGCCGGTCAGTCCGAGTGTGTTGGTCGATCTGGATACGGTGACGGTAGGTGTGTATATTGCGAGGGTCGGGACTTAGGTTATTTTCTTTTGTCCTTGGAGGATGGGGTTTTGGATGTGGAGTCTTGTCGGGCTGCTAGAGAGTCTTCGGTATTCATGTATTTTTGGGCTTTGGCGAAAAAGGTGGCCATGGTGGTCGGGGGATTTTTGAAAAGGGAGAAGAGGAAGTCGGATGAGCGCAAGCTGGCCATGAAAGCTGTGAGAATGACCTTGTCATCGTTTTCCTCTACTTGTAAGGCTTCGGTATTGAAGCTGGTGATATAGCTGTGTAACAACTCCCCTTTCGTCTGCCGGATGTTTAGCAGTTGGGTCGCTGGATGTCGTTGTCGCTGTGTCACGCCCTCAAAATAATAACATTAAACCCATTCATAGAGACATGCATTGATAGATGGTCAACAAAAGTATGTCCGCCTCTAGCCTCCCAAGCTATGTCCTTAGAGGTGGCATGCTACCTGTACCTGAAAATGATGTTCCCATATAGGGTGAGCCACAGCCCAGTAGAAATATACTAAACCAACTATGAACAATGACTAAAAGATTAGCAACTGATAGATGGTCAACACTTACACTTCCATTTACATCTTATTACAATTCCATGACAATCAAGTCTATGTTATAATTCACTGTCCATTTCTTATTCAACATTGAGTTTGAAAACAAGGCTAGGTACTCTGGCCAAAACATTTGATGAGATTATAATTCATCACTAGAACACTTTCGAAATTCAAGGTGGATACACGTTTTAGTGTTGTATCAATAACACATAAACCACTTCCATACTTCACAAACGATGATGATATACATTTTAGTGCTATATCAAATCAAACAAACATTTCAATAGATATGCATATGAGCTATATCACAACTACAACAGATAAGCATATGAGCTATATCAACATTTCAACAGATAAGCATATGAGCTGTATCAACATTTCAACAGATAAACATATGAGCTGTGTCATCACTACAATGGGAGAACATATGAGCTGCATCCCTGGGTCCATCCCCCATCTTCCCTTAACCATTAACCGGTTTAGAGGTACATCCCCCATTTTCTCCTAAACCGTGGAGTGCATCCCCCATCTCCTCCCATACACAAGCAATGCATATAAACACAGAATCATATACGCAATCAATCAATACATAAAGTTAATGTATTCTAGCAACCGTCTACACATAATGCATATAAACACATTGGTCATATACACAATCAATCAATACATAAAGTTAATGTATTCTACCAACCGTCATACTCTATGACACATCCAATTGATTAGTTTTAGTTTGCCTAATCATCATGCATTGTCTACAACAATCAACACTACCCTCCACCGGTAGCCCAAAGCAATTATTTCTAAACAGGAAATAAATGCACAAATGGATAATATATCAACATTTCAACTAGGTGAGCAATAAAAGATTCAACTACACCCTTTAGTCCCATACATTCCCAATTTCCACATTCTCAATTCAATTTCTCATTTTCTTTAATTAATTATATACATTAATTAATTAAACTAATTAGGGCAAATTACCATAATTCACAAAACAACCCTAAGGTTCCAATTCCATCAATGTTCCAACATTAATCTCATTTCCCTATGCCTAACATGCATATAGGTTTATATATTTAAAACTCCAACTTTTGTAAAAATTACACAAAGGGCCCAAACTTTCTCAAAATTACCCAACAACACCCAACATATCAAAATGCTAAAATTTAAAGACAAAATCCATAAGGAGGAGTAGGATATCCCTACCTCAAATTCGGAGCCCAAAGGAAGAAGATGACGAAACCCAACGTGCTCCAAAACTCGAAATTTTCGGATCAAAGTAAAGCCCTCGACGATCAACCCAACTTTTGTGAAGACCAAAGATGAGAAAAACACCCTAGTTAGATCAATACTTAGAGAGAAGTTATGGTTTTAGAGGGAGGAGCTCTCAAATGGCTTTTTGGAAAAGTAAGAGAGAGAAACGGGTGTGAAAAAGTGAGTCAAAAAGCTGAAGCTCGGATTTAAATAGCAGACGCCCCGCTCGAGCGTCACTCACAGATCCCCGCTCGAGCGTCCAATCCCCCGCTCGAGCGGCAAACACAGACTCCAGCTCGAGCGGCCAATCCCCCGCTTGAGCGTCCAACACTGCAGACGAAAAACTGGATGGGTGACTTCCCCGCTCGAGCGGACAAGAAACTAAAGGGTCCCCGCTTGAGCGTCAAAAGTCCCGCCCGAGCAGACAAGCCAAAATCTGGATGACTAGACTTGGTTCCTAAGCTCAACCAACTTGTTCCAAACCTTCCCAACACAACCCAAGACTCATAAACAAAGAGTAGAGGATGCAAACGACATAAATACAATAATCAACCCCATGGAACCTAAGTCCGGATCACTGTACAACAAGGGGTAAAACCCGGGATCGCTATACGCTGAGCACTAATGAAATGGCTTAAGAAAGATTTATTGATCTATCAGAATGAAATGACCGAGTCTGGGGAAAGCTGACTGAACTAGAGGCGCGCCGACCCCTTCAACGTGATGAGAAAGGTGCAACACATGATTTCGTCTGGGAAGGCATGGAAGATCATGAGCGTTTGATATGCTTTTACATGGTCCACGGGATCGGTGGTACCATCGAATGTGTCGATCGATGGCATTTTGAACTTGGGGAGGAGAGCTTTGTCCCTGATAGAAGCGATAAAAGGAGAGTTGACGGTAGAGGAAGTTTTGTGTTGCATATTCTACATGACCCCCTGCAATTGTAGCTTCATGACCCGCAGTTCTTCGTCCCATACGGGGGCATTATCCCCACAAATAGGAATCAGAGGTTGAACACTGCTAGCCTCACCTTCATGGGCGGCAGTGTAGGGTGGTTATGGAAAGGCGGCAGTATATCATGGCGAGGCTGCGAGCTTGATGGAGGGGGTTGTAGACCGTCAAGGTTCGACGATTGAGGCCGTGGGGCAAATGGTGGATATATTCCTTGGGACACATGTGGTGTGAATTGGTGGTGATTGTGGGCTTCTTTCGAGTTCAAGGGAACTATTGGTGGCGGTGGAGGTGGGTAAGGCAAGTCGCGCTGGAGTAAGGGATTGATTAGGGCTTGATTTTGTTAGGTCAGCCGGTTGATGCTGTTGGTCAGTTCTGCAAAATATGGAGGTAGGTTAGTTGGGTTTGAGGACTCAGCTTCAAGGTTACCTGCATTGCGTTTGGAAGCCATGGACCTGGTCCTGACCATCCACCCTGAAGTAGGAGATGGGTAAGGACTGGGTTCCCTCTGGTGACAATGAACACAACTGTCGACCAGAGTTGTCGATTCCCACAGATAGTGCCAACTGATAATGCAACAGTTCCAACGGAGGATGGGTCGGACTGATCCACACTTCTAACGGGTTTGTTGGCCTTGAAGTCCATGGAGTGTGCCTGGAAAAAGGTCCACGGGGGGAGGTAATCCCTCTTGCGGACACTCCGACGATTCGAGTTAGGATAGAGTAGATTGATTGTGTAGAAAGTGAAGAGGGGGACAAAGAACTTAACCTTTAACGCATCTCAGAAGCTTCTTTGTATCCTTTGCTCATCGTTTCCTTGTCCATCCCAAACTATCGTGTTGGCCAAAATTCTATATTCTAGCTCGCATCCTTTAGGTGGGACTATGTAAAGTGGTGGAACTACATATATGCCTTGTGTCTTAGTTAGTGGATTAGTTGATATACTATGTGTTTGTAGCATTACTTAAATTTTAAGGACTTTTTGTGAAGAGATTATTGATCATGAATATGATGATGACTCCTCTCCAGTTTGTAAGTCTGGATTGAATTGTCCAGTCTTTTCTGTGGGCCTATTTTTTGGCCCAAATTTGAATATCATTGCTGTTTAAGATTCGTAGATAAAATTATTATGCAAAAAATTAAATTGACCAGAAAAACGATAACCATATGTTCGGATTAGTTTTGTATGTAAAAAATGGACGATGAGTATAAGTATACCCATTTGTTTTTTAACACAAAATTGATTCGAACATGTGATTTTCATTATCCAATCAATTTAATTTATATGTAAATAATTTAGTCAACAAACTTTAAAATGCGGACGAATCAAATTATTAAAGTGGATCCAAAGATAAAGCCCACTCGAAGGCCTAGATGGTCCAATCCAAATTGAGAGCTGAAATTAAGTCATCCTCAAATAGTAGTATGAACCACTGAAGGGTGGTGGGGTGGAATGCTGCCTTCATTCTATACAATTGAGCAGGACTCAACTCCAGACGGGTGCAAGGCCTATTTTTCAAATGATGAAACTGATGGAGCTGTACCCTAGTTGTGACTCTGCCTTTTGTTCTGGGAGTTAGTGTATCCCTCTCGTCCCAGTGATGGATCCTTTGTTTTGGATTGGGTTAAATTTGACAAGTAAATAATTGCCTCAGGATCAGGACCCATAGATATTACTATACCCCACGAAGCGTCCATTTCTCTATTCAAAAATAAAGAAAGAAAAGAAAATAGTAGTATGAGAAAAACAAGAGTTTTTGGAGCAATGAATAAGTATTAATCAACAGTTTAAACCTTCAAAACGTGAAAGTCACCGATCAAAATCAAACTTTTAGGCAAGTGAGTAATTCACTGCTTTCATATTATCCATTCAATAATGTTAGGTATTATGAAAAATCTTTCATGAAAATAATCATGAAAGCTTTGTGACCCTTGGATTACACTTAGAATAAAACACCACACACTAATCAAGGTAATCCAAGAATCATAAATCTTTTATGATCATTTTCATGAAAAGATTTTCATGATCCCTAACTTTTCTCTTATCCATTCAACACATTGAAGTGGTGTTTTTGAAAAAGTAATTGGATGAGCGTAATTGGATGAGCGTAGACCGACTTTGATTCTCTTCATTTCAATATGTAATGAAATATTTTTATTATAAATTTAATAATTATAAAATAAGAATATAAATTTATAATTAATTTAAATTAAAATAGGACAAATTACACTAAACAATCCTTATAGTTTAGTGCTCGTATTACTTTGATCTCTGACTTTTTAATTGTAATATATTTGATCCTAAATTTTGAATTTTGTTTCAAATAATGGTAATTGAAGATACCACCGTTACTCAATTTGAACGGTAAAGTCGTCAATTTGATAAAATATAAATTAATTTAACAAAAATAAATGTCAAAAAAATATTTTTAAATTTTTAAAAATTATTTCTACCCACCAAAGATAAAATTATATAAAATTGATAAATCTTTTACGCATTTATTTATTTATTTATTTTACCAAATTAATTTTTATTATGTGTTCAGATGATGATCATATAATGTGTGGTTGTTAGGTTTTTAATGTGTTATCAATATATTTAATATATGAAATGTTTTTAGTTTTTAATTTTCTGATTTAATGGATTAATTTAATAATGATATCAAAATTGTTGCCATATTTGAGTTTTGGAAAAATGGAAACTAATTTAATGAAAATAAAAATAGCCGTTCAATACATGATCTCATCCAAACACATAATAAAAATTAATTTAATAAAAAAAATGTGTAAAAGATTTATCAATTTTACATAATTTTATCTTTGGTGGGTAGAAATACTTTTTAAAAATTCAAAAATATTTTTTTGACATTTATTTTTTATCAAATTAGTTTATATTTTATCAAATTGACGACTTTGCTCTTGAAATTGAGTAATGGTATCTTCAATTGTCCTTATTTGGAATAAGATTCAAAATTCATGATCAAATGCGTTACAATTGAAAAGTTAGCCGAAATGACAAAAGCCTCAAATTATAGAAACCGTTAGTGTAATTTGCCTATTAAAAAAAAATTATTACACTTACCATTGGATAATATAATGGAATCTTTCAATCACAAATATACAATGGAAATTATTAAAATCCTTACCGGACCTATCATATGAGTTGCATGGGAGAAAATATTGATCTCATTCATATTCTTTTATGCAATTTTATTGGTTTATTATATCATATGCACATATTATAATGGTGCTCGTAAAATATTAAATAATTTTTTGTGGCCAGTGTAAACTCCTATTCCTAAAAATGTGGGGTTATACTTTTCATAACTTCCAACCAAAAACAAAAAACAAAAAATTGCTCGAACTAGTTTAGTACATAGAAGATTTCTTAAAATATCAACCTTAATTTTAGACTCAATAGTGTGGGATATTGCATATTAATTATTAATTTATTTAAAAATCAACCAAATAAAACCTAACCCTATTACCAAATCAGTGCGTAAATTCAAAACTTAACCCTTCCACCAAATTAGTGTGCATAAATTTGAAAGTAACATTTTAGAAATCTAACATTACTCAGTGCCTGACCCTCCTACCACACCAATGTAGAGGTTGTGAGTCGAGCCCCATGTGGAGCATTGAGGTGATTCTCTTTCCCCTTAAATCTGAGTTAGAGTAGTTTCTAAGAAATGATAAAAATAAAATAAACACTCCTACGTTGTATTTAGTTAAAAAATTTAAAAATAAATTTAATAATGGAAAGAAAAAATTTAAATAAAATATAAATAAAATATACTTATATTTCACATAATTTTATACACATTTTTTCTTTCCTTTTCTAAATTCTTTTTCAAAATTTCTAACCAAACACAACATTAATATATATTTATTTGCAAGAAAGATATTTAGAATCTCACACGTTTATAAAATAATGAGATCTTAATTACAATTTTTTATTATACATATTATATCTTTAACAACAATGTTACATTCCCTTAATTTACCACATTTAAATTTAAACCACCCTTAATGATATGATATTGTGGGTAGATCTTACATGATAAAATATTTGACAAATTAAAATTTGACATTTGTCAGACACATCATTAAAGGTGATTTTTAGAGATGATAAATTAGGTGTCTCCAACATTTTGCTATCTCTAATTATGCACAACTGTCTACTTAATTGATGGTTGTATTATTTTGAGTGCTTATTTGTTTTGGGTGAATATTTTGAGTGCTTTTTTATAAACAACCATGAGTGAAATTCTTTCCCTTCAGTATTTTTGTGGTTTATCATAAGAAAAAAATTTAATCTTATTCAATTGATTATTATAGTATATTTTGAAGAGGTCAATTATTGTCAAATAAAAACATTCATTATAGGTCTCTTTATTGTATTAATGTTGGTGGTTCTTCGTAGCTGATTGATCAATTTAATTTAATTTAGTTAATATTTGTATGGCAGTGCTATAGCCAGATAATTTTCTCCCACAAAACATCCATTCACAAATTCTTATCGATAAGAGTTCACTCACTCTCTCTATAACGGTAATTCTGTAAGGAGTTTAGGTTTTGAGCGTTCTTGATTCTTTATTTTAGGTTGACTACTCTTCAACCTTTTCTCTTAGGTTTGTGTAGCAAATGATAGGGCATTTCCTTCGCTGCCAACCTAGTTGGGAGTTGAGGGTGGTGTTATGATGTTATTGCACGTCCTAATTTCTATTTTTATTGATATTTGATATAAGGTTAATCCTTAATTCTAATCAATAAAGTTTCTACTTTGTTGATAAATAAATAAATAATAATAATAAAAGAAAAAAACCTCTTACCAATAAGAAGTGCTTTTGTGAGAAAAATTTGTGGGGACGGATCATTTTCCATATTTGTAAATAAGCTCTCATTATTTGACAAAAAAATAATTCCTCTAAAATTTTTTTAAAAAAAATCATTGTAGAGTCAGAGTCTTAAAATAAGATGTATATTTGACGAAGTCGGGTAAACGCAAGTGAGGTAAAACTACGAATCAAAGGTGAGTCCCTTTGACCCATATATCCTGCCCGTTTCCCACGTCCCTACCGATTTAACAATATCACGTGATTTAAATTTTGAACACAATATATATATATAAATAAATAAAAACATAAGTTTGATTTATTAAAATTTTAGGGGTTCTTTTTTTTTTTTTAACATGTGAGGGGCCATTTAAATATTTCATTAAAATAATTAATTGTAATATATATAGTTATGAATTTTCATTGGAAACTCCTTTAGCTAATTTAAATTTTACAATTTATTATATATGAAGAATTCTGAAATATACTTGAAATTTAACTGGTCAAACTATGGTATTGTTTGGTAGAGTTTTTTAAATATAATTTGAGAATAAGAGTTGTATTTTGAGTTTGTGAGTTTTGGAATTGTGATTTGAGCGTAGAAAATTTGTTTGTTGAATGAGTTTTGAATGGAGTGGAAATTTTTGATGTGACATATGATATTTGATACAAAAACTTATAACTCATAACTAAACACACAACTCAAAATTCTATTCAAAGCTCATAAAAATTTTAAAAATTTTGGAAAATATTTTTTATTGAATATATAAAAATTAACTTGTGTCAATTGCAAAAAAAAAAATGTAGTATTCTGGTCAACCGACCGGACGACCGGTAAGACGACCGGTTAGCCCAAATTTTCCTGCCTAAGACAGAGTTTTCAAAATTAAATATGAAATTAACTTTTGAAAACCGTAAACAAACGTCAAACGCAAATAAAGAGGTAAAATAATAGTTTGAAAAATGTTCCAAACACATTGTCAAGATCTAGGTAATTGTTCAAGTGGTTATGAAGAGGATACTCAGGTGTCAACATGAATCTAGGGAGTGCGGATGGAAGGCAACTACATCTCCAAATTTTTTTAAAATATCATTGTTGGCTTATTTTTCCTACGAAGGAAAATATTATAAATGCGAGCGTGCCAACAAGAATTGAAAAATCCTTACAGATTAAATTCAAGCCAATTATCAAGCGATTGTGTTGATAGTTCTTTCGCCTCAACAAAGAGGATTTCAAAATTGCCAAAGTGTAGAGAAAAGAAAAATTAAAAGAAGAAAGGAAGATGGAGAAAGACGATTGAGTGAACAATCAAAGTAATAATTACTTACCTCTACTCCTATACTTCGAAAAGGAAGTGCATGAAATGTTTCGAAATGAAAGTGCTGAAAATAAATGTTTCAAAATATAAATCTATATTAAACTACTCCTAAAATAAGGAAAATGACAAGAAATATTGAAATCAAATGTCTTTGATTTGAGTTCTCGATCCTTTACAATGCAGCCATGAATGGCTATTTATAGGCAAATATTTGTAGGAAAAAACTTCCAGCAATAACTACCCAATAACCACCTAAAACTACCCACTCTTCCATCTTCATTCTTGTCTTGCCATGTATCCTTCCACTCATCCACTTTGTCCTTCATATTCTTCATCATCTCTATAACTTCTTTTAACTTCCAAATGAATAAGAGGATGCCACGTGTCCTGCAATTATATAAATAATAAAAATTGCAGATTTATGGTGCTAACATTACCCCCCGCGGCCCTTAAAAATGATGTTTATTTGAATTTTTGAAGGGCCGAACCAAGCACATGATTAATCTAAGCAATAAAATGCTTCGAATAATATCAACAAAGTGTTTCGAATGATATAATAGCACCAATAAAGTGTTTCGAATGAGCATGAAATTATGACTAGATGACCAATAACAAGCTTCGAAGGTGGTATAAAAGACCAAATTCATCGTTCGAAGGTCTTGTGGCATAAATTTGAAGGAACAACATCACCCTTCGAAGGTTGGAAGCATTGATATAAGATGATGATACTTACAATGAAGTTTCAAGGTTAGGCTTGATGCTTCGAATGTATCTTCGAAGCTTTATACAGTTTCGAAGGTGAAGTAATCAACCTTCGAAACAACTCTTGATGCTTCGAATGTATCTTCAAAGCTTTATACAGTTTTGAAGGTGAAGTAATCAACCTTCGAAACAACTCTTGATGCTTCGAATGTATCTTCAAAGCTTTATACAGCTTCGAAGGTGAAGTAATTAACCTTCGAAACAACTCTTGATACTTCGAATGTATCTTCAATGCTTTGATTGTGTACAACTGGCCATCAATTTGAAAAGATAAGCCATTCTCAACCATTTATTTAAATGCATAGGCTTTTTCTAGCCAAGTTCATGCATTTTAAATGGTCATCCCTTGTTCTAGCCAAGTTCATGCTTCGAACTCATAAGAATAATTTGTTAATTTTATTAGCCACATCATCAGAATTATATTTTGATGTGAACCACAAATCCAAAAAGGATTTTGAACACCAAAAGTCATGGTATAGTGTGACCATGAAAATTCATACTTTTTGACATTTTGAAAAATGTCAAAAATTTTGAATTCATGAACAGTGGCTTGTTCATTATTCTTGACCATGTTTGGTTTAAAAACATGACTTTCGCCGAATTGATTTTCATAATTCTTTGGTAAAGTGGGTTGTTTTTCCATGTTAACCATTAATGGCTTATGAAAATCCCCCATAAGAATGTTATTTTCATGACTTGACTCTCTAAAAATTAGTTTTTGGACCCCCCGAGCCATGTATGAAACATCATTCTTAGCCAAATTTGGCTCAAAAACATGCTCTTTCGTTATGTTAATTTCATAATTTGGCTCTTTAAAAACGGACTCTTGAACCCCCCAAGCCATTGATGAAATCAACTCTATGCTTTTGCTATTTTCAACCATGGAAAAATTTTGAAAAAATTCACCAATTTCGGCCATTAAAGCCTCAGTTAAAGACTTGGTAGTGAGAGTTGATAACTCATCATTCCATTGGCGAATTTCCATATCAAGTTGATGAATTTCTCCAATTAAATTGTGTCTTTTTTCTTCCACCAAATAATATTGTAATGGATGAAAGTTTATTTCATCAAGAAAATGGATCTCTTCTTGAAGATCCAAAATTTTTCTTTCACGCCAATATATTTCAAATTGACAAGTTCGAATGGCGAAATTCAAATCGTTTGTCATTTCTTACACTTGGCAGTCCCACTGGGCGTGCCAAAAATGTTGGCTTATTTTTCCTACGAAGGAAAATATTATAAATGCGAGCGTGCCAGCAAGGATTGAAAAATCCTTACAGATTAAATTCAAGCCAATTATCAAGCGATTGTGTTGACAGTTCTTTCGCCTCAACAAAGAGGACTTCAAAATTGCCAAAGTGTAGAGAAAAGAAAAATTAAAAGAAGAAAGGGAGATGGAGAAAGACGATTGAGTGAACAATCAAAGTAATAATTACTTACCTCTACTCCTATGCTTCGAAAAGGAAGTGCATGAAATACTTCGAAATGAAAGTGCTAAAAATAAATGTTTCGAAATATAAATCTATATTAAACTACTCCTAAAATAAGGAAAATGACAAGAAATATTGAAATCAAATGTCTTTGATTTGAGTTCTCGATCCTTTACAATGCAGCCATGAATGGCTATTTATAGGCAAATATTTGTAGGAAAAAACTTCCAGCAATAATTACCCAATAACCACCTAAAACTACCTACTCTTCCATCTTCATTCTTGTCTTGCCATGTGTCCTTCCACTCATCCACTTTGTCCTTCATATTCTCCATCATCTCTTTAACTTCTTTTAACTTCCAAATAAATAAGAGGATGCCACGTGTCCTGCAATTATATAAATAATAAAAATTTCAGATTTATGGTGCTAACAATCATATATTACATTAGAAAATTTAATATAATTTAAAATTATAAAGTTTGTCCTTTTAAACATATTTTCGCACCCCCATAATAATAATCCTAAATCAGTTCCTGAGTGATTGAGATTTTAAGTTTGAGTTTATAAATAGACGTTGATCTGCATTACAATCTAACTACTAATAATTAAACTCTATTTTGTGGGAGAAAAAACAAGTGTTTGGTTTAGTTTTGCAATCATGATTCCAATAAAAAAAAAAAATTAAAACTTATAACCAAACACACAACTCAAAACTCAATTCAAAAACTCTTTCAAAACTCTATATCTTGTTCTTTAAAATTATTTTTTATTTTATATTTTTTTTAAAAATATAAATTTGAAAAAATATTTTGTTTATTTTTATTTTTGAAGAAAAATATTTTTTGAGTTTTTATTTTTTTGAAAAAAATATTTTGTTATTTTTTTTTTAAGTATTGGCCATGCAATTTGTTATAATTTAGATATTTATGGGAGATCCAAAATTTTTTAAGATTAAAAAAATTAAATATTAAAAAAATTTAAAAAATATTAAAAAATAAAAAATAAAAAATAAAAAATTTAAAATAAAAACTATATATGCAAAATAAAAAAATACAACCCATTTTATTTTATTTTTAAAAAAAAAAAACAGCGCACACATGTAGTAAATATAGCGCACATTAAAAAAATAAATCTTTACAATAAAAAATATTTATCCTAAGAAAATAAAATTAAGAAAATTTTTAAATATTAAAAAATAAATCCAAAAAATTTCAAAATACAACTCAAAACTCTTTTCAAAATTTTTTTCAAAACTCAAAACTCTTTTTAAAATTCATCACCAAAGAAATTTTTTTTTTTTCAAAACTCTACTCAAAACTCATAACTCAAAATACAACTTCACACTCAAATCATGATTTTAAAACTAAATCAAACGGAGCCATTTGTCAAGACTCAAAAAAGAAGAAATAAAGTAAACAAAGTAAAATTATAAAAAGTACTGAAATTTAATGGAAATTTTAGCTTGTCACTCTCATAATTTATTTTTTATTTTTTTATGGCTAAAAAAATTTATACCTCAAATAAAATTATGAATTTATGAAAGGACAATTTTTGTTACACTATACAATGTTTTGTTCCTCTATTTTTCAATTATTGATATATATTTAAAAAAAAAAAAAAAAGGTTGAGAGCAAATTACCATAGAAGTACTAGCTAAAATTCTAGTTAACAACTTGAGCTGCAAATTCCAAATTAAACATTTAGCATATTAAAACATGCATAGAAAATAATTATATTGATGCAAAAGCTCTCCAAAGATATAGCGTCATGGTATTGAAATCAAATAAATACAAAGAAAAACAAAAAACACAGAGGTTACTGAGACTGAAATTTCATGTTTATTAGACCCAAAAAAAAAAAAAAAAAAAAAAAAATCTCAATTTGAGACCTTTGTTAGATGTGTCTTCATCTGAATTCCTTTTTTTTTTTTTTTTTAACAGTACTTACGTACCAAAACCATGCATCTGTCAACGTAAATAACAATTTCGTTGAATGCATGCCTAAAATTTAAAATGACAAAATATCCTTTGATTTGTGCATATCATTTTAAATAAGTAGTGGTATGATGAGACATATCAGTATCATTTGTGGTGTAACAGTATTGGAATTATCAAGGCATGCGTATTGGAAATCAAATATTGCCTTGTAGTCTTGAATTTTTTTATAATCATCAACAGCATAAAAGAGTTTTACAGTAGTTGAATTAGCCAAATTGATTAATTGTGAATCTGTTATGTACCAATATGTGTTACAAACTAGCCAAAGTGTAGCGATCTTGGAACGATAAAAATCCGATATTTAAACCATGATTAGTATATATCGTCAAAACAATTGTAAAATAAAATAAATAAATAAATAAATCGAAATGGGTTATAAATTACACCATGTACATGGGTAGAACCAAAAGTTGTAATGGTTGTCCCAAATAACAAGGGAAAAAAAAATGTAACCCCTATTATCATTCTAAAGGTGGTAGGCAGCCGAAACTTTATTGCTTTACATTCCAGTACTGACTAATAGTTTTTCAATTTGCACCGCTATGTGCAAGTACCGGTACCTTTGCCAGGGATGTAAGTGCAGGGATTAGGGCCGGTTGGCGGCACCTTTCCTCTGAGGATGGACTGGATGAGCAATGGAACCATCCGAGGTCTGGTGGCTTCTGTAGGCTGTACAAAACAAGTTGAAGAGAACAAAATGGTCACAATGAACAAAGTTGTGAAGAGAAATCTATGAGAAACCATCTTCTTCTCTTTTTAACTTAAGAAATGACCCTTTTGTTTGTAACTATTTGAAGGCTTGTTTGTTTGTGCTAGGGAAAAGAAATTTGAGCTAGAGATTGTAATGGAAATGTTGTTGGAGATTTGATGTATAGATGTTCCATGTACATGTGTTTATATAGGGTTTGGGTTTTAGTGGACTTGTTTGTTCAAATGTTGGATGTGTGTTTTTTTGACTAAAGCATACAGATGAATTTTTCATGCGTTGACTTGGCCTTGGCTTGTTTGAGTTGCCTCGGTCTATATTCTAAGATCAACACACATGGAATAGTTGAATGCCAAACGGAGTTCATAACAGGCTGTAAAGGTTCAAAATTTTATGATGGAAACTATTGCCCAAGCACATCTGTTATGACGGACTTAGCCAACCCAGGACTGAAATTTTAGGCGTAAGCCCTGGCCAACGAGCTTGCCTTGACGGCCTTTTTTTTTTTTCTATGGTTAATCGTGTGTCTGTACCAACTTACACGTATTTCGATTAATTTTAAAATAAATTGTGGCTCTTCAAGTCAAATTAATCTGACAAAAAAAAAAAGTGTCAAATGAATATATCTAATAAAAATAAAGAGCCTTTATACCGGTTAAGTTAAAGTATTAAACGGAGAAATTTAAATAAAGCCAACACACTAAATAAGACAATATAATAATACATACAAACAATATACACTGACATTCTCCTCAAACTCAAGGTGAAAAAGCACCTACTTAAATTTGTGCTTTTGCGAAGAGATATACATAGTTTGCTGGGCTAAATCAACAAAAACGAGTCAAATGGTGCCATGAATAACATGTTGATGCATAAAGTTACAATAATTAATCTGTGTGTTTGGTGTAAAAAAAATTATTATAAGCAATACGAATAGTACTCTGATTGTTGCAATAATACTCGACAATGGTTGTGAAATGACAAACTCAAATGTTTTCAAGTAATCAACAAAGCTAGATTAACTCTCTCAGTAGTGACAGCTAGATTACAATATTGACAGCTTATTTGTTGCTACACCAAGATATGAGAGAAAACAATGCAGAAATAAAAAATGATGAATTAAGAAATGATGATCATGAAATAGGGGTTTTTAGAAATAACGAAGAATGCAAAACTCTACAGCATAATGAGAATGAGTAAGGCAAAAATAAATAAATAAATAAATGATAAACATAAACAAGGGAAAATTACAATTAAGTAGGGTCTTGTCAAAATAATATATTAGTAGAACACTTTATCAATTTTAATAATTAAAGTCATAAATTTTTTTTATGAATTGCAATTATTTTAAAAAGACTTCACTAATTTGCAATTTCCCCACGAATAACATAAATAATGTCAATCGTCAAACGTATCTAATTGATATATTTATTGATAAGTTTATTAAGGATAAATTGTGACAGTAGTCCCTGTAATTTGGTCCTTGTGTTATTTTGGTTTCTGTAATTTCAATTGGTTCGATTTTGACATTAAATTTAGGATTTTGTTTCAATTTGGTCCAATTGAGTACAACTTTTTTTTTAATGAAAAATATGCAGATAAATAACACGTGTTATATTTTTTAGAGTACAATTATAAGTTTAATAATTTCAGTGAGTTAATCTCAACTAATTTAGTGATTATTTTCAGTCAAAAATACTAACGGTATTATTAATTGGATCAAATTGACATAAATTTAAAATTAAAGATCAAAATTAAATCGATTAAAAATATATAATATATATATATACATAGAGAGAGAGAGAGACCACTAGTATAATTTACTCGTTTATTAATGTTTTCAAAAAAAAATAAACAGCTTGTTTGCTTTTAGTTTTTAGAAAACACTTTTTAAAAAAAATTTCTTTTTTTTTTCTTTTTTTTTTTTGTTTTCAATGAATTTTTTAATATTTTAAGCAATTTTTTTTAATTTTTAGACACACCTAACATAAATACACTTAAAAAGTATAATATTTGTGAAAAAATCAATAAAAAATTCATTAAATACCAAAAGTACCAAAAAAATAAAAATTCAATATAATTTATATATTTTTGTGTATTTATTAATTTTTTTAAATATTTTATAATTTAGATACAGTTAAGTAAGGTACATTTAAAAAAATAAAAAAATTACTTAAAATTTAAAAAATATTCACAAAAAACAAAAATACATAAAAAAACAAAAAATTTAAATTTCAAAAAATTAAAACCCAACAAACTGATTATACTATGAACTCACGAAAAGTCTGCATCACTAAGGAGATACATGTGGAATACAGGTCCATGTAAACAACAGATCTGATGGTAACATAGTATAAAGGTGGGCCTTGACCCAGACGATTTTGACTTTGTCATCGGCTTGCTTGTTTCCCACCTCCCAACCGGATTAACAACATGATCGCGTGATATGCGCATACATATTTAAAGATGAAATTGAATTGGTCTTTTTTACCATGTGTGGCCTTCCTTTAACATGTTTATAATAATTTGAACAAATTAGACTTTTAATTTTTATAATTTGCCACTTGTATTAGTTTAATTTTTATATTTCTTATTATATCAATTTTTTTTAATCAGTTTTTTTTTTTTTTTTTTTTAAATACCGTGTTAATTTAATCTAATATTGCTATTTGGAAACTCCCAAATAAGTCACTCTTTTTTCTAACTTTTTTTGTCTTACATATTTTCAAAATTATGTCAATTTTTTTTTTTTATTTACTTTTTTAGTTCATCTTGTCCAGACGATTCTAAAAAATAATTTTTGTTTGAGAAATGTAAGAAAAAAATTTAAACCAAAATAAGTATAAAAAAAAATCTTTTTTTTGTGCGTGTGTGTGTTTGAGATTGTTTTGGAATTTTTCAAAAAAATTTAAATTTCGATTCATTTTGTCAAGTATAATTTAAAAGTCTAAAGTGTTTTTTAAAAAATTACTAACACAAAAATAAGTCACCCAAATATCAAACACCAAACACCAATTGAAATTAATGGACAAAATAATCTATTCACTATTTTAAAAAAGATTAAGAAGTTGACATCTAATTTAAAATGCTCAATTCTCTTTTGAATAATTTATTTTGGCTTAATTTAATAACATAAATTTAGTTTCTCAGACTTAGATTTATCACTTGTCAAGCCAAAAAAGAAAAAACAAAATAAAATTACAAGAGATTTGTGCCTTAATATAATTTTTTTTTTCATTATTTTTTAAATAATAAGAAAGTATTGATGCAACTTTAGTAGCAAGTCGCAGTTGTCGTGGGTTGAAACTATTTTAATAAAATAAAATAAGCATTGGCATGCCACACTGTATTTTTTAAGTAAGGAAAATACCATTTTGCCCTTTTTTTATTTGTTCATTTTTTTTACTTTGGTCTTTAATTTTTTTTTTTTTTTTGACTTTTTATGTTTTAAGTTTTTATTTTTTTCATTTTACTTCAAAAACTAATTTATGTTCAAAATTAAACAAAAAATGACATATTGATAGCCACATGACATAAAAATATTTTATTTTATATAACTCACACCTCTGATACAAATCTAAATTTTAATATAATAATATATTTTTTTATGTCATATTGTAGCTAGAGTGATATTTTTTTGTCTAATTTTAAACAAAAGTTAACCTTAAAAATAAATTGAAAAAAATTTGAAACATAAAGTGTTAAAAATAAGTGACGAAAAATTTAAGAATCAAAATAAGAAAATGTCCAAACGTAAAAAGGGCAATGCATAATTTCCTTGTTTAAAAATAATAGGAGGAGCTCCAAAAAAATAAAAATAAACGAGGATCCAATTTATTTATTTATTTTTATTTTTTTAATTGTCAACCCCTCGTAATTATGGGTAAAAAATGTGTCAGTGTAGACCTATATCACGTGTGAACACAACAAAATGTTATGAGTATTATTTATTTATTTATTATTATTATATTTATGGTTATTTTAAAAAAATAAATATTTTAGTTGATTTTTTAACTTTTTATTAAAAGATATTTAGAAAAATAGAGAAAATAGTTCACTTTTTTTTTAAGTGACTTTTTTACTACTTTAAGTTGTTGCTAAAACAACCATTAGGCCTATTTTAGGAAGTGAATTTTTTTTTTTTTGCTTATTGTTTTTTTTCTTTTTTAAAAAATATGTAAAAAAATAAAAAAGTAATGTGACCCCAATAAGCTAATAAGCTCACTTTTTTTAGTTGGCAAAATATACCTTTATCTAACACGTTTTGTTGTTTCATTTGAGAAGATTTTTTTAGTATGGCTTTTTAACTTTTTAGTTCTTTTAGCTTGACTAAAAAAGTTTTATTTGGGAAGAACTTTTAATTTTTTTATAATTTTGTGAGAGAAAAAATGAATGATTATGATTTGAATATAATATTTTATCATATTCACTTTTAATCTATTTTATATTTTAATGAGTTAAATTAATCTCAACTATCTTGTTAGACGTTGGCTGTGTAATCACCATGAGTAATGTAACAAATGAAGTGGTAAATAATATATGATTAAAAAAATGTGTTATTGATATATGAATGGGCTTAGTTGAATGGATCCCACATAATATTAATATGGAAGAAAATGATATTAGCTCATAATATATTGTATTTCTCTCTCTCCTTTTTTAGTTTTTTCTTTTCTTTTTAACAAAAGACTACAAATCTAGAAAATTATGTTTATAGTGTAGATTTAAATTTAATGTACTATAAAGGAGAAATTACAATCAGGTGGATTTTTCAAAAAATAATACTGTAACAGATTCATGAAAAAGTTTATTCTCATTATTAATATTTATAAAATTTGTCATTAATTTATAATTATTTTTTCAAACTAGCATTAATTTGATATTTTTCCTATTATAAATCACTGGGATTAATTCAGTGTGGTTACAACAAGTGTTCGATTCTCCTCTCCTTCCAATATATCAAAAATATAAATAAAAATTAATTTGATGTGACGTGAGTCATACTAATAAATCTAGTCCGCATATTTTATTTTTTTGACACTTTTTGTATTTTGTTTTACTTGGATGTAGCATTGCTTTAAAAATAATAAAAAAATAAAAAAAAAATAAAAAAAGCGCCCCAATTGTGAACCATCTTGAGCTGCAAGTTCCCAATTAAACATTTACAATATTAAAACATGTATACAGAATAATTATATTGATCCAAAAGCACTCTCCATAGCAGCTCAAGATATAAAATCCTGATATAGAGAGAGGTTACATAGATATTTGAACACAAAATCTATTATCTATGTATTATTTTGACATCGGATTGAATTTTAAAACAAACTTTTAGAACAGTTGGTAGTATTAAGACTTCAACATTAGACAAAAATTCTCAATTTGAGTCATTTTTTACATGTGTCCTCACCTTAATTCCATGCATTTGTCAACGTAAATAAAAAATTTCTTTCATGCACATCAGGAATTTAACAAATTATCATTTCTACATCGGTATACAACAACTGTTAAAAAAAATAAAAAAATAAAAGAATAAATTTCACAACTGTAAAATATTAAAAAATAAATAAATTTAAATGGGTTATAAATTACATCGTGTACAGGGGTGTACAACCAAACTTGTAATGGTTGTCCCAGATAATAGAGAAAAAAAAAAAATACTAAAACAAATAAAACCTCTAGACCAAAAAAAAAAAAGAATTGTATATTCCTAAGTTTGTATCATGGTTTTATATAATGGTATTAGGGAATCGGTGATACAGTCAAATGTCGGGCAGTATCAGCCTGCATATTGATGAAAATCCAAAATTTCGACACATAACAGCTGATACGATGCGTAATAGCTAATATTTAAAACCTTGGTTGATATGCAGCTGAAACTCATTGTTGTACAGATGAAGAGCTTGAATCTTTGTTAACCCCATTTGGCATTGTGCGCATGTTTCTCCTAACCAATGATGTAGCAAAAAACTTTATAGGTGCGAAAGAACTAACCTACATTTTTTAAGTGATGACCCATATAGTGTACTCTCCGTTGATGAAGAGCACAACACAAGTAATATTGTATGAATACCTAATAATTATTTCATTTGCACCGCTATGGACAGGTACCAGTGCCTTGGCCGGGGATGTAAGTACAAGGATTAGGGCCAGATGGCGGCACAGTTCCTCTAAGGATGGACTGGATGAGCACCGACGGATCCCTCAGAGGCCTCATGGATTTTGCAAGTTGTACTAAAGAAGTTGAAGAGAATAAAATGGTCACAATGAATAAAGTTGTGAAGATAAACCTATGTGAAACCATCATTTGAACTTAAAATGACGTAACCCTTTGTTTTTAACTATATGGAAACTTATTTTTTGTGCCAAGGAAAAGGAGATTTGAGGTGGAGATTGTAATGGGACTGTTGTTGGAGATGTGATATACAGATGCTACATGTACATGTGTTTATATAGGCTTGTGTTTTAGTTAATTTGTTGGTCCAAATGTTTAACGGGTTTTCTTTGACCAGAGCATATATTATTTTATTTTATTTTTTATGGATTGAATTGGCCATGGCATGTAGTTTGAATAGCCATTCGGTCTATAGTCTAAGATCAAACACATGGAAGATTGAATACCAAACATTGTTTGTTTGATGTTAAAAATGTTGTATCACATGTTATGTCAGCAACTTTCATGAAAAATAATAAAAAAATGTTTGGTGGCTCGAATTTGTATGATTCGAATGTTTCAAAACGCCGTCGTTTTGGGTGTTTCGAGCCATTCGAGTTAAAAAAATTCGAGCCACCTAACATTGTTGAAAATAATAATTCTACATACTAAAAAAATATATAATGAATAAGGATTTTATGTCCCTAAATATTCTTGTCCCTCTGTCTCAAATCACTTACAATTATTAGATCATATGAGAATCTCAAGATTTGATAATCTTAAAACATATCCAATGATTGTGAGTAATTTGGGACAGGATTACAGGAATATTTGGAGATAAGGGATCCTTGAGCATTCAAATTATTAAATAGCTGTTTTTCAATGGGTACATGAGCATTTGTGTATAGAAAAATGAGATTGAATTCTTTTCTGCCAAGGAAACTCCCTTTGCCCTCTGTGGTCAACCTTTGGTTCATTTTAAATGAATTGCATCTCTTACCACTAAGATATTTCAACAGTGGTCCTTGTTTGAATATTGTGGGGTTAATGTTGAGGATTGGATATTATAAAATTGTGGTGAGGATTAGATGGGTAAACAATACTATGACATGGTTGATTGCCTCACTAATATGATAAAATGTGAGAGATAGATTCACTTCAAAATGAGACGAATAAAAGATTGGAAACGACTAAGTTACATATATTATTGGTTCGCTGTTTGTTTATCATGGTGTAAGAACTTAATATAACTTTAATACTAATATATAGAAGATTAAATGAAGAAAAATAAGAGATTAAATAATATCATAGGATTTGTGATATTAAAGGCATTAGGCTTCTTTTCAATTATTTCTTTCCTTCGACTATATGATTTTGGAAATCAACCATCTTTTTTTTTTTGTTTGTTGCACGGTTTTGTGAGTTCATCTTGTGGCTATCCGATCAACCTAATTATTAGCATAAATAATCTTCTTGACATATCTTATAAAATGAATGGTTCAAATTATTAAAAACGACCTACAAAAATAACTTACATTGTCCTATTTCTTACCATTAGATATAAAAATAAATAGGATTTACATTAATGAACGTGAAACTTTCGCATTTAAGTCTAAGAAAAATAAGACCTGTGAATTATTTTATTATTGTATATTTTTTTATTGAAAGTCAAATTGTGCACCCAAGTATCCAACAATGGAGTGCTAAACAATTTATCAAAGTCAAAATTTAACAAGACCGTTTCAAAAATTATTTCCTTAATCCCAATGTAAAATGTTGGAGTTTATATAAATAAATAAAAATTAAAAATCAAATTTTAATTTATTACAGAAGTCAAACGTGTTTTATTTTTTTTAATAGTGATATTATTTAATTTCAAAACTTGTCTCAACCAACACACCACCATTTGTTGATAAAAAAAAAAAAAAAAAACACGACCATTTGTGTTACCCAAACAATGATTGTATTTTTATTTTTATTTTTATTTTTGAAAAAATGTAAAAAAATTTGTTTGATAAATTCTTTCTTCAAAATTATTTTTGTAAAATTTTTCTAGAAACAATTCGCTTTTTAGTAAACTGTAAAAAATCTCAAATTTTCTAGAATTGTTTTTGATCAAACATAAAAGTTATATATAAAAAAAAAATGAGTATTTAAATTTGGAGAATTTGATCAACATCTCCCCATAATAAAATTTTAATGCATTAAAGATAAGCACAAAAAGAATTTCTTGAAAAAATCAATACACACCACTATTAAAATATTCTTAGTGATTAATTTAATATTTTAAATTTTAAAATGATATAATTTTTAATGGGCAGTGATTGGTACCACTAATTTTGGAGCACTAACAATTCTAATGAGTTAGAAAATAATAATAATAAAAAAAACGATACAAGGCGAAAACATTTCATTATGTGGGACTCACACCAATATTAGAGCTATTAGAGCTCTTGGATTAGTGGTCTAGAATATTTTCCAATTTTTGATATAGATGTCACCGTTTAATAAAATTAGTATTTTTAGAATACTTTAGTTATTATCTATTAAATAAAATTCATATTGACTATGAAATTCTTTTTAAAAAAATAGTAAAATTTTTATTGTCAAAATTAACGTCAACCATAAAATTTTACTCTAATTCACAGTAAATTTTACTATAAAATTTTTAACTTTTAAATAATAAAATATCTTCATCATCACTAAACACCATAGTCACTAAAAAAAAAAAAACAAAACACCATAGTCACTAATAATTATTAATAAACAGTTACAAAAACATAATTTTAATAGAGTAAAATGAAATAATAATTTTAATAGAATAAAATTTTACTAATAATTTAAAACAAAAAATCAACAAATAAATGACAGATTACATATTATTATTGCAAATTAGAATAAAATTTTACTGTCAATTTTAAACAGAGCATCATGAAATAAAACATTTGACATATAGGCCCTGTTTGGTAGGGCTTATTTCCAGCTTATTTCAGCTTTTAACTTAATTTAAGCTATTTTGATGTGTTTGGTTCAGCTTAACAATACAACTTATAGCTTTTTGTAAGTCAAAAATCAACTTATTCTTTGAGTGGGGGAGAAGAAGCTTAATTTATAAGTAAAAAATCAGCTTATGTTTACAGCTATAAACTATAAGCTGTTAAGTTATAATCACTTTCCCACAGCTCTACAAAACAGGGCCATATTATTATAACAAATCAAAATAAAATTAATCTAATAAATGAAAATTCAATCACTGTATGATTGTTGATTACATATTATCAACAATCAAAAACTCCAACTCCAACTCCAACATGAACACTGATCGAGTGAAGTGATTAAACAAAACTCCAACTCTAACTAGAACAATGATCGAATGAAACTTAACAAACTCAGTCAAACTCTCATGCTCTTCAAACTTGCAGCTACGAACTGTATAGACTGTGATTGATGAAGAAGAACTTTGTTGGGGAAGGAACGACAGCTTCAACATCAATCCTACTAAAAGATTTGATTCATATCTCTTCAATATATACATGAAAGAGCAAGATTGTTCAAAAAAATAAAACTTACCTATTTGTCCTTTATAAAGTAAGCAATCCTTGTTTAAGGGGTTTATGAAATAAAAAATTTTGAACTGCCCTTTTCAATAAAAAGAGATCCAATGGGGAGTTTTGACCAAAAGAACCCTTCATTGTTTTATTTTTGAAAATATAAAAAAAATAAAAACAAAATTGAAAATGAATAAAACGAAAACGATGCCAGACAGGCATGCACATTTGAAGTCAATCAAAACATATGTGTTTCCATTTAACGCCACACAGGCTGGCATGTATGTGTGCTGCATGGGTTAGGGGTTATTTGAGATGATTTAAATAAGTGTACTTTTTGACAATGTAAAAATGTGATGTGACTTAAAAAAAATTAAAAAGGTAAAAAAAAATTGTACTAATAACTAACTTCCTAAACAACCTCTAATTAATATGGCAATATAAAAAGTATATTTAATTCTTTGATCTTGAAAAAAAATTGTTATAAAAGATGATATGCATTTAGGGTTTGGCTGAATTTTACATTGATAATAATCTTCTTCTAAAAAATAAAAATTTCAAAGATATTACTTGCATAATATGAAATGAGAAAGTATTTGAACTGGACAAGTAAAATAACTAAATTCAGTTTGAAAAAACAAATAGAATTTTGCCAAATAATTGTGTGATATTTGGGGGGAAAATTTTGGGTAAATTACACCAATTGTCCCTATACTTTTGGCCTTGTATCGTATCAACACTTTTAATTAACTCACTTTTAACCTTGAATTTATAATTTTGTATTAGGATTTTTGACAAAAAATAATCACTGAGTTGGTTGAGATTAATTCACTTAGTTAATCAGATTTATAATTTTACTCCTAAAAGCATGATACATGTCGCTAATGTACACATTTTTTATAAAAAGAATGCTAACAATTGTAATCAATTAGACTAAGTTGTACAAAATCATCAATTCAGGATCAAAATCAAACAATTAAAATTATAAAGACTAAAATGACACAAGAATCAAAATATAAGAACCGTCTATGTATGTATTCCCTATAAACTATAGTTTTTGAGCAACAGACAATTCAACGCTAAATTTATTGTAAAACTTATTCAAAAATCAATAAAACAAACGGAATAATGAACTATGGGCATGAATTAACATCTCAATTGCATAACATTATATATACATATGTATATATATATTAATGAAGTTGCCGGTTAACAATTTTCAATTTAAATTACGAAATTACCGTGTGGAATCAAATATTTTAGTAGAATATTAATATTCAAACAGCTTGATAACTTGGTATAAGGCTTAAGCCATTCAACGATGACAATTTAAAATGGAGACCAAATAAACACGTCCAATCCCATTTATTGTATTTATTAATTAGTCACGTCACTTAGAATCATATGGCAGTATTAATTAGTCACGTCACTTTTTTTGGATAACCGAGTATCCGGGCCAGCACCCCTTCGGAGTGACGCACCTCGACTAATCTCGGGGCCCTGAGCCGATCGACCAGGCAAAGACGCAGTGGCCCGCCAGTAGCCAGCTGGGGGTGGGATTCGAACCTGACACCTAGAGAGGAGCAAACTCCTAGGTCCCTGGTCCCTTGCCCTCAACCAACTGGGCTACCCTTACGGGTTTAATTAGTCACGTCACTTAGAATCATATGGCAGTTGCATTCAAGAATTGTTTCATAAAAAATTGTAATTTATCAAGGGATTGGCTTCCTTCCGTCTGTGATCGGATTGGAGAGTGTTATTAGATTCATAAGAGCTCAATACAGGTCTCGTTTTGATAATTTGAACTGTTCAATGTATAGAAATCATCGAATAGTATAGGCTTATAAAAAATTACATTAATTAGATATCGATAACTATTTCATTAGATCACATTTCTGTCAATCTTTTATTTTTTTATTATTCATTTTTTTATATACAAAACTGATTTGATCAAGTAGCTATCGATATCCAATCAACGTGATTTTTTAGAGGTGTATAGTTCTCGACGAGTTCTATACATTAAACGGTTCAGATTATCAAAAAGAGACTCATGGTGGCTCTCCCAGGCTCAACAACACCCTCCAATTTGATCATAAATTAGAGAGAAGCCAAACCCATTTATCAATATATTTATTTCACCTCTTATGTGCACGCATGCAATAAATTACATGTACATGTGTATATGTGAATTCCAAAATATTTTTAAAATGGGTTAATTACACTTAATATCTTTTTATTTTTACAATAATTATATTTTAATTTTTTTACTTTTAATTATGGCAGTTTACCCCTTATACTTTAAGTCAAGTTACAATATCATTTTTTCATCCATCTATCATTAATGAGGTTGATGAAAATTAAAAGCAAAAGAATCAAAGTAAGAATTAAGTAAAAGTATAAGGACTAAATTGAGATTTTGATAAAAGTTTTGAACGCCAATAAGATGAAAAAAAATATATTTCTGTCAACCTTATTAACTGTAGATGAATAGAAGTGTAATTTTGTAACTTGACTTAAAGTGTAGGAAGTAAATTGTCACAAACAAAAGTGAGGTTACAATAAAAGTAAAAGAGTGTTAAGCATAATTAATCCCTAAAATATAGCAAAACTCATAATATTAAACAACATCAAAAGTGAAAATTTTAGTGAAATATTTAGGGGAAAATACAATTCAATGTAGGTTTGGAAAAAAAATTACACATAAGTGGAAAACTTTATAAATATTAATAATTAAACTTTTAAATTTTTTTATGTATTTATACATATTTTTTCAAAAATCCACTTAATTATAATTCTCCCAAATATTTAAGCCATATATAACTACCTCTTATTCCACCTAGTCATATAAAAAGTTGTTAAAAGAGAATTGTAATTTCATTTTTTATATCCTCAAACTTCTCAGTTGTTATTCCTACATACTACACCAACACAATTGCACATAAAAAAAAATACAAAAAATAAAAATAAAATCAATAAATTAGTTTTATAGAGAGGTATATATTACAACATCATTTATATTTACAATTAAATTTAGATGGGTAATGTAAAACCTACAACCAAACTTGGAATGGTTGTCCCAACTAAGAAGAGGAAATTACAACTAATATATCCATATGAGCTGAATATACACAAAACTTTTACATTTTATTGTCAAACAAAATCAAGATCTTGATTAATCTTGCTTCTTAATCTCATCATCTCCCACAGAGGCTACCACCATGTTTGTAAGAGAAGCAGGAAAGATCGATGGTGCACACGAGCAGTGTGGCCGGAAAAATGTTGGGTATGTGTCTTGTATTCTGCAGAACCTATACAGTAAAAAAAAAATTCATACCATTGAATCATGTGCAAGTCCCGGTGCCCGGGGCAGGGATGTAAGTGCAGGGATTAGGACCAGATGGCGGCACCGGGGCCCTCTTGATGGAGACGAGCACCCGGACTTGCTCCCTTGGCCATTGGTCTCTATTCAAAGGCCTAATGGCTGTTGCAAGTTGAAAAGAATTTGAAGTGAACAAAATGAAGATCATCACAATGAATAGTAGCTTTGTGACAAGTCTCTTAGAAAAAATCATCTTTTGTTTTTTCAGGTTGGTACGTGGAACTTAATGTTTTTTTTATTTGTGAGCTATAGAATTGGTAATTGGAGATGTGTTGGGTAACTTATATGCAGGCCCAGGCCGTACTCTCAAAATAGATTCAAAAAAAATGTCTCCTCTTATTATAATTTAGTGTAATATATTAAGTATATTTTAAGTTTAAAAAAAAATTAAAGAAGGTCCAAACTAACTTAAAATAAATTAATCCATTCAAAAATTAAAAGACCCATTCAAAAAAATTAGCATTGTTATCCACTGACAATAGACCCAAAAAAGGGCCCATCCTATTATAATTGAGTGTAATATATTAGGTATGTTTTAAGTCTAAAAAAAATTAAGAAAGGCCCAAACTAATTTAAAATAAATTATATTATTAAAAAAATTGAAAGACCCATTTAAAATAATTAGCAGTGTTATACATCGAAAATGATTTTGTAAAAAAACTAGATTATGCAAATATGATTTATTTATTTGCTTCTAAAAATGTAACAAGAGCGAGAATCAAACGATACTTATTAGTTGTTATAATGAAATGGTAAACATTTTTTTTGTGATTTTGACACAAATCTTTTGTCCTTTACCTTCAAATTTTTTTTCATTCAATGAAAAAAAAAATGTGAAGGACCCCATAAATTTATCAATTGATTATCAGTTTTGGGCTCCGAAAATTTCTGGACCGGCCTGGTTATAGGTATATTTATGTGTATATATAGGCACGAATTTTAGTTTTGATAAATTGTTTTTGTGTTGACTTGGCCATGGTTTGAAGGTTGAACTTTGAATCACTATTGTCTATATTTTTTAATAAATCAAATACACGCAAACTTGGAGGCCAAACGGAATTTCTTTTAAATGTCACTAGGTTGAAAAATGTTTTAACATTTAATGTTATACTAACAAGCTTTCACAATCTATGGTTTGCTTCATCGGCAATCTATCAGAGCTGTTAAAAACATGTGGGTTTGAAATAAACAAAATGAACAATGGGATTGAATTCAAATGTCAAGATATGTTTTTCTTTTATTTTATTTTTGAATGAATATGCGTCCTAGGCAGATTAATAATGCTAGTCTTCGAACTCGCATCAGTAACGTGGATCAAAAGTGATTGCATCATTAATCCTCTTGGTTTGCAGAAAAGGAAGGGTAAAAGTATTTCAGGTGAAGTCTACGTTTGATTCGAACTATTTCTGAGCTTTTTCTTTTATTATTATTTGAAAATTGGTAAAAGATTATTTAAAAATATGAGAAAAATTAAATTAAAAAAATTCACCAACACATAACTATGAGTTCAACAAATCTAAAATAATATATATATATACATATATATAACTTATTAGAAGAGAAACAATCAATTTTGTCTTTGACAAAGATTGACTCTTGATCTCTCAATTAAGGGTGTATAAGAGCATCTCCAATGGTATTTGCTATAGTATCATTGTCATTGCTATAATTTAACAATGAATAGTAGTAATTTGTCAAATTATAATAATGGCGCTTCAATGATACATATGTTATTTTGACAAATCTTAATTAACTTTCCCTCTAAGTTTATAGGTGTTGTTTAGATATAAGTTTTTTAGTAATTTTTTTTGTTTATTTTTTTGTCTTATGTGACCTTTTTTTAACTGTTTGTAAAAAAAATTATTTATTTACATTATACCCAATTAGATAAATATAAAAAATGAAAAAGAAATTGAAAAATTGAAAAAAAAAATTAATATAATTCACCCCACCAAAAAACAACTACTACGAAAAAACAAAATTACTTTGGAACATAAAAAAATACTCAAAATTAAATGGACCACTACATTATATTGCAAAATAAAAATGACATTGAGATAAAGAGAGGAGAAGAAGATAAATATAATTTATTTGCTGTGAAATGGAATTGAGATTGAGAGTTTGGATTTATAAATAAAAGAAAATATATGATCATTTTTTGTTTTTCTTTTTTTATTTATAATAGCGGCTGAGACATAAAAAAAAATATTACTGTTGTATTTATAGCCGTTGTTTTTTCTGTTTTGCAATTTCTCTTTTTTTTGGGGGAGGGGGGGAGGGAAAGAGCACAATGGTCATATTGCATTCCAAGAGACCATCCACACCGTTGATTTTTTCACAATCTAATGGCTAAGGTGAGAATTCTAGAATCATTGAATGCTTTATCAAGAAAACCTACTATTCTCTCTTTCTCATCTTCATTTTCATCAAACTCAATCGGCTGAGCATCTCTCTCTCTCTCTCTCCCCCTTCCCTCCATTTTCATCCATCTCTCCATCTTCAGTAAACCCAATCAGCTGATCAAGTCCAGAACCAATGATGAGCCAATCAGTTGTTCATCCATCTTTCTCATCTTCATTTTTTTAAGTTACCTCTCTCTCTCTCTCTCTCTCTCTATGTTGATTTTTTTTTGTGCTGTTGTTGTTATTGTTGATCAAGTCCAGAGCCCCATTCAAGTCCAGAGCCTATGATGAAGGTAGATCTATGAAGATATGCCTTTGAGTCTAGACAAACCCATTTCCCTTTAGATCTATGTCTGTTTCAGACCAAATTAGTTGAAAAAAATACAATAGATTTAGACCAAATTTGTCATCAATCATTCTGGAATCCAGGTATTTATCCTCTAAATTTGAACTAGATTGCTTTAAAAATTTATATAAATTTGTGAAATTTGGGTTGACTGATCATTCTAAAATTTGTCATTGACTGATTGTTCCGAATATTTGTGAAATTTGTAAAACAAGTTCTTGGCAGATCATTCAGAAATTTGTGAAACTTGTGTTTGGGAAATGCAAAACTTTGTGAAATTTGTTGAGGAAAACAAAAATTTGAAGGAACAAATGCTATAATAAATAAATGAATTCTGTTTGACCCCAAAAAAAAAAAATAGTAAAGTTCGTTCAAAAAAAAAATTCAAACATTTTGGGATGTTTTTCTGGGAGAGGATGAACTGAGCTTTGAAGCCAAAATATGTTATTTTTTATGATGTGGCATGTTTGGCAAATGCCAAACCTCCAATCAAATTTGAGAATAGAAATGGTATCTGCTATCTTTGGCAAGAAGAATAGCAAGCCATTGGAGACCCTTTTTTTTGTCACTCTTGCCAAATTATAGCTTTGGCAAGTTGTTTGATAGTTCCATTGGAGATACTCTAGTGTAGCCAACTATTAGGGGTGTAAAAATGGCCCAAGGCCCGTTGGTGGGTCTAGCCTGTTTTGGCCTGGCTCGAGCCCAACCTAGTACCTTGGGCTTGGGCTTGGGCCTTCCATTTGAAGCTCGGCCTGACTTGTTGGCCCAGCCCGTTTAGCCTGGCTGGACCTAAAAAAAAATTCGGGTCAGCCCAGTCCGGCCCTCTCTCTGTCAATGGTCAATTTCTTTTTAAAAAAATAACAAGCAACTTATAACGGTTAAATCATTAAAAAATAAATAAAAGATTGATCTTTCAAAAATAAAAAATAAAAAATAAAACAAAACAAAACAACACAACACAACGGTCATTTCCTTACAATGAATGAATGAAAATATATATATATATATAATTTTAGACCCATGCCCCTGCCCCTGTCCAGCCTACCCCCTGCCCTGCCCCCCTTCATGCATCACATCACTCTCACTCACAATCAAGTTTAAGTTACTGTTGCAATGAGTGAGAAAAATAAAAATAAAAATACTGTTGCTCAGTTGCTGCAGCCTGCCCCTGTCGCCCCCTACGGCCTACCCCTATGCTATGCTTGCATCACTCAACTCACTCTTCACTCACATTCATTGAAAAAAAAAAAAAAATTATTCTGCACCTGAGCACCTCTATAGACTTAAAAAAAAAGTAAAAATAAAATAAATATTCAAATGTTCATATTACCGTTTAATAAAAAAACGCTCAATTAGTACACATTAATGTGTGTTTGAGAGAGGAAAAATTAAATATACACCTAACCTTTGGCATAATACACAAAGTGATAGTCCCAAGATTTGAACTCATAATCTCAAGGCTTGAACCCATAATCACCCCTATATTACCGTTTAATACAACGGTAGTGTAGACGCGCCCGTGGGCCTCATGCTACAGTTCGGACTCGATTTGTGTCGGTTCTTAATCTGATCTCACAATGTGCAATGTGAGATTGATAAATCACCAAAGAGTCCAAATCCGGCAAATCGTTTTTGAAAACAGATTTTTTTTGAAAGAAGTGCCAAACATGGACTGCTTTACCAGATACAGAGTCGCCACCTAAATATTTTATTTTGGGAAATTTAGAAAACCCTGACTCGTTGCCTAAGGCCACGTGTCCGTCATCACCAAAGTTACCTCGGCTCGGGAACTTGGGTACGATTGGGGAAGGTCACTTCGTGAGCACCCTCGCTCACCCGATCAAAGATCGGCCTCTACTAACTATGATGTCTAGTTTTGAAAACATTATGCGTTCTTATTCCAGTTATTAGCCTAGATTTACTATGTGATGCGCACAGCATACAAGTATAGACTAGATCGCCTGAATTGGAATAAAACATTTCATGTTTATTTTTTAAAGTAGTTTGCTACTTGCAAGTAGGCTTAAAATGCGGATTTTGCCACCCTCGGGTGGGCTTAGAAAAGATGGTTTTGCCACTATCTAGTGGGCTTAAAACTCACAGTCGATGATTTGTTCCAATCCAAATAACCCAACCTTCACCCACAGGCATTCAGGCAGTTATATCACATAAGCAAATAGCCTCATGGTAAGCATGCTATCATGGCAGTCACTCACACACATGCAAGGATGCTAAAGTATAAAAACTTACCGAGTACTCCAAGCCAAAACAGAAACTATGTTAGAAATCAATGCGTGATCTTGACTATACAGAAATGCCTAATGCAACACATGCAAAATGCAACTAAGATAGGCTCGGCTATTCTAAAGATGGCATGTGAAATGCTACAACTAACAAGTATTCAACTCGGAATTGAAATATAATGCAGTTAGTATGATGCGCCGAGCCCGGTGCATGCAAGACAGATGAATGAATGCAAACATGCTATCATACTGTATGCTAATTGAAATATGCCCTAATCTAACCACCATAAGCTAGTAAATAAAAGGGAGAAAGACGTGGGGTTGGAAGACATACATCACACACACGCACACTTATTACAATTGTGCCCTCGCCCGGAGGGTCAGAATAAATAATACAATCCCAAATAAATAATACAGTCCGAATAAGTACAAAACCCTAATTAATTAACAAATTAATCCAGGAAAGCAGTAAATTAGCATGCAAGCCTATGGACTGCCTCAGTTCTGCTCCGGATGATGAATGATGCATGCTTGAATTGTTTTGCGCGGAAATCCATTGCGATGCCCCGGTTTGCGTCTGTTTGCAATTAATCTCGGAATGTTGTGCGAAGCTCCAGAAGGCTGTTGATTCTTGATGTGCTGCAACAGAGAGCAAGAAAGGGGCATAGCAAAGTATTTTCACGTATGTATGCACACCTCGATCATCGTGCCATCAATCACGCATCTCGATGCATGATGGCCGAGGAGTCGAATGGCACGACTCAATGTGAAATGAATGCACATGAAAACACAACAAGGCCTAAACTCCATCATGAGTAATCCGGAGTGTCGGCGACCGGGAATTGAGACACGTTCCGTCACTCGGAGTACGAAACGTCCCTCGTTCCCCGTGCTTGGGCTAACTCCTATCCCAAACACAATGCAAATGAGATGGCATACACAATGCGACTAACATACAATCTAGCATACGCAATGCTATGAAATGGCATACACAATACTCGATGTAACGTGGCATACATAATGCTCTAACATACAACCTAGCATACGCAATGCTATGGACTGAAATGGCATACACAATGCACGATGGACTTACACCAACATGAGTGGACCTCAGCCAACTCACATCAGTGGCCATGAGATGAAAATGAGACTACCGAAATGCGTGCACACATGCACGCAAACCGAGGACCGAACCTAAGGCATAGTATGCAACTCTAACAAGGCATGGCAAGGATGAAGCATGACATTCAAACATGTAAATTCCAGCACTGAAACATGATGCTAAAAGGGCCCGAAACATGGAAACATGGCACCCGATGCATGAGATGAGCCCCGAAAACTCAAAACTAGACACATGTATTGACTTATAGCTATACAAAGCATGCATTATTTGACTATGAAGCACAAAGATAGAGCCAAGGCAGTCCCAAAACATGAACATTTCTAGTTCAAAGCATGACCAAAAGATGCTAGCATGATGGACTAAAATAGCATGCAACTTTGACTAGCAAACACGGTTTACATGGCATGTACATGAAGCACATGAGAACTCATCAAACCAGCAAAAATCAGTGAATAAAACATGCCAAAATATGCTCAAATAATCACTGAAATGCAGCCCATGTATGCCAAAATGATGAGCTCCTTTAGAGGGCCATACAAGGGGTTATTAAGCACATACAAGATAGAAAGTTAGAAAGACTAAACCAACTCTGGAAGTGGGTTATGACAACCCTAAAACCCACCAAATAGGCCCTGGAATCAGTCTCGGAAGCATGCAAAGAAAGGCCTCTTGGAAAGGCCTCTTGGAAAGGCCTTGAATGGGGTTTCTCTACACATGCATCATAGACATAAAATATGGCCAAAAAGGCCTCAGACAGAGCCAAGGCAGACCTCAAAACCCTCAAAATGAGGCCTGAAACAAGACTTCGATGCATGAAAAATAGGGTCCCTTTGGAAGACCCAAAAGACCACCAAACAAGACAAGGAGAGAGGGGGTCACCCCCCCTCTAATTTTGGCCCTCAAAAATACATCTAAGCCACTGAAAATCCACTGGATTTCAGTGGCTAAGAGGCCAAACCATGGCCAATGCAAGTGCTCTAATGCATAGCCCTAATCATGATGGGATGAAGCATGCACAGGGGGAAGATGACCCCAAACAGAAAAGAGACCTTAACCAAACTTGAAGAGGAGATTAAAGCAAGATCTTTTTTAGTTTATGACAAATCTCTAAAATGTTCACAAGTAGGGCTAAAATATGATGCAAAAATAGCCCTAAAAGAGAGATAGAGGGTAAGGGGAGGTAGATGGCCTCAAACAGCAAAGAGCCCTTCAACAAAGTTGAAGAGGGGCTCAAAATAAGACATTTTACAGTTTAGGTCGAAGCCCAGAAATGCTCACAAATAAGGATAATATATCATGCAAAATAAGCCCTAAAAGAGAGATAAAGCACAAAAGGGGGAGTAGAAGACCTCAAACAGAAAAAAGTTCTTGATCAAACATGAAGATGAGCTCAAAATAAGACTATTTTTAGTTCAGGTCGAAGCCCAAAAATGTAAGAAAAAGGAGCTAAGATATAGAGCAAGATAAAGCTTCAAAGAGGGGGAAGATGACTTACCCTTAAAGCTCAGCACCAAAACAGGTCCTTCTTGGACCAAAATCAGCCTTAGGAGCTCCAAATACACCTCCAAGGATCACCTCTTCAAGATAGGCAAGTTTGATCAAGGGTGGAGGCTCAAGAAATGGGAAGAACACTCACTTTTGGGCACTTATATGCTTCTATACACACAATATAGGAAGAGAGAGAGAGAGAGAGAGAGAGAGAGAGAGCTGAGAATTCTAGAGAGAGAGGAAAATTTTTTTAGTGAGAGAGGCTCTCAAAATGTTCTAACTCTCCTAAGTTGTCTCCCTCTCCTAAATGTGCTCTAACCCTCTAATATGAAGAGAATAGCTTCCTCAACAAGCTTGGGTCGAAAATATCTGATCTGGGACAGCTGGAGGTTGTGGAAAGCAACTGGAGGGAAAATATCTATCAATTTTGGGCTTTCTAGGCATAAGTGGTCGGTCGACCACCTTTTATGGTCGGCCTGCTACTTTTTCTGGTTTTTCAGGACAAAAAATGGGTCTACCGGAAAGAAAGGTGGCCGGCCAGTGATTGGAAAGTCCAAAGATGGTCGACCAGGTGTCCAAATTGAATCCCCGGAAGTTAGCTTTCCAATGGCGCAAACCTTGCATTAAAATTCCTTCTGTGCAAAAAGTTATGCCTGTTTTGGTGAAGCTGCGCAGATTCGGTCCAACCGGAGTGATGCTCTACTTCAACCAACCATATCTCCCCCATCCGGAATTGGCTTTAGGAGATTCTTGAGTGAAAAATGAAGCCCCGGAAGTCTTCTTTCCAATGGTGGTGGCCTCATAGATGGATTCCAAGTATGCAAATGAATAGGCCCGATTCAGCGAGGGCTGCTCGACTCTCTCTTAACAATTCATGCATGTTTTCTCCCCCAACTGGGTTTCTTCCCTCTTCTCTTCTTTTCTTTAACTCCAAACCCCTAAGTATGGTGTTTTGAAAGATTTTTCAAAGATTTCATCTCTCTTTCATTCATTTCTACTCTGTCCTGATTCGGTTTACCGAAAAGCGCAACATTTACCGAAATGTGAGCCTCGGAACATTGTAGAAACTTTATTTCAAAAATGTTTTGAAAGAAAGGGTTTTAAGGTCTAAAAACCATTCAAAATAGCTTTGGTTCAAAATGGGGTGTGAGGTTGGGATTTGACTCTCCTCTTGCCGAAGAAATTGAACCTTTGCCCTGCACACCTTTCTCCACAATATAAACCATCAGTCGCGTCCAGGTCTTAAGAGCGGTCAAAATGGGGAGTCTACAGGTAGCTAGTATTTTTTATTTTTTATTTTTATAAATTTACTTCAATCTTTCAAACTACTATAAATATCCTCCATGTTCCAAAATAAATCTCGCAAATAATTCTCTCTCTCTCTTTCTCAATCTCTCTCAACTCTCCATTAATTTTGAAGTGTCATCCCCAAGTAGCAATTATAATTGTGCAATAAGAAACTTTTATTAGAAAAAGCTAATTTCTGTATCACATTCGCCAATCGATAACATTAATTAACTTAATTTAATTTATTAGTTACTCATTTTTTTCATTAATTATTTGTGAACATATATTAATTATTTTTTTTACTCATTGTATTTACACATTATTTAAATTAATTATTAATTATTATATATTGTTTTACTTACATTATTATGGATTCTAATGTTCCTAATATTTATGTTGATATCGATACATATATTACACAACATGAATTTGTTGATTCTCCTTCTAATATTCCTCTTTCAACAGTTGGATCATCATCTAGGGGGCACAACTAGTACAGTTTGGGAACATTTTGAAAAAATATCTATAAATAATCTTGATTGTACAATTAAATTTAAAAGTAAAATGTAAATATTATACACATTTACTTAGTGCTGCATCTGCATGGGGTACTAGTTATCTAAAAAAGCATGCTAACAAACATTTACAAAGTCAACAACCTAATATTAGAAGTCAAATGCAATTAGGGGTTTCATCAACTGGTAATTTACAAACATTTTTATATAATCCTATATGTGCACAAAATTCTATAATTGATTATATAATTGAAAAACAACTTTTTACTACTAGTGAATATCCTGATTTTACCGAAATGATTCACGAAAGTTTTGCACTGCAATATCAAAGTTTTTCAAGAAATACTACTAGATATATGATTTTAAAGAAATTTGAGGACGTTAAAAATGAATTATTTGACATTTTTAAAAAATTGAATGGAAGAGTTTGTTTAACATCTGATCTATGATCAAATAATAGTTTTGAATATCAATGTATCACTACACATTTTATTGATAGTGATTAGAAATTAAATAAAAGAAGTATTTCATTTAAATTTGTTGAACTTCTATACACTGGTCATTCGCTTAGTGTAGAAATAAGAAATGTATTATATGAGTGAGCTTTACAAAATAAAATATTTATGATTAGTTTAGATAATGCAGTATATTATAATCAAACTGTAACCCATTTAAAATCAACTTTATAATTACTTGTTGATGGTGATTTATTTCACATTTGTTGTTGTGCCCATATTTTAAACTTGATTGTTAAAGAAGCTATACATGTATATGAGACTTTTGTACTTGTAATAAAAAATGCAGTTGTTACTATTATGTCTTCTGCTAATCGAATTTCGGAATATAAAAAAATTTGTTAATGAGAAAATATGCCATTTAAAAAATTAATTTTAGATATAGATAGTACGTGAAATTCTACGTATGATATGTTAAAAAGAGCTTATAAATAAAGAAGAGTAATAGATTTATTTTTTGCAACAACATCAATAGGAGGAGTACTGACTCCCACAGAATTTAATTAGCGCCAAGTAGCCTTATATAAAGATTTTTTAAAATTTTTTTATACTTCAACAAAATTATTTATATATATATATTCGTACTACACCATTTGTTTTGCATATGCTAGCAGAAATAATTAAAGTTTTCGTAAAATATATGAATAATGAATATTATGTAACTATTTTTATTTCAATAAAAGTAAAATTTGATAAATAGTTTGATCATTTGCCTTATCTTTTAGGTTTAGCCATAATAATTGATCATAGGTGTAAAGAAATTGGTTTACAATAATTTTTATAACGTATTTTCGTTGATTAAACACAGTTTGCCCCTATTATGCAAACATGTAACATATTATTTGATAAATACAAGGCAACTGTATCTGTAAATACATTTACACATACTACACTAGCAGTCTTATCTCGAGGAGGGAGATTAAGTGTTTTTCCAATAATAAAAAGTAGAAGAATATTTCAACATACAAGCATAAGTAATTCTGAACTACAACGTTATTTGGAAATTCCGTCAATGGATGATTCCGATGATTTTGACATTTTAAAATAGTGGAAACAAAATTAAACTATGTGGCTTGTGGTTTCACAAATGGCCTGTGATATGCTAACCGTTCCTATTTCTACAATTGCTTCGGAAACAACTTTTAGTGCAGGTGGATGCGGTGTTGAGCGATTACCACAGCAGGCTTTCACCCCAAATGGTTGAGGCACTGATAATATCCAGAGATCATATGCACGCGCTTACGAGAAGACAAAATTATAGTGAAAAAGAGTGAATTCAAAATGATTTGAATAACATATCCTCGAGCAACGCAACTGAAATGTTTGTCTCCTCCGATAATTGATCAACAATTTATTTTTACCATTTCATTTTTTTTTTTTTTTTTTGTATTAGATTATTGAGGTGGAGTTTAATGTAAATGATTGGCAGGCTAGTAGGTGCCAACCTAGTTGGGATGCACTTGACTTATAGTGATGTAATTGCTTTATCATCATTAATAATTTACACCTATTTTATTTAATGATATAAATTTTTGTAATATTTTATTTTAGTTTGAAATAAAAATTATTTATTCAATAAATATTATATAATTAATTTAATATTGTAATATTGAAAGTTTCATTTTCATATATATAAAATTATTATTTCGAAAGAAAAAAATTACATAATTGTATATTTTTTTAGTTATAAGTTTATAAATAAAAAAAATATAAGTCATACATAATTAAATTTAAATACCACCATGAAAACATTTCATTAATCTTAACTAAAATACTTTAGTATAAATTTTCTTTTATTTTTTTATCCATAATAAATAATCTACATAGATAATGTATTTATCGTTCATTTTTTCAACAAAAAAAATAGGCCCGACTAGGTTCGACCAGAGCCCAGGCCCATCGGCCCGGCCCGATCCTATTCTGAGTGGGCCTGAGCCCCCACTTTTCGGGCCATGGGCTGTGTAGACGTCCCCGAACGCATCCCGGGGAAGGGAGTGCGAGTTCCCCCCGTTCTGGTTCGATATTGGGTCACTACAGTTCGAAGGACTCAAATGTCACGGTTCTAAATCTCGAACCAAAGAGTCCAAATCCAGCAAATCGTTTTGAAAACAGATTTTTTGAAAGAAGTGCCAAACATGGACTGCTTTGCCAGATACAGAGTCGCCACCTAAATATTTTTTTTAATGGGGAAATTTAGGAAACCCTGACTCGGTGCCAAAGGCCACGTGTCCGTCATCACCAAAGTTGCCTCGGCTCGGGAACTTGGGTACGATTGGGGAAGGTCACTTCATGAGCACCCCCGCTCGCCCGGTCAAAGACCGGCCTCTACTAACCATGATATCTTATTTTGAAAACATTGTATGTTCTTATTCCGGTTATTAGCCTAGGTTACTATGTGATGCGCACAGCATACAAGTATAGACTGAGCCGCCTGAATTGGAACAAAACATTTCATGTTTGTTTGTTTGAAAATGGTTTGATGGTGCTACCCGCAGGTAGGCTAAGTCGTGGATTTGCCACCCTCAGGTGGGCTTATGAAAAACAGTGATTTTGCCACTATCTAGTGGGCTTAAAACAAACAATCAATGCATTATTCCAATTCAGATAACCCAACCTTCACCCACAGGCGTTCAGGCAGTTATATCACATAAGCATATAGCCTCATGGTAAGCATGCTATTCATGGCAACACTCACACGCATGCAAGGATGCTAAAGCATAAAACTCACCGAGTACTCCAAGCCAAAATAGAAGCTCATTAGAAATCATGCATGATCCTAAATATGCTGAAATGCCTAATGCAACACATGCAAAATGCAACTATAGCAGGCTCGGCTATTCTAAACATGGCATATGGAATGCTACAACTAACACGTATTCAATTTGGAATTGAAATACAAATGCAGTTAGTATGATGCGCCGAGCCCGGTGCGTGCAAAACAGATGAATGATGCAAACATGCTGTCATACTGTATGCTAATTGAAATATGCCCTAATCTAACCATCATAAGCAGGTAAATAAAAAGGAAGAAAGACGTGGGGTTGGAAGACATACATCACACTCACCCACACTTATTACAATTATGCCCTCGCGCAGAGGGTCCGAATAAATAATACAGTCCGAATAAAAGAATATTACAGTCCAAAATATTACAGCCCCAAATAATATACAAATTCCTAATTAATTAACAAATTAACTAAGAAAAACTGTAAACTGGCATGCAAGCCAGGGGCTGCCTTGATTCTGATGAATGATGTATGTTTGGGCTGCTTTGCGCGGAAATCCACGGCGATGCCCCAATTAGCCTCTGTTTGCGATGTTTCTCGAAATGCGTGCCAGACTCCAAAAAGTTACTGATTCTTCATTTTGCTGCAACAGAGAGCAGGAAAGGGGCATAGCAATGTATTTCACAAATATATGCATGCCTCGATCCTCGTGCCACCAATCACGCATATTGATGCATGATGGCCGAGGAGTCGATTTGCACAACTCAATATAGGATGAATGCATGTGAATGCTACAACAAAACCTAAGTCCATCATGGGTAATCCGGAGTGTCGGTGACTTGGGAATTGGGACCCGTTCCGTCACTCGGGGTGCGAAACGTGCCTCATTTCCCGTGCCCGGGCGAACTCCTATCCCAAACACGATGCAACATGCATGATATGCATGAAATGCAGCTAATATACAATCCTAACATACACAATGCTATGAAAATGAAATGTCTCGAAATGCGTGCACGCGGGCACGCAAACCGAGACAATGATCCTAAGGCGTGAAATGGCATACGCAATGCAAATTGGACTTACACTAACACGAGTGGACCTCAGCCACACTCACATAAGAGGCCGATGGATGAAAATGAAGTGCCTCGAAATGCGTGCACACGGGCACGCAAACCGAGGCAATGGCACGAAGGCATGGAATGACATGCGAAATGAAATGAGGGCTTACACCAACATGAGAGAGCCTCAGCCGCACTCACATAGGATGCCGGAAGATGAAAAATGAGATGTCTCGAAATGCGTGCACGCGGGCACGCAAACCGAGAAATGGCCCGAAGGCATAGAATGACATGCAAAATGAGACATGGCATATGGAATATGGAACATGCAAATTTCAGCAGCCAAAATGATGCAAAACGGCCCCCGAATCATAGCAAAATTATACCCGATGCCCGAAATAAGTCCCAAAATGCAATGGAATGGCCTACAGCTATGTCAAACATGCACAATATGGACATGAAGTGTAAAGACAGATGCTAGGCAGTCCCTAAACTAACATTTTTCCAGTACAAATCATGACCAAACAACAATCATAGATGGGGCAAAAACAGCATGCAAAAATGGGGGAAAAAGGGAAATAATGAAGTAAGTGGTATATGAAATGCTCAAACTGAAAAATACAGTTCTACAACACTGAAGAGGGACAAAAAATATGAACATTTACAGCTTATGGTAACCCCCAAAACAGTATACAAATATGGCAAACATAGCGTGCAAAATATGGGCCAAAAGAGGGCTATAAAGAGAAGTATACCAAGCATTCACCAAACAGCCTAAGACCCTTGACAAAACATGAAGAGTGGGTCATTTTAAGACTATTTTCAGTTCTGATCGTGGCCAAAAACAGAAGCAAGATAAGCCTAAAAAATCATGCAAAATATGGACCAAATAGGGGCTATAATGATAGGTCATGCATAGAAGCACCAAACAAGGTTTAGCCCTTCTACAATGTTGTATAGGGGCTCAAAATAAGCACATTTACAGTTTATGTCATGCTCCAAAAATAAATGTACATAAACCAAAAATACTATGCAAGATTATGGCATATAAGATGGATATTGAGACAAGTGGTATATAGAAGTGCCAAACAAGGTTGAGCCCTTCTTCAAGGTTGAAGAGAGGCTCAAAATAGGCCTAAAATCATTTAGGGTCGGAGCCCAAAACCACAAGCAAATAGGGTAGAAAAATGATGCAAAAAAAAGCTCAAAAAGGGGAAATAGTGACTTACCCTTGAAGACTACACTTTGATTGCTTCTTGGACCAAGTTTGCTACTTCTTAGCCTTTGAAAAACCTTCCCTTGCTGCTGGAAATAGAATGGTGATGATAGTGCTTGGTGTTGATGAACAAATGGTGCCAAGACTTGAGGATTTTTGAAGGTTTTGGAGAGGGAGATGTATGCAAATGTGTATGAGCTCTTGAGAAGAGTTTTTCTAACCCTAGCAAAGAAGTTGGCCAGCCACTTATAAAGGCTAAGAAGAGGGTGTAAAAGAGGAGGGAAATGCACCCAAGTGCTTCCCTCCGAAATATCCCCCAGATACAGATATTTTCTGGGGGAAACAGCTGCATAACTGTAATGCACACATCCCAAGGAGCATGGCCGGCACCCCACTTTTGGTGGAGGTGGCCAGCCGGCCACCCCCTATGGCCGGCCGGCCAAGGGGCAAAATGGTCCAACAAAATTTCTGGCCGGCCACCAAAGAAAGGTGTCCTCCCATGTGTGTACAACAAGACCCTGTGGTTGGAAATTGGCAACTCTAAAACAGGAGAGACAACAAGCTACTTTTAGGAGAGGTTCAAAAGGGTCAATCAGCATTACTGGCCGGCCATGTACTTTTAGGGTCCTCCCATGTGTGTACAACACAAATATGTGGTTTTGGCTCGAAGAAAATGGCCCTAGGGTGTTCAACATTAGCCCGGAAGTGAGTAAAACGGGCGTCGGAGGGCGAAAATGAAATATAACTGGTTGCTGAGATAATTGCTAGCCTCCCACCCTCCAGTGACCTTCCTGGTGATAAAACAGAGGTACCTGCCAAAAATGAACAAAAACCGATGCAAAACGAATGCTCGGGGGCTAAAACACGCAGTTCGGGGTCCCGAAAATAGGCCGTTAAGCACCGAAAGTGGTGTTTGGCCACGAAGTGGGTATCTAAGACCCCAGTGTCCCTTGAAAGGGAGTAAATAAGATGCATGCCAAAAACCGGAGGAATCGGAGATGGTTAGGCGGTCCCGAACCGAGGCACACGGCCTGACGGCTCCAAAAACCGGGAACCGGGCTCCGAAATGGGCAAAATGGCCTACGGCCACGAAATGTAGCCCACGGCCACTGAGAGATGGTCTACTGGACCTCTCCCCCCTCAGGAAGAGAAAACAGAGAAAATCGAGCCTGGTTCACAAACCGAGGCAAGGCACAGAAGAGGGTTCGGAAGTCCGGAGGCAGGGCTCACGGCCGCGACTCTGAGACTTCTGAACGAGCACAATATGCAACATCACCGAGCGCTCAATCGGTGACGTCTGAGTCTTAAGGTCGGTCAAAAATGGGGTGTCTACAGTTGCCCCTCTTTGACAGAACTCGAAAGTCAAGAAGTGACGGGAGTGAACGTCAAAGCCCAGAGACGACCCATTTTTGACAAGGCCGAAGACTTAGACAATCATACAAGATGCACGGAGATATGTGCCCGCAGGCGCGCCCACAGGCAGGGGGGGCAAAATGCAAAGCGACATGCATAGAGCCAAATGATCATGCAAATGCAGCAAGCTGTAATGAGGCAAGTATTCGCAAATAGATGCAACAGTTTTAAGCCAGAATGCAAAGCAACAACTACATTTCATGCAGTTAGGAATGCGGAGAATCATTCAATTCTCGTCGCGTCTCACACGGAGAAGATACGATACCTGCGCGATTCGTCTGGTCGCACCAGCCTCAAATGAACCGTACATACAATATCGTGCCTGCAAAAGAGAGAAATTCAACAAGAACAATATGCTAACAACATATATTCAATGTGATTCCTGTGGTTCCGAAAGTTTGACACACGCAGTGTCGGCGAGTGAATGCATCGCAATGAGAGAAAGGAACACGCGTGACAACGCACGCTCAAGCACAGAGGTATGGTACACCAAGAAATCATGCATAACAATGCAAAATGTTGATGAGAATGCAAGTTATGTGCAAAACAATGTAAAATGAGCATGAATCAGGGTGCTCGTTTGTTGCGAAACAACGAGTAAAGAAACGCGCATTTCGGTGAAGGCAACTTGATCGCGGCCTCTGATTCACCTCCCGGAGAGGTTGCAACATGTTCAAAAAGGATACACCTTGATTTTGATGAGTAATGATGAGACACATGTCAGAAATTGCAGCTGAAGTTCTGGCGGAGCAGTTTCGCGCCAGAAAGTGCACTTTTCTTGAACTTTTTCAGGTCCCGGGAACTCCGATCTTCCTCAAAATTTGCAGGGACCTAGGGGAGGAAGTGGGGAACACCACCGGCCAGGTGGTTGCCCTAGGGGATGCCACCGGCCAGGGACCAAAAAGCAAATGGCCGGCCAGCCAGAAAAGGTGGCCGGCCGGCCACCTGTCCAAAAGTAGGGGCAATTTTGTCTTTTGCCTCATTTCTATATAACCTCTCATCCATTCATTCCGAAATCACTCCCACAGCTGTGAAAACTCCTTTCCTTGCTCCCCAAACCATTTTTTCCTTCAGATCTGCACTTTATACGCGCTTTTCGGCCTTCCACGCAAGTTGTTTTCGCGAAATCTTTCAGTTTTAAGCACTTTGAACCGATTAAATTTTGATTTCGGGGCTTCTTTTCTCATTTTCACCACTTGAGGTAAGTTCGTCTTAATATTTGGAAGATTTTCTCGGGAGTTGACTTTTGTTGACTTTTTCATTTCCCGAGAGTTGACTTTTGTTGACTTTTTCCAATTTTGGCTCATTTTTGCTCCTTTTGCAGATTTTCTGAAATGGCGGGTAATTTCCCTCATGGTGGAGGTCCTCCGGATGCCGGGGATGACTTTGATGTTATGACGTTGCCCCCGAGGGTCCGGCCTTTTATTCCCGGGAGATACGCCCCATCGGTACACATTCTTCCGCGGGCTATTTTTCGTCATTTCACCGACTTCAATGATCGGGTACCCGGGGATCTACTTCTGCGGGAGCCGGAGCATCATCTCTCTTACGAGGTACGAGAGGTATTTTACTTTAATTTCTGCATTTTTCGCGTATTTCGTACCTTTGTCATGCTTGAACACACAGTTTAGCTTATGACATAGTATTTTGCTTGCATTCTGAACATATGACTTGAACACTTGAACTTCTGAACACTAGGCTCATTGATTGATTGTGCACGCACGGCACACATTAGTTAAGAATTGAACACACGGCTCAAACACTGATTTGTCGAACACACAGCCCGAATTTGAAGGTGAATACACGGCACACACTGACTAAGAGTAGAACACACAGTCCCAAACCCTGATTTTCTGAACACACAGTCCACATTGATTGAGAGTAGAACGCGCAGTCCCAAACTCTGATTTTCTGAACACACAGTCCACATTGATTGAGAGTAGAACGCGCAGTCCCAAACTCTGATTTTCTGAACACACAGCCCAGACATTTGGAGTAAACACGCAGCCCACTGATTTTGAAATTTGAATACGCAGCCTAAATTTTGATTTTCTGAACACACAGCCCAGATATTTGAAGTGAACACGCAGCCCACTGATTTTGAAATTTGAACACGCAGCCCAAATACCAATTTACTGAACACGCAGCCCAGATTAGAGGTGAACACGCAGCCCACTGATTTTAAAATTTGAACACGCAGCCCAAATGCCAATTTACTGAACACGCAGCCCAGATTACAGGTGAACACGCAGCCCACTGATTTTGAAATTTGAACACGCAGCCCAAATACCAATTTACTGAACACGCAGCCCAGATTACAGGTGAACACGCAGCCCATTGATTTTGAAATTTGAACACGCAGCCCAAATACCAATTTACTGAACACGCAGCCCAGATTACAGGTGAACACGCAGCCCACTGATTTTGAAATTTGAACACGCAGCCCAAATACCAATTTACTGAACACGCAGCCCAGATTACAGGTGAACACGCAGCCCACTGATTTTGAAATTTGAACACGCAGCCCAAATACCAATTTACTGAACACGCAGCCCAGATTACAGGTGAACACGCAGCCCACTGATTTTGAAATTTGAACACGCAGCCCAAATACCAATTTACTGAACACGCAGCCCAGATTACAGGTGAACACGCAGCCCACTGATTTTGAAATTTGAACACGCAGCCCAAATACCAATGTACTGAACACGCAGCCCAGATTACAGGTGAACACGCAGCCCACTGATTTTGAAATTTGAACACGCAGCCCAAATACCAATTTACTGAACACGCAGCCCAGATTACAGGTGAACACGCAGCCCACATAGATAGAGAGTAGAACACGCAGCCCTAACTCAGATTTTCTGAACACGCAGCCCAGTTTGAAGGTGAACACGCAGCCTACATAGATAGAGAGTAGAACACGCAGCCCTAACTCAGATTTTCTGAACACGCAGCCCAGTTTGAAGGTGAACACGCAGCCCACATAGATAGAGAGTAGAACACGCAGCCCTAACTCAGATTTTCTGAACACGCAGCCCAGTTTGAAGGTAAACACGCAGCCCACATAGATAGAGAGTAGAACACGCAGCCCTAACTCAGATTTTCTGAACACGCAGCCCAGATTGAAGTGAACACGCAGCCCACTTAACACAACTCATTCATTTGATTTGCACACAGCTCATTCATTTGATTTGCACACAGCTCATTCATTTGATTTGCACACAGCTCATTCATTGCATTTGCACACAGCTCATTCATTTGATTTGCACACAGCTCATTCATTGCATTTGCACACAGCTCATTCATTTGATTTGCACACAGCTCATTCATTGCATTTGCACACAGCTCATTCATTTGATTTGCTGAAACGTGTATTCATTCTGAATGCAGGTTGGCTCTCGCACGATACGGGGGTATGGCTCCACTGCAGCCAGGGATTGGTATGTTGAGCTTCCGGAGGCTGTCCGGGACTTAGTTGATCTAGCAGGGTTTGGGGCCTTCTGCGTTGGATTATCACGCTGTCCTGCCAGTAGGACTCTGTTGGGAGCTTTGGTGGAGAGGTGGTGGGACCCCACCAATTCCTTCCATTTTTCTGCCACCGGGGATCTGACTATGACCCCGCTAGATTTTGCTGTACTCACTGGCCTAGACATAGGAGGTTGGCCCGTTCCTTACGACGAGGATATGGGCGAGTGGGAGGCCGCTTGGTTGTATTTGCTGGGGGCTCGCCCACCTGTTGATAGAGCTTCGGGGAGAGTCCGATACACCTGGTTCTCTTCCCATTTTCGGAGGCCGGAGATGGAGCCTGAGTCTCCTGCGGAGGCTGAGCAGTACGCCCGTGGCTTCCTTATGTTCCTCTTTGGCACCACTCTATTTGCAGATAGGGGGAACACTGTCGGGTTGTATCTTTTGAGTGCCCTGGTGGACCTATCATAGGTCAGTCGGTACGACTGGGGCGGCGCCGGCCTAGTTACCCTCTATTGCTACATGAACGCCACTTCCCGCGGGCAGGGAGATTTACTTGGCGGCTATTGGAGAGCCTGGGAGGTACGTTCTGTCCTCTTGATTTACATTTCTGCACCTTATTACTTGTTCGTTGCACACACGGCGCACTTTACATCCTGTATTTTGCACTCAGCATTTTGTATTCACATTCTGCACTGTTTTCCACAGCTATGGGTCTATATATATTTTCCGACATTAGCCCCGGAGATGGTGGTGGCAGGGCCCCTCATGACCCCGTATTCCTTGGTATTCGAGGGCGAGCACCGACCGAGACCCCGAGAGACTCTCCTCTATCTGCGACAGTACTTTGACACCGTGCGAACGACAGAGGTATTTCAGAACTCTCAGTTTTCTACCGTTTTCATCTTTGATCTGCTTTGTATATTCCCGATTTCTGATTGATTCATGCACTGGTTATCCGCAGATCACGTGGCAGCCTTGGGCAGTCTTGGGCGATGGTCTCTGATTTCAGTATGTCGGAGGATTAGGCACCTCCCAGTACAGGATCCTGCTCGAGGGACCGGTTGGTAGAGCATGGTTTCTGGGGGAACGCTTCCTGCGTCAGGTGTGGGGATACCTTTCTCAGGATCACGTGGCAGCCTTGGGCAGTCTTGGGCGATGGTCTCTGATTTCAGTATGTCGGAGGATTAGGCACCTCCCAGTACAGGATCCTGCTCGAGGGACCGGTTGGTAGAGCATGGTTTCTGGGGGAACGCTTCCTGCGTCAGGTGTGGGGATACCTTTCTCAGGATCCTCCTGCAGCACCTCCAGCCACTATGCGGACTGCTAATAGACTTTCTACCCAGGAGGTCATTAGCGCTATGCAGGGCACCGATGCTTTGCTACATCTCACAGAGGGAGACTACGCCACTTATCGTCACACATATCTGATGCCTCCCTTGACAGGAGTGCGCGCTCCGCCACTGAGGCCCTCTAGTGTACCATCTTCGAGTCGGGCTCGTGCTACGGATATCCCCTCCTCCAGCAGGGCTGGTACGTCTCGAGGTGGGGGCGGATTCATTCCCCCGATCCCTCCGACTCTTCATCATCCTGGGTGGCCAGACATGCCGACCGAGTTGATGGGGTGGCAGTATGGGACTACTTCTCCGATTCCGATCCCTATAGAGCCTCTGATGCCTGGTCACAGATATGTCAGAGACCCTGATTCACCACCGGTATGTTTTACAGCTTTGATTTATCAGTCGGACATTTGGACATCCATTCCTTTACTGATAGTTTTGCATTTATGTCTATAGCCTCCAGTTGAGTACATGGATGAGATGCTTGGGATGCTGGCCTCACTTGAGGGGATGGTCCTGCGTAGAGAGGCGCAGTTGTCCATCATGGGCTTCCAGGTACCCTTTTAGTTTTCTGGTATTTACCATACTCCTGATGATATGCTGATCTTGAACATTCTACTGCATTGATAAGCTGTTTGTGTAGAGCACATCTGACACACACCCTACTCACATACTGTACTTTCATCTGGTTTTCATATTTGAACTGATGTATTGAACTGTTCATTTTCAGATGCCTCCTGTATATACTCCGCCACAGGCTAGACCGCCTGGGCCTTCTCAGGGAGGTAGACCGTCTGGATCTTTTCGAGGTGCTGGACCATCTGGGCCGTCCCGAGGAGCTGGGCCATCTAGGCCTTCTCGAGGGGCTCGAGGAGCGGGGTCGTCTCACAGACGTAGGGCTCGTGTTATTGAGGAGGAGCCTGGTGAGGATGAGGAGGAGGAGGTCGCAGACCGTGAGTCAGAGACATCTGCTGGGGAGGAAGGCTCCGGTCTTGGTTTCGGGAGTAGAGACGAGGCTGAGGGGGATCCGGAGGATGATAGCTCTGACCCGGATGGTGATGATGGTGCAGAGGTTGTCCCGCAGAAGAGGATCAGGGGGCCTCCTCATTCCCGTTCCCGAGGGCATTGATGTTGTTTCCTGCTTTATTTTACTTTTTGCTAGTAGTTTGTAGCACTTTGCAGATTATCAGGCAGTTTTATTTCCCGTAAAACTCGTACCTTTATTTGTTGTAAAACATGATGGAATGAAACAGCTTTTGAAAAGGATGTTTGTATTTGAAAGTCTTAGCATCGCATCGCGTCATTTTGCACAAAAATAAAATCGAATGAAATGTGCGCATTGTGTATTCACCGAGTCAGGTAATGAGTCGACACAACAAAACAAACAACTCAACTCGCTAAAAAAAGACAAGATCTTAACAAGTTTACAACTCGATAAGCAAAATACAACAATGTTAACGACTCGATAAACAAGACTTAACAAAATTGCGTAAACAAAAGAGTAACAACTCAAAACACCAAATGTGACAGCTCGACAAAACTTACAACTCGATAATCAAAACGACAACTCGATAAGCAAAACGACAACTCGATGGGCAAAACAAAGCGTACATCGGACGACCTGGATGTTGGGATGCATCTGAAACTGAGAGAAATGGAGGCCTTTGACATTCCCGATGCATCGAGATGCCTCAAATTTCCTTCCGGAGGGTAAACAGGACTAATGAGCATGGTGGGCCCCACTTTGCTTTTGGAGAGCCATAGGTGGCCGGCCTGCTAGAATAGGTGGCTGGCCGGCCACTTTTCTCTGCAGCCTCCAGAATTTTGACACTTGTCCTCGAATAGTGTTTACTCCCCCCTATAAAGTTCCAACTTTGGAACTCATTCATTTCATCACTGCTTTGCACAAAAATGGAGGCATTTCTCGCAGAAAATCTCACATGTTGGATCTCTTCTCTAGATGGCTCGGAAAAGTTGAACTTCCGGGGTTTCGGCTTGAATGCACTATTCACGCTGGGCCGGACTCCACTGCACTTTCCTTTCCTCCATGCGGCGGCGAGATTTTGGAACCCGGTGACGCACGTTTTCAGCTTTGGAGGGCAAGAGGTATGTCCCACTTTTGAAGATTTTCAAGTTTTGATGGAGTCTGAACATTCAGAAGAGATCTTGCCTCAGTCTTGTTTCGGCCACGCCCAAGCTTTAGGGCGGATGTGCGGTCTCAACGCGCATGATGCTCGATCCCTGATTTGTAATGGGAGGTTGGATATCTCGAGCCTGATTTACCGATTCTCCGATGCCGGTGACTGCGGTGACCATTATCGGCAAGGTTTTCGACAACATGCCCTCTGCTTGTGCATGCTATCTCATTTTCTGTTTGTCTCGGGCTCCGGGGGAGCTAACATCCGTTTGATTAAAGTTGCTCAAGGCTTGAGGGAGGGAAAGAGCTGTACCGCCATGACATTGGCTGAGACACTGCTGGGTTTGGATGCCTTCCACCGCCAGGAGACAACCAGGTTTGCGGGGAGCCCACTACTGTTGCAGGTAATGTTTCCCACCCAAGCTCACATACGTAGTTGCTCACATCGCTCGGCCCTCAGGCTCGGTTTTTCTCACAAAACCCTCATCTTACTTTTCTCTCATCGCACATCTCTCTATTCTTTATTCTCTCATTTTTCATCCCTCCCCAGATATGGTTGATGGATAAATTGCAAGTTGTGGACTCTTGCCCTGCTTACTCAGCCCGCGGCTACTTCTTTCGACAACGCCTGGTTGACGCCCTTGATGAGGGATGGTGGGTTGAATGGATGTGCAACTTGTCAGCTGAACGCATTGCTTGGCGCTGTCCTTGGCTTAACCTTCCGGCGATGAGCTATAGCATGTTCCAGGATACTGGGATCCGGTTGATTGGCCTGACCCATTGTGTATTCTATTTCCCATTCCGCATTCTGCGCCAGTTCGGCCATGATCAGACTTTCCCTCCGAAGGGGATAGAGTATCCGGTCGCCTTCCCGATCCGAGGTGCACACCTTGCCCGACATACTACGGCTTGGAGGACTAGAGAGATCCTGCCCCCCGCCCCTATTTTCAGTTGCACTTTGTCTGATGAGTGCTGGGATTGGCTCAATGAGGAGGCACAGATTGGGCCTAGGTCGGCATCGAAGGCTTCGACTAGCTCCGGGAGGGGGCGCAGGGACATCTGACCTGACTATGCCCCAGATTTATTGCTTTATTAGTACTTTCAAGTTTTCATTATGAGTGTAATAAAAAGCAACTTCAATTGTATGCAAGAGCAAGAGAACTCTGTTTTGAAATCAATGAAATTGAAGGTTGTGGTACTGAAAATTTCCCGTTTTGGTAAAAAAATGGTCTTAGTTGTGAAAAAATTAATTTGAACAAAGTCAACTTTTATTAAAACTTTTCAAAACTATTTTCGATAAGGATCAGAACTGGACACACCTGAGATCTGTCACTGAGGTGCACAACCCCGGATCCTAGCAACTGGAAAGTTGCCCCTAGTCTGAATGGTACCACAGCACCTCCTGGCAACGGAAAGTTGCCCCTAGTCTGAATAGCACTGCACCAGAGATTACGATGAATGCTGATGGATAAGGATGACTGAGATGATCAAAGTGGACAAAATTGATCAGGGAAAATGTTTATGGCTGAACTTCAGGATGAAGCTGCCTACGTATCCCAAAGATGGGAATCAAGCCTTACGTAGTTCAGGCTTAGGTTCGCTCGGGTATTTTTACTCTCCTTTTGCGCTCTAACTTTTGCCAAGGCCGCCCTTTGCGGGTTTTCAACCTTGCGAGCTCAGTTTTTATATTTTTCAATTTTTTTGTGCTCTGAGTTTTGCCTAGGTCGCCCTTTCGGGTTTTCGGCCTAGCGAGCCTCTCAAGGGTAGTATTTCTTCAACTTGTCCATGTTGATCGGTTGTGAAAACTCTAAGCCATCCAGATCCATCAGAACCACAGCTCTGCCGGACCAGATAGACTTAATGATGTAGGGACCAGTCCAATTAGGTCTGAACTTGCCCATTGGGTCGTGGATGGGAGCTTGGTTGTCCTTGAGCACCAAATCTCCTTCCTTTAAATTCCTGGACTTAACCTTCTTGTTAAAAGCCCAGGCAATTCTGCGTTGATAACCTTGAATGTGGTACAGTGCTTTCAGTCTTCTCTCATCGAAAAGCATGAGTTCCTCAAATCTATTTTGCTGCCAATCCGCTTCGGCTATCTGGCATTCAGCCAATACTCGTAATGACGGAACCTCAATCTCAATAGGTAGAACGGCCTCCATCCCATAAACCAATGAATACGGAGTCGCCCCAGTTGAAGTTCTGATTGAAGTTCGGTAGCCCCACAGAGCAAATGGCAGCTTATCTGGCCAGTCCCAGTAGGTTTCCACCATCTTCTGCAGTATGCACTTGATATTCTTGTTGGCGGCCTCAACCGCTCCATTGGTATGCGGCCGGTATGTAGATGACTTATGAAAAGCCACATTGTATTTTTCCAACAAGTCTATCACTTCCTTCTTGAAGTGGGAACCGTTATCTGAAATTATTTCATTTGGGACTCCGTAGCGACATATGATGTTGTTTCTGATAAACTTTGCAACGTGCGAAGCCTTCAACACCGCATAAGATTGGGCCTCAACCCACTTTGTGAAATAATCTATCGCTACCAAGATGAACTCATGCCCATTCGACCCCTTTGGCGTGACAGCTCCGATCACATCAATTCCCCAGACTGAAAATGGCCATGGCGAAGTCATGTTGTACAGCTTTGATGGCGGGATGTTCATGCGATTCGCATGGATCTGACATTTATGGCATCGCCGAACAAAACCAATACAATCCTCCTCCATGGTGGACCAGTAGTAACCTTGTCTGAGAATCTTCCGTGCTAGCATTACCCCATTCATATGTGCTCCACATTTCCCTCCGTGGATGGCTTCCATTAGACTTTTTGACTCTTCGGCATCAACACACAGTTTATGCATTCCCAGATGACCTCTTCTATACAGCTTACCCCCACAGATGATGAACTGAACGGCCAATCTTCTTATTGCCCTTTTGTCCTTGGCGTTTACCCCTGGCGGGTATGCTTCCTTCTCCAAGAAATTCCAAATGTCGTAATGCCAAGGGTGTTCGTCCTGAACTTCATCTATGGGTGCAATCGACTCATAGGCTGGTGCAAATTTCTGGTCAATGATGATTGGACGCATCCGGACTCCACACGGGATGTCTATCATTGATGATAGAGTTGCTAAAGAATCTGCGAACCTGTTGTTCTCTCTTAGTAGATGAGTAAAACTTAGCTTCTCAAACCGAGGAATTAGCAAATCCAAGGTTTGGTGATACATCATCATCTTTTCCTCTTTTACTTTCCAGTCTCCTTTAGCTTGAGACACAACGAGGTTCGAGTCCCCAATGACGTCCAACCGTCTTGCCCCTAGTTCCATGGCTGCTTCTAGGCCAGCGATGCACGCCTCATATTCTGCTTCATTGTTCGAGACTTTGAACCGGAGTTTGAAGGCTAGAGGGATACGGGAATTGTCGGGCGCTATCAGCAACACTCCTATCCCATACCCATGTTGATTTGACGCTCCGTCAAAGTACATCATCCAAGTTTCATCGTCGATATGCAAAATGGCTTCATCTGGGAACAAATAATCCACTGCTTCATCCCCCTCAACCAGATGGTCGGCAAGGAACTCTGCTACTGCTCTTCCCTTCACTGACTTGCGTGTGACATACTTGAGGTCAAATTCGGAGAGCAACAGCAACCAACGAGCTAGCCTACCCGTAAGCGCTGGTTTCTCGAAAAGATATTTGATGGGATCGAGTCGTGAAACCAACATTACGGAGTGAGCTAACAAGTAGTGCCGCAGCTTCCTGGTAGCCCATACCAGAGCTAAGCAAGCCTTTTCCAGCGGTGTATATCGGGTCTCATATTCCAGCATTTTCTTGCTTAAATAGTAGATGGCTTTCTCCACCTTGTCTTTTGATTCTTGAGCAAGCATGCAGCCCATCGTGGTCTCCGTCACTGACAGATACAAAATCAACGGTTTCCCCGGTTCTGGTGGCGATAAAACGGGCGGGTTCTGTAGATACTCTTTAATCTGCTCAAACGCAGCTTGACATCGGCCATCCCATTGGAACTTCTTTCCTTTCTTCAGGAGACCAAAAAGTGGTTCACAAGTCAAGGTTAATTTTGAGATAAACCGTCTTATGAATTGCACTTTACCCAGAAAGCCTCTCACCTCCTTTTCAGTCCTTGGTGGGGGCATTTCTAGGATGGCCTTGATTTTGGAAGGGTCGACTTCGATGCCCCTTTGTGTAATCAGAAACCCCAGCATTTTTCCCGTTGTAACACCAAACGTACATTTTTGAGGGTTCAGCCGCAACCGGAATTCCCTGATCCTTTGGAAAAACTTATGCAAGGCGGTGTAGTGGCCCTCTCTTTCTTTGGACTTGACAATCATGTCGTCCAGATACACCTCTACCTCTTTGTGGATCATATCATGTAATATCGTGGTCGCGGCCCGTTGATAAGTAGCTCCAGCGTTCTTCAACCCAAACGGCATTACCCTGTAGCAGTATGTCCCCCACGGGGTGGTGAATGCAGTCTTTTCCCTGTCTTCTGGTGCCATCACTATCTGGTTGTATCCTGAGAAGCCATCCATAAATGAGAGCAATGCATGCCCTGCTGTGAAATCTACCAACTCATCGATGTGCGGTAAGGGGAAGTCGTCCTTCGGACTAGCTCTGTTCAAATCCCTGAAGTCTACACACACCCGGATCCTGCCGTCCTTCTTCGGCACCGGAACAATGTTGGCCAACCAAGTCGGATATTCAGATACTAGCAGGAAGCCTGCGTCGATTTGCTTGGTGACCTCTTCCTTAATCTTGAGAGCCCAGTCCGGGCAGATCCTTCTGAGTTTTTGTTTGACAGGTCGGGCCTCGGGGTCAAGAGGGATCCGATGCTGTACAATCTCAGGATCGATTCCAGGCATGTCTTCGTAGGACCACGCGAAAACATCTTTGAAATCTTTTAATAAAGCGACTAAGCGCTCGCGTTCCTCCGAAGACAACGTGGACCCGATCTGGACCAGCCGCGGGTCCTCCTCAGTACCAATGTTCACGGTAATGATTTCATCCATTAATGGTTTAACAAATCTCTCTTGCTCTTGCTCAATTAAACGCTGTAAAACCGGAGGAACTTCGTCCTCTTCGTTTTCATCAAAATTTTGAAAGTCTGAATTAATGCAATAAATTAGGGGCACAGAAAAGTACTCGGAAACCACAGATAGTTCATTCTCATTAGGCACTGCCAAATCGTCCAATTCATCGGTTACAACAGACTCAAATGAAAAGGAAAAAGACGACCTAGACAGGACTGTGGCATCCGGGTTGACATCCCCAGGAGTACCAGACTCAGACTCAGTTGAGCTGGAACCTGATTCCGACTCACAAGACTCGGTGGAATCAGATTCCGGCTCACTACCTGACCCGGTGCTGCTGGACAAAAATCCCTCCTCGTACTGCCAAGTGAGAGAGGGTGCGATAGATGCATCCAAGATAGCTGCTGGTTGGCTCGCAGCCGTTTCATCCCCAATCATGGAAACCTCGGAGTTATCCCCCAAGCACTTATGGTCGATCGGAGGATCAGAGAGTAGACATGCCAGCGCTACCCCCATTTCAAATTCTGTGCCCTCAGGATCCATTGCTCTATACTGCTTGACCTCAGCTGATGGGTCCGTCTGCTCTTCGGCAACATCCTCCCCGGGTAACTGCAGGTCGAAGAAGATCTCAAAACCGGGCACGCGCTTCTTCTCCGCGTTTATCCACGGCTCTGGGAAGCCGCAAAATGGAAAGTCTTCCCCCTCTCGGACGAAGCGTCCGTTCAGGGTACCCTAAATGAGCCTATGCATCAAGTCAAATGGCTTCCCAGCCTGCTTTGCTCTGGCTCTTCCGGCCATTTCTTTCCCTTTCCTCACCCAGTCCTCTTTGGTGGGCAGATAACCCAGTCCAAAGGTATGCGGGTTATGTGGCACTTCGGCCAATGTTGTGACGCCTTTCCTGCCGCTCCTTCCTAATCCCATCCCGGGGATGTGTTGTAGCTTGTTCATGAGGTAGACGGATTGAGCATTGACGTACATACCTTCATTCACAGCCATAATGTTTTGCACAACCCGGGCCTCGGCCAGAGTGAATCCTGATATAAACATGTCCTCCATGCCGTGTTCGATTTCTAGGACTGGTGTAGACACCTCCGGAGGGGGATGGATCGATGAATTCCCAAACACAATGGCTACTCCCTTTCCACAAGGGGTATTTCACCATTTGATGCAGAGTAGACGAGACGGCCTTCACCTGGTGTAACCACGGTCGCCCCAAAAGCAGATTGAAAGTTGCGGGGACCTCCAAGACATGGAAATCTATCTCGTGCTGTCCAGGCCCAACCTTGGTTTGGATTTTGACAGTCCCCATCACCTCTCGACTTGTATTATCGTATGCTTTGATCACCTGAGTGGTTGGGACGAAGTCCGCGGGCTTCAACCCGATTGCATATGCTGTTCTGGCTGGGCAGACGTTGATGGCAGACCCGGTAGCAACAAGTACCACCGGTATCCACTTGTCTCTACATTCCACGGAAATGTAGAGAGGTTTGTTATGATTCACGCCCTCAGGCGGCAGTTCCTTGTCTGAAAAGGTTAAAGCCGGGGAACCTCCTCCCGGAAAAACCAGCCCGACCAGCTGCTCTGGCGTAGTATCGATTGAGAGTTTGGCCTTGTCCATGGCAGATAGGACAGCCTGTCTGTGTACCCGTGAAGCCATAAGCAGTCCCCAGATGGAGATGTCTGCTTGTATCTTCTTCAACTGCCTCAGCACAGCTTCTTCTTCAATCTGGTTCTCCCTCTGTTTCTCAGTTTCCTTGTCTTTACCAGATGCTTCTGGTTGGTCTAGGTGCGGGGGCTTGAAGTACCGCCCACTCCTGGTCATGTGGTCCACCTCATCGAGGTACCAGGTGCTGTCTGGTTGATTTGCTCCCCAGTCTTCGTCTGTGTGGGCAAGACATAAGTCGTCGTCTTCCCACCACATCCCGTTAGCATCCAAAAGACACCTGTCTGGTTCTGGCAGATGTGTACTCTCAGTACCTTCATCCCATATGCTCACAGCATTGTCCGTTCTTGTGCCCACAGCACTCTCAGCCCCTTCATGGGCTTTTGCCTTTCTGATCCTCTCGGAATCCCAAAACTTCTCCTGTTCTATCTGCGTTGCTGCAGTTTGTTGTTCCATTGTCTTTGCATCCACGATGTTTAAGTCCCGAGCGGAATTCTTTATACCGGCGCTCTCCGGCAATCCATTCTGACTCTCGGCCCTTCCGGCCACAGTTGATACCTTCGCCCCTGTCGGGCTCTGCTCTGGTTGAAACTCCACAATATCAGGCTAATCATCTAACCACCCGGTGGCCTCCGCCGACTCCTCATATTCAAACTAGTTGATTGTTGCATCTCCTGATTCTTGGTCGTTGAAGAAATGGAGGTTGGCGAAGTCCTCTTCCACTGTTGCTAGATCATCTGCCCCCTGTTCAAGTCTGTCCCCCTGAATCATGCACAGTTCAGCTTTTTCTGGCAACCCCACACTCAGCTCAGACCGGCCCACTGATAAAATGTATTCGCTTGGATCATAGGCTCCCACAGCATAATTCCCGGGCTGTTTGACCCCAGACTCAACAACTCTGTTCTCCTCTGAAACCCGCCTTATTCCGTCTTCAGTGGTCACCACCTTTGACTCGGATTGGGTTGTGAAGGTGTCCAACATGCACAAGTCAGTGCAGTCGGGAAGGATCACCTCCGGCTTGGGTAGGTGGGAAGGAGTAATGTAGATACTAGGATCGTAGGATACGACCCCAGTTTGGATGAGGTTGACTCTTTTGGGTGGTGGATCTTGGTTATGGGTAGGGAGTGGGTTGGTTGTGACGTTGGGTCTTTCGGGAGGTAGAATAATATTTTTGTCGATGAGGTCCTGAACCTCGTGACGCAGCCTGAAACAATGGTCGGTATCATGACCGTGCTGCTGGTGGTAGGCACAGTATTTGGCTGGGTTGTGAGAAGGGGGGAGTGGATTTGGTGGCGGCCTCGGCTCCAGGGGTTTTAGATGTCCCTTTCTAATCAAGACCCCCAGAACCTTGGACAAAGGCATGTATAGTGGAGTAAAGGTTCTTTGGCCTCTGGGCTGGAATCTCGGGGCTTGGGTACTGCTCCCGGATGTACTGGAAAAGGGGGTGGCCGCCATGGGCCTTGGCTGGGGAGGGGGATTGGTGGTGACCATACTGACCTCCGAAGTCCTTGTGTTTACAGCGCCACTCGGGCCTGCGTTGTTATTGCGGTTGAATGTCCTCCGGGGTTGTTCCCGGTCCTGGTCAATCAGACCTTGCTTCATCGCATCCTCGATCTGTACCCCCATCTCGTGTAAGTCTGAGAAGGTGGGAAAGGGGAGTACGATCATCTTCTGCATGAGTTTTGGTTGGAGATTGCGCACAATCATCCTAATTTGATCTTTGTCTGTATGCCTCAAGGTCATCATCGATGCCTTTGCCCTCCATCGAGTTACGAAGTCTGAGAAAGTCTCCTTGGCCTCTTGCCTCGTCGTTTCGAGATCACGAGTTGTAATCTCGATCTGTGTGTTGTACGAGTACTGTGCAACGAAGGCCTCAGCCATCTCATCCCAGTTTCTCTTGACATCATCTTCCAGCTTCGCGTACCAAATGGCTACCACCCCCGACAAAGTTCGGCCAAACAGGGAAAGCTTTTGTGGTTGGGTTAGGCCCATTGGCCGCAGGATGTCTGAAAACAGCCGGAGATGGACCATTGGATCCCTGGACCCATCAAAACGATCAATCTGTGGCATCTTGAATCTGTCTGGCAATGTTACGGCCACGTCGGTGTATCCATCTTCAATGTCTGGGATGGCCTTCACCCCCTGGGACTTCTTAAAAAGCTTCTCCAGTTTGCTCAATTTCAGAGCTGTGTGGTCTATCTCGAACTCGAAGGGAGAGTCTGGATGGTTGGCAGGTGTATGAGTCTTGGACAGTTGAGGCAGAAGCGGGGGCGGAGCCAACCCCGTTGGATGGCCTGTGTCCTCTTGAATATTCTGGACATTGGGTAGGGTGTTTTGGGTGTTCAGGGGGGTATTCTGGGGATTTGGCAGGGCATTTTGACCAGTGAATGCCTGCTCGGGTAACGGAGCTCCGGGTGGGGGAGGAGCCGGGTGCGAGGTTGATGTTCCGGTTTGCTGCTGGAGCCTGGTAATGAGCTCAGCCTGTTGGGCCATGACTGTGGCCTGTTGCTTAGAAAATTCCGCTTGGCGGATGGCATCCTCTTGCATCTGTTTCATGCTCTCGTGTATTTGGCGCATCATCGCCTCCATCCCTGATGTATTCTGCTGTTCCATCTGAATGACCGGTAAATGTACCTCTATGGCAGACACAGAAATCTCAACCTGACTGCTTACTGTCAAAGTAGCCCTCTGTTCCGGTAATCCCTGTTTTGACACACTACGCCTCCTCGGCCTTCTTCTGATAACTGGGGGTAGAGAGTGGAACACTGGATGTCCGTCAACCAGATCCTCGGATCGATTGAGTCGACGACCTCGTGTCCAAAGTGCTTGGGGAGTATCTAGTGGTTCAGAAGCAATCGTGCTAAAAACTGCCCTAGCAAAAAGATAATAAAGCGAAAAGGAAATAAATAACCAGATAAACGGACAGCATAACAGCTTAAATTAAATACACAACACACAGTCGGGCATACAACACACGGTTGATAAGCTGGGTATACACTGTCCTCAATCACTGATTACTGTCCCTATATCACTGTTTCCCAAAACCGAATCTGATATCCGCAGACAACTGATTCTCAAATGACTGGCTGATGCCCGCAGGCCTGACGCCCAATCTCAAAAACTGATGCCCGTAGGCCTGATGCCCAAACCCATAAACTGATACATGCATTCCCTGTAGAGACGCACTCTAACAAGCACATAACAGATAAGTGAGAGCCAAAACACCCCTATGTTGGGGTAGGGTTTCCCTGTCCTATTTTGTCAGGAACTAGGGTTTCACTATGCACGCAGCGGTTTCAAACAACCTATAAACGGGTAAGCAACCTGTCCTAGTTTGGAATGGTCACTATGGATCCGAATATGCACTAGGTCGAATGGTCAAAAAGGGTGCCCCGGTAAAACCAGGGTTTGTGTTCCCATACTGGCAGAGCCCGTAACCGATCAGCCTTATGGACATGCCTTGACAAGACAAGCCTCCGGCAAACCGCTCAGGTATAGCAGATGGCAAACACGGTATCCTAGGCGCACCAATGCAAATGCAATGCAAAGAAACACACAAGTGTAGTCAAAACCAGATATCACGAGTTCGAGTCAAGTTCTCTAAGTCCCCAGCAGAGTCACCAGAAACTGTAGACGTCCCCGAACACATCCCGGGGAAGGGAGTGCGAGTCCCCCCCGTTCTGGTTCGATATTGGGTTACTACAGTTCGAAGGACTCAAATGTCACGGTTCTAAATCTCGAACCAAAGAGTCCAAATCCGGCAAATCGTTTTGAAAACAGATTTTTTGAAAGAAGTGCCAAACATGGACTGCTTTGCCAGATACAGAGTCGCCACCTAAATATTTTTTTTAATGGGGAAATTTAGGAAACCCTGACTCGGTGCCAAAGGCCACGTGTCCGTCATCACCAAAGTTGCCTCGGCTCGGGAACTTGGGTACGATTGGGGAAGGTCACTTCGTGAGCACCCCCGCTCGCCCGGTCAAAGACCGGCCTCTACTAACCATGATATCTTATTTTGAAAACATTGTATGTTCTTATTCCGGTTATTAGCCTAGGTTACTATGTGATGCGCACAGCATACAAGTATAGACTGAGCCGCCTGAATTAGAACAAAACATTTCATGTTTGTTTGTTTGAAAATGGTTTGATGGTGCTACCCGCAGGTAGGCTAAGTCGTGGATTTGCCACCCTCAGGTGGGCTTATGAAAAACAGTGATTTTGCCACTATCTAGTGTGCTTAAAACAAACAATCAATGCATTATTCCAATTCAGATAACCCAACCTTCACCCACAGGCGTTCAGGCAGTTATATCACATAAGCATATAGCCTCATGGTAAGCATGCTATTCATGGCAACACTCACACGCATGCAAGGATGCTAAAGCATAAAACTCACCGAGTACTCCAAGCCAAAACAGAAGCTCATTAGAAATCATGCATGATCCTAAATATGCTGAAATGCCTAATGCAACACATGCAAAATGCAACTATAGCAGGCTCGGCTATTCTAAACATGGCATATGGAATGCTACAACTAACACGTATTCAATTTGGAATTGAAATACAAATGCAGTTAGTATGATGCGCCGAGCCCGGTGCGTGCAAAACAGATGAATGATGCAAACATGCTGTCATACTGTATGCTAATTGAAATATGCCCTAATCTAACCATCATAAGCAAGTAAATAAAAGGGAAGAAAGACGTGGGGTTGGAAGACATACATCATACTCACCCACACTTATTACAATTATGCCCTCGCGCAGAGGGTCCGAATAAATAATACAGTCCGACTAAAAGAATATTACAGTCCAAAATATTACAGCCCCAAATAATATACAAATTCCTAATTAATTAACAAATTAACTAAGAAAAACTGTAAACTGGCATGCAAGCCAGGGGCTGCCTTGATTCTGATGAATGATGTATGTTTGGGCTGCTTTGCGCGGAAATCCACGGCGATGCCCCAATTAGTCTCTGTTTGCGATGTTTCTCGAAATGCGTGCCAGACTCCGAAAAGTTGCTGATTCTTCATTTTGCTGCAACAGAGAGCAGGAAAGGGGCATAGCAATGTATTTCACAAATATATGCATGCCTCGATCCTCGTGCCACCAATCACGCATATCGATGCATGATGGCCGAGGAGCCGATTTGCACAACTCAATATAGGATGAATGCATGTGAATGCTACAACAAAACCTAACTCCATCATGGGTAATCCGGAGTGTCGGTGACTTGGGAATTGGGACCCGTTCCGTCACTCGGGGTGCGAAACGTGCCTCGTTTCCCGTGCCCGGGCTAACTCCTATCCCGAACACGATGCAATATGCATGATATGCATGAAATGCAGCTAATATACAATCCTAACATACACAATGCTATGAAAATGAAATGCCTCGAAATGCGTGCACGCGGGCACGCAAACCGGGACAATGATCCTAAGGCGTGAAATGGCATACGCAATGCAAATTGGACTTACACTAACACGAGTGGACCTCAGCCACACTCACATAAGAGGCCGATGGATGAAAATGAAGTGCCTCGAAATGCGTGCACACGGGCACGCAAACCGAGGCAATGGCACGAAGGCATGGAATGACATGCGAAATGAAATAAGGGCTTACACCAACATGAGAGGGCCTCAGCCGCACTCACATAGGATGCCGGAAGATGAAAAATGAGATGTCTCGAAATGCGTGCACGCGGGCACGCAAACCGAGAAATGGCCCGAAGGCATAGAATGACATGCAAAATGAGACATGGCATATGGAATATGGAACATGCAAATTTCAGCAGCCAAAATGATGCAAAACGGCCCCCGAATCATAGCAAAATTATACCCGATGCCCGAAATAAGTCCCGAAATGCAATGGAATGGCCTACAGCTATGTCAAACATGCACAATATGGACATGAAGTGTAAAGACAGATGCTAGGCAGTCCCTAAACTAACATTTTTCCAGTACAAAGCATGACCAAACAACAATCATAGATGGGGCAAAAACAGCATGCAAAAATGGGGGAAAAAGGGAAATAATGAAGTAAGTGGTATATGAAATGCTCAAACTGAAAAATACAGTTCTACAACACTGAAGAGGGACAAAAAATATGAACATTTACAGCTTATGGTAACCCCCAAAACAGTATACAAATATGGAAAACATAGCGTGCAAAATATGGGCCAAAAGAGGGCTATAAAGAGAAGTATACCAAGAATTCACCAAACAGCCTAAGACCCTTGAAAAAACATGAAGAGTGGGTCATTTTAAGACTATTTTCAGTTCTGATCGTGGCCAAAAACAGAATCAAGATAAGCCTAAAAAATCATGCAAAATATGGACCAAATAGGGGCTATAATGATAGGTCATGCATAGAAGCACCAAACAAGGTTGAGCCCTTCTACAATGTTGTAGAGGGGCTCAAAATAAGCACATTTACAGTTTATGGCATGCTCCAAAAATAAATGTACATAAACCAAAAATACTATGCAAGATTATGGCATATAAGATGGATATTGAGACAAGTGGTATATAGAAGTGCCAAACAAGGTTGAGCCCTTCTTCAAGGTTGAAGAGAGGCTCAAAATATGCCTAAACTCAGTTAGGGTCGGAGCCCAAAACCACAAGCAAATAGGGTAGAAAAATGATGCAAAAAAAAGCTCAAAAAGGGGAAATAGTGACTTACCCTTGAAGACTACACTTTGATTGCTTCTTGGACCAAGTTTGCTACTTCTTATCCTTTGAAAAACCTTCCCTTGCTGCTGGAAATAGAATGGTGATGATAGTGCTTGGTGTTGATGAACAAATGGTGCCAAGACTTGAGGATTTTTGAAGGTTTTGGAGAGGGAGATGTATGCAAATGTGTATGAGCTCTTGAGAAGAGTTTTTCTAACCCTAGCAAAGAAGTTGGCCAGCCACTTATAAAGGCTAAGAAGAGGGTGTAAAAGAGGAGGGAAATGCACCCAAGTGCTTCCCTCCGAAATATCCCCCAGATACGATATTTTCTGGGGGAAACAGCTGCATAGCTGTAATGCACACATCCCAAGGAGCATGGCCGGCACCCCACTTTTGGTGGAGGTGGCCGGCCGGCCAAGGGGCAAAATGGTCCAACAAAATTTCTGGCCGGCCACCAAAGAAAGATGTCCTCCCATGTGTGTACAATAAGACCCTGTGGTTGGAAATTGGCAACTCTGAAATAGGAGAGACAACAAGCCACTTTTAGGAGAGGTTCAAAAGGGTCAATCAGCATTACTGGCCGGCCATGTACTTTTAGGGTCCTCCCATGTGTGTACAACACAAATATGTGGTTTTGGCTCGAAGAAAATGGCCCTAGGGTGTTCAACATTAGCCCGGAAGTGAGAAAAACGGGCGTCGGAGGGCGAAAATGGAATATAACTGGTTGCTGAGATAATTGCTAGCCTCCCACCCTCCAGTGACCTTCCTGGTGATAAAACAGAGGTACCTGCCAAAAATGAACAAAAACTGATGCAAAACGAATGCTCGGGGGCCAAAACACGCAGTTCGGGGTCCCGAAAATAGGCCGTTAAGCACCGAAAGTGGTGTTTGGCCACGAAGTGGGTATCTAAGAGCCCAGTGTCCCTTGAAAGGGAGTAAATAAGATGCATGCCAAAAACCGGAGGAATCGGAGATGGTTAGGCGGTCCCGAACCGAGGCACACGGCCTGACGGCTCCGAAAACCGGGAACCGGGCTCCGAAATGGGCAAAATGGCCTACGGCCACGAAATGTATCCCACGGCCACTGAGAGATGGTCTACTGGACCTCTCCCCCATCAGGAAGAGAAAACAGAGAAAACCGAGCCTGGTTCACAAACCGAGGCAAGGCACAGAAGAGGGTTCGGAAGTCCGGAGGCAGAGCTCACGGCCGCGACTCTGAGACTTCTGAACGAGCACAATATGCAACATCACCGAGCGCTCAATCGGTGACGTCTGAGTCTTAAGGTCGGTCAAAAATGGGGTGTCTACAGGCTGATTCGGATCGGCTTGCTAAAAAAGCGGGAGCCTACGACGCCCGCTTGGGCCGGCCTGAGCCTGGATGGGCTGGGTTGGGCTATTATTAAATCCCTACCAACTATGCTAGGCCCATGGATTTATTTTGATTAGTTTAATTACTAAGGAGCCATTTGGAAACATGTCAAAAAAGTCAAAAGCCAAAAGCCAAAAGTCAATTTTTAACTCATTTTTGGTCCCATCACCTCTTACATAAAATGGTAAAAAAAGTCAAAAAATCAGTTTTTAACTATCTTCCCAAAAGACTCCTAAATTTGGTTTCAATGAAAATAATTGTTATAATTTGACGATAAAATATGCTCCTAAAGCATGCTTCTATGGGGAAAATTGTTCAATATTTCCGGAATACCACGTGTTTGTACTCCCTAACCAATCATCATTTAATATACCCTTCATATTTTCCAATCACCTACCTTTTCCACCAATTATAATATTATAAAATATCACGTGTCCATATTCCGAAATTACCGAATAATTACTCACTTATGTTGTTTTGAGTTATTTCAAACAATTATCTATGGGTTTGGTTATGGTGTGCAACTTACACCTTACACCTTACATCTTACACTTACACCTTTTGTGAAAAATTAAACACTACACTTACACCTTTTTTTGAGGTTGCACACCATATGCAACCCACTTACACCTTACACCTTACACTTACACCTTACACTTACACCTTATACTTATACTTACACTTTACACTTACACTTTTTGTGTAAGTGGCACATGGTGTGCAATTGCACACTCAAGAAAACTCCATTATTCTATAACTCATTAATTGAAACTATTGGATATGTTCGGTCATCTTTTAAAATAAGAGTTATTTAGCTTAAGGAAGAACTCACCGAATAAAGGTTGAGACCCCCTTTGGGGGTCACCCCCTTCACCTCCTTTAGTTTTGATTGGTCAACTTTTTTTTTTTTTTTTTTTTTTCTTCTCACCCAATCCCCAACCTCCATGTGTATGAGGGGGTTGTGGGGGTGGGTGTTTTAAGGGGGTCTAAATCAATGCCCAGAACCCACCCATGAAAAAACGTTTCACCTTCGAATTTTCGCTAAAATTCAATTTTAACAATCTTAGCCTCAAATTCTCATAATTAATCTATTGATCATTTTTGCACTTAATTTCTATTATATTTTCATCCTCCAAATTTCACCTAAGTTTCAGTTTGGTGATGAATTTTACTTCTAATTTCCACTTAGGTTGTGTTTGGTTCATAGATTTGGGAAGGGATTTCGAAAAGAAAATAAAAAAGATAAGTGATATATGAATAAAATATGCTTCAATTTCACTTAATTTTACACATCTTTTCCTTTTACATTTTCAAATCTCTTTCTAAATTCATAAACTAAATACAGTCTTAGAAGTTCATTGATAAAATTAAATTAATTATTAAAAATTTTGAATTCTAAATTTCTAGGGATAAAACATTAAAGAATCGAATTGCTAAATATAAAAATTATAATTCTTTTTTAGTTGAGGCAAGAAATCGAAAATGTATTTAATTCAGCATTTTAATTAATAGATTACTAACTAATTTTCATTTAATTTAACAACACTTAACGATGGAGGAATTAAATTCACTCAAAACTTTTTTTTTTTTTTTTTGTGTGTGTGTGTGACAGGGAAAATATATGGTTAAGATTGTTATAATTGAAACATAAAGTATTAAATTAGAATTTTTGCTAAAGTTGGACTGTGAAAAATATATTTTGCCCCAAAAAAAATAAATTATGTAGAAGTTGTGGATGTATAAGTGGGCCTGAAAGTTGGGCTGGTCTGAAAGGAAGCAAACCGTAACCCAATTGACTGTACAGGCTGAGATTTTTATGGTTGCGCTGATGATGGAATCATAGCTCCCAAATGATTGGGTTTGGGCTTTGAAGAATTGACAAGACAATCCAAGCCCATCTTGACCTATACTTTCAGATTGGTAGGTCAAGACTCGAGTCGAAGGAAGAGAACAAAAATACTAGACATTCTAAAAAAATTTATCAAAAATTTTATTAAATATCTCACATGGACGTAGGATCCACATGAGATATATATTGTGTCGGTCCCACACTGATATGAAATATTTAAAAAAAAATTTAATAGAATTTTTGAGATCTCTAACATTACTCAGAAAAGAATTATCTAGGAATTCGAATTCTCTTCAGTACTTTCTTCATTTAATCATCATTAAATAATTAATTTAAATAGCAAAATAATGACTTGGATTATGGTTGAAGTGCTGGAGAAAATTCCATTTTCGAGTTGTATTACATGTTTTGGACACTTAGACTTTTCTAGTTGCAGTGACTAATTTAACTATTCCACTCATAAATAAAAATGGAAGAATTACTGTTCAAGGCTAACTTTTAAAAATTAGCACAAATTCATGAAAAAAAATTATAATTATAATTATTAATATTTATAATGTTTATCATTTTTTTGTAATTATTTAAAAAAAAAAAAAAATCACTGTCATGTTATTTGTCCAATAAGAATTGAGCAAGACCCAAAATTTGTACATAGAAATTTATTCATAAAATTAAAGTATAGTCCAAATTCATTCTCAATGTTATTCATATAATATAAAAGTTGAATCTTGACCACGCTTAATTTTTCTAAATAAAATTTTTTTTGGGGGGTTACAAATTCAGAATCAGTAGGCTAACTGTAATGAAATAAATGAATAAATAAAATTCGATGCTTGAGCCTTGATGCTTAAATAATTGAATAGGTCCATATAATACGTCTTACATTGGTAGCATATAGCATTCAAATAATTTCTTCGTACTACAAACTTATTGAAAGCAAAATGCAGCAAACTTGCATTTTTCAGTGTCATTACAAATCAAATGAAGGCCTCAGTAATGGAACATTTTCCCCTATCCACTTGGCCATTATTTACCTACACACAATTTAAAACATATTTTCATATCAAACACTCGCTAGATAACTACTTACAATGCATCATTTCATCATTTTTTGGACAAGTATATATAATAATGCTACGTGCACAGAAACAAATCACAAAATCAATCACAATCACAAAACACTCATAATGTTATACCTATCATAGTGTGTGAGTCCCACAATAGGCCCCACCTCTAGTGAGTGTTCTATAACTCATTCCGTGATCTGTGCAAAGTATCATTATATATATATGTGCGAGCGCACACGTTTTCATTTGTGCAACTAACAATGGCCACCATGGTTGTTACTGCCAGGAATGTGGGTGCACACAGAAGGTCCAGATGGTGGCACCGGAACCCTTTCTTTTGACACAGATATGGACACGGACACGGACACGGACATATCATTTGGCTCCAAATCTTGCAAATTTCTAGCTGTTACAACTAGGAATAGTGTGTTTAAGCTTAGCAACAACAAAACAATGACAATTACTTGAACTCTCTGGGATGGGTCTTTGGCTTTGCTGCAGACACGCATTTCCACACTCAGAGAGAGAGAGAGAGAGAGAGTTGTGAGGCAGATTTGTAGGGAATCCATGCATAGAAACTACGTATGGGTATTTATAGCAGTGGTAGTTTACGTGTCTTCAATGTCTACTGAAGTAGGGAATGATAGAAAAGTTCCGACTTGTCTGCGGAGCTGACTTTGATTTTTCTAATGCCTACCGTTAGGCAAAAAATCATTATCCCATGGTTATAGGACTACAAGATTTATGATCTTCTTTTAATACAAATAATACTGAGATTTTGAAATAAACAGATATTATATTTTTAAGTATCAAAATTCTTGCCTCTTAAACCTCAAGAAGTTAGCTTAGTGGGCTTAACTTGAGATCTGAAATTCTATTTAGGTCTCAAGTTGAATACTCACTAGTTGTAATATGTTTCTTGGGATCAATCTATACAGAATATTTACTCTTATTTTAAATGTGGCCTCCGCAAATAGACGGTAGGATTGATCTCCCTAGATTAATAGAGGTGCGCATAAACTTATCCAAACGCTCAGTTATGAAAATAAAAGAATAAAAATTAAAACTCTTACCCCTTATATCTAGAATTTTTTTTATCACATTGTGTAGTCAAAAATGTATTGAGAACATAGGAGCAAAAAGTTTAGAGAGAATATATTTGACCAATAGCTAGTGCGCTTAAACTATCTTTGTAGAACACCATAAAATATGTGTTAAACTAAGCAGATTGTATAAAATAAAAAAATAAATACATTACAGGTAAACACAATATTGACCTATCTTTGTTAGGCGGTTAAGAAATAAAGAACAATTTACCTAATGTGATTTGTGTTTTCTCACTTGTTAAGAATATTACATAAGTAATTGTACGAGTACAAAATAATCTTCACTCATATAATCCTATTGATCAAGTTTACACTTCGCCCAACGTCGTAGTAACACCTAAAATCACAAAAGTCGTCGTAACACCGCCAACATGGCTTCAGTCAAATCTTTGACCGCCTTGCAATATAGTTTCAATCAAACTTTTGACCGCCTTCCAACCTAGCTTGGCCCAATTTGGCTATACAAATTACCCTCTCAATAATGATATATAATATGATAGAAATACCTAATAATTTGTCGTAGATTAATAAATTAAATGATCCATTTTAGTCATTAATCAATGAAGATGGCCATTTTATTGGATTTGAGGGTTATTTTTTATTTTTTTATTTTTTCCCTCAATGAAGATGGCCATTTTATTTTTTATTCATTTAATCCAAGTCATTAGTAGCCCCCACATTTATGTGTGAAACCATGCATCTAAGACCATTACCAATTTCAATGCACAAAGTTGAATTTTTTTATATTTTAGAGCTATTTCAAAGCTGGCAGTCTTAACACATTGCATCGTTATCCTTGCAGAGCAACTGTAGCCCTTAAGCCTCATCAATGGGTTGGCCTGGCCCGAATTAACACAAATTTTAAAGCTTATGAGTTGATTGGTCAACAGGTTGGGCTTGGGGTGGGGCTGACCTTCAGAGATTCTCAGGACTCGGCCTTGTCCATGGGCTTAAAAATATAGAATTATGGGTCTCGATCAAGTTTGGCCCATATGGATCTATTTCGGCTCTAATTTGGACTTTAGTTTTGGCTTTTTTATTAATTTAAAATTCGTTAGCAAAAAAGAAGAAAAAATTATAACACAATTTTGATATACATCACAACAATTAGAATTGTATATTGAATCATAACAATAAAAGTAAAATTTATTAATTGAACTACAAAATTACATCAATATGTCTATTATGTATTAAATTGTCACTACAACAAATAAGAGTTTTAGAAAATAAATGTTTTGGTCACTAAAAGTGAAAATTTTGTTACAAAAGATATTTAGGGATCAATTTCTATAGTTATAAGGATAGTCGTTAAAAGGTTGTTTCGAAAAGTCCAAAACAAGGTTTTTAGCGACAAAATTTTGAAAATGTCACTAATAAATAGACTTTTACGGATAAAATAATTTGGTCTCAAAATGGTTTATTTTCTGAGACAAAAAATTTGGTTCCAAAAAGATAATAATTCATCACTAATGTCTAATTTTTGTTGTTAAAAATATAATAACGGCATTTTTCGCAATAAAAATATTTGGTTCCTAAAAAATAATTGTCTCTAAATTTTAGTCTCTAAAATCTTAATTTTTTGTAGTGTGTGTTGGAATAAGGTTTACTTTATTTAAGTTGTTTTGACTGGTTGTTGCTACTTGAATGTTGATGTATTGGTTAGTTATGAAATTATGATGGATGGTTTGGTTGGCGTTTAGTTTTTTTTTGTTTTTGTTTTAGCCCTAAGATTTGGATGATGGAATATTCTTGGGGTTAGTCCTAATTTAATATTTAATTGTCAGAATTTTAGGGCGTGACAGTAGAAAAAGGTTTTTATAAATCTTATTTTTTATTAATTTTGAGTATTAATTAAGGTGGGACTTAAGTGTTAATTTTGACGAGTCCAAGTAGGTTCATGTTTAATACCGCGTAGTGAATAACATTATATATTTTGTTACTCAAAATTATTTTCGGATAAATGAAAATTCAATACGCATTTAAGTTTTGTGAAAATGACAAGTGGTTTTCTATACATTTCTGAAATATGCTTATCCCACATAAAAAATGCTTTAAACTCTAAGTTGGTACACTTAGAATGGATTTCAAGGAACACCCAAATTTTATAAGGAAGAAAGTTATAAACAAAGTGAATTTGACACCTAAATTCATCACACGTTGCCACCGTCCAGTCAGACTAGAGTGCGGGAAATGACTTTTGCTAAAAAAAAAAAAATTTATTTAATGAAAATTCAAATTCAAAATTTTCAATCGCGTCCCTGACCCGTCGTACCTTTCCGTCCACTTTCCAATAGCCATGAAGGCTTCTCGCACAGGTTCGAGTTTGGCTATAAATAGCCTTCACCATTTCCTCAATAATTTATTGATTTGACATCTGTTTTTCTGCATTTTTGTTACTTTCTTTTTGTGTTTTCGCTCTCTTTCATTCTGCATATATTCTACAAGTTCGTATTAGGAAGTGTCTGTGAGAAAGAAAAAGCTACAACACTGGCTTGGAACTGTAGTGTTGCATTTTTAAGATTTAGTCATTGCATCTTAGAAAGTACGTCAGTAAATCTCGAAGCACGGGAGTTAGAACGAAATTTACTTGAAAAAGATTGTGTTTAACACAAATCTCGACTTAAAGTTCTGCATTTTTAAAAGGAAAATGATCGAGAGCTCAAACGTGAGGCTCGAATAACGGCTCGACAGCCCAAAACGACGTCGTTTTGGGCTGTATTTTTTTTTTTTTTTTCCTTCTTCTTCTTCGTCGTTTGGGCTGAAACCAGGGGAGAGGGAGAGGGAGAGGGAGAGAGAGAAAGAGAGAGAGAGAGAAGGCAGCCGTCGTCGTCGTCGTCGTGTCGCAGCTCTCCGTCCGTCCGTCGCAGCCCTCCGCCCTCCGTCGCCTCTGGCCGATCTTCGCAGCCCCGCCTCCGCCGTCGCAACTCGCCTCCGCCCCCTCCTCCTCCTCCTCCTCCCCTCCCCTCCCCTCCCCCTCCCCCTCCCCCTCCATTTTTAGGCCCCCTCCAGTCCCCTCCTCCCTCCTCCCTCCTCTCCCCTCCCCTCCCTCCCCTCCCCTCCCCTCCCCTCCCTCTCCCCCTCCATTTCTGCATCTGAAAACAAGGAAAAAAAAAATCGAGCCGTTCGAGCTACGTAGCTTTCGAGCTACGTAGCGGGATCGTTTTTAAAATGCTATAAACATTAAATTCAAAATTTAATTTTCATAATTATTTTTTGAATTATTTACTTGTTTATTTTATTTATACATTTAATTTATATACACATTACATAGAGGACCATCTGAGTTCTAACAAATTGTATGCATCTTTAATCTTGCAAAAATATAGTTATTAGTTTCATAGTTGGTTGGCGTGCTACTCACTAATTATTCTAGTTTTATTCTTCTTGTTTTATTAAAACAATAATGATTGAGACTCCCATTTTTAAAAATCCCCACCACCCTCAAAATGATCTGAATCATTTATGTGAGAGAAATTTTTTTAAAAAAAAGAGAGACATGAATGGTTCAGATTACTTTAAAAGTGATGGAGATTCCAAAAAATTGAAGTCTCAGTCATTTTCCTTACTAAAAAAACACATGTTCACAGGAAGATTAAAAGAATAAATAAATAAATAAAATTAGAAAGAAAGAAAGAAACAAGAGAGAAAGAGAATCACCAGGTTTATTGGCTGACCCACAAGCGTCACTCTTTGGCCCAAATGTAGCTCATATATTTTAGAATCCAGCCTGGTCTCAATACCGAACTTGCCCATTGACTATAGGTCATTGAGGAGGCTTACCCCAAACGTGAGACAAAATCCCGAGCATCTTCATCCCAAAAAAAAATAAAAAAATAAAAAAATTTAACAGTAATGCTAAAAATACAGAAACTAAATATAGAATCAGATAAAACTATCTTACAAAAGATGAGTTCCATGTGTGAGTCACACATCGTGCAAGTCCCAACAATTGTGAGATATGTGCGTTTGGTTCTTTGTACATTTAAACTTATTAAAAAAATTAAAATTGTAATATACAGGTTGTCTTTTATTTTTTATCTTTTTTGTTTTTCTCGTTCTTGAAAGAATACAACGTAACCATACCAAATATTTGGGTTTAAAGCCCACCACAGCCCCCCGTTGAGGAAAATTAGAAAAATGTTTTGTGGCCCTAAAAACAGTGGCCCTAATGGCCCTAATTTTCTTTTTGGGTAAGTCTGTTTTTTTTTTCTTTTTTTTTTTTTACTTTGTTGTTTTTTTTTTTTACTTTATATGGAAATTAGGGCCATTAGGGCCACTAATTTTTGAGCTACCAACCAAAGCCGGGAAAATTATTAGGTACTTTTAGAGTACCATTTACTTATATGACTTCATCGATCATTATTTATCTTGTTTATCATATTTTTCAATTATCCAACATAAAATTATAATATCGTATTTTCTCTACCAATTATAATATTATAAAGTATCATATAACCATACTCTCAGAATATCTAATCTATTAAAAAATAATAATTATATTTGTCTTTAAATAAATTATTCTTTTTTTTAGATCGTGATAAAGAATTTTATTGCAAAATCAATAAATTGTATTTATTTTTAAAACATAGAATGTTCATTTTTAAAATCATAATCTAATTTTTAAGAAGAAATATAATGAAGTTATGAAATCATGGCTATCAAATTAATTTATTTTTTTGATAAATGATCAACACACAGATCGATAAAATAACCGGATTTGATCTTGAAAATAGGGCTCATAGTGAGCCAACCATCCTTTGATTAAACTAGTATAATATATATAAGAGTATTTTGGAAAATATGTTAAAAGTTAATTTTTTAATTTTTTTTTAAAATGTAAAATAATAGAAAGGTGATGTAAGATAAAAAGATCAAGGTAGTGTTTGGTAGAGTTTTCTAAATATGATTTGAGAATAGGAATTGTATTTTGAGTTTGTGAGTTTTGGAATTATGATTTTATAACTCATAGCCAAACACACAACTCAAAATTCTATTAAAGCTCACAAATTTTTTTTAAAAATTCGGAAAAATTTCTTTTGAATTGCAAAAAAAAATTTGCACGGTTCCGGTCAACCGGCCGGACAACCGGTGGGACGTTCAGATAGGCCAAATTTCAAAAAAAAAAAAAAAAAAAAATGAAAATCGCGCCTCACACAAAGTTTTCTGCAGAACTTTCTGTTTGTTGTGGAAATATAGTTTGAAAACTCTATCCAAATATAATATTAGAATGTGTGGGTAGAATTATAATTTAAAAATCCTTCCAAACACAGTCCGAAAAAACAAAAAAATTAATTTTTAATCAACTTATCAAAATAAGTCATAATATACTCGAAACAATACTAGCCCCCCATAAAAAATAAAAAATAATAAAAAATAAAAAAAAGTTTGTGGTAACGGTCAGCCATTATCCGGCACTTTTTTCATTCAGTACTTAATTCGAAGACAAACAAAAATATGATAATAATTCTGGCCTTTGAATCAAGAATTCAACAACTATGAATTCAATAATTAGTCGTTATTATATTTTGTGGCCTTTATCCATTCAAAATTTAATTATTATTATTATATTTTGTCGCGTTTAAATTAAGTGTTGAAGGCTAAAGAGAAAAAGGAAATAATTGAAGGCTAAAGAGAGAGAATTAGAGAGACAAATGAGAGAAAAAGGGAAGAGAGGCCAGACGGGTAGTTTCATCTTGGGGAATTTTTGGTCTCGTATGGGAATAGATTTGTAGTAATTTTTTAGTTTTTTAACTAAAATATAATGTAAAAAATTAATATGTTTGAGATATTTTTTAATTTTTTACGGAAAGATGTGTAAAAATAGAGAGAAAAATAAAATTTTAACTTTTTGATATATGTGATTGGTTTTTTTGATTTTTTTAATGACTTTTGACTTTTAAGTTAAAAAATGTTGTTGCCAAACGAGACTTCAATCAGTGTTAGTTTTGGAAAATTATTACAAATAAATGATAATTTTTATAAATATTAATAATTATAATTATAATTTTTTTATTAATATATAATAAAATCATGGGTAAATTATCATTTTTTTATAATATTTATCATTTTTTTATAAATATTTTTTTTTGACTCCAACCAATATGTAATTCCCCTTATTAAAAAAAAGGGTAATTAGTGAAGGAAAAAAAATTCATATTCATAAAAAAAATTTATAATTTTAAGTATTAATATTTATAAATTATTTACTGATTTATAATTATTTTTTCTAAAGATCATTGATGTGATATATTCGCATTAAAAAATGAGGCGGGCCCACTAACAAGGTCAAAACTTTAACTTTTTATGGAAATTTTAATATATATCCATTTAAAAAAGGTATATCATATTTATTTTTAATTTTATTATTTTTGTAATTATGATTATTTTTTCAATTATAATATTAATTTAGTTATGACTCATAAATTTTTTAGTTATATTTCATATTATGTTTATTTATAATATATTTTTAATTATGATTTAAAAAATTAAAATTATGTTAAATTTTTTGTTTTTAATTATAGAGTACATATGATATGTACACCATAGGATTAGGATGAAAAATGATTTGTGGCACTAAAAAGTTGGGCACTAATGTCCCTAATTTCCATTTTGGGTAACTATTTTGTTTTTTTTTTTTTGTTTTTTGCCTTATATGGAAATTAGGGACATTAGTGCCCAACTTTTTAATACCACAAATCAACGGATTAGGATAGTGAAGTGATGAGCGCACTTGAATCCTTCCTTCTTAAATGACGGTTAAGTGGGATTTTCAGAAGGGATGAGGGGTCACTGCGGTGGTATCCCCTATTGTGCCGTTCAAAAGGGCACCGTTTTTTTTTTCCTTTTTGAGGATTACATTAACTTCTTATTTTATTATCACAAAAAAAAAAAAAAAACCTAAATCCTAAATTCTAAAATAAAAATAATAAATTTTAAGAATTAAATCTTAAATCCTAAAATAAAAAAAAATAAATTTTATTCCTAAATCCTAAAATAAAAATAATAAATTTTAAGAATTAAACCATAAACCTTAAAGCCTAAAATAAAAAAAAAAATTATCCCTAAACCCTAAACCCTAAAATAAAAATATTTTTTTTTTAAAGAATTAAACTCTAAACCCTAAAATAAAAAAATTAAAAAATAAAAAAAAATTATCCCTAAACCCTAAAATAAAAAAAAATTTAAAAATTAAACCCTAAACCCTAAGATAAAAAAAAATAAAATTTAAGAATTAAAGTAAAAAAGTGACCAAATATAGGGCAAAGTATAATTTATCATGCCAAAAAACATAGTGAGAACATGAGACAAAAAAAAGAAAAAAAAAGGTGAAGCTGTGAAAACATAAATTTTAAGAATTAAACCCTAAAATCTAAAATAAAAAATAAATAAATTTTAAGAATTAAACCTTGAATCCTAAATAAAAAATAAATAAATTTTATCCCTAAACCCTAAAATAAAAAAATAAAAAAAATTAAGAATTAAACCCTAAACCCTAAAATAAAAATAAAAAATAAAAAAATTTATCCCTAAACCCTAAATCCTAAAATAAAAAATAAATAAATTTTAAGAATTAAATCCTAAACCCTAAATCCTAAACTCTAAAAAATAAAAAATAAAAAATAAAAAATTATCCCTAAACCCTAAAATAAAAAAATAAATTTTAAAAATTAAACCCTAAAAAAAATAATAAATAAACAAAAAATAAAAAAATTAGGAATTAAAGTAAAAAAGTGACCAAATATAGGCACAAAGTGTAATTTATCATGTCAAAAAACATAGTGAGAACATGAATGAAAAAAAAAAAAAAGGAAAAAAACTGTGCCCTTTTTTCCTCTTCTTATTTTTTTTTTTTTTTTGAAATAATGTAGACACCCCATTTTAGACCGACCTTAAGACTCAGACGTCACCGATTGAGCGCTCGGTGATGTTGCATGCTGTGCTCGTTCAGAAGCCTCAGAGTCGCGCCCTGCCTCCGGACTTCCGAACCTTCTTCTGTGCCTTGTCTCGGTTTGCGAACCAGACTCGGTTTTCTCTGTTTTCTTTCCTGAGGGGAGGGAGTGGTCCCGCAGACTATCTCTCAGTGGCCGTGAGCTACTGTTCGTGGCCGTAGGCCATTTTGCCCTTTTCGGAGCCCGGTTCCCGGTTTTCGGAGCCGTTAGGCTGTGTGCCTCGGTTCGGGACCGCCCAACCATCTCCGATTTCTCCGGTTTTTGGAAAGTGCCTCTGTTTTATCATTACGAGGAACACTGGGGCCCCTGATGCCCACTTCGTGGCCGTATGCCACTTTCGGTGCCCGCAGCCCATTTTCGGGACCCCGAACTGCGCGGTTTTGGTCCCGAGCATTCATTTTGCATCGGTTTTCTCCGATTTTCGGCGGGGACCTCTGTTTTATCATTCCGAGGAACCCTGGGGCCCCTGACGCCCACTTCGTGGCCGTATGCCACTTCCGGTGCCTGCAGCCCATTTTCGGGACCCCGAACCGCGCGGTTTTGGTCCCGAGCATTCATTTTGCATTAGTTTTTCTTCATTTTTGGCAGGTACCTCTGTTTCAAAACCAGGAAGATCACTGGGGGGTGGGAGGCCAGCAATTATCCCAGATAACCAGTTTCGCTCCTCCGGCGCCCGTTTTGCTCACTTCCGGGCCAATGTTGAACACCCTGGGGGTATTTTCTTCCAACCAAAGCTACATATTTGTGATCAGGGGACATGGGAGGACCCTAAAAGTGCATGGTCGGCCAGCAATTTTGATTTTCATTTTTGAGCCTCTCCTTCAAATGCAATGTTGTGACTCCTGCTTCAGAGTTGCCAATTTTCAACCTTAGAACCTTGTTCTACACATCTGGGAGGACACCAAGGAGTGGTGGTCGGCCAGAAAATTTACACTTCATTTTGGGGCCATGGCCGGCCGGCCAGGGTGAGTGGCTGGCCGACCAGTTGGGGTGGCCGGCCGGCCACCTTCCAGAAAATCACCTGGCCGGCCAGCTTTCTGCTTTCCAGCTCTTCACAGCTGTCCCGATATTTTGTTGAAATATCTCCCCCATCCGGGGGATATTTTGGGAGGGAAATCTTGCCTCCATTTCCCTCCCCTTTTACACCTTTTTTTGCCTATTTAAAGGGTGGCCCTCCTCCTTCCCTAGGGTTAGAAGATTTCACCTTAAGAACCCTTAAGCATTTGTCTCCATTTTCATAGCCAAAACCCTAAAACAAAGCTTCAAGCCTTGCTCCTTCCTTCATCAACACCAAGCCTCACTATCACCACTTCCATTCCAGCAGCAAAGGAAGCCTTTTCAGAGGATAGGAAGCAACAAATTCAAGCCAAGAAGCCATCAAAGTTGGATCTTCAAAGGTAAAGCTCTATTTCCCTTTTTTGAGCATTTTCTTGCTTCAATTCTTTACCCTACTTGCCTACTGTTTTGGGCTCCGACCCCTACTGGTTTTGTGCTTATTTTGAGCCCCTCTACAACATTGTAGAAAGGCTCACCCTCATTTGGTACCTCTATCATACACCTGCTTCAATATCACTCTTTTGGTCAATAATTTGCATGCTTTATTTGACTTTTGAATGATCTGATTTAGAGCCTGATATATACTGTTATTAGGCTTATTTTGAGCCCCTCTTCAACATTTAAGAAGGGCTCAACCATGTTTGGTAGCTCTAGCATGCACTTCCTTTGAAATTCTTCCATTTTACCCTAAAATTGCATGCTATTTTTAGCCTATTTGTGATCTGAGTTGGAGCATGCAACATACTGATATTGTGCTTATTTTGAGTCCCTCTTCAACATTGAAGAAGGGCTCAACCTGGTTTTCATCCTCTATCATGCACTTGCTTTGAATTCTTGTTCTACTCCCATTTTGCATGCCTTTTTAAGCCCATCATGCTTCTGTTTTTGGCCTTCATCAGGCCTAGAAAGTGCCTTATTTTGGCCTTCTCATCATGCTTTGTTAAGGGCCTTAAGCCATTTGGTGAATTCTTTTGGTACTTGTTTTGTAATCCTTCATATTTTCCGTAAATTTGCATGATTTTTTAGGCCATTCTAGCTTCTATTTCCGGCCTTAATCAGGCTTATAAAGTGTCTTGTTTTGGTCTATTCTTCAAGTTTTATTAAGGGTCTTAAGTTGTTTGGTCATTGCTTATGGTACCTCTCTTTATAGTCCTTGTTGGTCCATATATTGCATGCTATTTTGAGCCTATCTACATACTGATTTTGGATTTGTCATTTACTGTAAATATGCAGATTTTGGGCTCCTATTCAAAGTTGTAGAAGGAAATTTTGTGGTTTGAATTTTCTATATACTACTTGCTTAATAAATCCCCTCTTTTCCCCCATTTTTGCATGCCATTGTTGCCATATTTATGCTCACAATTTGGCCATGTTTTGTACTGAAAAGATTCTATTTTTGGGGCTGCCTTGCTACTGTTTTTGCTGTCATGTGCCAATTTTGTATGTTTAGCATAGCCGTAGGCCATTTCGGTTACTTAAAATCACATTTCGGGATGATTTCATGCATTGATTGTCATTTCGTATCATTTCGGGGCTGTTTTCCCCTTTATTTAGCTGCTGAAATTTGGTTTGCATGCTTGCATATCATTTTCCATGTCATTTCATGCCTTAGTGCATTGCCTCGGTTTGCGTGCCCGTGGGCACGCACTTCGAGGCACTCCGTTTTCATTCACGGCAGCCCATGTGAGTGTGGCTGGGGCCCTCTCATGTTGGCGTAAGCCCATCATTGCATCCCGTTGCCATTTTATGCATGCCTCGGTTTGCGTGCTCGTGTGCACGCATTTTGAGGCGCTTTATTTTTCTCCGACGGCAGCCTATGTGAGTGCGGCTGAGGCCCTCTCATGTTGGCGTAAGCCCAATTTGCATTCCATGTGTCATTTCATGCCTTCGGGCCATGCCTCGGTTTGCGTGTCCGTGTGCACGCATTTCGAGGCACTTCGATTTTATCCGATTTGCATTTCACATCACCGCCTCGGTTTGCGTGTCTGTGTGCACGCATTTCGAGGCACTTCGGTTTTATTCGATTTGCATTTCACATCACCGCCTCGGTTTGCGTGCCCGTGTGCACGCATTTCGAGGCACTTCGATTTTATCCGATTTGTATTTCACATCATCGCCTCGGTTTGCGTGCCCGTGTGCACGCATTTTGAGGCACTCTGTTTTATCCGATTTGCATTTTATATCATCGCCTCGGTTTGCGTGCCCGTGGGCGCGTATTTCGAGGCATCTCATTTTCATCTCATTTTCATCAGCATTGTGCATACTAGGCTGTATCTTAGTTGCATTTCATGCATATCATGCATATTGCATCGTGTTCGGGATAGGCATTAGCCCGGGTACAGGAAACGAGATACGTTTCGTACTCCGAGTGACGGAACGGGTCTCAATTCCCAAGTCACCGACACTCCGGATTGCCCATGATGGAGTTAGGTTTTGTTGTAGCATCCATATGCATTCATCTATATTGAGCTGTGCAATTCGACTCCTCGGCCATCATGCATCGAGATGCGTGATTGGTGGCACGAGGATCGAGGCATGCATATATTTGTGAAATACATTGCTATGCCCTTTTCCCGCTCTCTGTTACAGCAAAATCGAGGAACAGCAACTTTTCGGAGTCCGGCGCACATTTCGAGAAATACTGCAAACATAGGCTAATTGGGGCATCCTAGTGGATTTCCGCCCGAGGCAGTCCGGCATACATCATTCATCAGAAGCAAGGCAGTCCCTGGCTTGCATGCCAGTTTACTTCTTTTGTAATTAATTTGTCAATTAATTAGAATCTGTATATTCTTTTATTTCGGACTGTATTATTTATTCGGACCCTCTGCGCGAGGGCATAAATGTAATAAGGGTGGGTGAGTGTGATGTATGTCTTCCAACCCCACGTCTTTCTCCCTTTTATTTACCTGCTTTTGATGGTTAGATATAGGGCATATTTCAATTAGCATACAGTATGACAACCTGTTTGCATCATTCATCTGTTTTGCATGCACCGGGCTCGGCGCATCATACAAACTGCATTTGTATTTCAATTCCAAATTGAGTACTTGATAGTTGTAGCATTCCATATGCCATCTTTAGAATAGCCGAGCCTGCTATAGTTTGCATCTTCGCATGTGTTGCATTAGGCATTCTGTATATTTTAGGATCATGCATGATTTCTAATCGGTTTTCGGTTTTGGCTTGGAGTACTCGGTAAGTTTTATGCTTTAGCATCCTTGCATGCGTGTGAGTGACTGCCATGATAGCATGCTTACCATGAGGCTATGTGCTTATATGATATAACTGCCTTGAATGCCTGTGGGTGGAGGTTGAGTTATCTGAATTGGGACAATGCACTGACTGTTTGTTAAGCCCACTAGATAGTGGCAAAATCACTGATTTTCTAAGCCCACCAGAGGGTGGCAAATCCGCATTTTAAGCCTACCTGCGGGTAGCACCATCAAACCATTTTCAAACAAACAAACATGAAATGTTTAGTTCCAATTCAGGCGATTCAGTCTATACTTGTATGCTGTGCGCATCACATAGTAACTTAGGCTAATAATCAGAATAAGAACTCACAATGTTTTCAAAAACAGATATCATGGTTAGTAGAGGCCGGTCTTTGACCGGGCGAGCGGGGGTGCTCACGATGTGACCTTCCCCAATCGTACCCAAGTTCCCGAGCCAACTTTGGTGATGACGGACACGTGGCCTTTTGGCACCGAGTCAGGGTTTCCTAAATTTCCCATTTTAAAATATTTAGGTGGCGACTCTGTTATCTGGCAAAGCAGTCCATGTTTGGCACTTCTTTCAAAAAAATCTGTTTTTCTCAAAACGATTTGCCGGATTTGGACTCTTTGGTTCGAGATTTGGAACCGCAACAAAATCGAGTCCGAACTGTAGCGAGGTCCCTCGCGGGCTTGTTACAAATAAGAAGTTAATGTAATCCTCAAAAAAAAAAAAAAAAACGGTGCCGTTTTGAACGGCACAGCAGGGGTACCGCCACAGTGACCCCTCATCCGGTGCCATATGCATCAATTAGTATACTAATTAATTAATATATCAACATATGTTATGACATTATTATTTTAAAATTATGACCTCACACATTATACAAGTTATAAAAACTCAAAACCTCTAAAATTATGCAACATCATATATTAATATATTAATTGATATACCAATTACTATATATAGTATTATTTTTAAAAATTTAACAAATTTCTATACTCATTAAATGAAATAAATTATCATTAATGGATTTTGTTAAGAATGCATTAAATAGGGTTAATTACTGGCACTAGTTATCATAGGAGGTGAATAAAGGCATTAAATATATTGTATTAAATAATAAAAAAAAATTCTAATGTGACTACAATACCCTTTTATGTATGTCTCTTCATTTTTATTTTATTTTTTGTTTTTTTTGATCCGTTCATCTCCCACCCACCTATATATTTTCAAATTTGGTTTCAATGAAAATAATTGTTATAATTTGACGATAAAATATGCTCCTAAAGCATGTTTCTATGGAGAAATTATTCAATATTTCCGGAATACCACGTGTTTGTACTCCTTAACCAATCATCATTTAATATACCCCTTATATTTTCCAATCACCTACCTTCTCCACCAATTATAATATTATAAAATATTACGTATCCATACTCTGAAATTACTGAATAATTAGTCACTTATGTTGTTTTGAGTCATTTCAAACAATTATCTATAACTCATTAATTGAAACTATTGGATATGTTCGGTCATCTTTTAAAATAAGAGTTATTTAGCTTAAGGAAGAACTCACCGTGAAAAAAGTTTCACCTTCGAATTTTCGCTAAAATTCAGTTTTAACAATCTTAGCCTCAAATTCTCATAATTAATCTATTGATCATTTTTGCACTTAATTTCTATTATATTTTCATCCTCCAAATTTCACCTAAGTTTCAGTTTGGTGATGAATTTTACTTCTAATTTCCACTTAGGTTGTGTTTGGTTCATAGATTTGGAAATGGATTTCGAAAGGAAAATAAAAAAGATAAGTGATATATGAAGAAGTTCATTGATAAAATTAAATTAATTATTAAAAATTTTGAATTCTAAATTTCTAGGGATAAAACATTAAAGAATCGAATTGCTAAATATAAAAATTATAATTCTTTTTTAGTTGAGGTACGAAATCAAAAATGTATTTAATTCAGCATTTTAATTAATAGATTATTAACTAATTTTCATTTAATTTAACAACACTTAACGATGGAAGAATTAAATTCACTCAAAACTTTTTTTTTTTTTTTGTGTGACGGGGAAAATATATGGTTAAGATTGTTATAATTGAAACATAAAGTACTAAATTAGAATTTTTGTTAAAGTTGGACAGTGAAAATATTTTGCCCAAAAAAAAAAAATTTATCTAGAAGTTATGGATGTATAAGTGGGCCCGAAAGTTGGGCTGGTCTGAAAGGAAGCAAACCGTAACCCAATTGACTGTACAGGCTGAGATTTTTATGGTTGCGCTGATGATGGAATCATAGCTCGCAAATGATTGGGTTTGGGCTTTGAAGAATTGACAAGACAATCCAAGCCCATCTTGACCTATACTTTCAGATTGGTAGCTCAAAACTCAAGTCGAAGGAAGAGAACAAAAATACTGGAGATTTCAAAAAAATTTATCAAAAAATTTATTAAATGTCTAACATGGATGTAGGATTCACATGAGATGTATATTATGCCAGTTCTACACCGATATAAGATGTTTAAAAAAAAATTTGATAAAATTTTTGAAATTTCTAACATTACTCAGAAGAGAATTATCTAGGAATTCGAATTCTCTTCAGCACTTTCTTCATTTAATCATTATTAAATAATTAATTTAAATATCACAATAATGACTTGGATTATGGTTGAAGTGCTGGAGAAAATTCCATTTTCGAGTTGTATTACATTTTTTGGACACTTAGACTTTTCTAGTTGCAGTGACTAATTTAAATATTCCACTCATAAATAAAAATGGAAGAATTACTGTTCAAGTCTAACTTTTAAAAATTAGCACAAATTCATGAAAAAAAATTATAATTATAATTATTAATATTTATAATTTTTATCATTTTTTTGTAATTATTTTAAATAAAAAAAAATCACTGTCATGTTATTTGTCCAATAAGAATTGAGCAAGACCCAAAATTTGTACATAGAAATTTATTCATAAAATTAAAGTATAGTCCAAAATTCATTCTCAATATTATTCATATAATATAAAAGTTGAATCTTGACCACGCTTAATTTTTCTAAATAATTTTTTTTTTTTTTTTTTTTTTTTTTTTTTGGGGGGGGGGGGGGGGGTACAAATTCAGAATCAGTAGGCTAACTGTAATGAAATAAATGAATAAATAAAATTCGATGCTTGAGCCTTGATGCTTAAATAATTGAATAGGTTCATATAATACGTCTTACATTGGTAGCATATAGCATTCAAATAATTTCTTCGTACTACAAACTTATTGAAAGCAAAATGCAGCAAACTTGCATTTTTCAGTGTCATTACAAATCAAATGAAGGCCTCAGTAATGGAACATTTTCCCCTATCCACTTGGCCATTATTTACCTACACACAATTTAAAACATATTTTCATATCAAACACTTGCTAGATAACTACTTACAATGCATCATTTCATCATTTTTTCGGACAAGTATATATATAATAATGCTACGTGCACAGAAACAAATCACAGAATCAATCACAATCACAAAACACTCATAATGTTATACCTATCATAGTGTGTGAGTCCCACAATAGGCCCCACCTCTTGTGAGTGTTCTATAACTCATTCTGTGATCTGTTTCTATGCAAAGTATCATTATATATATAAATATGTGCGAGCGCACACGTTTTCATTTGTGCAACTAACAATGGCCACCATGGTTGTTACCACCAGGAATGTGGGTGCACACAGAAGGTCCAGATGGTGGCACCGGAACCCTTTCTTTTGACACAGATATGGACACGGACACGGACATATCATTTGGCTCCAAATCTTGCAAATTTCTAGCTGTTACAACTAGGAATGTGTTTAAGCTTAGCAACAACAAAACAATGACAATTACTTGAACCCTCTGAGATGGGTCTCTGGCTTTCCTGCAGACACGCATTTCCACACACTCACAAAGAGAGAGAGAGAGAGAGAGTTGTGAGGCCGATTTGTAGGGAATCCATGTATAGAAACTGCATATGGGTATTTATAGTAGTGGTAGTTTACGTGTCTTCAAGGTCCAGTAGTAGGGAATGATAGAAAAGTTCCGACTTGTCTGAGGAGCTGACTTTGATTTTTCTAATGCCTACCGTTAGGCAAAAAATCATTATCCCATGGTTATAGGACTACAAGATTTATGATGTTACTTATTTTAATACAAATAATACTGAGATTCTAAAATAAACAGATATTATATTTTAAGTTCCAAAATTCTTGCCCCTTAAACCTCAAGAAGTTAGCTTAGTGGGCTTAACTTGAGGTCTGAAGTTCTATTTAGGTCTCAAGTTAAATATTCACTAGTTGTAATATATTTCTTGGAATCAATTTATATAGAATATTTACTCTTGCTTTAAATTTGGCCTTCGCAAGTAGACGGTAGGATTGATCTCCCTAGATTAGTAGAGGTGCGCGTAAACTAATCCAGACACTCAGTTATGAAAATAAAAGAATAAAAATAAAAACTCCTACCCCTTATATCTAGAAATTTTTTTTATCACATTGTATAGTTAAAAATGTATTGAGAACATATGAACAAAAAGTTTAGAGAGAAGGTATTTGACCAATAGCTAGTGCACTTAAGCGATCTTTGTAGACCACCATAAAATATGTGTTAAACTAAGTGGGTTATATAAAATAAAAAAAAATAAAAACATTACAGGTAACACAATATTGACCTATCTTTGTTAGACAGTTAAGAAATAAAGAATAATTTACCTAATGTGATTTGTGTTTTCTCACTTGTTAAGAATATCACATAAGTAATTGTGCGAGTATAAAATAATCTTCACTCATATAATCCTATTAATCAAGCTTACACTTTTCCAAACGTCGTCGTAACACCTGAAATCACAAAAGTTGTAGTAACACCGCCAACATAGCTTCGGTTAAACCTTTGACCGCCTTGCAATATAGTTTCAATCAAACCTTTGACCGCCTTCCAACCTAGCTTGGCCCAATTTGACTACACAAATTACCCTCTCAGTAATGATATATAATATGATAGAAATACCTAATAATTTGTCGTAGATTAATAAATTAAATGATCCATTTTAGTCATTAATCAATGAAGATGGCCATTTTATTGGATTTGAGGGTTTTTTTTTTATTGTTTATTTTTTTTTCCCTCACAACCATTAGGAGGGGCATGAGAAAGCTATGAAGTGCAATAATAAGACTCAAACTTAAATATTATGTATCTAATATCAAAGTGTTTAATATAGTTTGTACTTATCACTTAAGAAACAGAAATAACCTAAAAAAGGATGGCCTGGATGATTTGAGAGGATAGACTTTCAGAAGTTCAGAAGCGGTAGGACCATGAGAAGAGAATGACAAGAAAGGTGGTTATTAAGTTGGAAGCATATTCTTGAAAACCCTCCATTGACTCCAAGAAGATAAGCTTAGAAAATAAAGGTGATTTTCATAGAAAAGTTTGAACAACAACAACATAGAAAGAATAATGATTTGAGATTTGAGATATCTATCTGGTGTTAGAAATTTCATCCACGTCCTTGCAAATATTAAACTTTTGGTAACCATTGGTTCTATGGTGCGGAAAAAATGGACAGTTTTGGATAAGTCCCATGATCATATCATAGGTGTCTTATACATTGATTCATTTAATCCAAGTCATTAGTAGCCCCCACATTTATGTGTGAAACCATGCATCTATGACCATTACCAATTTCAATGCACAAGGTTGAATTTTTTTTACATTTTAGAGCTATTTCAAAGCTGGCAGTCTTGACACATTGCATCGTTATCCTTGCAGAGCAACTGTAGCCCTTAAGCCTCATCAATGGGTTGGCCTGGCCCGAATTAACACTAAAACTTAAAAGCTTATGAGTTGATTGGTCAACAGGTCAGGTTTGGGGTGGGCTGACCTTCATAGATTCTTAGGATTCGGCCTTGTCCATGGGCTTAAAAATTTAGAACTATGGGTCTCGAGTCAAGTTTGGCCCATACGGATCTATTTTGGCTCTAATTTGGCCTTTAATTTTGGCTTTTTTTTATTAAGGCCAAGTTTGGGTACTCCTAAATAATTCAAAAAGCCAAAAAGTTACTCAAAAAATTAAAAAGTTAACACTATTCACCAAAAGTCAACAATTACGACTGCACAACTCCCAATTCAAATTTTCCTCTAAAAATCAATTTTCACAATTTTTTATTACACATTTTCCCATAAAAAGTCAAAAAGTTAACCCAAACATCCATATTTTCAACCTCAATTTTTTTGTCCAAAAAGACAAAAAGTGCACTTATTTAGTCTTCCCAAACAAGGCCTAAATTTAAAATTCGTTAGCAAAAAAGAAGAAAAAATTATAAAACAATTTTGATATACATCACAACAATTAGAATTGTATATTGAATCATAAACAATAAAAGTAAAATTTATTAATTGAACTACAAAATTACATCAATATGTCTATTATGTATTAAATTGTTACTACAACAAATAAGAGTTTTAGAAAACAAATGTTTTGGTCTCTAAAAGTAAAAATTTTGTTACAAAAGATATTTAGGGACCAATTTCTATTGTCATGAGAATAGTCATTAAAAGGTCGTTTCGAAAAGTTCAAAACAAGATTTTTAGCGACAAAATTTTGAAAATGTCACTAATAAATAGACTTTTAGGGATAAAATAATTTGGTCTCAAAATGATTTATTTTTTGAGACAAAAAATTTGGTCCCAAAAAAATAATAATTCATTACTAATGCCTAATTTTTGTTGCTAAAAATATAATAACGGCATTTTTCGTAATAAAAATATTTGGTACCTAAAAAATAATTGTCTCTAAATTTTAGTCTCTAAAATCTAAATTTTTTGTAGTGTGTGTTGGAATAAGGTTTACTTATTGTTTTGACTGGTTGTTGCTACCTGATTGTTGATGTATTAGTTAGTTATGAAATTATGATAGATGATTTGGTTGGCGTTTTTTTTTTTTTTTTTTTTTCACCTCTAAGATTTGGATAATGAAATATTCTTGGGGTTAGTCCTAATTTAATATTTAATTGTCCGAATTTTGGGACGTGTGGAAAAAGGTTTTTATAAACCTTATTTTTTACTAATTTTGAGCATTAATTAAGGTGTGACTTAAGTGTTAATTTTGACGAGCATATTTAATGCCGCGTAGTGAATAACATTATATATTTTGTTACTCAAAACTATTTTCGGATAAATGAGAATTCAATATGCATTTAAGTTTCGTGAAAATGACAAGTGGTTTCTTACACATTTCTGAAATATACTTATCCCACATAAGAAATGCTTAACGTTTTTTATGAGTATATAAACTCTAAATTGACACACTTGGAATGGATTCTAAGGAACACCTAAATTTTATAAAGAAGAGGGTTATAAACAAAGTGGATTTGACACCTAAATTCATCACGCGTTGCCACCGTCTAGTCAGACTAGAGTGCGGGAAATGAATTTTGCTCCCAAAAAAAAAATTATTTAATGAAAATTTAAATTCAAAATTTTCAATCGCCTCCCTTTTGACCCGTCGTTCCTTCCCGTCCACTTTCCAATAGCCATGAAGGCTTCTCGCACAGGTTCGAGTTTGGCTATAAATAGCCTTCACCAATTCCTCAATAATTCATTGATTTGACATCTGTTTTTCCGCATTTTTGTTACTTCCTTTTTGTGTTTTCGCTTTCGATCATTCTGCATATATTCTACAAGGGGTTCGGGGGTGCTGCTGCTGCTGTGAGGTGAAATGGCGCCGTTTCATCATCAATCTGCATACAAATTAAAAAAGAAAAAAAGAAAAAATCAGCTATTAAGAGGTATTGAACCCAGGTACCTTCGAGAGCAAAAGAGCCTAGAACCACCGTGCTACCTAGTGCACTTGTTAGTAACTTGGACTTATATTATATTTAATACAATCTTTCTTCAAGCATAAAAAAAAAATTATAATCTGCTATAATTAAAATACAAAACGACGAACCCTTTTTAGGGGTACTGCTTTTTTTTTTTTTTTTGTTGTTGTTGTTGTTGTTGTTGTTGTTGTTGTTGTTGTTGTAGGGATTGGGATTTGATCTAGCAGAGCAGAGTCCCATAGTGGCTGAGTCAGTCTTTCGTAATGATAGTTTGTTTGATTTTTTCAGTCATTCGGAACCACCCTCACAAAATTGAAATGTAAACATTTATCTAGTAGATCACCCTTTTGCTTTATTTTTTAGAATTAAATTGAAATGGATTCAAGGTTTATTTAAGGAGAAGCCAATGTTATTGTGTTTTATTTTATTTGTGTTTGATACATAGAGCATCAAATTGTGCCAATTGGATATGGATTCAAGGTGTATTTAAGGAGAAGCCATTGTTATTGTGTTTTATTTTTTTTGAAGATGGAAATGATTTTTTTTTTTAATTTTATAAGCTTTATTGTAGCTATAGATTGTAAATTTTTTTTTATGCTAGAATACAAATTGTATTTTGTAGGGTTTTCATCATTTTGTATTTTAATTATAGCAGATTGTAAATTTTTTTTTTTTATGCTCGAATAAAAATTGTAATAAATATAATATATGTCCAAACTCCTGACAAGTGTACTATGTAGCACGGTGGTTCCAGGCTCTTTTGCTCTCCAAGCTGCCTGGGCTCAATCCCTGTTAATAGCTAATTTTTCTTTTTTTAATTTGTATGCAGATTGATGATGAAACGGCGCCGTTTCACCTCACAGCAGTTACTGCTGTGAGGTGCTCGCAGCAGCACCCCCGAACCCTTCTAGAAGTTCGTATCAGGAAGTGTCTGTGAGAAAGAAAAAGTTACGATACTGGTTTGGAACCGTAGTGCTGCATTTTCGACATTTAGTCAATGCATCTTGGAAAGTACATCGGTAAATCTCGAAACACAGGAGTTAGAGCGAAATTTACTTAAAAGAGATTGTATCCAATACAAATCTCGACTTAAAGTTCTGCATTTTGAAAATGCTATAAACATTAAATTCAAAATTTAATTTTCATAATTATTTTTTGAATTATTTACTTGTTTATTTTATTTATACATTTAATTTATATATACATTACACAGAGAACTATCTGAGTTCTAACACATTGTATGTATCTTTAATCTTGCAAAAATATAGTTATTAGTTTCATAGTTGGTTGGCATGCTACTCACTAATTATTCTAGTTTTATTCTTCTTGTTTTATTAAAACAATAATGATTAAGACCTCCATTTTTGAAAATTCCCACCACCCTCAAAATGATCTAAACCATTCATGTGAGAGAGAAAAAATAAAAAAACAAAATAAAAACACATGAATAGTCCAAATCACTTTAGAGGTGGTAGAGATTCTAAAAAATGGGAGTCTCACTCATTTTCTTTATTAAAAAACCACATGTTCACAGGAAGATTAAAAGAGTAAATAAATAAATAAATAAAATTAGAAAGAAAGAAAGAAACAAGAGAGAAAGAGAATCACCAGGTTTATTGGCTGACCCACAAGCGTCACTCTTTGGCCCAAATGTAGCTCATATATTTTAGAATCCAGCCTGGTCTCAAGCCCGAACTTGCCCATGGACTATGGGTTATTGAGGAGGCTTACCCCAAACGTAAGACAAAATCCCGAGCATCTTCATCCAAAAAAAAAAAAAAAAATTTAATAATAATGCTAAAAATACAAAAACTAAATATAGAATGAGATAAAATTATCTTACAAAAGATGTGTCCCATATGTGAGTCACACATCTTGCGAGTCCCAGCTCTTGTGAGATATCTCCGTTTGGTTCTTTATTAAAAAAATTAAAATTGTAATATACAGGTTGTCTTTTATTTTTTTCTTGTTCCTGAAGGAATACAACGTAACCATACCAAATATTTGGGTTTAGAGCCCACCACAGCCCCCTTGAGGACAATTATTAGGTACTTCTAGAGTACCATTTACTTGTATTACTTCATCAATCATTATTCATCTTGTTTCTCATATTTTTCAATTACTTAATATAAAATTATAATATCTTATATTCTCTATCAATCATAATATTATAAAGTACCACATAATCATACTCTCAAAATATCTAATATATTAAAAAATAAGAATTATATTTGTCTTTAAATAAATTATTCTTTTTTTTTAGATCGAGATAAAAAATTTTATTGCAAAATCAATAAATTATATTTATTTTTAAAACATAGAGGGTATGTTTGGTTTGGTTTTGTGAGGGTAGTTTTTAAAAATTGTTTTGGGAAGAAAGTTTGATTTGTTTGGTTGTGTATTTTGCAAGTAGCGTTGAAGTCTGGGAGTTTTGAATAATTTGATATTTTGTTATAATTGAGTAGATGTGTGTGAGATAAAAAGTGATTGAGAAGAAGAGATGAGAGAGAGAAAAAGTGATTGATTGATAGGTAAGAGAGAGAAAGTGATTTTGGAAATTATTTTGGAAAAATTACAAACTAAACAAATTTTTTAAATTTTTTTTTTCCAAAATCACTGTACAAATCCATATGAAACATACTTAGAATGTTCATTTTCAAAATCATAATCTAATTTTTAAGAAGAAATATAATGAAATTGTGAAATTATTGTTATCAAATTAATTTAATTTTTTCATAAATGATCAACACACAGACCCATAAAATAACCAGATTTGATCTTGAAAATAGGGCTCATAGTGAGCCAACCATCCTTTGATTAAACTAGTATAATATATATATATATATATAGGAATATTTTGGAAAGTAAGTTAAAAGTCAATTTTTTAGTTTTTTTGATTTTTTTAAAATATGTACAACAATATAGAGGTGATATAACATAAAAAAAAGTCAAAAAATTAAAAAAATTAATTTTTAACCAACTTATCAAAATAAGTCATAATATACTCGAAACAAGACTAGCCTCAAAATAAACAGAAAAAAGTTTGTGGCAAAGGTCAGCTGTTATTCGGCACTTTTTTCATTCAATAGTTAACAAAAATAGGTGGTAGCTCGAAAAAATCGTGGGTCGAATGGGTCGAATTCGAATTTGAAGAGGGAGAGAAGAGAAAGAGACGGAGAGCAGAGAAGAGAGGGAGAGAAGAGAGGGAGAGAGGAGGACGACGGCGGAGGACGAGGAGCTCGTCGTGCTGGTTCTGCCGAGCTCGTCGCCTCGCCGACGCCGTCGCCTGAGACGGGGTGCTGGTTCGCCGATCACAGCTCGTCGCAGCACCACCGCCTCGCCAATCACAGCTCCGCCGCTCCTCCGCCCCTGGTTGAGGCCCCCTCCTGTCCAGTTCCCCCCCTTCCCTTCCCTTCCCTTCCCTTCTTCTTCTTCTTCTTCTCCTCCCCTCTTCTTCTTCTCCCCTCTTCGTTTCTTCTTCTTCTCCCCTCTTCGTTTCTGATTGAACAAAACAGAGGAAAAAGAAAAAAAAAAAAAAAAAAAACGACGCCAAAACGACGTCGTTTTGGCGTCGAGCCAAATTCGACCCACGAATTTCGAGCTACCAACCGGGACTGAATAGTTAAAGACAAACAAAAATTTGATAATGATTATGGCCTTTGAATCAAGAATTCAACAACTATGAATTCAATAATTAGTCGCTATTATATTTTGTGGCCTTTATCCATTCAATAATTAATTATTATTGTGGGAATATATTTTTTGAGTACAAACACATGGTTGAGGTGACACCGACGTATCAACCGAAGTACCACGTGTCTTGATCATAACGCCAAGGTGATCTCGGCTAGGCTGAGGTTATTTCTGAAGATATCGGAATCCGGGATAAGTGGATAAGACACAAGAGTCTTAGAATGAGGAAGAACTTCAGGATGGATAAGGATAACACTCTTAAAGAGTTTATCTTTATCTCTTGGAGAGTCCAGGATAAGCACTGAGCAGAAATCCATTGAAGCTAAGTTTCTATGGGACTAGGATTGAATTAGCTATAAAAGAGAGGCACCCCCGATAGGTCTAAGGTACACTTATATTATGAATAATGAGTTAAACACTATTGATTATCTTTAGATAACTGACTTGATCGTCGGAGTGCCTCCGGGTGGACGAACCATCGCTGGAATCTCTTCTTTCTGTTGTAGGTCGTTCAGGCGCCATCTATTCTGCCAAGTGCTCTCCAACTGAATACTGAATTGACAGTGTGATCAGAAATTGACACACATAATTATTATATTTTGTGGCATTTGAATTAAGTGTTGAAGGCTAAAGAAAGAGAAAAAAGAAAAATTGAAGGCTAAAGAGAGAGAATTAGAGAGACAAATGAGAGACCAGAGAGGGGTAGTTTCATCTTGGGGAATTTCAATCAGTGTTAGTTTTGGAAAATTATTACAAATAAATGATAATTTTTATAAATATTAATAATTATAATTATAATTTTTTTATTAATATATGATAAAATCATGGGTAAATTATCACTTTTCTATAATATTTATCAGTTTTTTATAAATTTTTTTTTTTTTGGACTCCAACCAATATGTAATTCCTCTTATTAAAAAAAGGGTAATTACAACTCAGCGAAGGAAAAAAAAAAAATACATTTAGAAATGTTCTAACTCAAGAAGTTTATGAAGAAATTTTTTAATCCACTTAGTCCCATATATTTATACTTTTATTCTATAAAGTCATTTTTCTTAATTTATACTATTTTCTTAGACTCTTATACCCTTATATTTAATATTGATATTTAATGTTGGGGAGGAGAGAGAAGAGACATTACCAAGGCATAAGAAATTTCATATACAAATTAAATAACATTGATGTTATTATTTTATATTATTATATAATGTGAATATATTTTTAATTGACACATTAAAAATAATGTGAACATTCTCTCTCATTTGATGTGAACCTTGACATCACCTTTATCGCAACGTCATCTGTTGTGAACATTCATACTCATGTCATCTGATGTGAACATTCACGTCATCACGTACAGTCATGTTTATATTCAAATGAAAGTTAAGGCTTGTGATTGTGTAATTTGATGCAATACTGATATGAACTTTAACATCACCTTTATCACAACGCCATCTGATGTGAATATTCACATTCACGTTATCTGATGTGAACATTCACAGTCACATCATCTAATGTAAACATTCACGTCATCACGTACAGTTAACATTTGGATGCATGGGAATTATCAAAATATAATGACAATCAATAAAGAATCATGTTTAATTTTTTGTATGTAATATATATCAACATTAAATAGTAGTGTGTAGTTAATGTATTTTTTTGGAGTGAAGATATAAGGAATAAGATTAGTCATGAGAATTACCAAAATATAATGACAATCAACATTAAATATCAACATTAATGGGAGTAGGAGAGATTGAGGGTGTTTTGGTCTTCTTACCTCAAATAAGATCTAATGAAATAACCAAAAAGAATATGGGTTGGATGAAATAAAATTCTTAGAAAGGGGATTTATCAAGAAAGCTCTCTTTTTAAAACTTTTTTTGATTTTTTTGTGTAAAAAATTAAAGAGATGATGTGACTCAAAAAAGTTTAAAAAACTAAAAAATGCTAAAATGCTAATCTTCCCAAATTACACCTAAGGTATTGTTTGAAAAGTTAGAATTTTAGTTAAAAATTAAAAAGTCATTATAAAAATTCATTCATTCTTTTTATTTTTTTATGCCGAGGTAACTTCAACAGTTAAACCGAGAACACCATTCTCGGTAGAGTTGGACAAGATTTGAGGCTCCAAAGAGATTCAATATGCCGAGATTTCAAATATACGATGGTAAGTCAGACCCCAACTTTGACGTTGGATTATACCCGAACTCAATGGCATTATATAGCGGGAACGAGTCGTTGCTCCGCAAAGTGTTCCCCTCATTCTTCGGGGAGATTGCATCAGACTGGTTTCACAAACTGCTAAAGGGAAGTGTAAAAACCTGGGAAGGCCTGGCCGAGATGTTTGTGGCCAGGTTCGTAACAAACAAGCTACAGCCATTGAGGGTGGACGCATTGATGGCTCTAAGAATCAGTAAGGATGAAAGCCTTAGGGCCTACGCAAAAAGGTACTATGAGGTGTTCAACCGAATACCCGAGTGCAACCAAGAGGTGGCGGTCGTGTCTTTTAAGAACGGCCTAAAAGACGACTGTCCACTATGGAAATCTTTGGCAAAAACATTGCCAAAAAGCATGAAGGTGCTCATGGCCAGAATTGAGAAATATGCCAGAGCCGAGGAAGACACGCTAGGAACAACGACGCTAAAGCAAGAAAAAGGAAGCGGCTCGCCGAAGCGAGGCTGAGGTAACAACGGAACCAACAAGCAGGAGGTAGGACTAAGGGCTGCACAGGCAGTCACAACTGTGTTCCGGATCCCTATTCACAAAGTCCTAGATAAAATCCAAACCCAACCCTATTTCAGAACACCAGCAAGGGTACTAGGAGAGTTTATGGGACGAAACCTTGGTAAGCATTGTGCTTACCATAACGAAGATGGGCATATGACCCAGGGTTGCAGAGCCCTAAAGGCACACCTGGAAGACCTAGTAAGGCAACGCCATTTGAGGGACCTTGTAGATGAGGCCAGGACAAGGGAAGAGCAGGCAAAACTGCCTCAGGCACCGGCAGCTCCACCTTTCCCAGCACAGCAGCCGCAGGTAGAAGGACCTCGGGTAATTAATGTAATTACTCGAAGGTCAACGAAAATGAAATACGGGGGGAGACCCAGAAGGTGAGGCACTTGCAACATGTGTACCAAGTCGGGGAGAAGAGACAACGGGCAGAGGAGTACCACGGACCAGTAGTGTCCTTTACTGAAGCCGACCTGGAGATGGTCCAACATCCACACAACGATGCCTTGGTAGTATCCCTCCAGGTTAGGAAGTGCCAAGTAAAGCGCATTCTCATCGACCAAGGCAGCTCTTGTGACATCATGTATGTCCGATGTTACAAGGAACTTGGCCTTCACCCAGATGATATGGAACAATCCAATGGCCCAATGGTCTGGTTCAATGGAACGCCGACATGGCCGTTGGGCGCAACAAACTTAGATGTGCAGGCTGGCACGAAGAAGATAAAGACAGAGTTCACCGTAATCGACACACCCTCCCCTTACAATATTATCTTGGGAAGGTCATGGTTGCATGCAATGGGGGCTGTTCCCTCAACATTGCATCAACTACTGCGGTTCCCAATAGAGCATGGGATAGAAGAGGTCAACTGTAGGAAAAGAACTGCTCCATGGCAGCAATGAAATCCACCTGCAGCATACGAGAACCAAAGAAGGCAGAGATCGAAGACGAGGACATGGAGGTCCTAGAGGATGTCGGCAAAGAGCCAGCCGAGAAGTGAAGAAGCACTGAAGAAAATCTTCGCCCAGGAGAGGGATGAAGAACGCTTCTTTCTTCTCGGCTCGGGTTTAGCCAAAGAAGAGGAAAAAGAGTTGGAGGCTTTCCTGAGAGCCAATATTAAGGTGTCTGCTTGGACGCCTTACGAAATGCCTAGCATTGACCCCGATGTCACTTGCCATAAACTGAACGTTGACAGGTCGGCCAAACCTGTAATTCAACGAGAAAGAAGATCGACGTTGATACACGTCGAAGCAGTGGAAGAGGAAGTAGTCCGACTTCTGGAGGCCAGGGCCATTCTTGAGGTAAATTACCCAACATGGCTATCAAATACAATGGTGGTGAAGAAAAAGAATGGTAAATGGAGAGTCTGCGTGGACTTTACCAGCCTGAACAAGGCTTGTCCCAAAGACAGCTTTCCTCTACCCAAGATTAACCAACTGGTAGACGCCACTTCAGGGCATGGAAGGATGAGTTTCCTGGATGCTTACAGGGGGTACCATTAGATAGCCATGTACCCCCCCGATGAAAAGAAGACTGCGTTTATCACTCCCAAAGGGTTGTACTACTACAGAGTGATGCCTTTTGGGTTGAAAAACGCGGGAGCAACTTACCAAAGACTAGTAACCAAGATGTTCAAACACCTGATTGGCAGAACGGTGGAAGTCTACATCGATGACATGGTCGTGAAGACCAAGGAACCTAAAGGTCATTTGGCCGACCTAAAAGCAGTCTTTGAAATCCTTAAAACATATCGGTTCCGACTCAATGCATCGAAGTGTGCATTTGGAGTTGGATCTGGTTAGTTCTTGGGATACCTAGTGACCAGAAGGGGCATTGAGGCCAGCCCGGATCAGATCAAGGCCATTTTCGAGTTGAAGAGCCCGACATCGGCAAAACAGGTGCAGATGCTAACTGGAAAGGCTGCAGCCCTGAATAGGTTCATAAGCAGAAGCTCAGACAAATGCAAACCTTTCTTTAACTTAGTAAAAAAAGCCACAGACTTCTTATGAACCGAGGAGTGTGAAGCCGCCTTGATCGACTTGAAGAAGTATTTAACCACGGCTCCAGTTCTCTCAAATCTAGAACTTGGAGAGGAGTTGTTTTTGTACTTAGTAGTTTCAGAACACGCAGTAAGCACGGTGGTAATCCGAGAAGAAAAAGGGGAGCAAAGGGCTGTTTACTATGTAAGTAAAACCCTGGCCGATGCAGAAACGAGGTATCTACCCTTAGAGAAATTGACACTGGCTTTAGTAATAGCTTCAAAGAAGCTAAACCATTACTTCTAAGCCCATAAAATTGTGGTGCTAACTGAACACCTCTTGAAGTCCTTGCTGCAACAAGGAGACCTGATAGGAAGAATAGCCAGATGGGCAGTGTAGACACCCCATTTTTGACCGCCCTTAAGACTTGGGCGCTACTGATGGTTTGCTCGATGATGAAAGGTGTGCAGGGCAAAGGTTCAATTTCTTCGGCAATGAGAGGGTCAAATCCCAACTTCACATCCCATTTTGGACCAAAGCTATTTTGAATGGTTTTTAGACCTTAAAACCCTCTCTTTCAAAACATTTTTGAAATAAAGTTTCTACGATGTTCCGAGGCTCACATTTTGTCAAAAAATGCGCTTTTCGATAAACTGAGCAAAGACAAAGTGGAAGTGAATGAAAGAGAGATGAAATCTTTGAAAAATATTTCAAAACACCTTACTTAGGGGTTTGAAGTTGAAGAAAAGGGGAAAGAAGAGAAGAAACCAAGTTGGAGAAGAAGATAGGCAAGAATCGCTAAGAGAGGGACGAGCAGTCCTCGCTAAATCAAGTTTATTTGTCTATACAATTGGAGTCAAGCTATGAGGTCACCACCGTTGGAAAGAACACTTCTGGGGCTTCATTTTTCATTCAAGAATCTCTTAAATCCGAGTCCGGAGGTCGGAGATATGATTGGTTGAAGTTGGGCATCATCCCGGTTGGACCGAAACTGAGCAGCCTTCACCAAAACAAGCATAACTTTTTGCAAATTTGGAATTTTGATGTAAGGATGGTGCCATTGGAAAGCTTACTTCCGGGGCTTCAATTTTGACACAAGAATGACCTGAAAAAGAGTTCATATGAAAAAGTTATGCCCGTTTGAAGTTGGACCTGCAGAGTAGATTTTTCCTGCCAACCGGCCAAAACACATGGCCGACCGACCAAATAGATGGCCGACTGGCCAAATAGATGGCTGACCAGCCAGAAAAGATGGCCGACCGACCAAGTTTGCTGGCCGACGACCTTCTTGAGTATTCTATAGATTGAATGGATGCCAGCTGTACCAGCTGGAATGCACAGACTCAGCTCCCCATGCACGTGTGTGGCTGTTTTGCACCCTTTGCACCCTTTTTGACCCTCTTTTTGCACCCTTTGCTCAAAGATTCTTGAGGAAGCTTTGACCCCTTGTCTTGGCTTCCTCAAGAAGCTTGCACCTTTGCATTAGCTTCTCTTAGAAGCTTGGTCCCTTTGACCCTTTTGTATAGCTTCTTTGAGAAGCTTTATGCCATTTCCTTGCTCTATATAAGGAAGCCTCCTCCTCCATTGTTTTGGTTGAGCAAAAAACCAGACCTAGGGCATATATATCTGATATATATCCTCTCTCTCTCTATATTTCCCTCTCTCTCCTCTTTTGTGTGTGTTTTGTGACCTAAAAGGGTGATTTCTTCTTAGTTTTGCACTAAAACACACACCATTACACCATACTTTGACTTGGGCGGTCTTGAGGGTTTGTTCTTGAGGTTTTGAGGTGGTTTTGATCAGAAGAGGAGGGCTGCACTTGCTGTTCTTGAAGTGTTCTTCAAAGGTAACACTTTTCCCTCTTTATTCCCCATTTTTGCATACACTTTTAGCCTGTCTTGCATACTGATTTGAGCTTGGTGTATAACATAAAAAAGTTCTATTTTTTTGTGTTTAAGATACTTCATTAAGACCACTTTGGTGTTTGGGGTTGTTTGACCCCTCTTAGGCCTTGTTTGGCCTCATTTTTGTGCATTTTTAGTGAGCTCTAGGACCACCTTGTTTGGGCCTCCTCACCACTAAAATCTTGAGGGATTTCAGTGGTGAGGATGGTGGTTTAAGGTCCTAAGAAGAAGAGGGCCATCCCCTATCCTTGTTGTCTTGTTTGATGCCCTTTTTGGCCTTACAAAGGGGCTTATATTTGCACACTTCTTAAGCTCAGTTCAGGAATTTTTCAGTGGGTTTAAGGACCCCTATAGGCCATTTCCAGAGTTGGTTTGGCTTTGTTGAGTGTCCATCTTGTATGTGCTTAATAACCCCTTGTATAGCCCTCTAAAAGAGCTCATTATTTTTGCATGTGTTGGCTTCATTTCAGAGGTTATTTGTGCATATTTTCACATGTTTAGTTCACTGATTTTTTCTGGTTTGATGAGTTCTCAATTGCTTCATGCACTTGCCATGCAAACCATGTTTACTAGTCAAATTTGCATGCTATTTTAGTCGATCTTGCTAGCATCTTTTGGCTATGCTTTAAACTGGAAAAGTCCATATTTTGGGACTGCCTTGACTCTGTCTTCATGCTTCATATTCAAATAATGCATGCTTTGTATAGCTACAAGTCATTACATGTGCCTAGTTTTGAGTTTCGGGTCTCATCTCATGCATCGGGTGCCATGTTGCCATGTTTCGGGGCTGTCTAGCATCATATTTTGGTACTGAAATTTGCATGTTTGCATACCATGTTCCATGCATTGCCATGCTTTGGTAGAGTGGCATTCGTGCCTTAGGTTCGGTTCTCAATTTGCGTGCATGTGTGCACACATTTTGATTGTTTCATTTTCATCTAATGGCCACTGATTTTGGCATGCTTGCGAGCTATCCATGTTAGTTTAAGTCCATCATCGCACGTTGTTGCATGCCATGTTTGTTTACATGTTTAGGTTGCGTGCCTAGTATACATTGCTCATTTGAATGTTCATGTTGCATACTTAGCCTCCATGCCTAGGTTGCATTTCATTGAGCATGCATCCATTGCCTCTTAATCAATCATGATAGGGGTTGGGGCCCTTTGATGTGTTTTGTGCTTGCATTTCATTTGATATCGAAGTTGCACACTTGGCTTTTGGGCCATCACGCATTGAAATGCGTAATTGATGGCCCGAGAGTCGAGGGCCACACTCCCTTGAGTCCATTACATGATAGGGAGTGTGCCCATGCATACATTTGCCTGAAAATTCCATGCCATACACTGCTTGCCCTCTGCTGCTGTCAATTGCAGGTTCTGCAGGAAGTTTTGGCCGGTCAGCTAAATATAGTGTCGGCCGGCCATCAATTTTTGGCCGATAGACAAAAAGGTGGCCGGTGATCATTCCCTTTGGCCGGTGGTGTTTCTACTTGGCCGGTGATGCTTCCCAGTGTCCAGAGAAGCATTCTTGGGACTTGTGCAAGTTTTCAGGGGGGCAAGGCAGTGTAAACAGAGGCAACAGTGCTATGGCAGCGAGTTTCCGGGCGAGACGAGTCAAACAAGCATCATTCGCGCATTCCGAAGCAGGGCTGCGGCCCCTTTCTTTCTATTTATTTCATATTTAATTTGATTAATTAAATTGAGGGTCTGTAATAATTAATTAGTTAGGATAGTTGATTTATTATTTGGCCTGTATATTTATTTGGACCCTCTGAGTGAGGGCAAATGTGTAATAAGCGTGCGTGAGTGTGTGTATGTCTTCCAACCCCACGTCTTTCTTCCCTTTTATTTACTAGCTTTCAGTGGCTAGATTAGGGCATATTTAAATTAGCATACCTTATGCAATGCATGCGTGCATCCATACATTTGTCTTGCATGCACCGGGCTCGGCGCATCATTCTAACTGCATCTGTATTTCAATTCCAAATTGAATACGTGTTAGTTGTAGCATTTCACATGTCATTGTAGATTAGCCGAGCCTATCTTAGTTGCATTCTGCATGTGTTGCATTAGCCATCTTAACAAGAACTAGGATCATGCACTTGATTACTAACTAGTTTCTGTTTTGGCTTGGGGTACTAGGTAAGCTTTTATGCTTTAGCATACCGCATACGTGTGAGTGTTGCCATAATAGCATGATTACCATGAGGCTAGCTGCTTATTTGATATAACTGCTTGAATGCCTGTGGATGGAGGTCAAATTACCTAAATTGGAATAAATGCATTAAAATTGAGAGTTTTAAGCCCACTAGATAGTGGCAAAGCCATCTTTTCCAAAGTCCACTCGAGGGTGGCAAAACTTGCATTTTAGCCTACTTGCGAGTAGCAAACCGTTTTCAAAACAAACATGAAATGTTTTGTTCCAATGTAGGCGATTTGGTCTATACTTGTTTGCTGTGCGCATAACATAGTAAATCTAGGCTAATAACCGGAATAAGAACACATAACGTTTTCAAAATTGGATATCATGGTTAGTAGAGGCCGGTCTTCGGACCGGGCGAGAGGGGGTGCACATAGCTGACCTTCCCCAATTCTACCCAAGTTCCTGAGCCGAGGTAACTTTGGTAATGACGGACACGTGGCCTTTGGCACCGAGTCAGGGTTTTCTAAATTCCCCTATTTAAAAAATATTTAGGTGATGACTCTGTATCTGGCAAAGCAGTCCATGTTTGGCACTTCTTTCAAAAATCTGTTTTCTCAAAACGATTTGCCGGATTTTGAGTCTTTGGTTCAGATTAAGAACCGTGACAATTTGAGTCCGAACTGTAGTAGACCCACATATGAACAGAACGGGGGTTCATCCTCCCGGGGCGTTCGGGGACGTCTACAGGCAGTCGCCTTGGGCCAGTATAACCTGGAGTACAGACCCAGAACAGTAATCAAAGGCCAAGTTTTGGCCGATTTCGTGGCGAAGTTCACACCAGAATCCATCAAACATCAGGCTCCGTTAAGCCAAGGTGAACGATGTCCAAACAAGCAAGGAGGAGCCCAGGCAAAGGCGAAAGAACAAAGGAAAGAAGAAAAACTCAGACCCTGCAGCATTTACATCGGCGACTCCTTTCGATTGTTTGTTGATGGGAGTTCAAACAGACAAGGAGCAGGGATAGGAGTAGTACTGATATCCCCAGAAGGGCAGGTGCTAGAACAATCGATTCGTTTGGCGTTTAAGGCCTCAAACAATGAAGCAGAGTATGAAGCACTTATTGCAGGATTGAAACTGGCAGCAGCAGTACAAGCAGATGAGGTAATAGTCTTTTGTGACTCACAATTTATAGTCAACCAGACAGCGGGAGAGTTTGCAGCCCGAGATGAAAGGATGTCGGTCTACGCAAAGGAGGTCATCAGGTTGGCGGCCTTGTTTCAGAACTGCCGACTACTTCAGGTTAGCCGAGATGATAACAGTCACGCCGATGCATTGGCTAACCTAGCTAGTGCAGTACAACCTGGAAAAGCAAGGACAATAATGATTGACTATTTGTCGGGCCTGAGTATCGAACCACTGACCATAGAGCGTGAAGCAATGTGTGTGGACATGGGACCAAGCCGGATGCATGCAATAACAGCATTCCTAAAAGAAGGAAAATTGCCAAATGATCACAAAGAGGCACACAAGATCAGATTGAAGTCAGCATGGTTCAGTTTGACAACAGAGGGACATCTCTACAGAAGATCCTTCACTGGACCCCTTTTGAGGTGTGTACATCCTTTACAAGTTGAAGATTTTTTATATGAAATTCATGAAGGAATATGTGGAAGCCACGTTGGGGGCAGATCACTTGCCCATAGGGCCATTACCCAGGGGTATTGGTGGCCCTACATGCAGAAAGATGCAGAAGCCTATGTTAAGAAATGTGAAAAGTGCCAAAGGTTTGCACCTCTGATACACCAACCAGTAGCAGACCTGAACCCAGTATCCAGTCCTTGGCCGTTTGCCCAATGGGGCATGGATCTTGTTGGACAACTCCCCCAAGCAACTGGACAAAGGAAGTACCTGCTGGTGGCAACAGATTACTTCACTAAGTGGATTGAAGCTGAACCCCTTGCCAAGATTCGAGATGTGGATGTGAAGAGCTTCATATGGAAGAACATCATCACCCGGTTTGGGATTCCAAGAGCAATAGTTGCAGACAATGGAATGCAATTTGACAGTAAGCTAATCAAGAACTTCTGTGCAAAGTTCAAAATCAAGAACTACTTTTCAACCCCAAGCTTTCCCCAAAGCAATGGACAAGCAGAAGCATTCAACAAAGTGATCTTAGATGGGATAAAGAAGAGGCTCCAAGCAGCAAAAGGAAAGTGGGTGGATGAATTGCCCAATGTACTCTGGGCATATCGGACTACGCCGAGAAGATCAACAGGGAAATCCCCCTTTGCCATGGCTTATGACACAGAAGCCGTCATTCCACTGGAGGTCGGCATCCCAGGGATCAGAACCCAGGGAGTAGAAAACGGGACTAACGATATACTCTTAGCCTGAGATCTGGATCTTCTAGAAGAAAGAAGAGAGAGAGCTGCAATGCATCTCGCAGCATACCAGTAGCAGCTCGCCAGAGCTTATAACAAGAAGGTCAACCCAAGGGAGTTTCAAATCGGTGACCTCGTCTTGAGAAAAGTCGTCGGCAACAAAAAAGATCCCAGAGAGAGGAAGCTTGGCCCAAATTGGGAAGAACCCTACAGAATCATCTCGGTACTAGGCAATGGGGCATATCAGCTTAAAGATAATGAGGGCAAAGAGTTGCCAAGGCCTTGGAACACTTGCAATTTGAAACTTTTTTATCATTGGAATTTTTTTTGTTCTTTTGTCATTTGCCGAAGTAAATGAATAAAGTTTTAGCTTGTTTATTTGTTTATACACTTGTGACTGATAAAAATACATAACGTTGTTTCTAGAATACATGTATAATGAGAACCCAAGTGGAACTTAGGTTCACATTAGGGGGCAGAGAAAAGAAAAATAGTTTTAACACTTGTTGAAACTTGAGAAAAGTTTACAAGTTGAAGTTAAACCGAGATCATGTTTAACACTTGTTGAAACTTGAGAAAAGTTTAAAAGTTGAAGTTAAACTGAGATTATGTTTAAACTTGAGAAAAGTTTACAAGAAAAAGTTAAACCAAGGTAAAACACTTGTTGAAATTTTATGAAGAAATTTACAAGTTGAAACCAAGGGTGTGCCAAGAGAGGAACTTGGGTATTTGCCAAGGTAAATTGTCAGTTTGTATAACCAAGGCGTGTCACCCCGAGAAGGTTACACAAGACTGAAGTGTATATTAAAGATATGCAAAATATTCTAAGTGTGGAATCAAACAAGAGCAGTAAAGAGAAGACAAAGATACAAGCAAGAAAGTTGTATTAACATTCAAAAGAAGGCATGTCAGCCAAAGCTTACAAATTGTTCCAAAAATGAGAAAAACAAAAAGTACAAAATACAAAGGAAAAAAGACATCAAAATTAAGACTCCTTAGCAACAGCAGATGGTTGGGTTTGAAGTTCAGACGACTACTGGGAAGACACTTCGGCAGCCTTCTCGGCCGCAAGCTCGGCATCGATTTCTTGAAGGGTTTGATCGAGGCTCTTGTTGGCGAGAGGCACGTCTGAAGATGCCTTCTCGAGTATAGCATCCTTGGGAACCTCCTCACCCTCCTCATCCTGAGTCAAGTCCAGGACTTGCTCGTTTGGAGTAGGGGACTTGGCCCCAGCAGCCTCCTTTGACTTCTTCACCAGAACCTCCTCCTCAGACTCAGAATTGTCTTCGAATTGGCTTGGAGTTGGGGGGAATGGCAGAGGAAGGATGTCAGTGTTCCTGAGAGGGGAGTCATCGGGGATTTCAAGCTTTTTAAGTAAAGACATCCAACCAAGGGTAAAACCCTTGTTACATGCCTGCTTTACTTGTTTTTCGTAATCTGCCGTGACATCGGCCACCCCTTCATTATATCCCTTCTCGTCGGCGGCCTTGACTTTGACCTCTTTTGTTGCCAGAGCATCCTGAAGTTCTTTCTGGGCCTGGGACATCTTTTCCTCGGCCTCTCCTTTTTGGGCCTCGAGAACTTTCCTAATAGCCTTAGCGGATTCCGCCTTTTCTTCGGCGACATTTTGAGCTTTGATAGTAGCCTCGGCTTGATCCTCCAAGGTCTTCGTCTTTGATTGCAAGTTTTTATTAGTCTTTTGCAGACTAGCAACCTCCCTCTTTTTGTTGGCTAGCTCCTTCCGGTTCTCAAAAGATTGTACTGAGAAGGAGTGGGCATGCTGGATTGCCTGAGAGAAAATTAAACAGAGCAGAAGTTATTACAAAATTTTCTAAAGTATAAAAAAGAGAAAGAAAGAAAAGTTAGCAAATAAAGACACTTACTTGAACGGAGCGCTAGAGCATCAGAGCATAGTTTTCATATTCGCTCAACTCGGCGTTTCGGTCGAGATCGCCGGGAAGAAGCAGAGCGGTACTAAGGGCAATGCCGACATTAATGTCATCAGCGCTATCGCCAGCCCTAACTGGCTTGTCCTCAGTACAATTTTGGGAGCCTAGGGGGCATCATACTTTAGGGACCCTGAGGTAGTTGCAGATGATGACCTCGGCCTTTTTGATCTGATAGATTCGGATGGTTGTGTTTCAGCAGACCTCTTCTCGGGGATAGAGGTAGTCTTCTCACTCTCAGCTAATTTGGAAATTGGCAAGGTGTCCTCAGAATCAATCTGAGTCACCGTTTGTCACGACCCAAACCCACCCTTGTAGGTTAGCATCGTAATCGGCCAGTAATCCTTGGATTACCAAAGGCCTCTGAACAGATTACCAAAATTAAGGGGCTAGCGGAAGCTAATACATAAATATAGTTGTCCAATGAGCTGTGCTGACTTACATGAAACAAAATATTTAAAACTTTATATACATAACCGGTAGTCAACCATACATTATACCCACACACACACATTACAATATTTTAAGTACAGCCAACGACATCAAATCAAGTCGTATATAAACAGAAACCACAGAACTTAAACATAGGACGCTTCGGGAACCTCCATGTGAGGCACAATGGTTGGCTGACAACAGAACACATGTCCAGACAAAAAGCCTTCAGGCTCGGGCTCCAGAATGCTCACCTATACATATATATACACACAATGAGCTAAAGCCCAGTGAATAACATTAAGGTAAAGGGGTTAGTGAACGAAATCCGAATATATCATAAGCAGAAAACAAACCAGAGCATAATTGTTCTCATATCATAACATAATAATGGTACATCCCATAAAACACATCACAGAACGTCTTCCGACTAGAGTAATCGGTTCCGGATACCGATTAAACACATATCACCACAATGAAGTGGCTAACGAGATCTCGTAATTACTTGTATGTCATGGACCCGCATTTTCATGTCGTCCCTCATGACTTGAGACTGTCTATGGATGCCATAATAGATTTCAAACATGGAATATTCGTTCACAAAAACAGATATCATTTAAGAAATCAGAACTTATCATATTTCATTTAGAACATAATTCATATGAACGTATCTTTACGATAACGTTACTCACAGTGGTTCCAGTAAGCGGTCAATCAATCCTCGAGTCTTGACCTACAACCACAAAATACATAACACAAGCACGTCTTATCATTACACATTCATGTGGCCAACACGGCTTAGCTTTCATTACGTTGGTTCTTGTTCTTTCTTATCACAATGCTTAAACACACACACTTGCAGTCTCGGAACTTAGTACATTATTTCGTTAGTGTGTTTTTAATCCATAACCTCATTACTATGGCTTAATTAAGGCTTAGGAATGCCTAAGATGCAATAAAGATGCCAAAACATGAATTGGAACACTTAGTCAAATTTTCTGAAAATGAGGTCTACGCTCGAGCGTGGGTTTCCCCGCTCGAGCGGACATGCAGACAATGAAGCTCCGCTCGAGCGGACTGTAAATTCTAAAAGTACTGGATGCAAGATTTTCACGCTCGATGGGCGCTCAACACACGCTTGAGCGTGGTGCATGAATTCAGGGTTCACGCTCGAAAGTGAAAGTCCCCGCTCGAGCGTGGGTCAAATTTCTGGAAAATCCAGATTGACCTCCCAAGCTCAAAACTCGAATCCAACCATCCAAAACACATCTCTTGGGCCCCAAAACTAGAGACAACATAGTAAACTTGTAAAACATGAAGAATTTAGTATCATTTCATAAAATCATGGCCCAAGGGTTTGCCAAAAGTTTCTAATTTCAACTTAAATTTCAAGAATGCTTATGAACACAACATGCATGAATTTTTCTTGCATCAAACTTCTCAAAACATGATCAAACACCACAAAACAACTTGAAACTCGATGATCTTTCCTAATTAAGATGAATTTCAAGCATGCATGAGAGAATTCTTGGAGTTCATGCTCAAATTGTGAGAAAATGTACATGCATGCATGAATTGCAACTCAAATCTTTATTCTAAGCTCAATATGCACATCAAACTCATAATCTTGAAGAAATTTCATGTTAAATGACTTAGTTATACAATCTAGAGGTTGTAATCTTACCTAGAGTCTTGAATTACTCTTGTTCTAACACAATCTTTGATCAATTCAAGCTATAGTCTTCAATTCTTCTACAATCTCTTCCTTTCTCTCACTAGAATTGTGCTCTCTCTCTCTCTCTCTCTCTCTCTAAGATGAATTCTCAAATTTGTGCACTAAGGGAGATGAAAGAAATGAGCTCAAAATGAGCTTATATTTCATATATATGCTTATGATGCTAAAACACATTAATTAGAATATTAAGCTAACCAAACATGACTTAATTAATCGTTCTGAATCAATTTTTCATAAAACTTGCCATATGGTTCTAAAAATTCCAAATAACATATTGGTGTAGTCAATTTCGGTTTCAGATGCCGATAAGGCTTTCGATTTACATATTAAAGTGAAATTCCAAACAGATATTTCTATAAGTAACAGATAGAAAGCCACAATCATATAGAGTGCAGAATAAACACATAATTTATTTTAATCCACTCATTAACATCATTAAATACGGATTAGTGGCTAATTACGGATAGGGGTTATTACACCGTTGCCTTTGGCTAAGCCTTCTTTATCCTTTTTTTGCTTTGGCTTTGAAGGCTAGGTTAGTGTTGGTTGAGCATCAACTGAATCAGGAATGTTGGCCAAAAGATCCTTAGCGACTGCTTTTTGGCAGCCCATTTCAGCAGCAAAAACTGTTCGGCGTCATCGACGGCGTTGGGATATTGGGATCAGATATGGAGCCGAGGTAGACGGCTGCTTAGCTGGATCAGAGGTCGATCCTTGATCTGGCCAAGATGAAGAGGTAGCTTGAGGAGTTGTGGCAGAAGGAGGTGACTGGCTCTTCTTCTTCTTCTTTGGGACGTCGGGCAACGCCGATTTGTAGGTTGGGATGAAATTGAGTACCAGAGGGGCTCTCCGTTTGTGAACTGGCAGATCCAAAAGTTTCCTCAAGTCTTTGCTGGGAAAGAAAGACTGATGAAAGCCCTTTGGTGGCTGAGGAAGAGCTGCAAGAAAAACAGACATTAGAAACAAATAAAGTATTGAAGACTTTAAAACAAAACAAGTTAGCACGAACACAGGGCTCTTACCATTGCCCTCTACAAAAACTGATCGAGGAAGAGGGTAGAGATGGCGGTCCTCGTCTGGAGCGAACTCCCAGTTCCCCGAGGTAATGAAATAGTCATCCCCAGCTCCCTTGTTAGAATCAGGGAGGTCGGCGACAATTTTGTACTCTGTGGACCTCGGCTTGAGGTAGTAAATGTAGCCCGTATCTTTTTTGAGGCCACACATGGTGTAGCAGTATTGGATATCGGCTAAGGTAACCCTAGCGCTTTTTTGTTTGGCTAAGGCAATTATGCCATTAATGACTCGGTAGGAGTTGATGGCAAGCTACATCGGGTTCAACTTATAATAATGAAGTATCTCACGGAAAAGGGTAATGAGTGGGAGCTGAAGTCCGCACTCAATAAAGGCTACAACGGGAAAGGGCATAGAATCAGTTGTGGGCATGATAGAGTCATCCTCCCCAGCCAACCTCAGATGAACGTCGGCCGGGATGTCGAACTCTCTCCTAAAGTGCTCTAACTTTGTCGGGGTGTAAACCCTACACTTCCACATACCCATGATATCGGCTTAACTAGGAAGAGTTGAAATTCAAAAAGAAATGTTTTGAAGGGTTTTAGGGACCTCAGCTAAAGCCTAAAAATATACAAAATCAGTGGGAAATCGTTTCAGTTTTTTCTAAGAATCGTGGGTTCTACAAAGAAATCCCAAAGCCTAGATCTATGGAAACGAGGATTGAAGCCACGAATTTGGAAAAATCACAGAGAAACAGAAAAGCAAGAATGTGTTTCAGAATCAAGAACACTGTGGCAGAATGAGTGCAAAAGTGTAAAGCCAAGAATAGTGGCAAAAGTGCAGGAAAATCATGGGCAGTGTATGTATTCAAAACATGGGCGAAGCAAAGTCATGAAATAGACATACTCAGATATATGATTCATAAATCGAATGTTTGAGCAAAGTAGTAATGACAACGAATAATGGAGAGCATCAAAAACTAAAACTAGGAGAAACAGTAAACTCACCGAAGAAAATAAGCCGGTGTAGAGTTCGCCGAAGTCAGACGAACGGCAGCAGCAGAAAAGATTAGCAAGAACCTCGTCGGAGGAGGTAGACAGAGCAAGTTGCAGAGCTTTAGAAGCTTGAGCAATGAAGGATTTGGAAGAAAAATCTAGAGAGAGAGAAAGCCTCAGAAACGATGAAAAAAAAAGTGAAAGGATGGAAGAGGGGGAAAAGTTTTGTTAAAACTTGAAATGGCGGCAAAATAAAATTAAGGAGCCTAGAAAGACGGATTTGTCAGACGGCGCATGCAAGCGCGAGACGACTTACAAGCGCATACGGAGTACGATCTAGTAAGGAGAAAACACGTGGCTAAAACGGTTGAGTTATTATGCTTGACAGCTCATACGCGTGAAGGAGCTCTTGGAATTCTTGTTCTTTAAAAAAACAGACATGTCGGCCTGTATAATGATCTCGGCTGAGAAATTTTAAGCCGACGTACTGGAATCAAGCAATGATATAGGTTCCATCACCTCAGGATGTCGAGGTAATAGAACCTAGGGGGCAGTTGTGGGGATATATTTTATGAGTACAAACACGTGGCCGAGGTGACACCGACGTATCAGCCGATGTGCCACATGTCCTGATCATAACGCCGAGGTGATCTCGGCTAGGCCGAGGTTATCTCCGAAGATATCGGAATCCGGGATAAGTGGATAAGACACAAGAGTCCTAGAATGAGGAAGAACTTCAGGATGGATAAGGATAACACTCTTAGGGAGTTTATCTTTATCTCTTGGAGAGTCCAGGATAAGCACTGAGAAGAAATCCATTGAAGCTAGGTTTCTATGGGGACTAGGATTGAATTAGCTATAAAAGAGAGGCACCCCCGATGGGTCTAAGGTATGCAATTTATATTCTGAATAGTGAGTTAAGCACTATTGATTATCTTTGAGATAACTGACTTGATCGTCGAAGTGCCCCCGGGTAGACGAACCACCGCCGGAATCTCTTCTTTCTGTTGCAGGTCGTTCAAGCGCCATCTATTCTGCCAAGTGCTCTCCAGCTGAATACTGAGTTGGCAGTGTGGTCGGAAATTGACACACACAATTATTATATTTTGTGGCATTTGAATTAAGTGTTGAAGGCTAAAGAAAGAGAAAAAGGAAAAATTGAAGGCTAAAGAGAGAGAATTAGAGAGACAAATGAGAGACCAGAGAGGGGTAGTTTCATCTTAGGGAATTTCAATCAGTGTTAGTTTTGGAAAATTATTACAAATAAATGATAATTTTTATAAATATTAATAATTAAAATTGTAATTTTTTTATTAATATATAATAAAATCATGGGTAAATTATCACTTTTCTATAATATTTATCAGTTTTTTATAATTTTTTTTTTTGGACTCCAACCAATAAATAATTCCTCTTATTAAAAAAAGGGTAATTGCAACTTAGCGAAGGAAAAAAAAAAAAAAACATTTAGAAATGTTCTAACTCAAGAAGTTTATGAAGAAATTTTTTAATCCACTTAGTCTCATATATTTATACTTTTATTCTATAAAGTCATTTTTCTTAATTTACACTATTTTCTTAGACTCTTATGCCTTTATATTTAATATTGATATTTAATGTTGGGGAGGAGGGAGAAGAGAAATTACCAAGGCATAAGAAATTTCATATACAAATTAAATAACATTGATGTTATTATTTTATATTATTATATAATGTGAATATATTTTTAATTGACACATTAAAAATAATGTGAACATTCTCTCTCATTTGATGTGAACCTTGACATCACCTTTATCACAACGTCATCTGTTGTGAATATTCATACTCACGTCATCTGATGTGAACATTCACGTCATCACGTACAGTCATGTTTATATTCAAATGAAAGTTAAGGCTTGTGGTTGTGTAATTTGATGCAATACTGATGTGAACCTTAACATCACCTTTATCACAACACCATCTGATGTGAACATTCACATTCACGTTATCTGATATGAACATTCACAGTCACGTCATCTGATGTAAACATTCACGTCATCACGTACAGTCAACATTTGGATGCATGGGAACTACCAAAATATAATGACAATCAATAAAGAACCATGTTTAATTTTTTGTATGTAATATATATCAATATTAAATAGTAGCGTGTAGTTAATGTATTTTTTTGGAGTGAAGATATGAGGAATAAGAATAGTCATGAGAACTACCAAAATATAATGACAATCAACATTAGATATCAACATTAATGGGAGTAGGAGAGATTGATGGGGTTTTGGTTTTCTTACCTCAAATAAGATCTAATGAAATAATTAAAAAGAATATGGGTTGGATGAAATAAAATTCTTAGAAAGGGGATTTATCAAGAAAGCTATCTTTTTTAAACTTTTTTTGATTTTTTTGTGTAAAAAATTAAAGAGATGATGTGACTTAAAAAAGTTTAAAAAACTAAAAAAAGCTAAAATGCTAATCTTCCCAAATTACACCTAAGGTATTGTTTGAAAAGTTAGAATTTTAGTTAAAAATTAAAAAGTCATTATAAAAATTTATTCATTCTTTTTTATTTTTTTATGTCTTTTTTTTTTTATAAAAAGTTAAAAAGCTTATTAAGAAAAATTAATTTTTAAACCAATCCTAAGTTAGGAATAATTATCCTACATTCTTGGAATTATATGTTGACTGTATGCTCAATCAATAGAAATGAGCTAAATAAATACATGACCCGAATAATAAGAAGATAGTAGACAATATTTCATTGATTGGGTACATGAACACGTAATATTCCTGACCTAGTAGATAATTTCTGCTAAGTTTAAGCCACTTGACTTGAATTTTAGAGACAATTACAAAAAAAACACAAAAACACAAAAAAAACAAAAAAACACAAAACACAAAACACAAAACACAAAACACAAAACAAAACAAAATTTAACCCTTGTAACAATATAAACCTGGAATTTTTAATTTTATTAATTTAAACCATAAATTTTAAATTTATTTTCAATCTAAATTATTTGTCTATTTTTGTTAATTAAAACTGACAAAAAAAAAATATATTTTAGCCATTAAACCTGATGTAGGTATACATAAAATGTCTAAAATACCTATTTTTATTGAGTTTAATGACTAAAATACTTATTTTCTGTCGATTTTACTTAACAAAAATAGGCAAATGATTTAGATTGAAAACAAATTAAAAGTTCAGAATTTAAATTGACCAAATTTAAAATTTAAGATTTATTTTGTTATAAGAGTAAAATGTTAGATTTTTTTTTGGATACAATTTCCCCTTAATTTTAATACAATGCCCACTTCCAGCCAGTTTGGAATGATTGACAGAAAAAGAAAAAATTATTTTTCTTTCTATTCATATCTTTTGTTTGAATTAATAAAGAGGATAAAAATACAATAAGATGGAAATAAATGGAGAGAAAAACAAGGATAAATTACACTTTGTCCCTTTAATATTAGGTCACTTTTTTATTTTGATCCTTAAAATTTGCTTTTCCCATTTTATAAAGCACATATTTTATTGGCTAGTTGAAAAGCACATATTTTACGCCACCAAAAATAATAGAGGTCTCAAAAGTTTTACTAAAATTTCTACCAAATATCTCACATGAGTGTGGGACTCACATGGTATAGATCCCACATCCATGTGAAACATTTGGTAGAAATTTTAATAGAACTTTTGGGGTCTCTAGCATTACTCTTATGCCACAACTGTATCAATTAATGTCTATAAATTCCTTCAAGAAGGAATTCATGTCTAGCTAATGAATAATGTTATATGTATCAATTAATATACTAACTAGTATACTAACAGATAATGTGGCATAATTTTAGAGGTTTTGGATATTTGTAATTTGTATAATAGGTGGGGTCAATAATGATAACATAACACTAGTTGGTACACTTAATGTGTACATTAATTGGTACATGCAATCCCACCGCTAGCAAATCCATCTGAAAACTCACTCTTTATTTGTGTGTTTTTGTTTGTGTGGCAATGATTATCTGTTGTAGAAGCAAAGCTAAAGACCCATCTCAGAGAGTTCAAATAACGGTCATTATGTTCACGTTGCTAAGCTTAAGCAGCTAGTCCTGGTTGTAACATCTACAAATTTGCAAGTTGGAGTCCAACCAAATAACTTATTTGTGATCGTATCCGTGTCAAATGAAAGAGCTCTAATGGCATCGCATAGACCTTCCGTATGCACCTATATTCCTGTGTGAGTGATTTTCTGATCGCACTGCCTGCTTAGTAATCAACTGGAGAGCACCGGCAGAATAGATGGCTTTTAGCTAACCTGCAACAGAAAGAGAAGACTCCGGTGGTGGTTCGCCACCCGGGGGTACTCCGACGATCAAGTCAGTACTCAATATCTCTCAAAGATAATCAATAGTGCTAAACTCACTAGCTTGAGCATAAAAAGCATACCTTAGACCCATGGGGGTGCCTTTCTTTTATAGCCAACATAAACCTAGTCCCAATAGAAGCCTAACTTCTATGGACTCAGGATTATTGCTAATCTTGGACTCCCAGTAAGATTAGGATAAACTCTCTAAGAGTCTTATCTTAATAAAAACTGAAGTCTTCTCTCATTCTAGGACTCTTGTCCCTCATCCAGGTTGAGTTCCCTTTTCATTCTAAGACTCTTGTCCCTTATCCACTTATCTCGAATTCCGATATCTTCGGAGATAACCTCGGCCTTGCCGAGATCACCTCAGCGTCACGACCAAGACACGTGGCACCTCGCCTGACACGTCGGGGCCACCTTGCCACGTGTTGGTACTCAGAAAATATATCCCCATAACTGCCCCCTAGGTTCTATTACCTCGGCATTCTGAGGTGATAGAACCTACACTGTTCGTTCATCTGTGCCCCTTTGTCCGAGATCAAACTCGCCGACCTCAAAGTTCCCTGGACTTTACTGTCCACCGGTGTCAAGAATCAAGTTTCATGCTTTCCAAGCTGCTTGAAATCGCACCTCCTAGCCGAGGTTCTAGTTCCATTAATTTGTAAACTCCAAGAGCTTTGCAACTGCTCCACTCACACTCTCTGGTGAGTTCCCGAGTTCCAGTCATCTATTTGACTCCGGCGATTTTCATATCGGCGTTCATTTCCCTTGGTAGGTTCATAAACTCTTTACTTGCTATTAAGCTCAATCTTTCATAACTCTTATGAATCTGTTTACTTGCCATCTATTGCCTTCTATTTTCGTCTGTCTTTAAGTTTTGAATTGTTTGAATGTCTGGCACTGTTCTTGTCATATCCGCTTTCTGTTGCTAGTATCGTGTCTGGGTCATTACTTTCTTGTTCTTCACATATTTACTTGGTGCCTGTGCACTTGGCTTTATTCTTGAACTTTGTCGTCTTCTTGACTATTTTTCTCTTTTTTCATTCAATCCTCTGCCTTTTTCTCTTTCTAGCTCTTTTGCTTAAATCTGTCATTGTTCCAAGCTTTCAAGCTTCTGCAACTGTCTTCGTTCCCCTCCTCCGGTGAAGCTTACGTCATTCTGTCATTGTCGTCAGACTTCGGCAATTCTCATTCCGGCTTCCCTCTTTCTGGTAAGCCACTGTTCTTCCTGGTTTTATTTCTTGTTGTTTTCCAAGAAGCTCTGCTTCATTGTTAATCACCATTGCTGTTTTACCCGTTGTTTCCAAATCATCTTCCTGAATACACACTGTTCACACATCTGTTGATTTCTGCCACTGTTCTTGGCTTGACACACCTGTGTAATCTTTTTGTCTTGATTTCCTGATAGCTTCATCACCATTCTTGATTACGAATTACATTCTTATTTCTGTTTTCTGTGTCTTTTTCCAGATTCTTGCTTTCAATCCTTGCTTTCAAACTCCGAGGTGCCAATCGCCGAGAAGAGCCTTGATCAACTCTTCGGGAGATCGATGCTGAGCTCGAGGCCGAGAAGGCTGCTGAGAAGTCTTCCCAACTGTCTTCTATATCCTGCCATTGATGTCGAGTAGTTTTGTTTCCTTCTTTTACTCCTTTGTACCTTATACCTTGTACTTTGTCCATCTTTGTATGCTTTTAATCCGGCCGACTGTAGACACCCCATTTTTGACTGACCTTAAGACTCAGGTGTCACCGATTGAGCGCTTGGTGATGTTGCATATCGTGCTCGTTCTGAAGTTTCAGAGTCTCGGCCGCGAGCCTTACCTCTAGACTTCCGGGCTTTTCTGTGCTTTGCCTCGGTTTGCGAACCAGGCCCCGTTTTCTCTGTTTTATCTTCCTGAAGGGAGAGAGAGGTCTCGTAGATCATCTCTTAGTGGCCGTAGGCTACGTTTCGTGGTCGTAGGCCATTTTTCCCATTTCGGAGCCCGGTCTCCGGTTTTCGGAGCTGTCGGCCGTGTGCCTCGGTTCGGGACCGCTTAACCACCTCCATTTGCTCCGACTTTTGGCACACATCTTATTTACTCCCTTTTGAGGGGCACTGTGTCTTGAGAGACCAACTTCATGGTCGAACGCCACCTCCGGTGCTTAACTGTCAGTTTTCGGGGCCCCGGGCCGCGTGTTTCGGCCCCCGAACCTTCGTTTTGCATCCGTTTTGTTTCATTTTTGGTGGAGACCTTATTTTATTATTGGGAAGCTTGTAGAAGGGTGGGAGGCCAGCAATTTTTCTGAAAAGCCAGCTTTATTCCTTCATCGCTCTTCGTCGCTTGTTTTCCTCGCTAGAAAGCTAATGTTGACCACCCCCGGGCCACTTTTTTGGGCCATCAACCACATATTTGTGTTGTACACACCTGGGAGGCCACCAATATGACATGGCCGGCCAGCAATTGTTCCTAACCCTTTTGAACCCCTCTGAAAAGTTGGATTTTCTCTTTCCTGGTTCACTTTTTCTAGGTTTTTGATCACATGGTTGTGTTGTGCACACATGGGAGGCCACCAATATGGGTGGCCGGCCAGCTTTCTCTGATTGACCCTTTTGACCCTAGCCGGCCGGCCAGGGGAGGTGGCCGGCCGGCCACCTGAGCTCTCTGAAACTGGCCGGCCATGTTCCTCACACTTGGTTCCTTACAGCTGCACCCTCCTTTCCCCCCCAGATTCTGTATCCGGGGGGGGGGGGGGAACTTTTGGGGGGGAAATTTGAATTTCATTTTTCCCCCCTTTTCTCCACTCCTTTGCCTATATAACCAGCACCCCCAGCTGCATTTTGAGAGGTTACAAAATTTGGTTTTAAGCTCTTGCATACAATCTCTCTCTCTCTCTCTCTACTTCAACCCCCCAAACCCTAAGGTTCTTGCACCAATCCATAGCACCACACCTCTACACTCCATTCCAGCCACTTGGAGGCTACTTCCAGAGGTTAGGAGCACCATTTCTTCAACCAAAAGCTGCTGGAGCTTTGTGATACAAGGGTGAGCTTCTTTATCCCTCTTTTAAGCTTATTTTTGCATGCTTTCTTAGCCTTTGTTGCTTGCATTTTTGGGCTCCGACCCAAATTGTAAATAGTCATATTTTGAGATCCTTTTCATTTTTTATCAAGGACCTCTTGCTGTTTGAGGTCTCCTACTATCACTTGCCTCTTTAACTCTCTTTTAGGCCTATTTTTGAATAGTATTTTAGGCTTATTTGTGAGCTGTTTTGGACTTGATCATAAACTGTAAAATATCTTGTTTTGAGCCCCTCTTAAACATTGTTGAAGGGCTCTCCTCTGTTTGAGGCCAGAAGCTACCACTTATCTCTTTATCCCTCTTTAGGGCCTTTTTCTTGCATGATAGTTTAGCCTCACTTGTGTTTATTTTCGTGGCTTGATGTAAACTATAAAGTGCCTTGTTTTGAGCCCCTCTTCAACTTTGTTGAAGGGCTCCTTGCCATTTGGGGTCAGATGCTGTCCCTTATCTCTATCCTCTCTTTTAAGGCCATTTTTGCATGATAGATTAGCCCTATTTAGGTTCATTTTTGGGACTTGTTATAAACTGAAAAAAGACTTTTTTTGACATCATCTTCATGTTTTATTAAGGGCATTTTCTTATTTGAAGTCACATGCTTCCTTGAATGCTAGATTGTCTCTTGTTTTAGGCCTTACACCCTAGCCCTTGTGGCATGCTTTGTTTGGCCTTCTAGCCACTGGAATCCAGTGGATTTCCAGTGGCTTTGATGCCATTTTGAGCCTCCAAATTAGAGGGGGGTGACCCCCTCTCACCTTGACTTGCTTGGTGGCCATTTTGGCCTTTCAAAGCGACCCCATCTTGCATGCTTCTTAGTCACATTTCAGGGTCAATTTGGTGAGTTTTTAGACTATCATATTTGATTTTCAAAGTTTTTTTGGGGCTTCCACATGCCTATCTTGTATATGCTTAAGAATCCCTTTGTATGCCCTCTAAAGGAACCCCTCATTTGTGCATGTGTTGACTGCATTTCCATGGTCATTTGGGCATATTTTGGCATGTTTTATTCACTGATTTTTGTTGATTTGATGAGTTCTCACTTGCTTCATATACATGCCATGTAACCCTTGTTTATTAGTCAAAATTGCATGCTAATTTAAGCCGTCTTGCTAGCACTTTTTGGCCACACTCTAAACTGGAAAAGTTCATGTTTTGGGACTAACTTGACTCTGTCTTCATACTTCATGTTCAAATAATGCATGCTTTGTATAGCTATAAGTCATTCCATGTGCCCAGTTTTGAGTTTCGGGTCTCATCTCATGCATCGGGTGCCATATTGCCATGCTTCGGGGCTGTTTAGCATCATGTTTTAGTTCTGAAATTTGCTTGTTTGCATATCATGTTCCATGCCTTACCATGCTTTGGTAGAGTGGCATTCGTGCCTTAGGTTCGGTCCTCGGTTTGCGTGCATGTGTGCACGCATCTCGAGTGTCTCATTTCCATCTCATGGCCACTGATGTGAGTGTGGCTGAGGTCCACTCATGTCGGTGTAATTCCACCATGCATTGTGTATGCCATTTCAATTCATAGCATTGTGTATGCTAGGTTGTATGTTAGCGCATTGTGTATGCCACGTTACCTCGTGCATCGTGTATGCCATTTCATAGCATTGTGCATGTTAGGTTGTATCTTAGTTGCATTCATGCATGTCATGCATATTGCATTATGTTTGGGATAGGAGTTAGCCCAAGCACGGGAAACGAGGTACGTTTCGTACTCCGAATGACGGAACATGTCTCAATTCCCCAGTCGCCGACACTCCGGATTACCCATGATGGAGTTTAGGTTCTGTTGTGTTTATACGTGCATTCATTTCATATTAAGTCGTGCAATTCAACTCCTCGGCCATCATGCATTGGGATGCGTGATTGGTGGTACGAGGATCGAAGCATGCATACATATGTGAAAATACATTGCTATGCCCCTTTCCTGCTCTCTGTTGCAGCAAATCAGGAATCAACAGCTTTTCAAAAGCCTTGCACAGCATTCCGGCATTAATTGTAAACAGAGGCTAATCGGGGCATCGCAGTGGATTTCTGTGCCAAAGCAACCCGAACATGCATCATTCATCATTCGAAGCAGAGTCGAGGCAGTCCCGAGCTTACATGCTTATTTACCGCTTTCCTTAGTTAATTTGTTAATTAATTAGGGTTTTGTACTGTATTCGGACTGTATTATTTATTCGGGACTGTATTATTTATTTGGACCCTCCATGTGAGGGCAATGTTGTAATAAGTGTGCGTGCGTGTGATGCATGTCTTCCAACCCCACGTCTTTCTTTCTTTTATTTACCAGCTTATGATGGTTAGATTAGGGCATGTTTCAATTAGCATACAGTATGACAGCATGTTTGCATTTATTCATTTGTTTTGCATGCACCGGGCTCGGCGCATCATAACTCATTGCATTGTATTTCAATTCCAAGTTGAATACTTGTTAGTTGTAGCATTCCGTATGCCATGTTTAGAATAGTCGAGCCCGTCATAGTTGCACTTGTGCATGTGTTGCATTAGGCATCTCTGTATATTCAGGATCATGCATGATTTCTAATTAGCTTCTGTTTTGGCTTAGAGTACTCGGTGAGTTTTTATGCTTTAGCATCCTTGCATGTGTGTGAGTGACTGCCATGATAGCATGCTTACCATGAGGCTATATGCTTATGTGATATATCTGCCTGAATGCCTGTGGGTGAAGGTTGGGTTATTTGGATTGGAACAAATCATCAACTGTGAGTTTTAAGCCCACTAGATAGTGGCAAATCATCATGTTTTCTAAGCCCACCCGAGGGTGGCAAAATCCACATTTTAGCCTACTTGCGAGTAGCAAACCATCTTTCAAAAACAAACATGAAGTGTTTTGTTCCAATTCAGGCGATTCGGTCTATACTTGTATGCTGTGCGCATCACATAGTAAATTTAGGCTAATAACCAGAATAAGAACGCACAATGTTTTCAAAACTAGATATCATGGTTAGTAGAGGCCGATCTTTGATCGGGCGAGCGGGGGTGCTCACGAAGTGACCTTCCCCAATCATACCCAAGTTCCCGAGCCGAGGCAACTTTGGTGATGACGGACACATGGCCTTAGGCAAACGAGTCAGGGTTTCCTAAATTTCTCCAAAAATAAAATATTTAGGTGGCGACTCTGTATCTGGCAAAGTAGTCCATGTTTAACACTTCTTTCAAAAATCTATTTTCTCAAAACGATTTGCCGGATTTGGACTCTTTGGTTCAGATTACGAACCGTGACGATTAGAGTTCTGAACTGTAGTGAGCCCAAAACGAATGGAACGGGGACCTCATTCCCTCCCCGGGGCGTTCGGGGACGTCTACACCGACGTGCCATTTTTGTAGTCTGAATAATTTATTTTTCAATATTCAGGCCGAAGTGCCTTCTTTCTTCTTGAAATGCATTTCTCTGATTTCTTCTTTGAATGTATGTCTTCTTTTTTCTGCTCTTGTATGATTCTATACTTAGAATAATTTGCATGTCTTCAAAGTACACCTTGACTGTGCAATCTCTTCGAGTAAAATACCTCTGTCACAACTTCTAATTTTGCTCATCTTGGCCTTATCCTAACACTTGAAAATATTGTAACAAATATTTTCACAAGTGTTGTTTAGGACTTGTCACTTTCTCAATGTCTTCTATCAAGACTTCAGTTTTCCATATTTCAAGTTTTGACAACCTGGTAGTCTCGGCAAGTACGCAGATATTGCTTGAGCTTGACTTTAACTTGTAAATTTTTCTCAAAAATTTCAACAAGTATTTAACCATCATCCTTTATCATAATATCGGCTTAACTTCAGCTTGTAAATTTTTCTCAAAATTTTAACAAGTGTTAAACCATCTTCCTTTATCATAACCTCGGCTTAACTTCAGCTTGTAAATTTTTCTCAAAATTTCAACAAGTGTTAAACCATCTTCCTTTATCATAACCTCGGTTTTAACTATAACTTGTAAATTCACACAGAATTTCAACAAGTGTTTAAATCAATCTTCTTCCGATACGACCTCGATTTAACTTCAACTTGTAAATTCATATAGAATTTCAACAAGTGTTAAATATCACATCGATTTAACTTCAACTTGTAAATTCACACAGAATTTCAACAAGTGTTAAACATGACTTCAGTTTAACTTCAACTTGTAAATTCACACAGAATTTCAACAAGTGTTAAATATCATCTCGGTTTAACTTCAACTTGTAAATTCACACAGAATTTCAACAAGTATTAAACATCATCTCGGTTTAACTTTAACTTGTAAATTCACACAGAATTTCAACAAGTGTTAAATATCACATCGGTTTAACTTCAACTTGTAAATTCACACAGAATTTCAACAAGTGTTAAACATCATCTCAGTTTAATTTCAACTTGTAAATTCACATAGAATTTCAACAAGTGTTAAATATCATCTCGGTTTAACTTCAACTTGTAAATTCACACAGAATTTCAATAAGTGTTAAACATCATCTCGGTTTAACTTTAACTTGTAAATTCACATAGAATTTCAACAAGTGTTAAATATCACATCGGTTTAACTTCAACTTGTAAATTCACACAGAATTTCAACAAGTGTTAAACATCATCTCGGTTTAACTCTAACTTGTAAAGTCACACAAAATTTCAACAAGTGTTAAACATCATCTCGGTTTAACCAACTTGTAAATTGCTACAAATTTCAACAAGTGGTAAACATCATATCGGTTTAACCAACTTGTAAATTGCTAGAAATTTCAACAAGTGGTAAACATATTCTTCTTCTCTCTGCCCCCCCTACATGACTTCCACATACTCCTTTGCGAACCTTATAAAAGGTCTTCAACCTGGCTAACTGCAGTCCAACCTTGTGTGTTTTCTTTTTTATCTTCTGAGATCTGAGATTTGTTCACTGAGCTCTTCTCTTTTCAGACTTAAGTGTCGAGATCTTGTCTGCTAGAATCTTGGATTTGCTCACTCAGGTTGAGCTCTTCTCTTCTCGGACCTACTCATCTAGGCAGAGATCATGTCTTCTAGGATCCGGGATGTGGAATCCGGGATCTGCTCACTTAGGATGAGTTCTTCTATACTTGAATGTTATCTCCTTGGAAGCACTCATGCCCCCTGTCTTTGCATCCCTTCTGGAAGGGTCTTCGTTCCTCCGCAGGTATCTATCCTTCCATACCTAGAGGTCATCTTCGTTGTAGTATCCGCTTCGATCTGTTGTCTTTGGTGCATCACCTTCCTGGCCGGCGTCTTTCACTCCGTGACTCTGGTCACGAGTTTCTGTGTTGTGGTTGTCCCTTTCAACGTCGAGGTTGATAGGTCTCCTATTTCCAGTAGGAGCGTTGTCTCCAGTCTGATCCTTCTGTCCGTCATTGGCCATCTATTCTTCTTTCTTTCATTGGCCATCTATTCTTCTTTCTTTCCCACAGACGATGCCAAATTGTGTGAGTAATTTTCTGATCACACTGCCCGCTTAGTAATCAATTGGAGAGCACTGGCAGAATAGATGACTTTTAGCTAACCTGCAACAGAAAGAGAAGACTCCGGTGGTGGTTCGCCACTCGGGGGTACTCCGACGATCAAGTCAGTACTCAATATCTCTCAAAGATAATCAATAGTGCTAAACTCACTAGCTTGAGCATAAAAAGCATACCTTAGACCCATGGGGGTGCCTATCTTTTATAGCCAACATAAACCTAGTCTTAATAGAAGCCTAACTTCTATGGACTCAGGATTACTACTAATCTTGGACTCCCAGTAAGATTAGGATAAACTCTCTAAGAGTCTTATGTTAACACAAACTGAAGTCTTCTCTCATTCTAGAACTCTTGTCCCTCATCCAGGTTGAGTTCCCTTTTCATTCTAGGACTCTTGTCCCTTATCCACTTATCTCGGATTCCGATATCTTCGGAGATAACCTCGGCCTTGCCGAAATCACCTCAGCGTCACGACCAGGACACGTGGCACCTCGGCTGATACGTTGGCGTCACCTTGCCACGTGTTGGTACCCAAAAAATATATCCTCACAATTCCTTGTGATAACAACTGTGGTAGTCATTGTTAAATGTACAAATGAACCCACTCCTAGTTGTGCTATGTTTACTTAAAAATCTAAATACAAAATATACAGACATGAAATAAAAAATATTTTCATAAATAGTTGTTTGTATTTACATATGCGAACGTTTGTTTTACATCTGTTCATGATGTGTTTGGTTCTTCCTTTCTTCCCATGCACTTAATCTTTTTATAGGTTCTCTCTCTCTCTCTCTCTCTCTCTCTCTCTCTCTCTCTCTATCTCTCTCTCTCTCTCTCTCTCTATCTCTCTCTCTCTAGGGGTGTTCAACAAACTAAATCTCCCTAAAAAACCGACCAATCCAATCTAAACCGATTGATTTTAGATGGTTTCGAAAGTATATCACGGTCAACACGATACAAGGGAAAGACTATGATACACATCTCATGTGCACCTTATAATTAAAAATGCAAATGATATAATTTTATACTTTCTGAGTTATAACTAAAAAAAAAAAAAAAAGGTCATAACTAAACAACACATAAAGTATAACTAATGATCTCATGAATCATAACTAAAATAAGATCATAATTAAAGAAGAAAATTTAATATAACTAAAAAAGAAAATAGTATAACTTAGAAGTGTATATAGTGTGGAGTGTGTATGGTAAAATTTCCATACAGAAGATATCAATTTGACAATCAGCTTGCGGTTGTCTTTGTAAATAAACCAATGAGTCCGAACCCACCAAAAATATGAACAACCAATAAACGATAACCCATATATCTATATATATAAGAATCTCTTTAGTAAAAATGGCTTGTATTTTTTTTTACCGGAATTGTTCCATTTGTTTTAACAAATTACTTCTTTATTAGGGTCTTTTTAGCAAGGCTTGTATTTTGGTATTTTCTACAAGAGAAATTCTTTTTGCTATTTCATTTTCTTTCAAAGGTGAGGCCCATTTTTGAAATTTGGCTTTGGTAAGCAGCTGCGGTTGACTCTTTCACCAATTGAGTAGGTGGGTGGCTGTTGTTTTAAATGGCTATCATAAGGTTTAGATTGGGGTTTGTCTTGAATTTTTTTCGATAATTTAAATCGTTTATACTATAAAGTTATTTGAGTAAATCATCCATATCAACAAAAAAAGAAAAAGAAAAAGTTGGACATCTATAATTTTGTAACAACACATTTGAAAAAAAAAAAGAAAAGAAAAAAAAAGAAGTTAAATTAACATGATTTTGATATTTTTTTTTTTTTAAAAAAAACAATTAAAACTTGTTCATGGAGCTACACATTTTCAATTATTTTGTTTTTGACAATATTAAAATAAAGTTGCTCAACTCATAACTCATCATATTTTCACTAGAGATACACAAATCAATAAATAAATTAGTGTTAGTTTAATTTAATATGAAAAGTATTTATATATTTGAATGCTTTTTAACAAATTATGTATACATATATAAGAAAATCTTAAAATAAAATAATGGATTTGCTACTAACTACATTTTAGGTAGGAAAATATATAAAAATATTTTCAATATTTTATTTAACTATAATGAATTTAAATCACTATACAGTGATAATTTAAAAATTATTATCTTAACTTTGAATGTGTTTTAAAATATGATACTGTAGAAACATAACAATTACTCCAATTGATGTATTGAATTATATTAAAACCCTATATTAATTATTCAAAATTTATATAATTTATAGAATAGAATTATCATTTCATTTATTTTACTATTGGTTTACTAAAATAATGATAAAAAAATGCATTATAAATAGAATCTTTTTTCACTATTGTAAATAATTGATCATTTCATTAAATACACTCAAGGAATAACTATTTTACTCTGTTCCACATCATTTCATATCGTTCTAATGAACCAAACGAAGCTTCAGAACTAAAAAATTTATTCAATTTTTGTACTCAATGTAAGAGTACAAAACAAAAAAAAAAAACAAAAAAAAAATAATAATAATTTCTAAAATATCATTTCCAATTGAGCTTGATGACTAAAACATTTTTTTTTACATCAATTTTACTTAATGAAAAAATGTGAACGGTTTAGACTGTGAAAAAAAAAAAAACAAAAACAAAATATTAAGATTTAAATTGACAAAATAAAAGAAAATTAGAGTTTATTTAGTTACAAAGCTCAAATATTATTTCGGTAATTTTTTGTTAACATTTTTATGAAAAATGTTTACTTATCTGATATTTTTCTTTAAAAAGAAAATTCATAATCCTTTATAGTCAAAGAGTAGTTCACTTTTATTGGCATTTTTTTTCTTTCTGTTTTTTGTTTTTTGCTTTTTTTTTTTTTTTTTTGAAGAATAAACCAATGAAAAATGATTTGCATACAAAAGGATTATATAAAAAAGCACATTAGAAATAATGTGTCAATGGTATTTTTGAAATTGTGAAAATGATTGGTGCTTTAATTAGAAATGAAGGAATCACATTACATTAGATTTTTTTTTTTTTTTTTAAATTTTAATTTATAGCTCACTTCTCATAAATAATTTGGTAGTCAATGCGATTTTTTTTTTCATCCCTTTTATACTAAAATTTATATTTTTTATTATTTATCTTAATATTTTCATATTATATGCATAAATTCAGATCACTTTAGTTTTAATGAAAAAAAAAAACTAATATAATTATGTTCAAATTATATGATTCATTATGTTTTCTCCAATTCCTTTTATTTATAATGTAATTTTTATAATTATATCATACATTTAATGATTTAATCTATTAAACATTATTAGAGAATATTTTTACTTTTAAAATTAATATAAAAAGTGAAGGTTATACTCTCATTTAATATTATAGTATTGTATATATTTCAGTTCAAGATAGTTTAAATTTTAAAATAAAATTTAAGATTTTAATTAATTAATGTTGTTGTAAATTGGTGGGTCTTTTAACTTAGCCAATTAGGTTGAATCATTTTCGGTTTGACTGATTCACTAGTTTGACAGCGGTTTAAGCTATTTATCAAAATATATTACTTAGATTTGTTTCATTTGAAATAAATTAAAATTGACTTTATTAAAAGTTGAATGATTGAGATTGCTTGATTAGAAATGAACTTTTCGTCTAAACAACCGTTAACCTTTATTTTACAATCCCACATCATGAAAAGGAGAAAAAATTGAGCTGTTTCACTATATAAATCGTATGCTCCTATTTAATATTGTAACGCCCTCAAAAAAAAAAAAATACATAAAACCCATCACTAAAGACATGAATTGATACAAGAGAAACCAATTATTTCTATTCATCAGAGTAGTTCTTACAAAAGTATTACATGTTAACAACAAAAGCAAATGTCCTAATGGCTTACAGCTTTCCAAGTTAACACTTGGTTACACACAAAAAGAGTACTAACTCTATACAAAGAAGCCCTTGGCTTGATGTACATGTAATACAAACAAAAGAAACAAAAAAAAAAAAAAAGTCTTCAACTCTCATCCTCATCATCCAAGCTATGTCCTTGGAGGTGGCATGCTACCAGTACCTGAAAATGATGTCCCGTATAGGGTAAGCCAATGCCCAGTAGAGATATGCTAAACACAGTATGAGCAATGACTAAGACATTAGCAATTGGTAAATGTTCAACTCCCATAAATCGATTCATAACCCATTCCTTATCAACTTCACAATTTATATCAGCGGCTCAGAACCTGGCCAACTACTTACATGAGACAGTGACTCATATTAAACGTTTTCCATTCACAATAGATAAACATAATAGTTGTATCTACATCACAACAGATAAGCATACTAGCTCTATTAACACTTCCAATGATAAACATATGAGTTGTATCAACACTTCCTTAGATAAGCATATTAGCTATATCAACACATTAACTGACAAGCATATAAGCTGTATCACTGGAGTCCATCCCCTATCTCCTCCCCATCAACAACCGGTTTAGAGGTACATCCTCTATCTTCCCCTAAAACGTGGAGTACATCCCCTATCTCCTCCCACACAACACAACATATATATATACACAAAGGTCATATATATACTCAATCAACACATAACGTTAATACATTCTTTCATCCGTCATACTCTATGACTTATCCACTTGATTAGTTCCAATTTGCCTAATCATCATGCATTATCTACAACAATCAAAACTACCCTCCACCGGTAGCCCAAGCAAATATTTCTAAACAGGAAATAAAAGTTCCAACAGATAAAATAACAATGTTTTCCAAAAATGAGCGATTAATAAATCCAACTCCACCATTTCATAATACAATGAATCAATTTCATTAATTCCAATTCGATTTCACAAAATCCATAACTTTCCAAATAAATTATACCAATTAATTTATGTACAAATTAGGGCTCTCTTCCCCAACCCTCAATATTAACCCATAGATTTAAATATCAACAACCAACACCCAAATCATCATTTTGTGACCCAAAATAAAAGTTTAAGAATCCCAATAATAAACTCTCTATTATACCATTTTGAAACCCTAAGTCCCAAAATCAATCAACTTCAACACTTTACCAAAACAACCAAAAATCCAAGTCAAAGACCATAATAGTGAGTAGGAATCCCTACCTCAAAAGATGAAACCCAATGAAGAAGATGAAGAAAATGGAAATGCTCCAAATCGCAAATTTCTCGGATAAAAAGATAGCCCTCGACGATCAACAACTTTTTTGTAAAGGCCAAAGATAAGCAAATCACTCCTACTAGATCAATACCTAAAGAGAAGGTAGAGTTCTAGAGTGAGAAGCTCTACAATGGTGTTTTTGGAAAAGTAGGAGAGAGAAGAGAATGTGAAAAAGTGATTTAAAATGACAAAACACGGAGCTTTAACCCAGTCTTTCCGCTCGAGCGGCCAAACCCCCGCTCGAGCGGCACTCACAGACTCCCGCTCGAGCGGCCAATCCCCCGCTCGAGCGTCGGATGCACACTCCCAGTACTTTTGCAGATAGGTTCCTCGCTCGAGCGACCAACTCCCCGCTCGAGCGGCACACACAAACTCCCGCTCGAGCGGCCAATTCCCCGCTCGAGCGTCCAACACTACACAGGAAATACTGGATGGGTGTATTCCCCGCTCGAGCGCCAAAACCCCCGCTCGAGCGGACAAGCAACAACAAGGTCCCCGCTCGAGCGTCGAAAGCTCCACTCGAGCGTACAGGCCAAAATCAAGGCAACTAGGCTTGGTTCCTAAGCTCAACCAACCTGTTCCAAACCTTCCCTACACAACCCAAAACTCAAATATAGAGAGAGAAAGGGTGTAAACAAGATATACACAACAACCAATTCCACGGAGTCTAAGTCCGGATTCAACAAATAAAGTAAAGGGAAACTGGGACCGCTATAACCTCCCCCCCTTAAAGAATTTCATCCCCGAAATTAAGGGCAAGTTTTCGAAAGCAGGTTTTTTTCCATTTTAAACAATGTTACAATCCAACATTTAGCAACTTGACCCATTACTGGCCATTTCATCTCTTATCAAGAGGCATTTCACAACAATTACATTTCAACACGTATTCCCCTTCCTTTTCAACCATTTTCAACACACATGGTTCACAATTTCATATCATAATCAATTTTCATGATACATCTCCAGTTCTATAATATAGCCAATATATGCAATATTACAATCAACTCCCATATCAAGGCAAGTTCCACAATATTTCCATAACCAAAACATTCACAATGTTTTACAACTTAAGACATATTTAATGATCTTAAAGTTCAACAATATAACAATATATAACATATGTTCAAACATCCACAAATAGGTCCGGATATTTCTCTCGGACCTCCAACTCACGTTCCCAAGTGGCCTCCTCCACTCCGTGATGTTTCCACAAAACCTTTACCAAAGGAATGGTCTTGCCACGAAGGACTTGATCCCGCCTATCCAAGACCCGAACCGGTCTCTCCTCATACGAGGCATCCTCCTCTACCTCTAAGTCGGTCCAATCCAATATATGTGATGGATCCGGCTCATACTTCCGAAGCATACTCACATGAAACACGTCATGAACTTCGGATAACTGTGGCGGCAAAGCTAAACGATAAGCGACCTCGCCAATCCTCTCAAGGATCTCAAAAGGACCAATAAACCGAGGGGACAACTTCCCACTCTTCCCGAACCTCATCAATCCCCGCTTGGGTGATATCTTCAGAAAGACATGATCACCCATCTCAAACACCAACGGTCTCCTCCTACGGTCAGCATACGATTTCTGACGACTCTGGGCTGTAACAAGCCTCCTACGGATAAGCTCAACTTTCTCCGTCGTCTCCCTAACCAACTCCGGACCCAACAAAGGTGCGTCACCCACCTCGGCCCAACAAACCGGAGACCTACAAGGTCGGCCATACAAGGCCTCAAACGGTGCCATACCGATGCTAGACTGAAAACTGTTGTTGTAGGCAAACTCCACCAAGGGCAAGTGCCTCTCCCAGGTCCCACTAAAGTTAAGGACACAACCCCGAAGCATATCCTCAAGGATCTGAATAATGCGCTCGGACTGCTCGTCAGTCTGAGGATGATAAGCTGTACTAAAGGTCAACTTAGTGCCCAAGGCACTCTGCAAACTCTGCCACAACCTAGCATTAAAATGAGGATCTCTATCTGAGACGATCGTCACTGGGACCCCGTGTAACCTCACTATGTCCCGAATATACAAGTCGGCAAGATGATCTACCGAATCTCTCACGCATATAGGAATGAAGTGCGCCGCCTTAGTCAACCAGTCTACAACCACCCAAATTGCATCACTACCCCGCTGAGTCCTCAGAAGACCTACAACGAAGTCCATAGTGACATGCTCCCACTTCCACTCGGCAATAGGCAAGGGTTGTAACAAACCCGCTGGCTTCTGATGCTCGGCCTTCACTTGCTGACAAGTAAGGCATTTAGACACGAAAATTGCCACGTCTCTCTTCATACCCCGCCACCAAAACTGGCGACCCAAATCCCGATACATCTTAGTATCCCCCGGATGCACCGCAAGGCGCGAATGATGGAACTCTCGGAGTACTTCCTCTCGGCAAGACTCCAGCACAAACAAACAGTCTCGATATCTCACACTCAGGTCAGGATACACCGTCAAACCCTTCTCAACCTTCCCACTAGAGATCTTCTCTAGGAGGGACTCTACCTCAAGGTCACCTCTCTGTGCCTCTAACACTCGAGTCACAAGTGTAGGCTGCGCAATGACAGAAAACAAGGTCGCAGCCTCAACAGATTCGTTCAGATGTAAATCGAACTCCCCAAGCGCCCCCAACATTCCCCACTCCCGGATGGCTATACAGGCTACATCACCTATGGATTTTCTGCTAAGGGCATCGGCCACAACATTGGCCTTCCCCGGATGATAATGTAACTCGAAGTCGTAATCCTCAATAAACTCCATCCACCTCCTTTGCCTCAAGTTCAAGTCCTTCTGTGAAAACAGATATTTCAGACTCTTATGATCCGAGAACACCTCGAATCTCTCACCATAAAGGGAGTGCCTCCAGATTTTCAAGGCAAAGATCACCGCTGCTAATTCTAGGTCATGGGTAGGGTAATTCTTCTCATGAATTTTCAACTGACGTGAGCCATAAGCTACCACTTTCCCCTCTTGCATCAACACACAACCCAAACCCTCTCGTGAGGCATCACAATAGACAGCATAACCCAACCCTCTCTCCGGAATAATTAAGATCGGAGCGGTGGTCAATCTAACTTTCAATTCCTGGAACGACTTTTCATAAGTCTTACTCCATACAAATTTGACTCCCTTCCGAGTCAGTCTAGTCAACGGTGAAGCTAACCTGGAGAAATCCTTCACAAACCGACGGTAATACCTAGCTAATCCTAGAAAACTACGGATCTCAAACACACTCTTAGGCTGTGTCCAATCTTGCACTGCCTCAATCTTGGATGTATCAACAGACACCCTTTCCCTGGATACCACATAGCCTAAGAACTTGACTTCTTCTAGCCAGAACTCACACTTCACAAACTTGGCGTATAGCCTATGGGCTCTAAGTAACTCAAGCACCACTCTCAAGTGTTCCTCGTGCTCCTTCTCAGAAGGTGAATAGATAAGAATGTCGTCCACGAAAATGACCACAAAACGATCCAAGAATTCCTAGAAGATCCGGTTCATCAAGTCCATAAAGATTACCGGTGCGTTGGTAAGCCCAAATGGCATCACCAGTAACTCATAATGGCCATACCGCGTACGGAATGCCGTCTTTGGAATATCCTCCTCCCTGACTCTCAACTGGTGGTAACCCGATCTCAAGTCTATCTTAGAGAAACAACGGGAACCCTTCAACTGGTCAAACAAATCATCTATACGAGGCATAGGGTATTTATTCTTAACCGTAGCCCGATTCAACTTCCAGTAGTCGATACACAATCTCAAGGCACCATCTTTCTTCTTAGCAAAGAGGGCCGGTGCTCCCTACGGCGAAACACTAGGGCGAACAAATCCCTTATCTAACAATTCCTGGAGCTGAATCTTCAACTCACTCAACTCGGCTGGGGCAAAACGATAAGGTTCCATGGAAATCGGCGCCATGCCGGGCACTAAATCAATGGAGAACTCTATCTCACGGTGAGGTGGCAAACCAACGAGATCCTCAGGAAAAACATCCGAATACTCACAAACCACCCTCGGTAAAACAATCTGGCTCTCATCACACTCACCACTCAAAAAGCTGGCAAGTAGACCACTAAGCTCACTCCGCCCTCGCAGATTATACCCCGGTGGTACAACACTACCAACCCAGTCCCCCAAGAAATGAAAACACTCCCCGCTCACGGTACAACAAATGACCCTCTGGCGGTAGCAATCAATAACTGCCCGGTATGACGACAACCAGTCCATACCCAAAATAACATCAAAGCCCTTCATGGGCATAACTACAAAAAGAAACGGAATCCTATAATCGTCAACCTCTATATCACAACCCCTACATCCGTGTTTCAAAATCAACTCACCCCCAATGGGCGACACGACATAAATAGGAGACGCCAATAGTGCTAACTCCAACTCCAACATAGATGCAAATGCAGCAGATACAAAAGAATGAGACGCACCCGTATCAATCAATACACTAGCAATCGAGTTGCAAAACAGAAAGGTACCTCTCACTACTGATGGAGCCGGTACTAGGTCCTGCGCGGTAACAACATACACGCGCCCTGTAGGCCCCTGATCCACCTGCTCACCTCTAGGAGCATACGACTGCTGCACAGACTGGGATGATGAAGCTCCCGGGTTGGCCCTCGAGGCCTGCACAGACTGAACTGGCTGATAACTCTGCGTCTGCCTAGAACCAGACGCTCTCGAAATGGCACTCAACTGTGGGCAAAACCTCTTCAGGTGCCCAGGCTGTCCACACTGATAGCAAGACAAAGGCTGGCCCCTGCCCTGACTCTGGCCCTGAGGTCTGGCTGAAGAAGAAGCAACTCGCTGACCCCCTCCCTTCTGCGGGCAAACCGAAGACTTGTGACCCAACTGGCCACATGCAAAACAAGTCAAACCTCCCTGACTACCTCTCCCGGAGCCTGCACTTGGTATCGGAAAAGTCGATCTAGCCAAACCACCTTGAGACTGCTGGGGGTTAAATCCCTTCTGTCTCCTGCCATCACCCTGGCCCTCTTGGCTCCTCTTGGAACCTTGCTGCTTCTCATCATCCTCCTCCTGCATCATAATTTCCATATGAGCAGCCGCATCCACCAGATGTCTATACTCTTGGATGTAAGACCCACCAACTCTCAACTTGAGGCCCCGCCTCAACTTCCGCTCAAACTCATAGCAACGGCATTCCTCGGACGCCACTAGCTCAGGTGCAAACCTGGACAAGCTAGTAAAAGTAGCCTCAAATTCGGCCACTGACAAACCCTGCTGCTTAAGCCGGCTAAACTGATCCCTCAGCTTCTCCCTAGCAGCTGCAGATAAAAACCTCCCTTGGAAGGCCTCTACAAAAGCCCTCCATGCACCACCCACACGGGCCTTCTCATACTTCCACCATTGACCCGCATCTCCCTTCAGCTGGAAGGATGCCAAGGTCACTTTTAGAGTCCCATCCTCGATGCCAAGCATCTCGAATGTCTTCTCCATTTGTTCCAACCACTCGTCAGCCTTAAGTGGCTCTTTCGGATCCCCAATAAATTCGTCCGGGTTAGACCGGAAAAATTCCCTCTTCAAGAAAGAAGGCCCTGCCTCTGCAACCTGATGCTCAGCTCTGAGAATACCCAAAGCTCCCGCTATCTCTCGGGCCAAGGCACCCATAGCCTGCTGACCCACTGGCTCGGCCACGTTGGCCTGACCAACTCCCTCCTGTACTGCCGGAATGTCATCCGGTAAAGGCACCTCCTGCCTCCTAGGCCTACCACGCCTACCACCTCGTCCTGACATCCTATTAAAGATAACAAAGACGTTAGCACATTCATAAATGTGCTGAAACTAAACACCCGTGTCCTAATGCATGGACAACTGTAATTCACTCCACGTAGGCACATAAACACATAAGCACTTACGAATTCCATTCCCGGATAATGACAGTCCCAAGGCGTTACTAGAATTCCGGTTAGAAACAACATTGATCAAGTGCTTTTCCAACAAGACTCACAGAAACCCAAGGATCCAATCAATATCCTAGAAATCAAATCCCATACCCAAATAATCACATAAACATGCTATCACAAAACACATTACATTACACTTAAGTCTCTAACAAGCGAGACAAACCCATTGTGATACTAATCACTTCCTACGTACCCAAAGTATTCGAACCCGGTACGCTCTGATACCAAGTTGTAACGCCCTCAAAAAAAAAAATACATAAAACCCATCACTAAAGACATGAATTGATACAAGAGAAACCAATTATTTCTATTCATCAGAGTAGTTCTTACAAAAGTATTACATCCTCCAACACAACACAACATATATATATACACAAAGGTCATATATATACTCAATCAACACATAACGTTAATACATTCTTTCATCCGTCATACTCTATGACTTATCCACTTGATTAGTTCCAATTTGCCTAATCATCATGCATTATCTACAACAATCAAAACTACTCTCCATCGGTAGCCCAAGCAAATATTTCTAAACAGGAAATAAAAGCTCCAACAGATAAAATAACAATGTTTTCCAAAAATGAGCGATTAATAAATCCAACTCCACCATTTCATAATACAATGAATCAATTTCATTAATTCCAATTCGATTTCACAAAATCCATAACTTTCCAAATTAATTATACCAATTAATTTATATACAAATTAGGGCTCTCTTCCCCAACCCTCAATATTAACCCATAGATTTAAATATCAACAACCAACACCCAAATCATCATTTTGAGACCCAAAATAAAAGTTTAAGAATCCCAATAATAAACTCTCTATTATACCATTTTGAAACCCTAAGTCCCAAAATCAATCAACTTCAACACTTTATCAAAACAACCAAAAATCTAAGTCAAAGACCATAATAGTGAGTAGGAATCCCTACCTCAAAAGATGAAACTCAATGAAGAAGATGAAGAAAATGGAAATGCTTCAAATCGCAAATTTCTCGGATCAAAAGATAGCTCTCGACGATCAACAACTTTTTTGTAAAGGCCAAAGATGAGCAAATCACTCCTACTAGATCAATACCTAAAGAGAAGGTAGAGTTTTAGAGTGAGAAGCTCTACAATGGTGTTTTTGGAAAAGTAGGAGAGAGAAGAGAATGTGAAAAAGTGATTTAAAATGACAAAACATGGAGCTTTAACCCAGTCTCCCCGCTCGAGCGGCCAAACCCCCGCTCGAGCGGCACTCACAGACTCCCGCTCGAGCAGCCAATCCCTCGCTCGAGCGTCGGATGCACACTCCCAGTACTTTTGCAGACAGGTTCCCCGCTTGAGCGACCAACTCCCCGCTCGAGCAGCACACACAAACTCCCGCTCGAGCGGCCAATTCCCCGCTCGAGCGTCCAACACTACACAGGAAATACTGGATGGGTGTATTCCCCGCTCGAGCTCCAAAACCCCCGCTCGAGCGAACAAGCAACAACAAGGTCCCCGCTCGAGCGTCGAAAGCTCCGCTCGAGCGTACAGGCCAAAATCTGGGCAACTAGGCTTGGTTCCTAAGCTCAACCAACCTGTTCCAAACCTTCCCTACACAACCCAAGACTCAAATATAGAGAGAGAAAGGGTATAAACAAGATATACACAACAACCAATTCCACGGAGTCTAAGTCCGGATACAAAAAATAAAGTAAAGGGAAACCGGGACCGCTATAAATATTGTAGTATTGTATGTGTTTCAGTTCAAGAGAGTTTAAATTTTAAAATTAAAATAAAATTTAAAAATTTTAATTAATTAAGTTGGTTGGTCTTTTGACCTAGCCGATAGGGTAAACCGTTTTCGGTTTGACTAATTCACTGGTTTAACTGCGATTTTAGCGATTTTATCAAAATATATTGTTTAAATTTGTTTGATTTGAAATAAATTAAAGATTGGCCTAATTAAATATTAAACAGTTAAGATTCCTTGATTCGAAATAAATTTCCCGTCCAAATAATTATTAACTTTGAAACAATTAATAAAATCATTATTGGTTAACTTTCATTTAACTTTTATTTTATAATATCACATCGAAAAAAAAGGAAAAAGTAAATTGTTTTACTTACATAAAGTGAATCTGATGTTCCCATTTATATAAGCAAAATGAGATTTTTAGTGAGAAGTCTTATGATCAATATCTCATACTAAATTTTTTGATTTTCTTAATTTTAAACAATTAAGAAAATTCCGATTGGCTAGCTTCCATTTAACTTTTATTTGACAATCTCACATAGATATTATGATTTTAAAAATACTTTTGTATGGCAATTTGAAACTCTCATAATATCTCTTCTTAAAAGTATTTTTTTATAAAATATATAGATATATCGATAATCTCAATATCACTCTTATTGCTTCTTAATACAAAAATTATGAGGTAATTATGATAATTTTAAATTTGTATTTAAAATTTATAAATTGTGAGATAAATTATTATAATTTTAAATTTCTATTGTGTCGATTTTAAATTTAAATTAATAGATTGTTTTCCATATTTAGTGACAGTTTAAATCTTAATAAAATAAAATTTAAAAGTTTTAATTAATTAATTTTTGTGTAAGCTAGTTAGTCTTTTGACCTAACTGATTAAGCTAAACTGTTTTTGGTTTGAATGATTTACTAGTTTAACCGTGATGTTAGTGGTTTTACATGTTACGATGATTCTTTCTTGCTCATTACGTTTTCTAAAATTTCTTTAATTATTTCCTTTTCAAAAACCAATATGATAATTTTTTAAAATTCATATATTTTTATTCTAAAATAGTGAAGTATTAGAATTATGTCCTTTTTTTTTTTCTTTTTATAACAAAGCATAATTTTAATTATTAATTGCCAATACAACAATTTTAATTTATCTATACTATATATTATAGTAAATGAATATTTAAAAAAAAGTCCTTAAATTTATATATAAAATTTTATTTACGAGAGACAAAATATAAAAAAAATTAAATATAATTATTATATTTTTAATAAATAATTTATTATTTTATTCTGCACATTGCACGAGTAATATGTTAGTAATAATATAGGTAAATATAATAATAATAAAGGTCTGTACCTATTCTCTGCACCTATTAAACATAAGTTAAATAAGTACAATTTTAAAAAATGTGTTGTTTTTACACTGTTCCAGATTTCAAATACAGTTGTGATAAAAATTCTTATACATATATGACTTTTACAATCTTTATTTTCATTTCAACCATTCTTAATATGAGACTTACGTATATATGAGTAGATTTTATATACACATCAAAAGTCAAGATCAAATTAAGAGTAATGAAATTCTCTAAAAAAGGATCCCAAATATTTCTTTTTCAAATATACATAACATTATGACATGAGATTCGAATGCCTATTTAGATTATATATGTATATGCAAAATACTTCTTACTCCCAGTAAACATTACATCCAGTGACCTTCACCCCCCTCCCCCCGGTGTCACGTGGCACTGTGAGATTAGAAGAAAGAAAAAAAGAATAAATAAAAAAACAGAAAACTGACCAGTGGGGGTGCCCCACGTCACTGGGGATCGACCCCCACTGGGTGTATCCAGCGGGATTGATGAATATAATGTCGTACAAGAGTACTGAAAAATGGTGCATTTTCTCTCCCCACTTCCTTTCAGATTTGTACCTTTCTCTCTGATTCTTTTTTCTTTGATGGGATTTTTCCGGACCCGTGAACAACTTCTCCTCACCCCAAGTAGTTTAAGCTCAAGCCCAACATGTCCCACCAACCATTACCACAGCCACCACCAAATTTGCCCGACGCCATCTCCATGTTGTTCAAAATAATTAAAAATAAGATTAATTATATTTTTTACTCTTTTGTTTAGCTCAAATTATATTTTAATCATTATAGTTTTCATTTGAGTAATTTAATTCTTACATTTTAAATTCCGTTCCAATTTGATCTTTCTATTCAAATTTTAATTAATTTTTCTAGGAGGCTAACGAGTGTCTTAATATCGTTAATTTTAGCTTAAAATTTAAATAGAAGAACCAAACTAAAAACAAATTTAAATAATAGTAACCAAATTGGGAGGGGAATTTGTACTGAACAAATGGACCGAACAAAATTTGGGTTTCAGCTATTGTCCTGAATCTGATAACCGAGCTGAAAGGATGCCTAGATGTTGGACTGAGATAACTAATTAGCCTGGGGCAAGGGACAAGCTCAGTCAGGTAGCAGCCTAGCTTTAATAGGGCTAAGGGTTGTGACCAATGACTTTGGCCAAGCTTCGAAGTTAGGCGGGATTTGCCATGGAAGTTGAGCAGGATTTGACCAAACTAGAGAGATGACCGAGGTTAGCCACTCAACCCGTGACCGGGCTAAACACGTTGGTCAGGCAACTATGCCAAGCCAAGAAGAGTTCAGGAAGATAACAAGACTCACCACCAAGCTACGTACACTACGCCAAAATTGGACTTTAGCGGCGGTTTTTTACCGCCGTTAAAGGCTGTAAAACCGCCGTTAAACGGCGGTATTAACGGCGGTTTCATTACCGCCGTTTATGTGCGTGTCGGAAAAAGTGAAACCGTCGTAAAAAGGCAAATTACCGTCGTTAAAAGTCGACAAAAAACGACAGTAATATAGGACCAAAAACGACGATTTTTTACCGCCGTAAATAGGTTCAAATTTTTCAAAAAATAATTCTTTCTTCTTGCACTCCTTAAGTTTTGAGCCCAAGACCTCTGATTCACCCACACCAACCACTCTGCCATAGCCACTCTTCATGAAATATATTCCCTAAATAAATATTTAAACATTACTTTTACTTTATTGTAGATGGTTTCGCCGGAGCTCGCCGGAGTTTTGCCGGAGCACGCCGGAGTTTCGCCGGAGCTCCGCCGGCAAAGGCCGCCGTCATTAACGGCGGTAATGATTGGGCATTAGCGGCGGTTTTGTTACCGCCATTAAAAGTGGGCATTAACGGCGGTTTCGTTACCGCCGTTGAAAGTGGGTTTCATTACCGTCGTTAAAGACACTTTTAGTGGCGGTTTTTTTAACGGCGGTAACGAAACCGCCATTAATGATACATTAACGGCGGTATTAACGGCGGTTTTCGTTACCGCCGTTAAAAAAACCGCCGTTAATGCCCTGTTTTGGCGTAGTGGTATTCTGGCTAAGGGGCGTCCCATATCTTGACCGAGATGCAAGTCAAGTAGAGTTGTGAGGTGCGTAGTAGTTTGGCCAGAGCCAGCCCAGTCTGGTTGATGGACCGATCAAGAGATAGCTCGGTTGGTGTGTGCTACGTGGCCCAATTTGAACGCAAATGAAGAAATTCACCATCCGTACGCGTTAATACTGTTTGGAGGTTTAGTTAATGTTGTTTACCAGTATTGACATAGACATGTGTAAGGTGAAGAGAGGATAGTATATCCACGTGTTCAAGAAAGGACGAGTAAGGTAGTGCACGCACAAACTATATAAGCTCTGTGGCGCCTCCATACAAAAGGTCTGCAATCTTTCCTTACCCACAGCTATCTTTTCTTTTGTCTTTTTTCTCTTTTTAAGGGTGCGAACTTGACCGTCGGAGAGATTTTTCGACAATACACCCGCTGGGTAGCTCACCATCTCTGTAGTTTTAGGTTGTGCGACACCGTTCAAAGTAACAAGGCTTGGACAAAAGGAGTACAGAAGCGTAGAATATTTGTTTCCTGTACACAAACTATTCAATTTAAAATAATATGGACTAAAATAAAACTTGAGTCAAATTATAGTGATTAAAAAGTATAATTAACCCTTAAAAATAAGTTTGCAGTATGCAAATACAGGCTTGTATTTGGGCATCCTTGTTCTGTCTTTCAGTTTTATGACTTCACTGGCTAGTCTAACTTTCTTCATCTTTTATTCAATCTTTGACTAAAATATATATGGATATGTCTCCTTGTTTGTATAGGTGCATATATGTAATCAACAGCGCTGCAGACCCCCAGTGGGGGTCGCGCCCCCAGTGACGTGGCGCGCCCCCACAGGCTGAAACTTCAAAAAAAAAAAAAAAATTTTTTTTTTGGCCCAATCACGGACTACCACCTCACTGGGGGTCGACCCCCAGTGGGGGTCCGAAGCAATTTTCTATATGTAATATTTAACTTAAGAATTCATTTTAATAGTAATTTCAATTTCAAAACCAAATTGAGATTCATAACTATGTCACTTGAATAAGGAACTTCATATTTGTAATTTACCCTAAATACAAATATCTAAAAAGTTTCTAACAAAAAGCATCAAATACATATCTTACACCCTTATTCAAGTATGAAGTATTTCAAATTTTTAATTTATTTTAAAGAATTCATAGCATAATCGATTACACATCGGCAAATCAATCACCCCGGTAAACTCGTATAATTGTTTTCAGCCAATATACACTTGCATATCTCCACAGCCACTAAATTCTCTCTCTTATATTTATTTTCTCACCTCTAAGATTTCGTTTGGAAGTGATTTTTTTATAGAAAATGATTGGTGGCCCTAAAAACTGTGGCTCAAATGGCTCAAAATTTCCAGTTTTGGTAACTTTGTTTTTTTTTTTTGTTTTTTTTTACCTGATAGGGAAATTTGAGCCATTAGGGACACCCAAATTCGGGCCATTAGGGACACCCAAATTCGGGCCCCCTAACAGTGCTCTTTTTTTATTAATTTAAAAAAAAATTAAAAAGCCAAAATAGCAAAAGATCATATCGTACATATTAATCAATAGTTTTTTTTTCACATCTATTCAATTTTTTAGACTATTCACATGGAAGCCATGTCAGCCAGTAAAAGAAAAAACCAGTCGCCTTACGCAGGGGGGTTTGGTAATTTGGTAATTTCCCTTATCAAATTTATATTATTTGGTAATTCTTTACATTTCTTCATTAAATTCATGTTTAACAAGAAAATTACCAGAGTTTGTTATAAGTTTATAAATCTTAAGGATATACAAATTATTGGATTGTTAATAAAGTTTTAGAGAGTTTCGCTGATTTGCGTATTCTATATTTTGGGCAATTATGTTTAAATCCAAGGATAAATTATCAACATGTCCTAATAATTAAATTTAATTCCCATCAAGTTTTATTGAAAGTAAGTCTTAGTAAATTCGTCGCTAAAATAATTTTTTGTGACATTTTTTACAAATATCATTAAAAATTGACAATTAGTGACTTTTTGTCACATTTTTTTATTAATTGTCTTTAAAACTTACAATTAGTGATATTTTTCTATGACAAATTTTTAAACTATCGTTGAAAGTTAAAAATTAGTGACTCTTTTTGTAACAATTTTTTTTAAACTGTCATTAAAACTTATAATTAGTGACATTTTTTGTGACAATTTTTGTACTGTCGTTAAAAATTAACAATTAATGATTTTCTTAACAATGTTTGATGAAAAATACCATTAATTATCATAGGACATTTAGACAATAAGACTACCTATTAGGACCTACATGTAACTCTCTCTCAATTTGTACTAAGTTGTGCTTTTTTTTTTTTTTTTTTTTGGTTGTGCAAAAAAAGGTTTCAATATCATGATCTACTCAATCCAAATCCCCAACTTACCATAATATTGAAAGAGAGAAAAAAAGAGGGAAAAAAAACGTCATAATTGACTGTATTAAGCCACTCTTATTAACTGTTTAGTACAACACATGGAGACTATCAACTCCATTTTTATTTTCATGGTCTTCCTTACAAATACAATAACATAGTAAATCATACTAATTAGTACTCTTTTTTAAATAAATAAATAAACGAACACTTCAACTTCTAACGAATCACAGGTACGCTTATAACAACGCCATTTGTATCAACCCAAACACGAACCCTATCGCAGCGAATTTCTTGGGTAACAATGGATCCTTCTAACACAATCACGGCGTTCACTAGAGCATTCTCGCTCTCGATTGTCGCTACTGCTGTTTCTTCCTGTGTCCCAACGAGCTCTGGCCATGAACTCTTGCCTACATAGATACAAGAACGTGTAAACACATTTTTTTAAATATTTTTATTTGTCGTGGCATAATAGTATCAAATATTTCGAGTAATATGTATTGGCATTTTTTTGTTAGGGGTGGAATAAGAAATTATATCTAAAGGGGTAAGAGGGGGGATAAACAAATCCAATAGGTTATTTTATTTTATTTTTAAAAAAATTATGAAGTTTTGAACTATTGATGAAATCATTTTGTTAATAAAAAGTATACATACATCTTTGATTTTTTTATTAATATATATATATATATAAAGTACCATACATCTCTTCTATAAATAAAATCGATTAGATTATATTAATGCTATTATTAAGTAGCATGCGAAATAATTGGAGATCTTATCATTATATTGTAAAAAACTTAATGAAATAGAGAGCTAGTAAAATGATTTAAAAAAAATTAAAAGCAGTTTGATTATACATTTTACAAGAATAATGTTATATGTATCAATTAGTGTACTAACTAGTGTACCAATTGATGATGTAGTATAATTTAAAAGATTTTTGGTATTTGTAATGTGATTAATGAGTGAGGTCAATAATAATGTCATAACTAGTATTAGTATATTAGTTAGTACACTAATTGGTGCATGTAATATCACCGATTTTATAAATATTCATGAAATATAGAGGCATTCTTATAATTTTTAAAAACTTGGGGGTGTGAACCACCCGTCCTAACTTGGTCTGTCACTGAGTGTTGAACTTGAATACTTTTTTAAATTATCAACCACAAAATAAGAGTTTTATAGCAATTGAACTGACTATATCCGTTGACGGTTATGGATTGACAATGAACCAATAAATATCGCAAATTGATTGATACGGATAGGTTTTTATTCCAAACGAGATTAGGAGGGTTTTATATCAATATTGAGAATAACAAAAGTACAAGAAATTTAAAACCATGCTTCTACATCATATAATAAAGGCATTTTTCGTTATGAAAGCTAGTGTTCACCTTTAGTACAATCGGAAGGCATTTTGAGTGTAATGCTTTGCTAGATCGTGTCATGTTGCCTTTGCCTTTGTCTTTGTGATTGATGTATAGGACGTTGGGATGAATGGGTATTTATAGATGAGAATTCGTAAAATTTGAGATGAGCTTGTGGTTGGACAGTTTTGACTTTTTGTAGCTGTTGTTAATTGAGGAAGTCTGAAGCGACCATTCAACACTGAAGAAACCTAGAGCCTAGCTAAGGTTGCATTTATACCCAAGCCACACACATTTTATTATTATTATTATTATTATTATTATTGGTGCTAGTTGCTTGTAATTCTATATCATCATGGTGTCATATAATAGTTTTTGATAAGAAGGAAAAAATATTTATGGTTGAAATTTTGTTTTTCATGCTCTTAAAAAGCCTGTTTTTTTTATTTTATTTTTTTTATTATTATATAGATTTGATTCATATAAGATATTACAATGAAATTCAATAAATTATAATCATAGTAATGAAGATGAAATACAATACAAACTTTTTTGCAAAGAAACTTCCAAAGTGAGAGAGAAAATCTCAATTAATATACGGAGAATAAGATTCACATGCAGGTGAGAAGATTTGAACTACTGATCTCCTAGTGAGGTGCAGGAGTTTTGGATAATCGAACTAACGCTATTGAGTTTTTTATTTTTCGCATTGTTTTGATTTTACTAAATTTTTTTTATTATTTTAAGCAATTTTTATTTTTTATTTTTTAGATGCACTTAGTACAAATACAATTAAAAAGTATAATATTTGTAAAAAAAATTTAAAAATTCACTAAATACCAAAAATATAAAAAAATAATAAAAATTCAATACACTTCCGTATTTTTGTGTATTTATTAATTTTTAGAGTATTTTTTTAAGAATAATTTACCTTTTATACATTTAAAAAGTAAAAAAAAAATGCTTAAAATAGGGATTTTTATTGATAAATCCCATTTAGAAGTGTCCTAACCCAAGAAGGCCATGAAAGAATTTTTTAACCCACTTAGTCCCATGTATTTATACTTTTATTCCATAAAGTCATTTTTCTTGATTTATACTATTTTCCTAGACTATTATGTCCTTATATTTAATATTGATATTTAATATTGGGGGAGGAGAGAGAAGGGAAAGAACCAAGGCATAAAAAATTTCATACACAAATTAAATAACATTGATGTTATTATTTTATATTATTATATAATGTGAATATATTTTTAATTGACAACACATTAAAAATAATATGAACATTCTCTCTCATCTGATGTGAATATATTTTTAATTAACAACACATTAAAAATAATGTGAACATTCTCTGTCATTTGATGTAAACGTTCACAACACATTTTCGAAAAATTCTCTTTTATCTAATGTAGTGATATGATCGTTCACAACAAGTGAACCTTCTTATTTTTAATTGACAACACATTAAAAATAACGTTCATTATATTTTTAATTGACAACACATTCTTATTCACAATATGTAGTGATGTGAATGTTCACATTCATATGTTTTAGTATGAATATTCACATCATGTAATTGACAATATAATGACAAAAATTCATTTCAAATTAATGTGAATATAATGATGTGAATATTCATTTCAATTACATGATGTGAATATTCACATCATGTAATTGACAACACAATGACAAAAATTCATTTCAAATTAATATAAATATAATGACAATCAATATCTTGATGTATAAGAACTACCAAAACTGACAATCAATATTAAATATTAACATTAATAAGGGGCATGAGAGTTGAGGGTGTTTTGGTCTTCTTATTTAAAATAGTACCTAATGAAATAATCAAAAAAGAATATGGGTTAGATGGAATAAAACTCTTAGAAAAAAGATTTATAAAAAAGGCTCCCTAAAATATTTTTAAAAAATCACTAAAAACAAAAAATAAAATAAATAAAAATAAAAAATTAAATTTAAAAAAAATTAAATTCTAAAAAATTGAAACCAAACAATGTGATTAGTTCTTAAGTGAACTGGTGAAAGCTAAGACCAACAAAGTGGCATCATAATAGACGACAAATTGAGGTCAAACCTTATTACCAACTTGATAATTAAAATAGAAGTACACATTTAACATGCTTATGAATGAGAGTTTAAACTTCTAAATAAATTAGTGAACCATTCTCGTTTAAGACTCGATTTTCTCAAGATTCTAAATTCCTTTAACTTCTTTCATGTTTATCTCAAAGTAGGAAAAAAAATTTCTACAAAAAATTATTGAAAGGCTTATTAGAAAACAATTTAAAATCCAAAGGTTCAACAAAAATAAATCCTCTTCTTCAATGGCCTCACCCATGACAATTTAGTTTTAGATTGGTTGACTCCAAATTATCTAACATTGATAAAGAATATTGTGGATTTGGACATACAATTTACCTTGTGTTTTTGGTATACCAATAGCTTATAAGGCTTAGATAAATTTGACTTGGCAAATTTGAAAAGCAAGCTCATATATAACGTGAACGTTAGAACTGTACAAAATTTGCAAAGTCAATATTATTGACCTAAAAAAAGTTTTTGAATTGAGTAATTTGGCCAGTTTTTTTTTAATTTGGCTAACACAAGAAATTTGTATCTAAAAACTATGAAATTTAGTGGTAATTTAATTTCAAACTAAAACACATTATTATAGTTTCTTTGATGATATGCTCCAGTGGGGCTGCTAATTGACTTGCTATAGCTATATTATAACAGTAGGTGGTCGAATGAGATAATCATTCAAGTTGTCAAATTTTGACATTGTTATTTTTAATATTATATTTGATACAAATTTTAATAGATTGTTTTTTGCATTGCTATCAACAGTTACAGAGATTCATCAGCGGTTAGAAAGACAAGATAATGGTTATGTTGAAATAATTGTTAGAAATGGTTGGGAAAATTCTGGGTAAAATTAGAATTTTTTTCTTAAGTTTGGTCTATTTTTTAGGTGGGACCCAAGCGCCGATTTTCGTGGGTCAAAGTGGTAACGCGTTCTATGCCGCGTTGTGATTCACGTGGTATATTTGGTTGCTTAAAACCATTATCGAGTAAATAAGAAATTGAAGCCAAAGTGTGCTTCATGAAAATAGAGTTTTGGTGGAAAATCCTTAAGGGATGAAAAATGGCTTGTCCCACATTGATTTGGTAGGAAATTTTGAGTGGATTTATAAGGCATGGGATTATAACTTGGGGTGTGCCCCAAAGGGTACCCAAGTTTTGTAGAGAGGGGGGTTATGGGTTAGACCCATTGGATCCAAAAATCACCACGCGTCACCGTCCGAGCGGGTTAGGCGCAAGCGCATGGTGTGGGCTTGTTCGGCCCAATACTATTTTTTTGGGCAAAAAACATTTGAATTTAAATTTTATTTTTTGAAATAAAATTTATCCAAAAATTCATTCCGAATTTCTGTCCAGATTTAAATTTCAATTTTTGAAATTCAAAATTGTTGCACCTCTTCACAAACTAGACCCATTGGATCCAAAAATCACCACACACGTGCGCGCTGCCGCCGCCGTTCGTCCGGTCGGTCGAGCAGGCTGGGCCTGGGCTTGGGCATGGGTACGTGGTGTGAAGTTGGGTTGGGCTTGTTCGGCCCAATACCAATCTTTTTGGGCCAAAAATATTTAAATTTAAATTTTATTTTTTGAAATAAAATTTGTCCAAAAATTCATTCCGAATTTCTGTCTATATTTAAATTTCAAATTTTGAAATTCAAAATTGTTGCACCTCTTCACAGACAGATCCGAGTCTGTCCAAACCGAATTTGTTCTAATCAAATTCAAATCCACCTAAAACAGGTTTTTGAATTGGTTGAAATTCAAACCAAACAGTGCCTATCTGTTTAATTTAAATTGAACAGGTATTGTACCTATTTAATTCAAAATTAGCAGCCACCAAGCCACCACTTCATCTCTATAAATAGATTAGTCCCTCATTTGGATTTCTACTCCAATTTTCGTCCATCCTTGTTGCAAGTCTTCTCTGCTTTTTGCTGCATTTATTCTATTATTTTTTTTCCCTGTGAGAAAGAGTGTATACACTAAGTGTGTTCGTTGAACAAATAAATTGTAGTGCTGCATTTATTTGTTGTTGATCATTTCATCTTGGGAGATAGACGTCCACATTCTGAAAGCACTGTGGAGAGGACGAATCTATATTAAGGACACAGTGTTGAACACTGGACTTAATCAGATTATTATTCGAAGAAATTAATCAAGTAAGTTGTTTAATTTATTTTCTATTTTATTTTTTTATTTAAATCAGATTTTAATTTTGTTTTAGTAACAAAATAAAATATGTTTTTATTTATTTAATTTTTATTTCTAGTTTGATTTTTGTAATCAAATATTCTCTCTCCTTTCTTATTTTTCTTTTGTATTCTGTTTGTCGTTTAGTACCAAAACAGAATTGATTTATTTAAATACAGTAAATATTGTCCAACAAAAATGTCATATGTTTTAAAACAAGTTTGTCAAATTTTAATATTAATATATTGTAACATAACCAAATTTCCCTTTCTCTTTCTATTTCTAAATCTTTTCACAAATTTCCCAACTAAATACAGCAGAAATAAATTTTTGTGTGAATTCTAAGTGCGCATTAATAACATTAGGCCATCTATTTCAGTCAAGGGTAGCATTAATTAATAATTCATTTAATATTAACCTTTGTTAAAATTAAATTGGTCAAAAAAATTTACACCCGTTATTTAAAACATTAAACCCTGCTATTCAATGAAAAAGAAAGAGCCCATGCACTAACAATTTGAATTTTTAATACATTTTGTAACCACCCCCACCCCCCACCAAAAAAAAAAAAAAAAAAACTGAATTAGTTGAATTTTGTTAACTTTTTAAGAGAAAATTACCTATAAATGGTACTAACAAAAAAATTAATACAGATTGATGAAAAAATTTCTAATTTTCATTATTAATGCATATAAAATTTATCACTTATTTGTAAAATTTTCTCAATTTTTAATGCATTTGAACATGTGCACAATATAGCAGTACATGTTCATTAGACATTTATTGAATTCTTGGTTTTTAGTAAAATTGAATAGTTACTATTTTTCTTTTAAGAGTCTATACAATATTTTTAAGGAGAAATTAAAAAAAAAAATTCCTAAGATTAGACCCTTATAACAAAATAAATCTTGAATTTTAATTTTGTCAATTTAAATTCTCTATATTTTTTGTTCAGTCTAAATCATAGTCTATTTTTATTAAGTAAAACTAATGAAAAGAATTTGTATTTTAGTCATTAAACTTAACAAAAAAAAATATTTTAGACACCTACATCGATTTTAATGACTAAAATATCTTCTTCTTTTTTATTAGTTTTACTTAATGAAAATATATTGATAGCTTAGATTAAAAACAATAAAGGATTAAGATTTAAATTAATAAAATTAAAAACTCAAGACTTTTGTTACAATGATCAAATTCGGGATCTTTTTTGAAAATTTTCCAATTTTTAATTAGTTCAACCAAGAAAATATTTGATACTGATGATACAGATGCCCGATTTAGATCAAGAGTCATATCCCAAAATATGTAATCTTGTCGAGGACAATTTTAAAAGTACATATATTTACATTATTTTATTTTCTTGTTAAAAACAATATCAATATATTAGGATTTTTTTTTTTACTTATTATTCGAGAATTCATGTTTCAGATTTTGCATGATCCCATCCAACGTGCCCTGTTTTTAGAATTAATAAATTTTATTTTCTGATATAAATAAAAAATTAAAATAAGTTCAACAATGCAATTAACCATTTCCTCTCGACTTTTCTTCTATCTTCTTCTTCTATGAATCCAAAAGTTTATCCCAAAATTGGACACAACACGAGTAGACAAGAATTTACCAAGTTTTGTTAGTAGTGTCTATAGGATCAGTTTTTGTCTTTGTAGGCTTGTTCCTTCTTTTAATCCAAAAATTGTTAGTCTAACCATTACATGATATAATTTTCTCTATTCTTTTTCCACCAGTTGCAGATATGTTAGTTAGCCAACCAGAACATCTAAGCTAAGGCCATTGAGGCCTGCGCCTTAGACCCTAAAAAATTAGTCCAAAGTAGGGCTCCCAAATTTAGAAAAGTATTATAGTATATTATAAAAATAAATAGATCCAAATTATTTTTGTTGTTTGAGGACCAATATAAAAGACCCCATAATATTTTGCTCAGCCCATATTTGTTTATAAGTGTGGTTTGGCCCAATTGAAATTAAATATATATAAAATGTTAGTAGCCTTTGAATGAGAAACACTATATACATATACAAAATGTTAGTGGTCCAAAATAGGGCTCTTAATTTTTTTTTTAATTTTCTTTCTTTATCAAATTATAGTAGAATAAATAAATTTGACCTTTTTAAAAAAAAAAAAAAAAAAAAAAACTTTTCTTGTTTATCAGATTTTAGTGGAATAAACAATTAATTCAATATCATTCACATTCATACACATCATATTCAATAAATAACATTGCAACCACACTCAACCATACTCATAAACAACATATTCAATAAACAACAATTAATTCAATACACATCCAATACATTTTAATTGAATAAAGTTTTCCTAATTTTGGTAACTTTTTTTTGTACAATACATTTTGAAATCTATTTTGGTATCAATTGATGGTAGTAATACGAAATAGGATAATTTTTCTTTTTTTGTGAATATAGGCCTCCGTTTTTGTTTCGCCTTAGACTCCCGAAAATTCAAAACCGGCCCTACAGCCAACTATACTAGGGCATACGAAAAATTAAAAACCTAACCCAAAATGTCGGAAGAAATAAAATTCAAAGCATTGTTGAGGTACTAAAATTTTGAGAGAGACAAAAAAGAAAAAAAAGAAAAAAAAAGAACACCATGGTTGACTCTCTTGTAAGCCACTCTTATTAAATTTACATGGAGAATACAAACTCCATTAATCTTTATTTTCTTTGGGGCTTCCTTAAAATAGCATATAGTAAATCATAATCAACAAGCAAAGCAGCAATGAATCACTTCGAAGTACTCTAACCAGCTTTAGGAACCAAAACAACAATTCCACTCTTATCAACAAAAATGCGAACCCTAGTGCAGACAAAACCATCGGTAATACGGGATCCCTTCAGCAGGAAGGGAGTTATAAACAAAGCGGATTTGAAACAGAAACAATGATAATAATACAAACCTGAATAACTCAATTGATTCATCGGACTTGAATAGAATGGGCTGTTGTGGCTTGATATATTCCGATTCCTCAACAAAAATCTGCTTACCATTATTCATCACCATCGCCGATCTTGATCTCTGAAAGCCCAAAAATCGCCGATCTTGATCTCTGAAAGTTCAACAGAGCTGTTGGATCAGTGCTAACGGTTGCCTTGGTTATCAATCGCTTGCTATTGTGCAAAGTGTGATCGCTTGGAGATCGATTGCCCATCGATCGATAGCCACTGATTAAAGTGCGAATCCAGATGTTTCTATAAGAATGAGTTAGCAAAAGAAGCCTAGGATTCCAGGTTCCTCTCTCTCTCTCTCTCTCTCTCTCTCTATCTCTCTCTCTCTCTCTCCCTCTCTATCTCTCTCTCTCCCCCTCTCTGTGTAACTATCGTGCTGTATTTCATTGTTGCGTTTCAAATTGTTTGGTTGAGATCGATTGGCCATCGATCGCTAGCCTCTGATTGTTAGTGCGAATTCAGACGTGTCTCCCTATTGTACTTTTATCAATCTAAAGATTGGGGGAAATTGGTATTCTGGTTCTGATTGAGAATTGGTGTTCGAAGAAGAATGGAGAAAGGTGGGTGGATTCCGGTATTGAAACAGAGGGGAAGGAGAGGAGGGTGGAGGAAGGAAGCTACTGGAAGATTATTCACGATCTTTGTTGATGATTTACCCAAATCAATGAACTTGAAGATGTTGGGGCAAATATTCAGGAAGTTTGGAGTGGTGAAGGATGTCTACATTCCTATGAAGAGAAGGAGAGTGAGGAACACCAGGTTTGCTTTTGTCCGGTATGAGTGTGAAGTGGCAGCAGAAGTAGCAGTGCAGAAGGCCAATGGGATATGGGTGGAGGATAAGCAACTGGTAGTGAAGCACGCAGATTATGGTAAGAAAGCTATGGAAGTCAATACCAGATATCCTCCTCAAACAAAAGGTCTTCCACATAGTGGAAGGGGCGAGTGCAGTGTGTGGAAGCCAGTAGCAGGTGTTCGGACGTATGCAGAGGTCATCAAGAATAGTCATGGTATGGAAAGTGGAATTGTGTCTGTCCAGGCAGAGGAAGTCGGAAACGGGTGGCTTTTTGAAAGTGTGGTGCTGCGCCTTAAAGTTGAATACGCCAATGTTAAGATTAAATATGAATTACAGCAAAGGGGCATGGAGAATGTGTTAGTGAGGGATGGAGGAGGAAGAGATGTGTTGTTAACTTTCAATTCTAAGAAGTGTATGGAAGATAGTTTCGGAACTGTGAAGGAATGGCTAGGGGATTGGTGTGAGGAAATTGTGATGTGGAGTCCTGAGTATCACAGTGGAGGTGAACGTAAGGTGTGGGTCTGCTGTCTTGGGATCCCGTGGAATCTATGGCATAGATCAACTTTGATTAGAATTGGGAATGTATGGGGGGAGGTTATTTGTATTGAAGGTGACATATGCAACCCAGAATCGTATGAATATGCAAGGATTCAAATTTTAACAAAGTGTATGGAGCCTATTAATAAAGTAATCAACTTGGAGTGCAAAGGGTATTCTCATACTGTGAGAGTGTGGGAACATTTATCTGGGGCAGCACAGATATTGGCTGGGAGGAGTGAGTGCTCTGTGGAACATGGTGGGGTAGGAGTTTGCAGTTCAAACAATGGTGAGAAGGTGGGTGTAGAAGTTCTGGCGACTGATGTGGTTGTAGAAGATGATGTTCAGGATGGTGAGTCAGCTAGGGCGCTGGACCAATCAAAGCAGTCTGAAACTGTGGTACCAGAGTCTACTGGTAGTGAGCTCCAGGGTATAGAAGGTAGCATAATGAAAGTAGCTGGAAGCAGAGGCAATGGCTGTGAATTGGTAGGGGCGAAAAGTAAGGAGCAGGTTGTAACGCAAGGTGATGTCAAAAGTTTGAGCGGATCTAGTATACTCAAACCGGGGATCCGTCTAGAGGTGGTGCTGGGTCGGAGTAAGGAGGTGGGCCTATGCAATGGGCCTGTGGATATGAGGGTAGGGGGGGAGACGCAAACCCTACGCTCCAAGGCTAGTTTTCATAGTGGGCTTCAGGTTATTAAGAGCCCTGTAATAATATGTTCTGATCTATCTGAATCACAGTGTAACGAATTGAGCTCAAGGAAAAAACTCCAGAAGAATAGAGGGAGGAAGAGAGTTGTTACGAAATCCAGTGGGAAGAAAATCAAAGAGATGAAGCAGGGGTATCTCAAGCTTCCAAAAAGCCATAATCATAGAGGAGCATCCTCTAGTAAATTGGGTCCGAAAGGTACTTTATGGAGAGCAACAGCTGCAGCAGCATCAGGTTCAGATTCAACTAGAAGCAGATCGTTGCTTAAAGAGGCTCAGGATACTATTCAGATGGGTAAGTTGTTGGGTATAAATTATAAAGGTAAAGAAGAGGAAGTGTTGACCAAAATCTTGGACCTTGAGGCAAAGGATAGAGCAAGAAGGGGAGGGGATGTAGTTCCTGCAGATTAATTTAGATCTTTGGGGGATAGAGTTCAGTGGAATTGGTTATGATGAAGCTACTAACATGGAATGTCAGAGGGTTGGGGAGAAAGGAAAAAAGGAGTAAAATTAAGAGGATGTTGAAAGATAGAGGTATTGATATTGCTCTGTTTCAAGAGACAAAGCAGGCCTCCATGTCCGAAAAGGAGATCAAAGAGATTTGGGCTAGGGATAGAATGGAATATATGTCTGTGGATGCTGAGGGCTCTGCTGGTGGCCTATTATGTATTTGGGATCCTGGAGTTTTCCAGATGTCTAGTTGTTGCTGTAATAGAAGGTTTGTACTTCTATCTGGCTCACTATTCTTCTCTTTTGATTGTGTCTTGATCAATGTATATGCACCAAATGAAGTGGGCCAAAGAGGTAAATTGTGGGAGTGTCTTCTAAAGTTAAAGGAGGAGTATTCTAAGCCCTGGTATATAGGGGGGGATTTCAATGAAATTAGAAAGATTGGAGAGAGGAAAGGATGCTCTAGGAGGGATAAGGGGATGAAGGAGTTGAACGAATTTGTTGATAGAAGTGAGTTGAATGATTTGCCCTTAATAGGCAGAAGGTTTACATGGTGTAATGCTAGGGAAGGGGAGAAATGAAGCAGAATTGATAGGGTTTTGGTGGATCCAAAATGGGTGGAAACATTTAATTTGAAGTTGTGGGGGCTCCCTAGAGTAATGTCCGATCATAGTCCTTTATTGTTAATGGAAGATGAGAGAGATTGGGGCCCTAGGCCCTTTAGGTTTGTTAACGCTTGGTTGTTACACCCGAAATTTTTACCTTTTGTGGAAAAGTGGTGGAGGGAGCATCAAGTGGAGGGGTGGGCTGGTTTTAGGTTATTCCAGAAACTGAAAGAGTTGAAATTAGCACTTAAAAAGTGGAACAGTGAAGTGTTCGGTAATGTCAATATTAAGTTGAAGAAGGTGGAGGATGAGCTTCATATGTTTGATTTGTTAGCAGAGGAAACAGAGCTTGTAGAGGCAGAAACAAGAAGAAGAAGAGAAGCTAGAGTTGAAGCTGGCTATTTAACAAGAATGGTGGAAAGGTTATGGTTCCAAAAATCGAGGCTTAACTGGAATCTTCTTGGTGATAAAAACACTAGATATTTTCATGTGTTAGTGAAATATAGGCAGGGGAGAAATGAAATTAATACTCTAACTGTTGGTGATGTGGTGGTTGATGATCCTTGTAGAGTAAAGCTTGAGGTTCTAGCGTATTTTCGGAAACAATACTCTGAGGATTGGCAGCATAGGCCTGTACTGGTTGGTCCATTTAAGTCAGTGAGGGAGAGTCCTTGTTTTGATATGTTGGAGGCAGAGTTCACTGAGGCAGAGGTATGGGCTGCTGTTAAGGGTTGTGATGGGAATAAGGCTCCAGGTCCAGATGGCTTTAATTTGGGATGTATCCAGAAACTGTGGAAGGTAATGAGGTCTGATGTGCTGAATTTTTTGTTCGATTTCCATAAGAACTGTAAGTTGGTCAAAGGAATCAATAGCTCTTTCATCACGTTGGTACCTAAAAAGGAGAATCCAGTGGGATTGGCCGATTATAGACCTATCAGTTTAGTTGGGTCAATGTACAAAATTCTTTCTAAGGTTCTATCCTCAAGGCTGAAGGCAGTGATTCCTCAGATTGTAAGTGAAAACCAATCAGCTTTTATTGGAGGGCGGAATATTCTGGATGGTGTTTTGGTGGCCAATGAGGTTGTTCATAGTTGGAAGAAATCTAGAAAGCAAGGAGTGATTATTAAGTTAGATTTTCAGAAAGCTTATGACTCACTGAATTGGGACTTCTTACTCTCCATGTTGGTCAATTTTGGGTTTGGGGGAAAATGGGTGGAGTGGATTAAGGTTTGTATTACCTCAGCTAGGCTCTCGGTGCTTGTAAATGGTTCTCCTACTGAGGAGTTCAGTCCACAGAGAGGGCTAAGACAAGGGGATTCCTTGTCCCCTTTTCTGTTCATCATAGCTGCAGAGTGCTTAAGCATCTTGTTGAATAGAGCTTTGGATCTGGGGCTGATAAAGGGGGTGAAGATTGGTGCTGACGAGTTAGTTCTTACTCATCTCCAGTTTGCAGATGATTCTTTGTTATTGTGTGAAGCTGATGTAAGGGAGATTAAGAATATAAAGAAGATTTTGAGGTGTTTTGAGTTGGTATCAGGGTTGAAGATAAATTACCATAAAAGTGTTATTACTGGTGTGGGCATTCCAGAAGAGGTAATGTCCGAGTATGCATCAGTGCTGAATTGTGAAGTTAAAGGTTTGCCGTTTAAATATCTTGGTTTACCGCTGGGGGCTATCCCAAGTAGGAAAGCAACTTGGCGGCCTATACTAGACAATTTCAGGAGTAAACTAGCTGGTTGGAAAAGGAAATTGCTGTCTTTTGCTGGGAGACTTGTTCTAATCAAATCTGTTCTATCCTCGCTGCCTCTGTATTACATGTCATTGTTTAAGCTGCCACAGGGGATTGCTAGAGAGTTGGACAAGCTTCAAGCTTCTTTTCTGTGGGGGGGATCTGAATTGAAGAGGAGGGTTCATTTAGTAAAATGGAAGGAAGTGGCAAAGCCTGTAGACCAAGGGGGTTTGGGGGTTAGGAGAGTGAAGGAAATGAATAATTGCCTTTTGTTGAAATGGTGGTGGAGGTTTGGTGTGGAAAATAAAGCTTTGTGGAGGAGAGTTTTGAGCAGTAAATATAGGGTTGAGGAGGGGAATTGGAGCCCTCAAATAACCTCTAATGTGAGATGCTCTAAAATGTGGAAGGATATACTATTACAGTCTAATCAGAGTAGTAATCTGGTGGGTATTTTTCTGGACAATTGTAAGGTGAAAGTGGGTAATGGTCATAGAATCAAGTTTTGGATGGATAAGTGGTGTGATAACTTGAGCCTTAAACATGAATTTCCACTGGTGTACAGGGTAGTAGTTGACAAGAGAGTGTCTTTATCTGATATGATGATCAGGAAGGAGGAAGCTGGTGAATGGGTATTTCAGTTTCGGAGGGCTCTGTTTGACTGGGAAACAGTGGAATTAAGCAGATTGGTGAGTCAGATTGAGGAAGGTCCTATTACTAGGTGTTACTCAGAAGATGCTCTTGTCTGGAAAGCTTCGGAATCTGGAAGGTATTCAGTTCAATCTATGTATAAAATCTTGGTTGAGGGCTCTAGCAATTGCAGCATAGTTAGCAAAAGGATTTGGGTTAAACATGTACCTCCTAGAGTTCAATTTTTTGGATGGCTCGCTTGGAAAGGAAAGCTAAAGACGGCTGAGTTTCTGCACAGGATTGGTGTTCTGCGTGCTGGTGCATCTGTAGAATGCTGTTTTTGTAAATCTGAAGCTGAGTCTCTCATCCATGTGCTTCTGTTATGTCCAGTGGCTTGGAGAGTGTGGTATGAAATGCTTAGATGGTGGCAGATTCAAGGAGCACTGCCAGTCTCAGTGGAGGATATGCTTGATTGGTGGGCAGGGGTGGGTCTCACCAAGAAGGAAAGGATGATGTCGAATGCCATTCCTCTAGTTGTGATGTGGTCTTTATGGAAACATCGAAATGAGTGTATATTTCGGGAGGTTGTACCTAATGTGGATGGGATTACGGATCTGATTAAGTTAAAAATGGCTGTGTGGTTTAAGGAAGTTTTTAAGCAGCATTTGTTCTCTGTTCATGATTTTATATTTAATCTTCAGCGCATCAGGTTCAGTTTGGGAGGTGGGTTCAGAGAGTGAAGATTATGAGAAAACCTATGTGTCTTAGCAGTCCTTAGTTTTGCCTCTGTTCAAGCAGTTAGATTGTGTTTGCTAAGTGGTTCTTGCAGATTAGTTTATAAGCTTTAATGCTAGTTGGGTTAATGCAAGTTGTTTTGTGCTCCTCTTTTATTTGAATTCAATGGTAGTAATCATTGGTACATATTCATCTGTGGTAAATCCCTCTGCTGTGGATAGTTCTGCTGTTCGTCTGGCTTTGTCTCAGATTTGGGTGCTGTGCAGCCTGCTGGGTTTGTATAAAAAAAAAAAAGGTGCTGGATGCAACTCAGGTGTGCAACACAGGTGTGCAATCTGCTGGGTGTGCAACCTGCTGGGTTTTGTATCAGTTTCAGTGGGGAGGTTTTGTGGTGCAAAGGTTTGGAGATGAAGGTCAGCTGCAATTTAGATGGTCAGCTTGCAGGTTCATTTTGGTTTTGTTTCAGATTTGGGTGCTGTCACAATGAGCTAACTGCTAGATTACTCTCATGTTCCTGTTTTCTTTGGTTTTCCTTTGTGTTGGATTCTCTCCAACTGGAGCTCCGAGCTTAATGTAGCTCCGAGCTCCTCTTTATTGATGTACTCTTGTTTATGATTTCATCAATAAAGATTTCTTCTTGCTGATCAAAAAAAAAAACAAAGCGGATTTGACCTAAATTCATCACATGCCGCCATCCGATCAGACTAGAGTGCGAGAAATGAATTTTGTTGAAAAAAAATATATATATTTTCAGGAAAATTCAAATTTTAAATTCATTTTCTTTTCGATTTTGCGTCAAAATTCAAATTCAAATACAAAATTTTTAGTCGCTTCTCTTTTGACCGGTCGTACCTTTCCATCTACTTCCGAACAGCCATGAAGGCTTCTCGAACAGGTGCGAGTTTGGCTATAAATAGCCTTCACCATTTCCTCAATAATTCATTGATTCAACATCTGTTTTCCTCATTTTTGTTACTTCCTTTTTGTGTTTTCGCTCTCCTTCATTCTGCATAAATTCTACAAGTTAGTATTAGGAAGAGTCTGTGAGAAAGAAAAAGTTACAACATTGGTTTGGTTCGCTAGATTTGGTTCGCTAGTCGTTGTATCTTGGAAAGTACATCGGTAAATCTCGAAACACCAAAATTAGGGCGAAATCTACTTTAAGGAGATTATGTTCAACACAAATATCGACTTAAAATTCTGCATTTTTAAAACGCTATAAGCTTTAAATTCAAAATTTAATTTTCATAATTATTTTTTAAATTATTTACCTATTGGTTATTTTATTCATATATCTAATTTATATACATATTACACAGAGGACCATCTGAGGTCTAACAAATTGTATGTATCTTTAATCTCGTAAAAATATAATTATTAGTTTCATAGTTGTTGGTGTGCTACTCACTAATTATTCTAGTTTTATTCTTCTTGTTTTATTAAAAATGCACAAGTTCACAGGAAGATTAAAAAAAATAATAATAAAATTAGAAAGAAACAAGAGAGAAAGAGAATAACCAGGTTTATTGGATGACCCACAAGCGTCACTCTTCTGCCCAAATGTAGCTCATATAATTTAGTATCTAGCCTGGGCTCAAGCTCGAGCTAGCCCATGGACTATGGGTTATTGAGGAGGCTTATCCCAAACGTGAGACAAAATCCCGAACATCTTCATCAAAAAAAATTAAAAAATTTAACAGTAATGCTAGAAATACAAAAATTAAATATAGAATGAGACAAAAATATCTTACAAAAGTAAGTCCCATATGTGGGTCACACATCATGCGAGTCCCAACTCTTGTGAGATATCTGCGTTTGGTTCCTTATAAATAATAATGTTTAGGAGCTCTAATTTGAGAGTTCTAATGTTGTGAAGAGTGCCCATGTGATATGGGAACCCACACTCCTCTCTTCATTAGGATTACTATTTTAAATTTATGTATCGTTACTCTTAAGCTTATTAAAAAATTTAAATTGTAATATACAAGTTGTCTTTAATTTTTATTTTTATTTTTCTTGTTGTTGAAGGAATACAACGTAACTCTACCAAATATTTGGGTTTAAAGCCCACCACAGCCCCTTTTGAGGAAAATTATTAGGTACTTCCAGGGTACCACATGTTTATATTATTTCATTGAATATTATTTATCATGTCTTTTTTATTTTTCAATCACCTAATATAAAATCATAATATCATACTTTTTCACCAATCATAATACTATTGAGTACCATATGACTATACTCCTGAAATACCTATCCATTAAAAATAATAATTATATTTGTCTTTAAATAAACTATTCTTTTTTTTCTTTTTTTTTTGATCGAGATGAAAATTTTCATTGCAAAATCTATAAATTATATTTATTTTTAAAACATAGAATGTTCATTTTCAAAATCATAATCTAATTTTTAGGAAGAAACAAAATGAAGTTATGAAATTATTGTCATCAGATTAATTTAATTTTTTCATAAATGATAAACACACATACCCATAAAATAACCTTATTTGATTTTGAAAATAGGGCTCATAGTGAACCAATCATCCTATAATTAAAGCAGTATAATATACATAGGAGTATTTTGGAAAGTAAGTTTAAAAGTCAATTTTTTGATTTTTTTTAAATGTGAAAAATAATAAAGACGTGATGTAATTTAAAAAAGTCAAAAAATTTAAAAAATTAATTTTTAATCATCTTATTAAAATAAACCATAGTATACTCTAAACAAGACGACACCCGACCCCCCCCCCCCTCCAAAAAAAAAAAAAATGTTTGTGGCAAAGGTCAGCTATTAACCGGCGGCACTTGAATCCTTCATTCTTAAATGACGGTTAAGACCTTGTTTGAAAAGTTAGAGTTTTAGTTAAAAATTTAAAAAGTCATTATAAAAAATTATTTATTATTTTTATATGTCTTTTTTTTATATATAAAAATTTAAAAATCATTAAATAATAATTTTTAAACCAATCCTAAGTTAGGAATAATTATCCTACATTCTTGGAATTCTTTGTTGACTATATGCTCAATCAACACAAATGAGCTAAATAAATACATGACCCTAATAATAAGAAGATAGTAGGCAATATATAATGGCCTCGTTTGGAAAGTTGGATATTTTAGTTGTTTTAGTTTTTAGTTATTTTAGTAGAATAAAAATTTTTTGTTTGAGAAGATGGTTGGATTTTTATAATTGGATGTGACGTTTGTGAGAGAAAAAGTGAAATAATTATGTGTTTGATGTGACATTTTATCTTATTGACTATTTTAAATTTTTTTTTTGTTTTAACCAAAAAATCCTCCAAACCCGACTTGCCAAACACCCACAACATTTCATTGGTTGGGTACATGAACACGTAGTGTTCCTAACCTAGTAGATAATTTCTGCTAAGTTCAAGCCACTTGACTTTAATTTTACAACAACAACAACAACAAAAAACAAAAGAAAACAAAAATTTAACCCTTGTAACAGTATAAATCCGGAATTTTTAATTTGATTAATTTAAACCATAAATTTTTAATTTATTTTCAATTTAAATTATTTGTCTATTTTTGTTAATTAAAACTAACCAAAAATAAAATAAAATTTAGCCATTAAACTTGATGTAGGTATATATAAAATGTCTAAAATATCTATTTTTATTGAATTTAATGACTAAAATACTTATTTTTTGTCGATTTTACTTAACAAAAATAGACAAATGATTTAAATTGAAAACAAATCAGAAGTTCAGAATTTGAATTGATCAAATTAAAACTTAAGATTTATTTTGTTATAAGAGTTAAATCCTAGATTTTTTTTTTGGATATAATTTCCCCTTAATTTTAATACAAATGCCCACTTCCAGCCAGTTTGGAATGATTGAAAAGAAAGAGATTGTGCTTTATAATTTTTCCCATTTTATAAAGCACATATTTTATGCCACAACTGTATCAATTAATGTCTATAAATTCCTTCAAGAAGGAATTCATGTCTAGCTAATCCTTGTGAATCGATCTGAAAACTCACTCTTTATTTGTGTGTTTTTGTGTGTGTGGCATTGAGTATCTGTATAGCAGCAGCAAAGCCAAAGACCCATCTCAGAGAGTTCAAATAATGGTCATTATGTTCATGTTGCTAAGCTTAAGCACCCTAGTCCTGGTTGTGACATCTACAAATTTGCAAGTTGGAGTCCAACCAAATAACTTAGTTGTGTTTGTATCGGTATCCGTGTCAAATGAAAGAGCTCTGATGGCACCACATAGACCTTCCGTATGCACCTATATTCCTTGCGGTAACAACGGTGGTCGTCATTGTTAAATGTACAAATGAACCCACTCTACTCCTAGTTGTGCTATGTTTACTTAAAAATCTAAATAGAAAATACACAGATATGAAATAAAAAAATATTTGCATATATAGTTTTTCATATTTACATATGCGAACGTACGGCCTCTGTTCATGTTGTGTTTGGTTCTTCTTGTGCACTTAATCTTTTTATAGGTACTCTCTCTCTCTCTCTCTCCCCTAAGGGTGTTCAACAAACTAAATCACTCAAAAAAACCGACCAATCCAATCTGAACCGATTGATTTTAGATGGTATCGAAAGTATATCATGGTTGACACGAGTTGATCATACAGGAAAGGGAAAGACTATGATACACACCCCATATGCACTTTATAACTAAAAAAAAGCAAACATAATTTCATATTTTCTGAGCTATAACTAAAAATAAAAAAAAAAAAAGTCATAACCAAACAATACATAAGGTATAACCAATGATCTCATAAATCATAACTAAAATAAGATTATAATTAAAGAAGAAAATTTAATATAACTCAAAAAGAAAATAGTATAACTTAGAGGTGTATATAGTAGGGAGTGTGTATAGTAAAATTTCCCTATAGAAAATATCAGTTTGACAGTCAGCTTGCAACTGCCTTTGTAAATAAACCGATGAATCTGAACCCACCCAAAATATAAACAACCAATAAATGATAACCCATATATCTATATATATAAGAATCTCTTTAGTTAAGATGGCTTGTATTTTTTTTTTTTACCAGAATTGTTCCATTTGTTTTAACAAATTACTTCTTTGTGGGTCTTTTAAGCAAGGCTTGTATACATTTTGGTATTTTCTACCAGAAAAATTCTTTTTGCTATTTCATTTTCTTACAAAGGTGAGGCCCATTCTTGGAATTTGGCTAGGTAAGCACCTGCGGTTGACTCTTTCACCAATTGAGAGGTGGCTGTTGTTTTAAATGGCTGTCGTAACGTTTAGATGGGAGGTTTGTCTTGAATTTTTTCCGCTAATCCAAATCGCTCATACTGTAAAGTTATTTGAGTAAATCATCCATATCACAAAAAAAAAAAAAAAAAAAAAATGGTTGGACATCTATAATTTCATAACAAGAACACATTTAAAAAAAAAAAAAAAAATTTGACGTGATTTTGGTAAATTTTTTTTTTTAACGATTAGAACTTGATCATGAAACTACACATTTTCAATTAATTTGTTTTTTTTTTTTAAGAATAACATACTTGATGAACCTTACAATATGAACGGTTTGAATTATAAAAAAAAATTTAAAATCGGAATGTGTCCCACTAAAATGCCACAAGCACTGCAAGGTATCTTGCTTCGCCAGGATCCTTTAACTCTGTTGGTTTAAAAAATTATTAAATTATTGATTGAATTAATTATATTGTTATCCTTGTATATAAATTTGTAATATTTTGATGTTCAATATTTAAATCGAAGACAATATTAAAATAAAGTTGCTCAACTCATAACTCATCATATTTTCACTAGAGATACACAAATCAATAAATAAATTAAAAACCTGCAGTGTTAGTTTAATTTAATATGAAAAGTATTTATATATTTGTATGCTTTGCTTGGGAGCTCTAATTAGAGCCACCACTAATGATGTGGTAGTGGGTCCCACCCACTGCCACAGTATATGTTGGGAAAATGAGTGAGAGCACTAATTAGTGATATGACTAATGATGTGGCAATGGATCCCACCCACTGCTACAGTGTTATTGTGTCTGTTTTTTTTTTTTTTTTTTTTTTTTACAAAAAAAGTCGATGCCACATCATTAGTGATTGTTTTAGAGCATCACTTTTAGTGGTCTCTATCATTGCCTGTGTATGTTGTTCCTCCTTTTTTTTTTTTTTTTTTTTTTTTTTCACTAGTGGTGGATCTAGAGCTTCTTATTTAGAGCTCTAAATCATTACTGATATATATATATATATAAGAAAATCTTAAAATAAAATAATGGATTTGCTACTAACTACATTTATAAGTAAATTAAGTAGGAAAATATATAAAAATATTTTCAATATTTTATTTAAATGAATTTAAATCACTATACAATGATAATTTAAAAATCATTATCTTAATTTCGAATGGGTTTTAAAATATGATACTTTAGAAACATAAAAATTACTCCAATTGTTGTATTGAATTATATTAAAACACTACATTAGTTATTCAAAATTTATATAATTTATGCAATAGAATTATCATTCCATCAAATATTTATTTTACTCTTGGTTTACTATAATAATGATAAAAAAAAAAAATGCATTATAAATAGAATATTTTCTCACTATTGTAAATGATTGATCATTTTGTTAAATACACTCAAGGAATAACTATTTTACTCTGTTCCACATCATTTCACATCGTTCCAATGAACCAAATGAAGCTTCAAAACTAAAAAATTTAAGAGTACAAAAAATATCTAAAATATCATCTTCTATTAAGCTTAATGACTAAAATATCTTTTTTTACATCAGTTTTACTTAATGAAAAAATGTGAATGGTTTAGATTGTGGAAAAAAATATATATTATGATTTAAATTGACAAAATAAAAAAAAAAAAGATTTTATTTAGTTACAAAGCTCAAATATTATTTCGGTAATTTTTTGTTAACATTTTTATGAAATTTTTTTACTTATCTGATATTTAAAAAAAAAAAGAAAATTCATAATCCTCTATAGTCAAAGACTGGTTCACTTTTATTGGCATTTTTTGTGTTTTTTTTGTGTTTTTTTTTTGTGTTTTTTTTTTTTTTTTTGTGTTTTTTTTTAAAGGATAAACCAATGAAAAATGATTTGCACACAAAAGGATTATATAAAAAATCACATTAGAAATAATGTGTCAATGGTATTTTTCAAATTGTGAAAATGATAGGTGCTTTAATTAGAAATGAATGATTCACATTACATTAGATTTTTTTTTTTAAAAATTTTAATTTATAGCTCAGTTCTCATAAATAATTTGGTAGTCAATGCGAATTTTTTTTTCATCTCTTTTAAAGGAGGAATGTTGTATCATGGGATTATTCATGAGATTATTTATGAGATCATGGGAAGGTGGGTGAGAAAAGAAAAAAATAAGAGAAAAAAGCGAGAAAGTAGAAAATGTATATGTAAAATACATCACAACCGTTGTTTTGTAATTTGAACAGATTTGAGCCGTCCAAATGTCCTAATAGGTCAAAAATATATTGAAGATTCTCAAGAAATGGGATACAATCCTTCCCCTTGAGACTTAGCCCACACATATGAGAGACATCAAATAGGCTACCGTTTTCCCTACAATTCAAAGTGGATTCCATGATTGAGTCCTTGTATTGAATGGGCAAGCTCCATCCAGCAAATGGGACCATCTTGCAACCATTTGAGACATGGAAATCATACAGAACTGTCTTCTTGAGTTCAGCTTCTGTGGCAAAGCATCGTCGTGTTACGACCATCTTATCAACTTGAGTAAGTCGGTGAGTGATTGATTGCCCAACTTGCCACAAACCCCCTCTCATCTTCTTTTAAATATATCTGATTGAAATTCATCAAAATAAGGATCAGAATAAACAAATGATCACATTAATATTCTGTTAAAACTCAAATCAAATTTGACAATCCACAAATAGATTGCTCAAACCAAACGCATAGTGAATTCGTGGGCACATAAAAGATTTTTTTTTTTTTTAATTTTTAAAAATGAGGGATCTTTAGACATCACAATGAAAAACAGTACATTGAGATTTACATTACATTACATTTTCATGTATAAGGACAATGTTTCTTTTGATACTAATAGGTTTCCTTTGATACTAGTAGAAGGACAATGTTTCTGACATAATACAACCTTGACAATCAACAACGTACACAAAATACATCAAAATCATATTCCACTAAATGTCATATGATTCTCATTGAAAATCCAATTCTGAATCTTAACAAATTTCCAGGACATTACAGACTAATAATTTAGTGATTCAGATCAATGAAAATACGAATTCATATTGGCACAACAATATTTTCATTGATACAAAATGCCATCAATAACAGAGTTAGCTGAATTGCAAACTCATGCAAAATCTCACTAAAATTAATGGGTTCAAGAATCAAGCAATACACAAGTAAAAATCAGTGACCAAAAATGGATCTTGAATTGGGTATCAAGAAATTTATCAAAATATCATAATAAAACACACACAAAAGTAGATCTCAGTGAAGCAAGACATTTGCTTTTTTAGATGGTTCATAAATACAAGTTACAAAAGAGATAAATCTATAAGCAACTTTGATGTTAAATCAGACAATAATCACAATCTCAATAGCAAAGATACATAAAACCCATTCAGAAAAAAGATTAAATGAAGCAATTTTATTGACGCAAAGGTGTTTGATGAAAAAACCCAACTAAAAAAATTAATGGGTAATATGCCTGATTGAATCAAGAGATCAACCAACACATCAATTTTCTAAAGCAGAACAACACCACTGATCTTGTAGACGCGCTCCCGGGAACTCCCCGATATCCGTGCCCGCGAAGGCGGCGCGAATCTCGTCTTGTTCTGAGCTACTACAGTTCGGACTCAATGTCACGGTTCTGAATCTAATCTCGCAAAGTGTAATGCAAGACCGATAAATCACCAAAGAGTCTAAATTCGGCAAATCGTTTTTGGAAAACTGATTTTAATAAAGAAGTGCCAAACATGGACTACTTTGCCAGATACAGAGTCGCCACTTAAATATTTTATTTTGGGGGAATTTAGGAAACCCTGACTCGTGCCTAGGGCCACGTGTCCGTCATCACCAAAGTTGCCTCGGCTCGGGAACTTGGGTACGAGAGGGGAAGGTCATGCAATGAGCACCCCCGCTCGCCCGATCAAAGATCAGCCTGTACTAAACATGATATTTTGTTTTTGAAAACACATGGGTTCTTATTCCGGTTATTAATCTAGAATTACTATGTGATGCGCACAACATACAAGTATAGACTAGATCGTCTAAGTTGGAACAAAACATTGCATGTTCGTTTGTGAAAATGATTTGAAGTTTGCTACTTGTAAGTAGGCTAAATCTGGGATTTTAATGAATTGTTCCAATTCAAGTAATCCAACCTTCACCCACAGGCATTCAGGCAGTTATATCAAATAAGCAGTTAGCCTCATGGCAAGCATGCTTTCATGGTAATCGAAAACACACATGCAGTATGCTAAAGCGTAAACACTCACAGTGTACTCCGAGCCAAAATAAAGAACTAGTTAGAAATCATGCATGATCCTAGTTCATGTTAAGATGGCTAATGCAACACATACGAGAATGCAACTAAAATAGGCTCGGCTATTCTAGAATGGCATATGAAATGCAACTTGGTACATGTATTCAAATTGGAATCGAAATACAATGCAGTTAGTATGATGCACCGAGCTCGGTGCATGCAGTACAGATGAATGGATGCACGCATGCAAGCATAAGGTATGCTAAATGAAATATGTCCTAAAATTAACCATCGTAAGCGGTTAAGTAAAAAGGAGAAAGAAATGGGGATTGGAAGACATGCATCACACACATGTACGCTTATTACAACAGTCGGCCCTCTCGAAGGAGAGTTCGAATAAGAAGCTAACTAGCTAATCTAAGCTAATTAAACTAATTATTACAACACAACGAAGCTAATTAACTAGATCCTAGTTAACTAACTATTACAAAACAGTTAAGCAGCTAAACGCATTAACTACTAAAGTACAAAACGAATGCTTAATCTAGCTAAGTAAAGAAGCTAAATAAAGCAGTAAAACAGGAGGTTCTCAGAGGGAGAAGACTGGATGCATGCTCGATCGCCTCGTTCGGAAATCTGTCGCGATGCCCCAATTTGCCTCTATTTACAATTGTCCTCAGAACCCTGCACCAAGCTCCAGAAAGCTTCCAACTCATCTTGGAGACCTGTAGGGATGCTGTCGACCAGTTGTTGGCATTGGAGACTGTAACGCCCTCAAAAAAAATACATAAAACCCATCATTTTAGACATGCAATGACATAAGCGAAATCAACACCTTTCTATTCATCAGAGTAGTTCTTACAACAATATTACATGTTAGCAACAAAAGCAAATGCTCTACGGGCTTACAGCTTTCCAAGTCAACACATGGTTACAAAAAGAAGAGTACTAACTCTATACAAAATAAGCCCTTGGCTTGATATACATGTAATACAAACAAAATAATCAAAAAGAGTCGTCAACTCCCATAACCATCCAAGCTATGTCCTTGGAGGAGACATGCTACCTATACCTGAAAATGATGTCCCATATAGGGTGAGCCAACGCCCAGTAGAGATATGCTAAACACAATATGAGCAGCAACTAAGACATTAGCAATTGATAAATGTTTGACTCACATAAACCAATTCATATACCACTTTCATTACAAGACCACAGTGTCCATGTTTCATTTCATTTTCCATTTCTTACCAAATTCACAATTCACAACAACGGTTCAGAACCTGGCCAACAATTTACATGAGATAATGACTCATATTAAACATTTCCCATTTCACAATAGATAAGCATACTAGCTATATCAACACTTCGATAGATAAGCATATAAGCTATATCAACATCTCAACAGATAAGCATACAAGCTGTATCCACACTTCAATAGATAAGCATATGAGCTATATCAACACTTCCATAGATAAGCATATGAGCTATATCAACACATTAACTGATAAGCATATGAGCTGTATCAACGGAGTCCACCCCTTGTCTCCTCCCAAACAATATCCGGTTTAGAGGTCCATCCCCTATCTTCCCCTAAACCGTGGAGTACATCCCCTATCTCCTCCTACACACACAATGTATATACACAAAGGTCATATACATAATCAATCAATATATACAGTTATTGTATTCTGTCAACCGTCATACTCTATGACACATCCAATTGATTAGTTTTATTTTGTCTAATCATCATGCATCATCTACAACAATCATAACTACCCTCCACCGGTAGCCCAAAGCAATTATTTCTAAACAGATAATAAAAGCACCAACAGATAAAATATCCATATTTCCAAAAGTGAGCGATTAATAAATCCAACTTCACTAATTCATCTCATAACGAGCCAATTTCATTATATTCAACTCAATTCCATATTTTCTCAACAAATGTCATTAATTACATTAGTGATCCAAATATACCCAAACATGGCATAATTCCCCTTATTCTCAATATTGACTCCAAGAATCCATATATTACTAACAACATCAATATATTCATTTTGAAATCCAAAATACATATTTATGGTCCAAAATAAACAAAACCTTCTTTTCAAAATTATACATTTGAAACCCTAGTTTCCAAAGCCCAAAGCCATTTATACAAAATACTCAATATCTAGGTCAAAACCCATAAGAGTGAGTAGGAATCCCTACCTCAAATTCGGAGCCCAAGGGAAGAAGATGAAGAAATTGAAGATGCTCCAAATCCCAAAATTTTCGGATCAAAAGATAGCTCTCGACGATCAACACAACTTTTACAAAGGCCCAAGGTGAGGAATTCACTCCTACTAGATCAATACCTAGAGAGAAGGTAAGGTTTTAGAGAGAGGAGCTCTCAAATGGCTTTTTCGGAAAAGTAAGAAAGAGAAAGGATGTTGAAAAGTGCTCCAAAAAGTGAAATCTTGGAGTGTTATACCAGTCGCCCCGCTCGAGCGTGGAAACCCCCGCTCGAGCGTCACTCACAGACTCCCGCTCGAGCGGCGGATACACACTCCTAGAACTTTGACAGACCAGGTCCCCGCTCGAGCGTCAAACTGCCCGCTCGAGCGTCCAACACTGTAGAGGAAATACTGGGAGATAGATTTTCCCGCTCGAGCGCCAAAACCCCCGCTCAAGCGGAGAAGAAAAACAAAGGCCCGCTCGAGCGTCAAAAGCTCCGCTTGAGCGTGCAGGCCAAAATTTGGGCAACTACTTTTGGTTCCTAAGCTCAACCAACCTGTTTCAAATCTGCCCAACACAACCCAAGACTCAAATACAAAGAGTAAAGGATGTAAACAAGATATACACAACAACCAACTCCACGGAACCTAAGTCCGGATACAACAATTAAGGAAAGGGAAACCGGGATCGCTATAACCTCCCCCACTTAAAGAATTTCGTCCCCGAAATTAAATACAAGTTTTCAAAAAACAAGTTTTCTCCATTCCCAACAATATTACAACATAATATTAAACAATCCGACCCATTACCGGTCAATCTCATCTCTTTTCAAGAGGCAATTCACATCATATAACAACCTGCATTATCAACATACATTCCTTTGAAATTTGACAATTTCATCACATTTTCCACAATTCCATAACACATGCAACATTATTATCATGCTTGCATTTCCATAATTTACTTAACATACACAATGTTAACATAACTTGCATTTTGAGGCAAGTTCCAAAACATACTTCCATAAACCAAAACATTTACAATATTTTACAACTTAAGACGTATATAATGCTCTTAAAGTTCAATAACGTTACAAAATTTCAATACATGATTACACATCAACAAACAAGTCCGGATATTTCTCACGGACCTCTAACTCACGTTCCCAAGTGGCTTCCTCCACTCCGTGATGTTTCCACAAAACCTTTACTAAGGGAATGGTCTTGCCTCGCAAGACTTGATCCCGCCTATCCAAGACCCGAACCGGTCTTTCCTCATACGAGGCATCCTTATCTACCTCCAAATCGGTCCAATCCAACACATGGGACGGATCTGGCTCGTACTTCCGAAGCATACTAACATGAAATACGTCATACACCCCGGACAACTGCGGTGGCAAAGCCAAACGATACGCAACTTCCCCAACCCTCTCAAGGATCTCAAAGGGACCAATAAATTGAGGGGATAACTTCCCACTCTTCCCAAATCTCATCAAACCTCGCCTAGGTGATATTTTCAACAAAACATGATCACCTGTCTCAAATGCCAAAGGCCTCCTCCTATGGTCGGCATAACTCTTTTGGCGACTCTGGGCTGTAACAAGCCTCCTACGGATAAGCTCAACTTTCTCCGTCGTTTCCCTCACCAACTCCGGGCCCAACAAAGGTGCATCACCCACCTCGGCCCAACAAACTGGAGACCTACACGGTCGGCCATACAAGGCCTTAAACGGTGCCATACCGATGCTAGACTGAAAACTGTTGTTGTAGGCAAACTCCACCAAGGGCAAGTGCCTCTCCCACGTCCCACTAAAGTCAAGGACACAACCTCGAAGCATATCCTCAAGGATCTGAATAGTACGCTCGGACTGCCCGTCAGTCTGAGGATGATAAGCCGTACTAAAGGTGAACTTAGTGCCCAAGGCACTCTGCAAACTCTGCCACAACCTAGCAGTAAAACGAGGATCTCTATCTGAGACGATCGTCACTGGGACCTCGTGCAATCTCACTATATCCCGAATATACAAGTCAGCAAGATGATCTACCGAATCTCTCACGCGCATAGGGATAAAGTGCGCCGACTTAGTCAACCGGTCTACAACCACCCAAATAGCATCACTACCCCGCTGAGTCCTCGGAAGACCTACAACGAAGTCCATAGTGACATGCTCCCACTTCCACTCGGCAATAGGCAAGGGTTGCAACAAACCCGCTGGCCTCTAATGCTCGGCCTTCACTTGCTAACAAGTAAGGCACTTAGACACGAAAGCTGGCACATCTCTCTTCATACCCCGCCATCAAAACTGGCGACCCAAATCCCGATACATCTTAGTGCCTCCCGGATGCACCGCAAGGCGTGAATGATGGAACTCTCGGAGTACTTCCTCTCGGCAAGACTCCGGCACAAATAAGCGGTCTCGGTATCTGACACTCAGGTCGGGATACACCGTCAAACCCTTCTCAACTTTCCTACTGGAGATCTTCTCTCGGAGGGATTCTACCTCAAGGTCACCTCTTTGTGCCTCTAACACTCGAGTCACAAGTGTAGGTTGCGCAACAACAGAAAACAAGGCCGCAGCCTCAACAGATTCGCCCAGAAGCAAATCAAACTCGCCAAGTGTACCCAACATCTCCCATTCTCGGATGGCTATACAAGCTACATCACTAATGGATTTTCTACTAAGGGCATCGGCCACAACATTGGCCTTTCCCGGGTGATAGTGCAACTCAAAGTCATAGTCCTCAATGAACTCCATCCACCTTCTCTGTCTCAAATTCAAGTCTCTCTGTGTAAACAGGTACTTCAAACTCTTATGGTCCGAGAACACCTCGAACCTCTCACCATAAAGGTAGTGCCTCCAAATCTTTAAGGCAAAAATCACGGCTGCTAACTCTAGGTCATGTGTAAGGTAATTCTTATCGTGAATTTTCAACTGACGTGAGTCATAGGCAACTCCTTTCCCCTCTTGCATCAACACACAACCCAAACCCTCTCATGAGGCATCACAATAAACTGCATAACCCAACCCTCTCTCCGGAATAATCAAGACCAGAGCGGTGGTCAATCTAACTTTTAGCTCTTGGAACGACTTTTCACAAGTCTCACTCCACACAAATTTGACTCCCGTCCGAGTCAATCTAGTCAACGGCGAAGCTAGCCTGGAGAAATCCTTCACAAATCGGCGGTAATACCCAGCTAATCCCAGAAAACTGCGGATCTCAAACACACTCTTAGGCTATGCCCAATCTTGCACTGCCTCAATCTTGGATGTATCAATAGACACCCCTTTCGCGGAAACCACATGGCCTAAGAACTTGACTTCTCCTAACCAGAACTCACACTTCCCAAACTTGGCATACAGCCTATGGGCTCTAAGCAACTCAAGCACCACTCTCAAGTGTTCCTCGTGCTCCTCCTCAGAAGGTGAATAAATCAAAATGTTGTCCACGAAAACGACTACAAAACGATCTAAGAATTCCCGAAAGATCCGGTTCATCAAGTCCATAAAGACTGCCGGTGCGTTGGTGAGCCCAAATGGCATCACCAGAAACTCATAATGGCAATACCGCGTACGGAATGCCGTCTTCGGAATATCCTCCTTCCTGACCCTTAACTGGTGGTAACCCAATCTCAAGTCTATCTCAGAGAAACAACGGGAACCCTTCAACTGGTTAAACAAATCATCTATATGGGGCATTGGGTACTTATTTTTAACCGTAGCCCAATTCAACTTCCGGTAGTCGATACAAAGTCTCAAGGCACCATCTTTCTTTTAGCAAAGAGGGCCGGTGCTCCCCACGGCGAAACACTAGGGCGAATATAGCCCTTATCTATTAACTCCTGGAGCTGAATCTTCAACTCACTCAACTCGGCTGGAGCAAAATGATAAGGTGCCATGGAAATCGGCGCTGTGCCAGGCACTAAATCAATGAGAACTCTATCTCCCGATGAGGTGGCAAACTAACAAGATCCTCGGGAAAAACATCCGAATACTCGCAAACCACTCTTGGCAACTCTACCCCGGTCTCATCACACTCACTACTCATAAGGCTAGCGCGAAGACCACTAAGCTCACTCCGCCCTCGCGATCATACACCGGTGGCAACACACTACCAACCCGATCCCCTAAAAAATGACACTCCTCGCTCAAGGTACATACTGTGACCCCTCTGGCGGTAGCAATCAATAATAGCCTGGTATGACGATAGCCAGTCCATACCCAAAATATCATCAAATCCCGACATGGGCATAATTACAAAAGGAAACGGAAGCCGACGATCGGCGACCTCTAAATCACAACCTCTACATCCTTGTTTCAAAATCAATTCACCCCCCATTAGGTGATACAACACATATAGGAGATGCTAATTGTGCAACTCCAACCCCAAAAACAGATGCAAATGCAGCAGACACAAAGGAAGGAGATGCACCCCGTATCAGTCAACACACTAGCAACCGAGTTGCAAAACAGAAAGGTACCTCTCACAACTGATGGAGCCGGTACTAGGTCCTGCACGGTAACAGCATACACGCGCCCTATAGGCCCCCTGATCCACCTGCTCACCTCTAGGAGCAAAAGACTGCTGCACAGACTGGGACGACGAAGCTCCCGGATTGGCCCTCGAGGCCTGAACTGACTATGCTGGTTGAAAACTCTGCGTCTGTCTAGAACCAGACGCTCCCGATGTGGCACTCAACTTGCGGGCAAAACCTCTTCAGGTGCCCAGGCTGACCACACTGATAGCAAGACAAAGGTTGGCCCCTGCCCTGACTCTGGCCCTGAGGTCGAGTCGAAAAAGAAGCAGCTCGCTGACCCCTTCCCTTCTGCGGGCAAACCGAAGACTTGTGACCCCAGCTGGCCACACTTGAAACAGGTGATATCTCCCTGATTGCCTCTTCCCGAGCCTGCACTCGGCACTGGAAAGGTCGATCTAGCAAAACCACCCTGAGACTGCTGAGGGTTAGAACCCCTCTGTCTCCTGCCATCACCCTGACCATCCTGACTCCTCTTGGAGCCTCTCTGCCCGTCCTCCTCCTGCATCATGATCTCCCATATGGGCTGCAGCATCAACCAAGCACCCATAGTCTCGGGTCATAGAACCCCCAACTCTCATCTTGAGGCCAGCGCCTCAACTTCTTCTCAAACTCGATACAACAGCGTTCCTCAGATGCACGAGCTCAGGTGCAAACCTGGACAGACTAGTAAATGCAGCCTCAAACTCGGCCACCAAAGAACTCAGCTGCAAAAGCTGGCAGAACTGGTCTCTTAGAGTTTTCCCTGACAGCTGGAGATAAGAACTTCTCCTGGAAAACATTCACAAAAACCTCCCAAGTGCCATCCAAACGACCATTGATGAACTTCCACCACTGACCCGCAATCCCCCTTAAACTGGAAAGATGCCAAGGTCACTTTCACTGCTCCGTCCTCGATGCCAAGCATCTCAAACATCGTACTCATCTGTTCCAACCACTTATCCGCCTTAAGTGGCTCATTCGAATCACCGACAAACTCGTCCGGATTAGACCAGAAGAACTCCCTCTTCAGAAAGGAAGGCCTTGCATCCACAACCTGGGCCTGAACTGGATTCTCAGCTCTGAGAATGCCCATAGATTCCCTCAAAGCATCGGCTATCCCACGGGCTAAGGCGCCCATAGCCTGCTGACCTGCTGGCTCGGCCACATTGGCCTGGCTAACCCCCTCTTGCTGCGCCAGAATCTCCTCCGGTATAGGCATCTCCTGCCTCCTAGGCCTACCTCGCCTACCCCTACGTCCTCGTCCTAACATTCTAATAAAGGCAACGAAGAACATTAGCACATTCATAAATGTGCCGAAGCTATAACACTCGCGTCCTAATGCATGGACAACAGTAATTCATTTCACGTAAGCACATAATCACATAAGCACTTACGAATTTCATTTCCGGATAATGATAGTCCCGAGGCGTTACTAGAGTTCCAGTTAGAAACAGCATTGATCAAGTGCCTTTCCAACAAGACTCACAGAAACCCAAGGATTAAATCAACATCCTAGAAACTAAATCCCCTACCCAAATAATCACATAAACATGTTATCACATAAGCACATAACATTACACATAAGTCTCTAACAAGCGAGAGAAACCCATTGTGATACTAATCACTTCCCACGTACCCAAAGTATTCAAACCTAGTATGCTCTGATACCAAGTTGTAACACCCTCAAAAAAAATACATAAAACCCATCATTTTAGACATGCAATGACATAAGAGAAATCAACACCTTTCTATTCATCAGAGTAGTTCTTACAACAATATTACATGTTAACAACAAAAGCAAATGCCCTATCGGCTTACTGCTTTCCAAGTCAACACATGGTTACAAAAAGAAGAGTACTAACTCTATACAAAATAAGCCCTTGGCTTGATATACATGTAATACAAACAAAATAATCAAAAAGAGTCTTCAACTCCCAAAGCCATCCAAGCTATGTCCTTGGAGGTGGCATGCTACCTGTACCTGAAAATGATGTCCCATATAGGGTGAGCCAACGCCCAGTAGAGATATGCTAAACACAATATGAGCAGTAACTAAGACATTAGCAATTGATAAATGTTTGACTCACATAAACCAATTCATATACCACTTTCATTACAAGACCACAGTGTCCATGTTTCATTTCATTTTCCATTTCTTACCAAATTCACAATTCACAACAACGGTTCAGAACCTGGCCAACAATTTACATGAGATAATGACTCATATTAAACATTTCCCATTTCACAATAGATAAGCATACTAGCTATATCAACACTTCGATAGATAAGCATATAAGCTATATCAACATCTCAACAGATAAGCATACAAGCTGTATCCATACTTCAACAGATAAGCATATGAGCTATATCAACATTTCCATAGATAAGCATATGAGCTATATCAACACATTAACTGATATGCATATGAGCTGTATCAACGGAGTCCACCCCCTGTCTCCTCCCAAACAATATTCGGTTTAGAGGTCCATCCCCTATCTTCCCCTAAATCGTGGAGTACATCCCCTATCTCCTCCCACACACACAACGTACATACACAAAGGTCATATACATAATCAATCAATATATACAGTTATTGTATTCTGTCAACCGTCATACTCTATGACACATCCAATTGATTAGTTTTAGTTTGCCTAATCATCATACATTGTCTACAACAATCATAACTACCCTCCACCGGTAGCCCAAAGTAATTATTTCTAAACAGATAATAAAAGCACCAACAGATAAAATATCCATATTTCCAAAAGTGAGCGATTAATAAATCTAACTTCACTAATTCATCTCATAATGAGCCAATTTCATTATATTCAACTCAATTCCATATTTTCTCAACAAATGTCATTAATTACATTAGTGACCCAAATATACCCAAACATGGCATAATTCCACTTATTCTCAATATTGACTCCAAGAATCCATATATTACCAACAACATCAATATACTCATTTTGAAACCCAAAATACATATTTATGGTCCAAAATAAACAAAACCCTCTTTTCAAAATTATACATTTGAAACCCTAGTTTCCAAAACCCAAAACCATTTATACAAAATACTCAATATCTAGGTCAAAACCCATAAGAGTGAGTAGGAATCCTTTCCTCAAATTCAGAGTCCAAGGGAAGAAGATGAAGAAATTGAAGATGCTCCAGATCCTAAAATTTTCGGATAAAAAGATAGCCCTCGACGATCAATACAACTTTTACAAAGGCCCAAGGCGAGGAAATCACTCCTACTAGATCAATACCTAGAGAGAAGGTAAGGTTTTAGAGAGAGGAGCTCTCAAATGGCTTTTTCGGAAAAGTAAGAGAGAGAAAGGATGTTGAAATGTGATTCAAAAAGTGAAATCTCGGAGTGTTATACCAGTCGCCCCGCTCAAGCGTGGAAACCCCTGCTCGAGCGTCACTCACAGACTCTTGCTCGAGCGTCAAAACTCCTGCTCGAGCGGCGGACACACACTCCCAGAACTTTGACAGACTAGGTCCCCGCTCGAGCGTCAAACTGCTCGCTCGAGCGTCTAACACTGCAGAGGAAATACTGGGAGATGGACTTTCCCGCTCGAGCGCCAAAACCCCCACTCGAGCGGAGAATAAAAACAAAGGCCCGCTCGAGCGTCAAAAGCTCCGCTCGAGCGTGCAGGCCAAAATTTAGGCAACTACTTTTGGTTCCTAAGCTCAACCAACCTATTTCAAACCTGCCCAACACAACCCAAGACTCAAATACAAAGAGTAAAGGATGTAAACAAGATATACACAACAACCAACTCCACGGAACCTAAGTTCGGATACAACAATTAAAGAAAGGGAAACCGGGATCACTATAACCTCCCCCACTTAAAGAATTTCGTCCTCGAAATTAAATACAAGTTTTCAAAAAACAAGTTTTCTCGACCCTCGGGCCACCAATCGCGCATTTCAATGCATGATGGCCGAGAGGCGAAGTTGCACAATTCAATGTAAAATGAATGTACAAGTAAACACATAAGGCCTAGAACTCTATCATGTATGATCAAGAGCGTCGGCGACCGGGAATTGAGGCACGTTTCATCACTTTAAGTATGAAACGTCCCTCGTTTCTCGTGTTTGGACTAACACCTATTCCAAACAAAATGCAACACATAGCATGGCATGCATAATGCTATGTAACATGGAATATGCGAAAATGCAATGCAACACAAGCATGCAAATATGCAATATGACTAGTATGCTAACAACATGCAAGGCAACATGACATAGCATACTCAATGCTCAAAGGCATGCATGCTCAATGCAAAGCAACATAAGATTCTAAATACAATGTAATGCATGCATGCACAATGCAATGCAACAAGGGCAACTTATCAATGCTAGGGACATGCATACTCAATGCAAAGGACTACTTGGCATACACAATGCAAATAACCACATGGCATACACAATGCAATGTAAGATGGCATACTTAATGCAAACAATAAGCATGCGAACAACATGTAAAGGATAAGCATGCAAACATGCAATGCAACATGAACAACCTAACAAGGCTAATGGCATACACAATGCACAATGCTAAGAACAACCTAACAAGGCTAACTAGCATACACAATGCTAAATGACGACTAGCATATGCAATACCATATGATCATGGCATACACAAAAGTGATGAAATAACATGGCATACACAATGCTCAATGGACTTAAACCAAAATGGGTAGACCTCAGCCATGCCCAAATTAGTGGCCATTAACACCAAAATGAAGGCACCAAAACCATATATAAGCATGCATGCCAATTGGCTTACCAATTAGGCTTAAGAGCACAACTCTCAAGAGTGCTCAAAGAATGACAAACATGGAAGTATAACAATACCAAGTGCACTAAAATAAGGTAATAAATGATGCCAAATCATTCAAACAAAAGCAAGCATGGCATGTAAAGGTCCTAAAGCATGAAAGCTAATAAGAAGGACTACAAAGGAGGCATGCAATACATGGCAAATATGCACAAACCAACCACAAAAAGAGCTCAAGTAGGTCAAAACAATGACCAAAACATGCTAAGATGGAGGATCAAGTACCTAGGCAAGATGGCATACATGCTAGGCCACAAACTAGGCAACAATGCACAACACTCAAAGGCACTTAAAGAGTGACTGAAGTGGGAACATGGCAATGCTATAAGCTCTGAAATGAAGTATTAAATGATGCCAAATCATCTAAATAGCTCAAAGATAGCATGCATGAATCAACAAAACACAAAGCTAGCAAGGCCAATTACACTACAGCTATACAAAGCATGAAGGATATGGCAAAGGCAACCCAAAATAGTCCTAGAACATGTCAAAATGATACTAAAACATACATGGAAGGAAGCCAAAACAAGTTAGCATGAAGGGCATACGACATGATGCATACAAGGCAAATAAGGTGGATTATACTACACTTATTAAGACCAAGCATGGGATGAATTAACCAATAAAAATCAGAGTTATATCATAGCAAGATAACCCCAAAAACACATTGAAATGATGGCTCGCAAGCTAAGGTATGAAGGCATACAGAATGATTCATGTTAAGGCATAAAGGGGCAAACCCTCCAACGCATTGAATGAGTGATAAATGCAAGTGCATAAGCATGAAACATGGACTAAAATCACATATGAAATGATGCCAAATCATTCAAATAGGCCAAGTAAAGCATGCTAGTGGACTTGACACATAAAGCTAACAAGCTAGATTGAACCATGGCTATACAAAGCAAGTCATGCATGACCAAAAGAACCAAAATCAGAGCTAGAGCATGCTAAAACATGGACAAAAGCTTCTCAGAGTTAAGCCAAAAGCATGCTAGAATGACATGTTAAATCATGATGCATGCTAGGCTATTTCATGGAATTGCACTACAAGTGCATGAAGCATGTAAGGGCCAATCAAACCAAACCAAAACAGAGTCATGACATGGCAAAACATCACCAAAAACATGCTGAAATGGAAACAAAATGAGCTAGAATGACATGCTACTTCATGAAGCATACAAAGCTAGTTGCTGAGATTTACACTACAAGTGTATTAGGCATGCATTGAGTGACTAAACCAAGTAAAAATAGTGGCATGCCACAGCAAAATAACCCCAAATACAAGCTAAGATATGGTCAACATAAGCTTAACAAACATGCTCACACATGAGGCTAATGAAGCAAGTATTGAAGACACAAGGAGAAGGGATGACCCTCTCCTATTTGGGACCTCAAAACACCACTCCACCACTGAAATTCCTCTGAGTTTTAGTGGTGAGAAGGCCAAAACAAGGTGGTCCCAAAGGCTCACAAAGAAGGCACAAAAGCAAGGCCAAACAAGGCCTAAGAGGGGGTAAACAACCCTAAATACAAAAGTGACCTTAAACAAAGATTTTAAGCACCAAAATACAGAACTTTTTGTAGTTAAGAGTTAAGCTTAAAACAGCATGCAAGTAAGACTAAAAGCTTAAGCAAGAATGGGGGATTTAAGGGTTAGAAACTCACCCTTGAAGGCCACCTTCAAAACCAGAACTCCAGCAGCTTTTTCCAACCAAAACCAGTCCAAAAGCTTCAAAAACAACCTCAAGGGACCTCAACTCCAAGAGTATGGTGTTTGAGTGTGTGTTTGTGTACAAAAGTGAGACAAAACTACACTTTAACGCACAAAATAAGAACAAACAAGGAGATATAGATACAAGAGTATATGTATCTCTCAAACCTCCAAAATCTGAACCTAAGAGGAGGGAGGAGGATCCTCCCTCTTATAGAGAACAAAAGCTAAAGCTTCTAGGAGAAGCTAAGGTTCAAGGCCATCCCTTTATACACGTGTATGGAGGATGGTCTCAGTGCCCTCCACAGCTGGAGGAAAATATCTCCAAAAAGGTGTTAAAAAGCAGCCGACCACTTTAAGTGGTCTCCTAGAATAACAACTGGTCGGCCATGGTGGGAGAGAGTCCAGAGGATGAAAACAAGCAAATGGTGTGGTAGCCGACCACTTTTGATGGTCCAAAGATCAGGGAGACCAGTTGTCAGACCAGAAAACTGGCTGGCAGGAGGAAAAGTGGTCTCCAAGGGGAAATGCTAGTCTCCCACCCTTGTACCACCTTCCAAATAAGAAAAATAAGGTTTGTACAAAAAACAAACCAAGACGGATGCAAGACGAAAGTTGGGGAGGCAAAGCGCGCAGTCGGGAGCCTCGAAAACTAGCTATCGAGCAACAAAAGTCCTTTACGACCACAAAAGTGGTCTCCCAAACCACAGTGGCCCTCTAGGCCAAGGAAACAAGGTGTGGTTCAGAAACCATGCCAAACGGAGAATGTTAAGCGGTCCCGAGACAAGGCGCGCGGCCGAAGGCTCCGAAAACCGGAAACTAGTCTCCAAACGGGAAAAGTGGCCTACGACCACGAAAAGTGGCCTACGACCACGAAAAGTGGTCTACGACCACAAAGAGATGGTCTACAAGACTTCTCCTTCCCTCAGGCAAGGAAAACAAGGCTTGGTTCGCAAACCGAGCCGAAGCACAAAGAGTTCAGAGGCCCGGATGCAAGGCACTCGGCCAAAACTCCGGAACCTCAAAACGAGCACAACATGCACTATCACCGAGAGCTCAATCGATGACGTCTGAGTCTTAAGGTCGGTCAAAAATGGGGTGTCTACAGATCCTAAAACAACCAAAATGAAAAGGAAGAAACTGCAATGCCTTTATCACTTTTCTCTAAAAGCAAAATAGAGTTGAAACTAACAGCAAACAGGTTTAATATGCCTGATTGCTAACTATTACAATTTCATACTGAGTTAAAACTGTACCATCAACCAAAACCAAACCCAGCTATACCCAACACAACCAAAAACAAAAACAGCAATAATCAACATGATCAACAGCCAAGTTCGAAGGGTTGTAAGGGAAGAAGGAGGAGAGAAACAACATAATCAATATAATCAATAGCAACTAAAAAAAAAAATACTGAAATTACTAACCGAGCGCAAGTTCGAAGGGAGTAGCGTTGGTACTGAAACAACATAATCAACAGACTGGTACTGAGTGTCTTGAAATAAAGTTAACAGAAGAAGAAGGCACATCAATGTAATTTACACAATTTCTCAAAAATGTAATTTACAGCAAGCAAGAAAATAAGACCGGTTTGTACTCCAGTTTTGCTTACAGTGCATTGATCAAATCTAACTTAGTACGGTATAATCACTGAAAATGTAAAGAAATTAAACAAAAATCAAATTCAGTTCCACACAAACAGACCTTCATTTCATGGTTAAGAAACGTACATACAATTCAGCAAATAACATCCTTGCCATCTTTAAGTATGAACATTGCATTACATTACATATATGATACTATATAAATCTTCAAATCACTATGAACAATTTCCCATCTTCATGGTCAGAAATAACAGGAAACTTAAAACCATAAAAATGGCCAAGCCCAAATCGTTATATCTTTATAATTACAAAGAATATGACAATCAGAGTCTCCTCCTACCTTTCTTTTCCATGTCCGTGGCTATCAAGTCCATTCCTTTGTTTCCACTTTAGACTAACAATTAGTCAATTACTACATATCTCTTCAATCCTTCAATCAGAAACTCTATAACCACATTATGTTTCTTTTTATTCAAAAATTAAATAATTAATGTACTAATAAACTAATTTCTTATTCAATGGGTTTAATTAATTGTAAATATTAAAACAGACATAGCCACAAAAACAAAAATAGAGAGAGAAGGGGAGAGACGTTAATCTTATCTTGCGAGGGTGGGTGTCGATGCTGAACAACAAAACAAACAATCAAAACAACAATGATTTCGTAATTTCTAATTCCAAAACAACCAAAATCAAAACAAACAATCTTACCTTGCCAGTTCGAAGGGAGTGAGGATCACAGGACTGAAGTGATGAAGGAGGATGAGGGAAGAGTGAGGAGAATAGGAAATACGGGGTTCGGGTTCGGGGTTTGGGTCTCTGGTGATAGCGGTAGTCGTCACAAGAAGACATGGGTTTTTGTTATTTGCTGATCTTCCTCTTCAGTGGTGAGCGGCTTAGAGAGAGAGAGAGAGAGAGAGAGAGAGAGAGGATTATATAGTTTTTTTTTGCAATTGGAGGAGTATCGGATGATCATAGGTGATCGGCGATGGTTGTGGGCATTAGTTAGTGAAGAATGAAGAATGGGAAATGTAGAAATAGTGGCTTCCATTGCTGCTTCTATTTCTTCTGCTTCCACCGATGATAGTAGAGATCAGGTTCTCTGATACATTTTGAAGAGACGTGAGAGAGAACATGTAGAGAGGGAGTTGAAGAGACGTGAGAGAGAGAGAGAGAGAGAGAGCAAAGAGTGTTTGGGTGAGCAAAAAAAATTGATTACAACCATTAGATATTATTAGGAATCATCTTAGCCATTCAAACCCAATGTATCTCTGATATATTTTGATACATTTTCAAAAATTGTCCTGCTTTATTATATAAATATATATATATAAATGTTGTAGAAGAGTATTGAAAAATGGTGCTTTTTCTCTCACTTCCTTTCAAATTTGTACCTTTCTCTCTGATTTTTTGCTTTTCACATTTGGTGATGGTATTTTTCCCGACCCGTGAACAACTTCTCCCCACCCAAGCCCAAGTTCAAGCTTAAGCCCAACATTGACCCACCTACCGACCAATACCACAATTAGCCACCACCAAATCTGCCCGACACCATCTCCATGTTGTTCAAAATAATTGAAAATAAGATGAATTATATTTTTTACTTTTATGTTTAGCTCAAATTTTATTTTAATCATTATAGTTTTAATTTGAATAATTTGATTCTTACATTTTAAATTCCGTTTCAATTCGATCTTTCTTTTCAAATTTTAATTAATTATTCTAGGAGACTAGCGAGTGTCTTAATATCGTTAACTTTAATCTCAAACTTAAATAGAAGAACCAAACTAAAAATAAATTTAAATAATAGTAACCAAACTGAGAGGGGAATTTATACTGGACAAATGGGCTGAGCAAAATTCGGATCTGGGCTGTCGTCTTGAATTTCATAACCGAGCTCAAAGGATGTCTAGATGTTGGACCGAGATATCTAATTGGTATGGGGCAAGAGACAAGCTCGGTTACGTAGCAACCTAGCTTTAATAGGGCTAAGGGTTGTGGCTAATGACTTCGGCCAAGCTTTGAAGGTAGGCGGGATTTTCCGTGAAAGTTGAGCGGGATTTGACCGGACTAGAGAGATGACCAAGGTCAGCCACTCAATCCATGATCGGACTGAACACGTGTTGTATAAATTGTGGGATCATATAGAACAAATAAATTCATATTTTATATTTGCAATTATATACTACAACATCATGCTAGGAATTACAAGTAGAAGAACAAAAATAAATAAAATAAAATAGCAACAGAAGGCAAACCGAAGCCTACACTAGACAGTATCCTTAAAATAGATTCGTCGCCTCATCGATTGGGTGCTAGAAGTTTTTCGACGTCTGTCTTCCAAGATACGATGGTTGGACCAGTTACAACAATGCACCGATTGAGTAGCTTTGGCGAACAAAACTTTGTAGCACTCTCTCACATGAAGAATATAAAAACTTGAGAAACCTTTGGAAGACAAAGAGGAGCAAATTTTATGGGTGCTAAGAAAGAAGGAGAATGGTCTCTTTTTATACACTTGGAGGGAAAGAGGAAGAAGCTCCAGTCATCAAGGCCCATCACTAATGTAGAAATTAATTTTTTATTAATCTGTAAAACTGATGGATTAAATCCATCATCAATAGAGGAGTTACCAGCTATACACATAAGTTTTCTGTATATATATTTGCAGCCCACAGATTTGGGTTGGCCAAAAAAGATTAAGATGGGTAGGCCAAGCCCAACCTCCACACTCAATATATCTAGGCCCAAGCCCAAATCCCAAGTCCTAAGATCCATGATCCACGACCCATGACCCATGGATCACGGACTCGGCCCCGGCATGGTTCAGTTCGAGCGGGTAGGCGGGCAGCGCGCACGCGCGTGTGGCAATTTTAGCATGACCAACTTGGACCATAGTCTTGGCCCAAGTCCATTCTTGAAGCATCCATAACTCCATTCTTTCGGAAAATTTGGATGTCCCAAAGAGCTCACACCCTAAGGCAAAAAATGAGATTTAAATACCCATCAATGCTCTCTTCTACAATCAAAGTGGGATACAAGATTTTACACTTTTCCCAACACCTTTTTCATGAGACCAACTTAATGAGTCAATTTCTCATTCAAATCTTAATGGTTTTTGGTCATTCTTTTTGTGGTGTAAAGATCTCCCTACAAAGAATCTAGACCCACTTTACTTCACGTCAATTGAGGATTGACACCCACTTTAATATTGCATTACAGTCATCAAAAAATCATTATTTTTCCAACAATCCCCCACATGAATAAAATTGGCCGAATAGGAACAAACGGACAATGCTTAACAACAAAGACTCGAAGAGAGTGCAATGGAATAACCCCTGCATCGGAGAAGGTAGCTTTTGGCTTTGAACCCCTTATAGTGAAGTCTATCAGATTTACTGGCTGTCCAGTGAACACGAAGTCTTGAACTATTCTGCCGTTTATGTAAACCAAGACAATTGACATCACATAAGTATTAGTCCAACCATCGTTCTGCTCTCACTATTGTGTCCGGTTTGGCCCTGGAACACTAGCCTGGTTCAGTGAGTGGTTTAAAGAATTCAGCCTTGTCAATTCTTATAGAAGAGGCCCCACTTCACACTCACATAGGTGACTCTAGTTGAATATCCTGCTATACTCAGTTCAACAACTTAACACACCAGAGTCATTAAAAGCTTCGCTTAACCTTTACACTCGCAGGTATCATTGATAAAAGAAATGTCTGGAGGTTTAACCTCCTCAGTGACATATCACCGTTAGACATAATTAGGTTGTCCCATTGAACCTAGATCTTGGGATCTCTAGTCAACTAGGTTGGGTTTCTATTCTGGTAACACCTTACACTAAAGGCCTTAACCCCATTCCTTCTGACGACTTCTCTACTAATACTCAATTTAACCCTTTGGTTAGCGGATCCGTAATGTTGTCCTTCGACTTTACATAGTCTAGAGAGACAACGCCATTAGAGAGTAGTTGTTGTATGGAATTATGTCTACGATGGATATGTCTAGACTTTCCATTATACATATGACTCTGTGTCCGTCTAATCGCCGATTAGCTATCACAATGAATACAGATAGCAGGCACAGGCCTTGGCCAACGTGGAATATCCTTAACGAACTGGTGAAGCCATTCAGCTTCTTTAATTTCTTTATCCAAAGTAATAAACTCAGATTCCATCGTTGATCTTGATATATACGTTTGCTTGGAAAATTTCCAAGACACGGCTGCCCTTCCAAGGGTAAACACATAACCACTAGTGGATTTGGAGTCCTTTATATCAGATATCTAATTAGCGTCACTATACCCTTCTAGTACCACTGCATATCTGGTATAATGCAGCCCATAATCCCGGGTGTACCGTAGATAACCTAACACTCGTGTAATGCCTCTCCAATGAGTGACATTCGGATTACTTGTGTATCTACTATGCCTGCTAACAAAGTAGGCTATATCTGGCCATGTACAAATTATCAGATATATAAAACTTCCAATGACCTAAGAATATTCTAGTTGAGAGACCCTCTCACCATTATTCTTGGTCAAATATAGACTCACGTCTATTGGTGTCTTAGACACACTTGTATCTGATTTACCAAATTTCTCAAGTATTTTCTCAACATAGTGAGACTGAGAAAGTCCAATACCACTAGATGTTCTGGTAATCTTAATACCTAGAATGACATCTGCAAGGCCCATATCTTTCATGTCAAACTTAGAGTTTAACAATCTGTTGGTAGTTCTAATCATCTCATCAGTACTACCAAGAATGAGTATGTCATCAACTTATAGACACAAAATGATATAACCTCTGTCAGTGTCTTTAACATATACACACCTGTCACACTCATTGATTCTAAATCCATTTGACAACATAGTGTTGTCAAACTTCTCATACCGTTGTTTAGGAGCTTGCTTCAAACCATACAATGATTTGACAAGCTTATAGACTTTCTTATTTTGTCTTGGAGTTGAAAACCCCTTGGGTTGCTTCATGTAGATTTCTTCATTCAAATCTCCATTTAAGAAAGTTGTCTTTACATCCATCTGATGTATCTCTAGATCACATAAAGCTGCTATCATAATCATCATGCAAATGGATATAATCCTTGTCACAAGTGAATATGTATCAAAGTAATTCAGGCCTTTTCACTACTTGTATCCTTTGATAACTAGCCTAGCTTTATACTTATCAATTGATCCATCTGCTTTCACCTTTCTTCTAAAGATCCCCTTGCTCCTCAAGGCCTTACTGCCTGGGGTTAGATCAACCAACTCCCAAGTATGGTTCTGTAAGATGGAGTCAATCTCACTGTTAATTGTTTATTTTCACAAAGGACTTTCAGATGAAGTCACAGCTTCATAGAAAGTTCGAGGTTCTCCCTTTAACATATAAGTCAAGAACTCTGGACCAAAGGGCTCTGCGGTCTTAGCCCTTTTACCTCTTCTTGACTCATCTACTTCCTCAGCTTGGTCATCGACTTGATCATCTACGCGATCATCTATGTGATCATTGTCACCTTCAACCTCTTTTATGGAACTTGGAACACTTTCTTGGATACGACAAGGAACTACATTTTCAAAGAAAGATGCATTTCTGGATTCCATGATTGTAGTCTTTTGTATATCTGGAATAGCAGATTTAAACACAAGAAATCGATATACACTACTACATTGTGCATAATCGTTGAATACAAAGTCAACGGATTTTTAGGCTTTGCATGACACCCCCACATTTGTAGAATTTATACAAAGGCTTTTGGCCTTTTCCAAAAATTCATACAAAGTCTTTAAATAATTTCTTGTGTCACAATGATTATGAAACTCTCAAAATCATATCACAGTAAATACATTCCCAGAATGTCATCGACCAAATTAGGCACCCAAACATATTTGGTCCAACCTATCACTTTGAAGCCAATAGTCTTACTATTAGGAAACACAAATTCAGTGTTCAATAGTCTATTATTCGGAACTTCATAACATGGCCAGTAGTCTTATCACTAGGAATCACTAATTTCTCAACATGTGGTCAATAGAGTTTCTACTACTAGGAATCACAATGTTTTAACTTGTAATCAGCAGTCACTTTACTATTAGGAATCACAACGTCCTGACATAGGATCAATAGACTCTTTCATTACTCGGAATCATCATGTCTTGACATATGATCAGTAGCCTCTCCACTACTAGGAACTATCATGTCTTGACATGTGATCAGTAATCTGTTCACTACTAGGAACCATAATCTCATAACTGTGTAGCCAGTGGTTTAACACCTCCTCGGAACCACCAGTTTTCTATCTCTGTGATCAGTGATCTTGTACTCACTAAGAGCCACCAATATATTTGGAATTGAAAAATTCAAAAATATATTCACTTACCCTAACGGATTGTGTCATATTTACTTTCAAGCAAAGTCACATAGCAATCATATGCTATAATTGACATAACATACTAATTGCCTCTGATAAATTCAGAGATATTATCATGCAATCTTATGATTTCCTTTAATCACATTTGATCTCTCTAGATCTTCCTTTAAGAACCTCACAAGGTTTAAGGTTGTCAGGTGAAACAATATTCCCTGTTGTCACCTCTTCAAGCCATTTCTGAAAAATCACAACAGAATTTCACTATTCTATTTTTCCAGAAATTAAACTTAACACTAGAAAATCCCAAAGTCTGAAATTTAATTCAAAACTAATCTCACCACTTACCCTAGAATCGAACATGGTAGGAACGTTTTTAGGAAGACTGGAGGGGTCACACTGGTCCCACTTAAGACCTAGTTAACCTTAGAAAAAAATTTCAAGAGCATGTTGACTCCTAGTCAATGAGAAACAAATTTAGAATTAAGTTTTTCAAGGGATAAACTACGTTAAAACAAATCAAGTTTACAAAACTTATAAGCAATTAAAAATTACTATCAGAATTACACTACTCATAAAAGTTAACCAGTACTCTCGGAACTGAGCCCATTATTTCTAAATAAAAATCAGAAATATTTTAGCTAATGCTAAAATTTGGTTTCTTTTCTCAAATCCAAAACACTTTGAAAATAATCAGTTATAACCAAAGACTTTCTCCAAACTTGGTTTTTCCAACACTTTGGGAATGTAATTATTAAACCCAAAGACTTCCTCAAACCCCAAAGGTTTGAAACCAAATCTGTCTTAGTTGTCATTTATGAACAAATAAGAAATACTCTTTAGCCAAGGCTAAACACTTTGGTTTCTATTACAGAAAACCAAACCAAGTTCCAAACTTACAAGCAATTTAAAAATTGCTAACCAAATTACAAGCAATGTAATAAAAATTGCTACAACAATACAAGCAAATAAAACTTGCTTTTACATATTGGAAAAAATCATAACTAAAGTCCAAGCAAAAAATTGCTTCAATTTGTATATAAGTAAAACAAAAATGCTTTAGACCACTAATTAGTGATGGCTCTAATGATGTGGCAGTGGGTCCCACCCACTGCCACATGTGTTTTGTGCCTTGTTTGTTTTTTTTTTTCTTTTTTTTTTTCAATTGCCACCTCACTAGTGGTGGCATTAGTGATGGTAATTTAGTGGTATGTAGCATTGCTCATAAGTAAAATAGCCAATCCATAAGGATTCTATTTAATCCAAAAGCCTTTCCACGCTTAAGTATTCCTGTTCAAATATGTTACCAGTCCAAATTTTCGATTTTTTTTTCCTCAGTCCCAAATACTAGCCATTTGGTTTTGTATTTTTCCCAATCCCTTTCGCGTAGGTATTCCTGTAAAGAAAGTTAGTAGAAAACCACAAGAAAATACATGCCAAACAATCTAAAGAAACTTGAAACCATCTAGCAAACTATTTAATAATAAAATTAACTAATGAATTAAAATGTTAGATGAGTTATAAAAATAAACTTATAACTCCACAATTAAATTAAATTAAAACTTTAATACCCATCAGTTATGTATGAGATTATTACAGAACTAAAACTCCAAAATTAAATTTACTATTTAATTTACACAATAAACAAGTAAATAAATATAGACAAGTTACAAAATTAAAAATTATAACTCCACAATTAAATGAAAAATTTTAATTAGCAAGAGTTACATATATCTTATAACTTCACATAATTAAATTCAAATTATGAGGTAATTATATATGACATTATTACACCAATAAAATAAATTTACAGTCTTATTTACACAATAAACAAGTAAATAAATATAGACAAGTTACACAATTCTGATAACTCCAAAACCTTAAATTAAATTTAATAGGCAAGAGCTATATAACATTTAATTCACAAAAATCATGCAAGTGACTCTAGCAATTAAAATCATGCAAATATTCTAAAATAATAAGCATGAAACAAAAGCCATTCTTGTTAATTTACTAAACATAAATTTGAAAGAATGAAACATAGGCCCTTTTATATAAATTAAATGTCTAAAACTAACAGTAATGTAAGGCAATCAATTTCAATTCCTATCATGCAATGGGAAATATAGCGACCCCGGGTCTCTACCCGACTGTCATGGTATTCTGGATTCGAATCTCATTATTTGATGCTGTCGGTTATGTCTTTCCTCCTTACACCTGTTGAATTTGAGTTTTGAAATGACTTGAACGTGTTTAGAACAGGTTAGTTGCCTTTCAGTCTTGAATCTTTTTGCCCAGAATTTCGGTCTTCCGCTCAAGCGGGCCTCCTTGCGCTCGAGCGGAGTTTGCAACCTTTCAGTATCGGGTGTCTCTGCAAAAGTGCTGCAAGAGTGTTTTTCACGCTCGAGTAGCGTTTCTTATGCTCGAGCGTGTCTGAGCTCGAGCGGCCCTTCTAGCGCTCGAGTGGCTATCTGCAATTTGTGAAATACTGGACGAGTGAAATCCACGCTCGAGCGGTAATCTTTGCGCTCGAGCGAGTTGTTGTTGTTGTGTTTGACGCTCGAGCGTTAAACTATCCGCTCTAGCGGAATTCACGTATATCAGATCGTAAAAGCGACTGTTTACATAACTTTTTCATCTCTTTTTCATCCAAACCCTAAGTTGAGAGCTTCTCTCTCTAGAAATACTCTCTCTCTCTCTCGCTCTCTCTCGCTCTCTCTCTCTCTCTCTCTCTATATTTGACCTAGATTTAGTGGTTTTCTCATCCCCTTCCTTAGACAAAAAGATTGAGCTCTTCAATATCTTCATTTCCATCCAAGAAGAAGTGGGTTTTGCCATTTTTGGAAGCTTCACCTTTGTCTAGCCCTTCTCCTTGGACTTCTACTTTGAGGTAAGGAATTCTAGAGTTATATATATATGTTTTGCGACAAAATGTGGGCTTTAAGTTGATATGAAGTAGTTCTGTTAGTTTTAAATTTTGCACTAAGTGAAGAAAAAGAAAGAGGGTTTTCAAATTGGGTTTCTAAAATCTCAAATCTTTTGTTCTTCCTAAGGGGCTCTCTTTTCATTTGACTCATAAGATGTAATTTGGGTTGGTTTTTCACCTTGAAGTGGATAAATGTTAGATTTTAATAAAAGCCCTAGAAATTGGGGGATTTTGAAAACACATGGAAATATTTGTGAAACATTTCACTATTTTGTATTATGATGATGGGTGAAATGATATTATTGCAAAGTTGTTAAAAATGTTGAAAGTGAATGTTGTTGGGAGTGATGAATGATTTTGTATCATGTTTACGAAACTTCGTAAGATCTTGGATTTGTGTTGAGAACATAGTTTGCCTTGAAGGGAAGAAATGAGAAACGATTGATTGATATTGTTGTAGAGGTATTTTGAGAATAGAAATTATTGCATCATATTTCAATTTATTATTATTTTGTGCACCTTGACATGTTTTGGAAAGACATTTATTTTGAGAAAGATCATATTAATGAGAATGATGGAAATGTGAATGGGGTAAATACGAGGTAACTCCGAATAGGGGGTGTAGTTGAATTTGATAAGTTGGCTTGAGTGTCCTTGGTGAAAGATCAGAAAATCGCGCGGATAAGTGTCGAGCCTTCCGGTTAATACCGGTAAAAATGACAGTTTGGTAGCACTCATAGAGTCTACTTGTAGACACTAGCCTAGGGATTACCAGTGTCGTATTTACTGCCCCTATTGATTGATGATTGGAAATTTTGGTAAAAATGTTGAGATTGTAAATAATTGTTGGAAAGATAAAAACTTTTAAATGTGCACGAAATGGACTTTCTTATAAAGATGCATGGCAGAGCATTAACAATTGCATTGTTTTAAAGAGTATGCATAACTGTATATACTTTGTAAGAATTCTCTACTGGGCTTTGTGCTCACCCCTGTGGGATTTGGTGCAAGTAAAGATGTGGTGATCCCGCCGAACTGAGGGCGTGGATGTTTTTGAGAAGAGTACATAGCTCTTTTATTTTTGTGTGATTCTTTTGAGCCGAGGGCTAATGTGTATGGGTTGCAGAAACCATCTTTTGTGTAACCAGGCTTATGCCTTGGAAGATGTAAGCCCTTAAGGGCATTGTATTGTTTCAAGAATGGATGCTTTACATGCTGTAGATTCATATGTTTGCATTGATGAACGTATACCCGCATGTAGAACCTTTGTAAAGACTCATTAGTAATTATGTAAAGATGGGCAGATTATTGTTATTATTGGGTAAATGTTGATTATTTATAAGTAGTTCAGGTTGAATTATTTCGGGGCGTTACAGGAAATATTACACATGGAATTGAACTCTATAGCCATCAACATACAATTCTACTATTCCGAACACAATAGAAGTCCATAAAGAAATATATTTTATATTATATTCTACCCATGCACTTTCATATTTTATTACTATGGTGCTCCAGAGAGCAAGGCAACAGCAGGCCAAACTATATGTATATATATTTTAATTATTAGTCATGTAAAGTAGTGGGCTTTCTATTTGCTACAGTAGTCTACTCAAATAACAAAAGCAATAGCATGCAACTTTTCGAAACACTAGCAAAAACCAATGATGTATGAATCTATTTATGTAGTTTCATGAAAAATACATAATCTGTTTAAGTTTGTTGTATAAATTGTAGGATCACATAGAACAAATAAATTCATATTTTATATTTGTAATTATAGACTACAACATCATGCTAGAAATTACAAGTAGAAGAACAAAAATACATAAAATAAAATAGCAACAGAAGGCAAACCAAAGCCTGCACTAGATAGTGTCCTTAAAACAGATTCGCCGCCTCACCAGTTGAGTGTTGGAGGTTGTTCGACGTCTGTCTTCCAGGATACGATGGTTGGATCAGCTACAGCAATGCACCAACTAAGTAGTTTCGATGAACAGAACTTTGCAACACTCTCTCATAGGAAGAATATAAAAATTGGAGAAACCTTTGGAAGACAAAGAGGAGCAAATTTTCTAGGTACCAAGAATGAAGGAGAAGGGTCTCCTTTTATACACATAGAGGGAGAGACTTTTATACACATAGAGGGAGAGAGGAAGGGGCTCCAACTATCAAGGCCCATCACTAATGCATAAATTAATTCTATATTAATCTGCAAAATTGATGGATTAAATCCATCATTAATCGAGGAGTTACCAGCTAGACACATAGGTTTTGTGTATATATATATGTAGCCCAAAAAGATTAAGATGAGTGGGCCAAGCCCAACCCCCATACTCAATCCATCCAAGCCTAAACCCAAGATCCATGATCCACGACCCACGGATTAGGCCCGGGCGGGCAAGCGGCGGGCGCGCGTGTGTGTGGCAATTTTAGCATAACCAACTTGGACCATAATCTTGGCCCAAGTCCATTCTTGAAGCATCCATAACTCCATTCCTTCGAAAAATTTGGATGCCCCAAAGGGCTTACAGCCTAAGGCAAAAAATGGGATTTAAATACCCATCAATGCTCTCCTCTATAATCAATATGGGATACAAGGTTTTACACCTTTCCCAACACCTCTTTCACGAGGCCAACTTCATGAGTCATTTTCTCATTCAAATCTTAATGGTTTTTGGTCATTCTTTTTGTGGTGTAAATATTTCACTATAAAGAATTTAGACCCACTTTACTCCACATCAATTAAGGATTGGCACCCACTTTAATATTGTATTAAAGTCACCAAAAAATCATTATTTTTCCAACAAATACGTTGGTCGGGTAGTTATGCTAGGCCGAGAAGAGTTCAGGAAGATAACAAGACTCACCACCGAGTTGTGGATTTCGACTGAGGGGCATCCCATATCTTGACTGAGATGCAAATCAAGTAGAGCTGTGAGGTGCGTGTTGACGGACCGATCAAGAGATAGCTTGGTTGGTGTGTGTTACATGGCCTAATTCCAATGCAAGTGAAGAAATTCGCCATCCATATGCGTCAATACTATTTGGATGGACAAGGTAGTGCACACACAAACTATAAGTCATGCGGCGCCTCCATGCAAAAGGTTTGCAATCTTTCCTTACACACAACTATCTTTTGTTTTGTTTTGTTTTGTTTTGTTTTTCTTCTTCTTCTTCTTCTTCTTCTTCTTCTCTCTAAGGGCGCTAACTTGACCGTCAAAGGGATTTTCCGGTAACACACCCGATGTCTAGCTCATTGTCTTTGTGTTTTCAGGTTGTGCGACACCGTTTGGAGTAACACAAGGCTTGGACGAAAGGAGTATGAAAGCGTAGAATATTTGTTCCACATACACAAACTATTCAATTTAAAATAATATGGACTAAAAAAAACTTGAGTCAAATTATAAGGATTAAAAAGTATAATTAACCCTTAAAAATAAGTTTGCAGTATGTAAACACATGCTTGTATTTGGGCATCCTTGTTGTGTCTTTCATTTTTATGATTTCACTGGCTAGTCTAATTTTCTTCATCTTTTTATTCAATCTTCGACTAAGGTATATATGTATACATGTCTCCATGTATAGGTGCATATATGTAATATTTAACTTAAGATTTCATTTTAATCGTAATTTCAATTTCAAAAACCGAACGGAGATTCATCACTATGTCACTTGAATAAGGAACTTCATATTTGTAATTTACCCTAAATACAAATATTTAAAAAGTTTCTTACAAAAAGTATCAAATATATATCTCACACTCTTATTCAAGTATCAAGTATTTCAAGAATTTAATTTATTTTAAAAAATTCGTAGCATAATCGATTACACATCCACCATGATCTCTCCATAATTAAAAGTCATATAATTGTTTTCAGCCAACACTACAAAAAATTAAGATTTTAGAGATCAAAATTTAGAGACAAAATTATTTTTTAGGGACCAAATAATTTTGTTGCGAAAAGTGTCGTTATAATATTTTTAGCAACAAAAATTGGACATTAGTGATGAATCATATCATTTTGGGACCAAATTTTTTGTCTCAAAAAATAAACCATCTTGAGACTAAATTATTTTGTCCCTAAAAATCTATTTATTAGTGACATTTTCAAAATTTTGTTGCTAAGAGCCTTTTTTTTTTTTTTAACTTTTCGAGACGACCTTTTAGCGACTATCTTCATGATGATGGAAATTGGTCCCTAAATGTATTTTGCAACAAAATTTTCATTTTTAAAGACCAAAACATTTAGGGTGTGTTTGGTTTGGTTTTGGGAGATAAATTTTCAAAAAAAATCTTGAGAAAAGAGTTTAGAATTTTTTTTAGTTTGTTTGGTTGCATATTTTGAAAATAGTTTTGGAATGTGGGAGTTTGGAATAATTTGATATTTTTTTGTGGTTGAGTAAATATGTGTGAGAGAAAAAATGATTGAGAATGAGAGAAGGGAGAGAAAAAGTGATTGATTGATGTGTAGGAGATAGAAAGTGATTTTGGAATTTTTTTTAACAAAATCACTAAACAAAACACAGTTTAAAAAAAAAAAAATTCAAAATTTATTTCTCAAAAACAAACCAAACATTAATCACCCCTAAGATTAATTCTCTTATATGTTGTAGTGCAATATACACTTGCATATCTCCAACACAGCCACCATGATCTCTTCATAATTAATTCCCTCTCTTATATTTATTTTCTCACCCCTAAGATTTCTTTTGGAAGTGATTTTTTATTAAAAAAATTTAAAAAAAAAAAAATAAAAAGTCAAAATAGCAAAAGATCATATCGTACACATTAATCAGTAATTTTTTTTTTCCACATCTATTCATTTTTTTTTTTAAAAAAAAAAAAAAAGAAAATCGCAAACATGTTACTTTTTTTTTACTGTATAAAAAGTTAAAAAATAAAAAAATTACTAAAAAAATTCGAAATTCCCAAACAAGTTCACAGAGGACAGAGCCAAGAGCCTCTTTTTCCTTCCTTGGGTTTTATTTGCTTTTCATTTATTTTTTATTTTGCTAAAATTAAAGACTTAAATAATTTATGTGGACTAGTCACATGGAAGGCCATGTCAGCCAGAAAATTACCAGAGTTTGTTATAAGTTTGTAAATCTTAAGGACATACAAATTATTGGATTGTTAATAAAGTTTTAGAGAGTTTCTCTTACTTGCGTATTCTATATTTTGGGCAGGTATGTTTAAAATCAAAGATAAATTATCAATATGTCCTAATAGTTGAATTTAATTCCCATAAAATTTTATTGAAAATAAGTCTTAGTAAAATCGTCCCTAAATTATTTTTTGTGATATTTTTCACAAATATCGCTAAAGATTGACAATTAGTGACTTTTTTGTCACAATTTTTATTAATTGTCGCTAAAATTTATAATTAGTGACGTTTTTCTATGACAATTTTCAAACTATCACTGAAAGTTAAAAATTAGTGACTCTTTTTGTAAAGATTTTTTTAAACTATCAATAAAACTTATAATTAGTGACATTTTTTGTGACAATTTTCGAACTGTCGTTAAAAATTAACAATTAATGATTTTTTAAATAATGTTGGATGAAAAATACCATTAATTATCATAGGACCTATTGGGCGATAAGTTCATCTATTAGGACTTACCACTACTAGAAAAGGGAGCTTCAGACATGGAACTTTTTGTAACGGTTTAAAAATCGTCACAAAAAATAGGCTTTTGCGACGGTAATAAAACCCATCGCGAAATCATGTTTTTTGCGACGGCAAGTGATTGTCACCAAAAAGGCACCAGATAAATATTATTATTAGAGACGGATAACCCAAAACCATCGCAAAAGGTTTTATTTTTTTTTCATTTTGTTAATTTGCGACGGCCTTTCAAACCGTTGCAAAAACTTAATCCTCTGATTTTCCACTTTCGCGCCACATCTCTCTCTCTTTCACACACACACACACTTGTCCCTAATATTTCAATCTTCTCTCTCACGCCCAGCCCTAACTTCACTTTGTCTCTCTCACGCCACAACAACAAAAGTAACATAATAACGAAAATTAGTGAAGAAAATAAAATTTTTCATTAAATAAGAAAAATCCATAAGGAATTATAAATTTCGTCACATATAATAAAAAAATAAAAATAATCGGTGAGAAAATTTATTTTCGTCAATAAATACTTCGTTTTAGGTAGGGTTGCAAATGAACCGAGCCGATCCGAGCTTTGCTGAGTTAGAGCTCGACTCGTTTACTTATTGAGCTCCTTTATTGAGCTCGAGCTCGGCTTGATAAGAAACTGTGCTCGAGCTCGGCTCGTTAATATTAATGAAACTCGAGCTTGGCTCAGCTCGGCTCGATAATTTTTTTTAATATTATTTATATTATTTAAATAAAAATATTTAACTAAAAAATATTATTTATATTATTTAATATATAAATAATGTATTTATATTATTATTTATATATATATTTAATATATAAATAATATATTTATTATATAATTTAAATAAAGGTAAATGAACCGAGCTTATGCGAACTCGAGCTTGGCTCGTTTACTAAACGAACCTAATAATTGAGCTTGAGCTCGGCTTGTTTACTAAATGAACCGAGCCGAGCCGAGCCGAGCCCTTAATGAGCCAAGCCTAGCTTGTTTATGAACAACTCGGTTCATTTGCAGTCCTAGTTTTAGGTGAGGAAAAATTAAGTTTCATCACCAGAGGTTTTTCCACTATTTTTTTTTGGGGGACGCCAAATTTTTGAGACTTTTGGTGAGAAAATAATTTTGTCACTAATTATAAAATTATTAATAAAAAATATATTTTCTTCACTAATGATTTTTAATATTTTGAGATCATCTGGTCAGAAATATATTTAGTCACCAATAATTTTTAATACTTTTGGACTTTTTGGTGAAAAAATAATTTTGTCACCAATCATGAAAGGATAATTTTGAGCTATTAAGCGGGAAAAATATACCTTCTTTTGTCTTTGGTGACCAAAAAAGGGTTAGTCGGGAAAAAAAAAGAGCTAGGTGTAGACACCCTATTTTTGACCGACCTTAAGACTCAGACGTCACCGATTGAGCGCTCGGTGATGTTGCATACTGTGCTCGTTCAGAAGCCTCAGAGTCGCGGTCGTGCGCCCTGCCTCCGGACTTCCGAACTCTCTTTCGTGCCCTGCCTCGGTTTGCGAACCAGACTCGGTTTTCCCTGTTTTCTTTCCTGAGGGGAGGGAGTGGTCCCGTAGACTATCTCTCAGTGGCCGTGGGCTACTTTTCGTGGCCGTAGGCCATTTTGCCCATTTCGGAGCCCGGTTCCCGGTTTTCGGGACCGTCAGGCCATGTGCCTCGGTTCGGGACCGCCCAACCATCTCCGATTTCTTCGTTTTTTGGCAAGTGCCTCTGTTTTATCATTCCGAGGGACACTGGGGCCTCTGATATCCACTTCGTGGCCGAACGCCACTTTCGGTGCTTACAGCCCATTTTCGGGACCCCGAACTGCGTGATTTGGGCCTCGAGCATTCATTTCTCCGGTTTTTGTTCCATTTTGACGAGTGCCTCTGTTTTATCATACCGAGGGACACTGGGGCCTCTGATACCCACTTCGTGGCCGAACGCCACTTTCGGTGCTTACAGCCTATTTTCGGGCCCCCGAATCGCGCGGTTTAGGCCCCGAGCGTTCATTTTGCATTAGTTTTTGTTCAATTTTGGCAGGTACCTCTGTTTTAACATCAGGAAGATCACTGGAAGGTGGAAGGACAGCAATTGTCTCAGAAAACCAGTTTCGCTCCTCCGGCGTCCGTTTTGCTCACTTCCGGGCTAATGTTGAACACCCTAGGGATATTTTCTTCGAGCCGAGACTACATATTTGTGATGAGGGGACATGGGAGGACCCTAAAAAGTACTGGTCGGCCAGTAATTGTTACTTTCATTTTTGAGCCTCTCCTTCAAATGCAATGTTGTGTCTCCTGTTTCAGAGTTGCCAAATTCCAACCATGGGGTCTTGTTCTACACACATGGGAGGACCCTAAAAAGTACTGGTCGGCTAGTAATTGTTACTTTCATTTTTGAGCCTCTCCTTCAAGTTCAATGTTGTGACTCCTGTTTCAGAGTTGCCAAATTCCAACCTTGGAATCTTGTTCTACACACCTGGGAGGACACCAAAACATGGTGGTCGGCCAGCAATTCTTCAATGCTTTTTTTGGCCATGGCCGGCCGGCCAGGGGGAGTGGCTGGCCGACCAGTTGGGGTGGCCGGCCGGCCACCTTCAAGAAATCCACCTGGCCGGCCAGCTTTCTGCTTTTGAACCCTTTACAGCTGTCCAGCTGTTTTTCAAAATATCCCTGTCCTCCGGGGGATATTTTGGGAGGGAAAGCTTGGATGCATTTCCCTCCCCTTTTACACCCCTTTCTTGCCCATTTAAGGGGTTGGCCTCCTTCTTTGCTAGGGTTAGAAAATTTCTCCTCAAGAAGACTTAGCCATTTGCCTCCATTTTCATCTCCAAAAACCTCAAAAACCTTCAAGTCTCTAGCTCATTCCTTCATCAACACCAAGCCTCACCATCATCACTTCCATTCCAGCAGCAAAAGGAGGTTTTTCAGAGGCTAAGGACCAGCAAATTCAAGCCAAGAAGCATCAAAAGACTTGTCTTCAAGGGTAAGTCTTCATTTCCCTTTTTCTAGCACATTTTTGCATCAATTCTTTACCCTACTTGCTCTCTGTTTTGGGCTCCGAACCCTACTGATTTTGTGCTTATTTTGAGCCCCTCTACAACATTTTAGAAGGGCTCAACCTTGTTTGACACCTCTATGATGCACCTCTTTCAATATCACTCGTTGTGCCAATATTTTGCATGCTTTGTTTAGATTATGAGTGATCCATTTTCGAGCCTGATATAAACTGTGAGTGGGCTTATTTCGAGCCCCTCTCCAACATTGAAGAAGGGCTCAACCATGTTTGGCCTCTCTATCATGCACTTGCTTTGTAATTTTCCATATTTACCGTAAAATTGCATGGTTTCTTTAGCCTATTTGAAGTCTGATTTTGAGCATTCCATTAACTGAAACTGAGCTTATTTTAGGTCCCTCTACAACATTGTAGAAGGGATCAATCTTTCTTGGGGCCTCCATGCATGGCCTCTCTTTATACCTCTCTTTGGCCCCATTTTGCATGCCTCTTTAAGCTTATTTGGCTTCTGATTTCGGCCTTCATCAGGCCTGAAAAGAGCCTTGTTTTGGCCTTCTCATAATGTTTTGTTAAGGGTCTTAGGCCATTTGGTGCATGCTTTTGGTACTTCATGTAATACCATATTTGATTCCGTAAAATTGCATGCTTTGTTAGGCTTTCTTGGCTTCTGTTTTCAGCCTTCATCAGGCTTAGAAAGTGTCTTAAAATGACCCATTCTTCATGTTTTGTTAAGGGTCCAAGGTTGTTTGATGCATGCTTTTGGTACCTCATGTTATAGCCTTTGTTGGCTCATTATTTTGCATGCTATGTTTAGCCTATCTACATACTGAATTGGGGGATGTCATCTCTTGTAAATGTGCATATTTTTGGCCCCTCTTTAATTTTGTAGAACTGTGTTTTTCAGTTTGAGCATTGTATATACCACTTGCTTTGTAATTCTCCTCTTTTCCCCCATTTTTGCAAGCTTTTTTTTGCCATACTTGTGATCATTGTTTGGCCATACTTTGTACTAAAAAAATGCTAGTTTAGGGGCTGCCTTGCTACTGTTTTACATGTTATGTCCATATTGTGCATGTTTAGTAGGGCTGTAGGCCGTTTCGGGTACTTAGCATAGCATTTCGGGCATCGGGTGTAATTTTGCTATAGTTCGGGGGCTGTTTTTGCATCATTTTGGCTGCTGAAATTTTCATTTTCCATATGCCATATGCCATGTCTAATTTTATGCCATTTCATGCCTTAGGGCCATTGCCTCGGTTTGCGTGCCCGTGTGCACGCATTTCGAGGCACTTCATTTTTATCCGACGGCATCTTATGTGAGTGCGGCTGAGGTCCTCTCATGTTAGTGTAAGCCCGATTTTGCATTTTCATGCCTTTATATCATTGCCTCGGTTTGCGTGCCCGTGTGCACGCATTTCGAGGCACTTCACTTTTCATCTATTGGCCTCCTGTGTGAGTGTGGCTGAGGCTCACTCATGTTGGTATAAGCCCATATTACATTATCACGCCATTTTTAGTCTCATTATATCGTGTGTGTCATTACCTCGGTTTGCGTGCCTGTGTGCACGCATTTCGAGGCATCTCGTTCTCACCAGCATAGTGCATACTAGGTTGTATCTTAGATTGCATTCATGCATTACCTCGGTTTGCGTGCCTGTGTGCACGCATTTCGAGGCATCTCGTTCTCACCAGCATTGTGCATACTAGGTTGTATCTTAGGTTGCATTCATGCATATCATGCATATTGCATCGTGTTCAGGATAGGAGTTAGCTCGGGCACGGGAAACGAGGCACGTTTCGTACTCCGAGTGACGGAACGGGTCTCAATTCCCAAGTCACCGACACTCCGGATTACCTATGATGGAGTTAGGTTTTATTGTAGCATTCATATGCATTCATCCTATATTGAGTTGTGCAATTTGGCTCCTCGGCCATCATGCATCGATATGCGTGATTGGTGGCGCGAGGATCGAGACATGCATATATTTGTGAAATACATTGCTATGCCCCTCTTCTGCTCTCTGTTGCAGCAAAATCAAGGATCAGCAACTTTTCGGAGTCTGACACGCATTTCGAGAAAATTGCAAACAGAGGCAAATTGGGGCATCCCAGTGGATTTCCGCGCGAAGGCAGCCCAGCATATACTATTCATCAGAAGAAAGGCACCCCCTGGCTTGCATGCCAGTTTACAGTCTTTCTTTATTTAATTTGTAAATTAATTAGGATTTTTGTATATTGTTAGGAATCTGTATTATTTCGGATTGTATTATTCTTTTATTCGGGTCTGTATTATTTATTTGGACCCTCTGCGCGAGGGCATAACTGTAATAAGTGTGGGTGTGTGTGATGTATGTCTTCCAACCCCCATTTCTTTCTCCCTTTTATTTATCTGCTTATGATGGTTAGATTAGGGCATATTTCGATTAGCATACAGTATGACAGCATGTTTGCATCATTCATCTGTTTTGCACGCACCGGACTCGGCGCATCATACAAACTGCATTTGTATTTCAATTCCAAATTGAATACATGTTAGTTGTAGCATTCCATATGCCATGTTACAAATAGCCGAGCCTGCCATAATTGCATTTTTGCATGTGTTGCATTAGGCATTTCTGTATACTTAGGATCATGCATGATTTCTAATGTAGTTTCTGTTTTGGCTTGGAGTACTCGGTGAGTTTTATGCTTTAGCATCCTTGCATGCGTGTGAGTGTTGCCATGTTAGCATGCTTGCCATGAGGCTATGTGCTTATATGATATAACTGCCTTGAATGCCTGTGGGTGGAGGTTGAGTTATTTGAATTGGGACAATACATTGACTGTTTGTTTTAAGCCCACTAGATAGTGGCAACATCACTATTTTCTAAGCCCACCTGAGGGTGGCAAATCCACGTCTTAGCCTACCTGCGGGTAGCACCATCACACCATTTTCAAACAAACAAACATGAAATGTTTTGTTCCAATTCAGACGGCCCAGTCTATACTTGTTTGCTTCGAGCATCACATAGTAACCTAGGCTAATAACCGGAATAAGAGCATACAATGTTTTCAAAAGCAGATATCATGGTTAGTAGAGGCCGGTCTTTGACTGGGCGAGCGGGGGTGCTTACGATGTGACCTTCCCCAATCGTACCCAAGTTCCCGAGCCGAGGCAACTTTGGTGATGACGGACACGTGGCCTTTGGCACCGAGTTTGGGTTTCCTAAATTCCCCATTTAAAAAAAATATTTAGGTGGCGACTCTGTATCTGGCAAAGCAGTCCATGTTTGGCACTTCTTTCACAAAAAAAAATCTGTTTTCAAAACGATTTGCCGGATTTGGACTCTTTGGTTCAAGATTTAGAACCGTGGCACAAATCGAGTCCGAACTGTAGCGAGGTCCCTCGCGGACTTGTTACAGTTTCTGGCGACTCCGCTGGGGATTTAGAGAACTTGACTCGAACTCATGATATCTGGTTTTGACTACACTTGTGTGTTTCTTTGCATTGCATTTGCATTGGTGCGCCTAGGACACCGTGTTTGCCATATGCCATTCCCGAACGATTTGCCGGAGGCTTGTCTTGTCAAGTCATGACCATAAGGCTGATCGGCTCTGGGCTCTGACAGCATGGGAACACAAACCCCGGTTTTGCCGGGGCACCCTTTTTGACCATTCGACCTAGTGCATATTCGGATCCATAGTGACCATTCCAAACTAGGACAGGTTGCTTACCCGTTTATAGGTTGTTTGAAGCCGCTGCGTGCGTAGTGAAACCCTAGTTCCTGACAAAATAGGACAGGGAAACCCTACCCCAACATAGGGGTGTTTTGGCTCTCACTTATCTGTTATGTGCTTGCTAGAGTGCGTCTCTACAGGGAATGCATGTATCAGTTGAGTTTGGGCGTCAGGCCTGCGGGCATCAGTCAGTATCTGAGAATCAGTTGTCTGCGGATATCGGATTCAGTTTAGAGGAACAGTGATACAGGAACAGTGATCAGTGGTTGAGGACAGTGTATTTCCAGCTTATCAAACTGCGTGTTGTATGCCCGACTGTGTGTTGTGTGTATTTAATTTAAGCTGTTGTGCTGCCCGTTTTTCTGGTCATTTATTTCCTTTTGCTTTATTATCTTTTTGCTAGGGCAGTTTTTTTTTTTGGCACGATTGCTTCCGAACCAGTCGATACTCCCCAAGCACTTTGGACACGAGGTCGCCGACTCAACCGATCCGAGGATCTAGTTGACGGACATCCGGTGTTCTACTCATTACCCCCAGTCACCAGAAGAAGGCAGAGGAGGCGTAGTGTATCAGAGCACGGATCACCGGAACAGCAGTCCACTTTAGTGACAGACAGTCGGGTTGAGATTTCTGTTTCTGCTATAGAGATACACTTGCCGGGTATTCAGATGGAACAACAGACTACACCAACAATGGAGGCGATGATGCGCCAGATGAATGAGAGCATGAAACAAATGCAAGATGATGCTATCCGCCAGGCGGAATTTTCTAAACAGCAGGCCGCTGTCATGGCCCAGCAGTCTGAGCTGATCACCAGATTACAACAGCAGAATGCAGCATCTGCTTCACACCAGGTCCCTCCTCCACTAGGGACGCATCAGATTCCCCCTCCACCAGCGGCTCCACTGCCTGAGCAGGCACCCACTGGCCAGAATACCCTGCCAAATCCTCAGAATGCCCCTCTAAATCCTCAGAATACCCAGAACACCCAGAATACCCCCCCAAATCCACAGAACGCACCGCCAAACTTCCAAAACACTCAAGAGGACACGAGTCTTCCAACGGGGCTGGCTTCGCCCCCGCTTCCGCCGCAACTGTCCAAGACTCATACACCTGCCAACCATCCGGACTCTCCATTCGAGTTCGAGGTAGACCACACAGCTCTGAAATTGAGCAAACTGGAGAAGCTTTTTAAGAAGTCTCAGGGGGTGAAGGCCATCCCAGATATTGAAGACGGCTACACTGACGTGGCCGTAACACTGCCGGACAGATTTAAGATGCCGCAGATTGATCGTTTTGACGGATCAGGGGATCCTATGGTCCATCTCCGACTATTTTCAGACGTCTTGAGGCCGATGGGCCTAACCCGACCGCAAAAGCTTTCTTTATTTGGCAGAACTTTGTCAGGGGTTGCGGCCATCTGGTACGCAAAATTGGAAGATGATGTGAAGAGAAATTGGGATGAGCTAGCCGAGGCCTTCGTTGCACAATATTCATATAATACTCAGATCGAGATTACGACACGTGATCTCGAAACGACGAGGCAGGAGCAAAAAGAGACTTTCTCTGATTTTGTAATTCGGTGGAGAGCAAAGGCATCAATGATGACCTTAAGGCCAACTGATAAAGATCAAATCCGGATGATTGTGCGCAATCTCCAACCTAAGTTAATGCAGAAAGTGATCGAACTCCCTTTCCCCACCTTCTCAGATTTACACGAGATGGGGGTACAGATCGAAGATGCGATGAAGCAAGGATTGATTGATCAGGATCGGGAGCAGCCCCGAAGAACATTCAACCGTAATAACAATGCGGGCCCGAGTGGCTCTGCCAATACAAGAGCTTCAGAGGTCGGTATGGTCACCACCACTCCCCCTCCCCAACCAAGGCCCGCAGCGGCCACGCCTTTTTCTGATGCATCTGGGAGCAGTAACCAAGCTTCAAGATACCAATCCAGGGGTCAACGAACCTTCTCCCCACTACATATGCCTTTGTCCAAAGTCCTCGGGGTTCTAGTCAGAAAGGGGCATCTGAAACCCTTGGAACCGAGGCCCCCTCCAAATCCACTCCCCCCTTCCCACAACCCAGCCAAATATTGCAAATACCACCAGCAGCATGGTCATGATACCGACCAATGTTACAGGCTGCGTCATGAGATTCAAGACCTCATTGACAAAAACATCATTCTACCTCCCGAGAGACCCAACGTCACAACTAACCCACTCCCAGCACATAACCAAGATCCACCCAAAAGAATCAATCTCATCCAAACTGGGGACGTGTCTTACGACCCTAGTATCTACATTACTCCCTCCCACCTACCCAAGCCAAAGGTGATCCTTCCTGATAGCACTGACTTGTGCATGATGGACACCTCCACAACCCAACCTGAGCCAAAGGTGGTGACCACCGAAAATGGAACGGGGCAGGCTTCCGAGGAGAGCAAAACTGTTGAGTCTGGGGTGGAGCAGTCTGAGAATTTAGCTGGCAGAGCTTATGATCTGAGTGGATATATCTTGTCAATGAGCCAGCCTAAGCTGAGTGTGGGGCCGCCGAAAGAGGCTGAATTGTGTATGATCCGGGGGGACAAACTTGAATCAGCGGGGGATGATCTGACAACGATGGAAGAGGACTTCGCCAACCTCCAGTTTTTCAACGACCAAGAATCAGGGGATGCATCAATCAACTGGTTCGAATACAAGGAGTCAGCAGAAGTCGTCGGGTGGTTGGATGATCAGCCAGATATTGTACCATTTGTGGCCGGAAGGGCCGAGGGTCAGATTGTTTTGCCGGAGAGCGCCGGTACAAAGAATTTCGCTCGGGATAAAGACATTTTGAAAACCGAACAATTAACGCTGGAGGAACAAGAAAAGAAGTGGGATTCTGAGAGGATCCGAAAAGCAAAGAACCATGAAGAGGTTGAAAGTGCTGCAAGGACGAGGGCAGGACATGCTGTGAGCATGTGGAATGAAAATGCTGAGAGTGCAAACATGCCCGAACCAGACAGGTGCCTGTTAGACGCTAATGGGATGTGGTGGGAAGATGATGACTTGTATCTCGCCCACACAGACGAAGATTGGGCGGGTGGCCAACCAGACAGCACCTGGTACCTCGAAAAGGTAGACCATATGACTAGAAGTGGGCGGTATTTCAAGCCCCCACACCTTGATCAACCCGAAGCATCGGGGAAAGATAAAGAGGCGGAAAAACAGAGAGAGAAGCAAGTTGAAGAAGAGGCTGTACTGAAGCAGTTAAAGAAAATACAAGCAGACATCTCCATCTGGGGACTGCTTATGGCTTCAAGGGTGCATAGACAGGCTGTCCTATCTGCTATGGACAAGGCCAAACTCTCCATCGAAACTACACCAGAGCAGCTGGTTGGGCTGGTTTTTCCGGGAGGAGGTTCCCCGGCATTGACCTTTTCAGACAAGGAGCTGCCGCCTGAGGGCGTGGATCATAACAGACCTCTCTACATCTCTGTAGAATGCAGGGACAAATGGATTCCGGTGGTACTTGTTGATACCGGGTCCGCTATCAATGTCTGCCCAGCCAGAACGGCGTATGCAATTGGGTTGAAGCCCGTAGACTTCACACCGACCACTCAAGTAATCAGAGCCTACGACAATACAAGTAGGGATGTCCTAGGGACAGTAAAAATCCAAACCAAGATTGGGCCTGGACAACACGAGGTAGATTTTCATGTCTTGGAGGTCCCTGCATCCTTTAACATGCTTTTGGGGCGACCCTGGTTGCATCAGGTAAAGGCCGTCTCATCCACTCTACATCAAATGGTGAAATACCCCTGTGGAAAGGGAGTAGCCATTGTGTTTGGGAACTCATCAATCCATCCCCCTCCGGAGATATCTACGCCAGTCTTAGAGATTGAACACGGCATGGAGGACGTGTTTATATCGGGATTTACTTTGGCTGAGGCCCGGGTGGTGCAAAATATTATGGCTGTGAATGAAGGTGTGTACATCAGTGCTCAATCCGTCTACCTCATGAACAAGCTACAACATATCCCCGGGATGGGATTGGGAAGAAGCGGCAGGAAAGGAGTCGCAGCGTTGGCTGAAGTGCCACATAACCCGCATACCTTTGGACTGGGTTATCTGCCCACCAAAGAGGACTGGGTGAGAAAAGGTAAGGAAATGGCCGGCAGAGCCAGAGCAAAACAGGCTGGGAAGCCTTTTGATTTAATGCATAGGCCCATTCAGGGTACCCTGAACGGACGCTTCGTCCGGGAGGGGGAGGACTTTCCATTTTGCGGCTTCCCAGAGCCGTGGCTGAACGCGGAGAAGAAGCGCGTGCCAGGCTTCGAGATCTTTTTCGACCTGCAACTATCCGGGGATGACGTTGCCGCAGAGCAGACAGACCCACCAGCTGAGGTTGAGCAGTATAAAGCAGTGGATCCTGAGGGCATTGAATTTGAAATGGGGGTAGCACTGGCATGTCTCCTCTCTGATCCTCCGATCGACCAAGAGTGCTTGGGGGATAACTTTGTGGTTTCCATGATTGGGAATGAAACGGCTGCGAGCCGACCAGCAGCTATCTTGGATGCATCAATCGCACCCTCCCTCACCTGGCAATACGAGGAGGGATTTCTGTCCAGCAGCACCGGGTCAGGTAGTGAGCCGGAATCTGATTCCACCGAGTCTTGTGAGTCGGAATCAGGTTCCAGCTCGACTGAGTCTGAGTCTGGTGATCCGAGGAATGTTAACCCGGATGCCACAGTCTTGTCCAGGTCGTCTTTTTCCTTTTCATTTGAGTCTGTTGTAACCAATGAATCGGACGATTTGGATGTGCCTAATGAGAATGAACTATCTGTGGTTTCCGAGTACTTTTCTGTGCCCCTAATTTATTGCATTAATTCAGACTTTCAAAACTTTGATGAAAACGAAGAGGACGAAGTTCCTCCGGTTTTACAACGATTAATTGAGCAAGAGCAAGAGAGATTTGTTAAACCATTAATGGATGAAATCATTACCGTGAACATTGGTACTGAGGAGGACCCGCGGCTGGTCCAGATCGGGTCCACGTTGTCTTCGGAGGAACGCGAGCGCTTAGTCGCTTTATTAAAAGATTTCAAAGATGTTTTCGCGTGGTCCTACGAAGACATGCCTGGAATCGATCCTGAGATTGTACAGCATCGGATCCCCCTTGACCCCGAGGCCCGACCTGTCAAGCAGAAGCTCAGAAGGATCTGCCCGGACTGGGCTCTCAAGATCAAAGAAGAGGTCACCAAGCAAATCGACGCAGGCTTCCTACTGGTATCCGAATACCCGACTTGGTTGGCCAACATTGTGCCGGTGCCGAAGAAAGATGGCAGGATCCGGGTGTGTGTAGACTTCAGAGATCTGAACAGAGCTAGTCCGAAGGACGACTTTCCCTTGCCGCACATCGATGAGCTGGTAGATTTCACAGCAGGGCATGCTTTGCTCTCATTTATGGATGGCTTCTCAGGATACAATCAGATAGTGATGGCACTCGAAGACCGGGAAAAGACTGCATTCACCACCCCGTGGGGAACATACTGCTACCGAGTAATGCCGTTTGGGTTGAAGAACGCTGGAGCTACATATCAACGGGCCGCGACCACAATACTACATGATATGATCCACAAAGAGGTTGAGGTGTATGTGGACGACATGATTGTCAAGTCTAAAGAAAGAGAGGGCCACTACACTGCCTTGCATAAGTTTTTCCAAAGGATCAGGGAATTCCAGTTGCGGCTGAACCCTAAAAAATGTACGTTTGGTGTTACAGCGGGAAAAATGCTGGGGTTTCTGATTACACAAAGGGGCATCGAGGTCGACCCTTCCAAAATCAAGGCCATCTCAGAAATGCCACCACCAAGGACTGAAAAGGAGGTGCGCGGCTTTCTAGGTAAAGTGCAATTCATAAGACGGTTTATTTCAAAACTAACCTTGACTTGTGAACCACTTTTTGGTCTTCTGAAGAAAGGAAAGAAGTTCCAATGGGACGGCCAATGTCAAGCTGCATTTGAACAGATTAAAGAGTATCTACAGAACCCGCCCGTGTTATCACCGCCAGAACCAGGGAAACCGTTGATTTTGTATCTGTCAGTGACTGAGACCACAATGGGCTGCATGCTTGATCAAGAATCAGAAGATAGGGTGGAGAGAGCCATCTACTATTTAAGCAAGAAAATGCTGGAATATGAGACCCGATATACACCGCTGGAAAAGGCTTGCTTAGCTCTGGTATGGGCTACCAGGAAGCTGCGGCACTACTTGTTAGCTCACTCCGTAATGTTGGTTTCACGACTCGATCCCATCAAATATCTTTTCGAGAAACCAGCGCTTACGGGTAGGCTAGCTCGTTGGTTGCTTTTGCTCTCCGAATTTGATTTGAAGTATGTCACACGCAAGTCAGTCAAAGGAAGAGCGGTAGCAGAGTTCCTTGCCGACCATCCGGTTGAGGGGGATGAAGCAGTTGAGTATCTATTCCCAGATGAAGCAATTCTGTGTATTGACGATGAAATTTGGACGATGTACTTTGACGGAGCGTCAAATCAACATGGGTATGGGATAGGAGTGTTGCTGATAGCACCCGACAATTCCCGTATCCCTCTAGCCTTCAAACTCCGGTTCAAAGTCTCGAACAACGAAGCAGAATATGAGGCGTGCATTGCTGGTTTAGAAGCAGCCCTAGAACTAGGGGCAAAACGGCTGGATGTCATTGGGGATTCGAACCTTGTTGTGTCTCAAGCTAAAGGAGACTGGAAAGTAAAAGAGGAAAAGATGATGATGTATCACCAAACCTTGGATCTGCTAATTCCTCGGTTTGAAAAGTTAAGTTTTACTCATCTACTAAGAGAGAACAACAGGTTCGCAGATTCTTTAGCAACTCTATCATCTATGATAGACATCCCGACTGGAATCCGGATGCGTCCAGTCATCATTGATCAGAAATTTGCACCTGCCTATGAGTCGATTGCAGCCATAGATGAAGTTCAGGACGAACACCCTTGGTATCACGATATCTGGAATTTCTTGGAGAAAGAAGCGTACCCGCCAGGGGTAAATGCCAAAGACAAAAGGGCAATAAGAAGATTGGCCGTTCAGTTCATCATCTGCGGGGGTAAACTGTATAAAAGGGGTCATCTGGGAATGCATAAACTGTGCGTTGATGCAGAAGAGTCAAAGCGTCTGATGGAAGCCATCCACGGAGGAGAATGTGGAGCACACATGAATGGGGTCATGCTGGCAAGGAAGATCCTCAGACAGGGTTATTACTGGTCCACCATGGAGGAGGATTGTATTGGTTTTGTTCGGCGATGCCACAAATGTCAGATCCATGCAAACCGCATGAACATCCCGCCGTCGAAGCTGTACAACATGACTTCACCATGGCCTTTTTCAGTTTGGGGAATTGATGTGATCGGGGCTGTTACGCCAAAGGGGTCGAATGGGCATGAGTTCATCCTCGTAGCGATAGATTACTTTACAAAATGGGTTGAGGCCCAGTCTTATGCGGTGTTGAAGGCTTCGCATGTTGCAAAGTTCATCAGGAACAACATCATCTGTCGCTATGGGGTCCCAAATGAAATAGTTTCGGACAACGGTTCCCACTTCAAGAAGGAGGTAATTGACTTGTTGGAGAAATACAATGTGGCTTTTCATAAGTCATCTACCTACCGGCCGCAAACTAATGGAGCAGTTGAGGCTGCCAACAAGAATATCAAGCGCATACTACAGAAGATGGTAGAAACCTACCGGGACTGGCCAGATAAGCTGCCGTTTGCTCTATGGGGCTACCGGACTTCAATCAGAACTTCTACAGGGGCGACTCCGTATTCATTAGTCTATGGGATGGAGGCCGTTCTACCAATTGAGATTGAGGTTCCGTCGTTGAGAGTATTGGCCGAGTGCCAAATAGCCGAGGCAGATTGGCAGCAGAATAGATTCGAGGAACTCATGCTTTTTGATGAAAGAAGGTTGAAGGCACTGTACCATGTTCAGGGTTATCAACGCAGAATCGCCCGGGCTTTTAACAAGAAGGTTAAGTCCAGGAATTTGAAAGAAGGAGATTTGGTGCTCAAGGACAACCGAGCTCCCATCCACGACCCAAGGGGCAAGTTCAGACCCAATTGGACTGGTCCCTACATCATCAAGTCTATCTGGTCAGGTGGAGCTGTGGTTCTGATGGATCTAGATGGCTTGGAGTTCTCACAACCGATCAACATGGACAAGTTGAAGAAATACTACCCCTGAGAGGCTCGCTAGGCCGAAAACCCGAAAGGGCGACCTAGGCAAAACTCAGAGCACAAAAAATTTGAAAATATAAAAACTGAGCTCGCAAGGTTGAAAACCCGCAAAGGGCGGCCTTGGCAAAAGTTAGAGCGCAAAAGGAGAGTAAAAATACCCGAGCGAACCTGAGCCTGAACTACGTAAGGCTTGATTCCCATCTTCGGGATACGTAGGCAGCTTCATCCTGAAGTTCAGCCATAATCTTTTCCCCGATCAACTTTGTCCGTTTTGATCATCTCAGGCATCCTTGTCCATCAGCATTCATCGTAATCTCCGGTGCAGTGCTATTCAGACTAGGGGCAACTTTCTGTTGCCAGGAGGTGCTGTGGTACCGTTCAGACTAGGGGCAACTTTCCAGTTGCTAGGATCCGGGGTTGTGCATCTCAGTGACAGATCTCAGGCGTGTCCAGTTCTGATCCATATCGAAAATAGTTTTGAAAAGTTTTAATAAAAGTTGACTTTGTTCAAATTAGACCATTTTTGGACCAAAACGGGAAATTTTCAGTACCACAACCTTCAATTTCATTGATTTCAAAACAGGGTTCTCTTGCTCTTGCATACAATTGAAGTTGCTTTTTTATTACACTCATAAAGAAAACTTGAAAGTACTAATAAAGCAATAAATCTGGGGCATAGTCCAGTCAGGTGTCCCTGCGCCCCCTTCCAGAGCTAGTTGAAGCCTCTGATGCCAGCCTAGGCCCAACCTGTGCTTCCTCGTTGAGCCAATCCCAGCACTCGTCAGACAAAGCATAACTAAAAGTAGGGGCGGGGCCCAGGAGCTCTCTAACTCTCCATGCTGCGGTCTGCCGAGCCAGCTGTGCGCCTCGAACTGGGAATGTGGCCGGATACTCTATCCCCTCCGATGGGCAAGTTTGATCATGGCCAAACTGGCGCAGAATGCGGAATGGGAAGTAGAACACACGGTGAGTCAAACCGATCAGTCGAATCCCGACCTGCCGTGACATGCTATAGCTCATTACCGGGAGATTGAGCCAAGGACAACGCCACGCAATGCGATCTGCCGACAGGTTGCACATCCATTCAAACCACCATCCCTCATCAAGGGCATCGACTAGGCGTTGTCGAAAGAAGTAGCCGCGGGCTGAATAAGCAGGACAAGAGTCCACAACTTGCAGTTTGTCCATCAACCATATCTGGGGAGGGATGAAAAATGAGAGAATAAAGAATAGAGAGATGTGCGATGAGAGAAAAGTAAGATGAGGGTTTTGTGAGAAAAACCGAGCCCGAGGGCCGAGTGATGTGAGCAAATATACATGTGAGCTTGGGTGGGAAACATTACCTGTAGCAGTAGTGGACTCCCTGCAAACCTGGTTGTCTCCCGGCAGTGGAAAGCATCCAAGCCCATCAGTGTCTCGGCCAGAGTCATGGCGATGCAACTCTTTCCTTCTCTCAAACCTTGGGCGACTTCAATCAAACGGATGCTACCTCCTTCGGAGCCCGAGACAAACAGAAAATGAGATAGTAGGCACAAGCAGAGGGCATGCTGCCGGAAACCTTGCCAATAGTGGTCGCTACGGTCACCAGCATCAGAGAATCGGTAGACCAAACTCGGGATATCCAACATTCCGTTACAAATCAGGGACCGAGCGTCATGCGCGGAGAGCCCGCACATCCGCCCTAAGGTCTGGGCATAGCCAAAATTGAGCTGGGGCAAGATCTCCCCGCCTCGCTCAGATTCCATCAAGGCTTGAAAATCTTCAAAAGTAGGACATACCTCTTGCCCTCCGAAGCTGAAGACGTGCGTCACCGGGTTCCAAAACCTTGCCGCGGCATAGAGGAAAGGAAGATGCAGTGGAGTCCGGCCCAGCGTGAACAGTGCATTCAAGCCAAAACCCCGGAAGTTCAACTTCTCCGAGCCATCTAAAGAAGAAATCCAAGATGTGAGATTTTCTGCAAGAAATGCCTCCATTTTTGTGAGGAAAGGTGATGAAATGAATAAGGTTCAAGGGTGGGGCTTTTATAGAGGGGCAAAACACTATTTAAAGGACACGTGTCAAATTTCTGGAGGTTACGGGGGAGGTGGCCGGCCGGCCATCTATTCTAGTAGGCCGGCCACTCTCTAGTCTCCAAATGCAAAATGTTTTCGGCCGCGCGTTGGTCCTGTTTTGCCCGCCGAAAGGAAGTTTGAGGCACTTTCATGCATCGGGAATGTCGAAGGCCTCCATTTCTCTCAGTTACGGGTGCGTTCCATCATCCGGATTGTCCGTCCGAAGTTTGTTCTGTTGTATTTTGCTTATCGAGTTGTTGTTTTGTTTATCGAGTTGTAAGTTTTATCGAGCTGTCGCATTTTGTGTTTTGAATTGTCACTTTTTGGTTACACAATTTTGTTAAGTCTTGTCTATTGAGTCGTTAACATTGTTGGACTTTGCTTATCGAGTTGTAAACTTGCTAAGATTCTGTTATTTCTTAGTGAGTCGAGTTGTTTTGATTTGTTGCGTCGGTTCATTACCTGACCCGGTAAATATACAAGGCACATTTCCATTCAAGTCCATTTTTGTGCAAAATGATGCGATGCGATGCTAAGAATTTCAAATACAAACATCTTTTTTAAAAAGCTGTTTCATTCCATCATGTTTTACAACAAAATAAAGGTACAAGTTTTACAGGAAATAAAACTGCCTAACAATGTGCAAAGTGCTACAAACTACTAGCCAAAAAGTAAAACAAAGCAAGAAATAACATCAGTATCCCCGGGAACGGGAATGAGGAGGCCCTCTTATCCTCTTTTGCGGGACAACCTCTGCACCATCATCACCATCCGGATCAGAGCTGTCATCCTCCGGATCCCCCTCAGCCTCGCCTCCGCTCCCGGAACCAAGACCGGAGCCTCCCTCCCCAGGAGATGTCTCTGACACACGGTCTGCGACCTCCTCCTCCTCATCCTCGACAATGGGTGCCCTGCGTCTGCGAGACGACCCTGCTCCTCGAGCTCCTCGGTAAGGCCTAGATGGCCCAGCTCCTCGGGGCCGAGTACCGCAAGTAGGTCTAACACCTCGGCCTCTCTGAGAAGGCCCGGGTGGCCCACCTCGTGTCGAAGCATATACGGGAGGCATCTGAAAATGAAAAGTGCAATACATCAGTTCAAACATAAAAAGCAGGTGCAAGTACAGTATGTGAGTGGGGTGTGTGCCAGATGTGTTATACACAGCCTATCAGTGCAACAGAATGCTCAAAACCAGCATGTTAACAGAAATATGATAAATGCAAGAGAGATGAAGGGTACCTGGAAGCCCATGACGGACATCTGCGCCTCTCTACGCAGGACCATCCCCTCAAGCGAGGCCACCATCCCGAGCATCTGATCTATGTACTCAACGGGGGGCTGTAGATGCAAAGGCAAAGGCATCAGTAAATGAATGAACGTCCAAGTATCTGAGTGATGAATCAAAGCTTTGAAACATACCGATGGTGAGTCGGGGTCTCTGACATATCTGTGACCAGGCATCAGAGGCTCTATAGGGATCGGAATCGGAGAAGTAGTCCCATACTGCCAACTCATCAACTTGGTCGGCATATCTGGCCACCCAGGATGATCGAGAGTCGGAGGGATCGGGGGAATCGAACTGCCTCTACCTCTAGATGCACCAGCCCTGCTAGAAGAGGAGATGTCTGCAGCACGGGCACGACTCGAAGATGGTGCGCCAGTGGGCCTCAGTGGTGGAGCCCGCACTCCTGTCAAGGGGGGCATCAGATATATGCGGCGATAGGTGGCATAGTTCCCCTCAATGAGATGTAATAAAGCATCGGTGCCCTGCATGTCCCTAGTGACCTCCTCAGTAGATAGCCTGTCGGCAGTCCGCATAGCGGGTGGAGGCACAGCAGGAGGGTCCTGAGAATCATACCCCCACACCTGACGCTGAAAGCGTTCCCCCAGGAACCAAGCCCTGCCGACTGGTCCCTCGAGCAGGAACCTATACTGGGAACTAGTCGACCCTCCGGGGTACTGATTCTCGAGATCGTCGCCAAAGACTGCCCAGGGTTGCCAGGTGATCTGCGGATAACCAGTGTACAAATCAATCAGAAATCAAGAAATACAAAGCAAATCAAAGATGAAAATGAAAGGAACTGAGAGTTCTGAAATACCTCTGTCGCGCGCACGGTGTCGAAGTACTGTCGCAGAGAGAAGAGAGTCTCTTGAGGCCTCGATAGGTGCTCGCCCTCAAACATCAATGAAAACGGAGTCATAGGAGGTCCTGCCACCTCCATCTCTGGGGCTAATGTGGGGAAATATGCATATACCCATAGCTGAGAAAAGCAGTGCGGAATGTGAATACAAAGTGCTAAAGGCAGAATACAGAATGCAAAGTGCGCCGTGTGTGCAGTGAACAAGTAATGAGGAGCAAAAATGTAAAATCAAGAGGACAGAATGTACCTCCCAAGCTCTCCAGTAGCCGCTGAGTAAGTCCCCCCGCGTGCGAGAGACTGCGCTCATGTAACAATAAAGGGTAGCCAGGCCAACGCCGCCCCAATCATACTGATTGACCTGTGATAGGTCTACTAGGGCACTCAAGAGATACAGCCCGACCATGTTCCCTCTATCAGCAAACAGAGTGGTGCCAAAGAGGAACATGAGGAAACCACGGGTATACTGCTCGACCTCCTCGGGAGACTCAGGCTCCATCTGTGGCCGCCGGAAATGGGAAGAGAACCAAGTATACCGAACCCTCCCGGAAGCTCTGTCTACAGGCGGGAGTGCCCCCAATAGATGCATCCAAGCAGCCTCCCACTGACCCATATCTTCGTCGTAGGGAATGGGTCCACCGCCTATGTCTAGGCCGGTGAGTACAGCGAAGTCCAGTGGGGTCATGGTCATATCCCCGGTCGCAGAAAAATGGAAAGAATTGGTGGTGTCCCACCATCTCTCCGCCAGAGCAGCAAACAATGTCCTACTGATAAGACAGTGAGATAACCCCCTGCAGAATGGTCCGAATCCTGCAAAGTCAACCAAATCCCGGACAGCTTCCGGAAGCTCAGCATACCACTCCCTCGCGGCGGTCGAGCCATACCCTCGCACGGTGCGAGAACCAACCTACGTTCAGAATGAATACATCTGTTCAGTACGCAAGAAAATACAAGCTGTGTGCAAACTGAAATGAACAAGCTGTGTGCAAATGAAATGAATGAGCTATGTACAAATCAGTGGGCTGTGTGTTCACTTCAAATCTGGGCTGCGTGTTCAGTAAATCAGAGTTTGGGACTGTGTGTTCTACTCTAAATCACTGGGCTGTGTGTTCACTTCAAATCTGGGCTGCGTGTTCAGTAAATCAGAGTTTGGGACTGTGTGTTCTACTCTAAATCAGTGGGCTGTGTGTTCACTTCAAATCTGGGCTGCGTGTTCAGTAAATCAGAGTTTGGGACTGTGTGTTCTACTCTTAATCAGTGGGCTGTGTGTTCACTTCAAATCTGGGCTGCTTGTTTAGTAAATCAGGGTTTGGGACTGTGTGTTCTACTCTTAATCAGTGGGCTGTGTGTTCACTTCAAATCTGGGCTGCGTGTTCAGTAAATCAGAGTTTGGGGCTGTGTGTTCTACTCTTAATCAGTGGGCTGTGTGTTCACTTCAAATCTGGGCTGCGTGTTCAGTAAATCAGAGTTTGGGACTGTGTGTTCTACTCTTAATCAGTGGGCTGTGTGTTCACTTCAAATCTGGGCTGCGTGTTCAGTAAATCAGAGTTTAGGGCTGTGTGTTCTACTCTTAATCAGTGGGCTGTGTGTTCACTTCAAATCTGGGCTGCGTGTTCAGTAAATCAGGGTTTAGGGCTGTGTGTTCTACTCTTAATCAGTGGGCTGTGTGTTCACTTCAAATCTGGGCTGCGTGTTCAGTAAATCAGAGTTTGGGACTGTGTGTTCTACTCTTAATCAGTGGGCTGGGTATTCACTTCAAATCTGGGCTGCGTGTTCAGTAAATCAGAGTTTAGGGCTGTGTGTTCTACTTTTAATCAGTGGGCTGTGTGTTCACTTCAAATCTGGGCTGCGTGTTCAGTAAATCAGAGTTTGGGACTGTGTGTTCTACTCTTAATCAGTGGGCTGCGTGTTCACTTCAAATCTGGGCTGTGTGTTCAGTAAATCAGAGTTTAGTGCTGTGTGTTCTACTCTTAACCAGTGGGCTGTGTGTTCGCTTCAAATCTGGGCTGCGTGTTCAGAAAATCTGAGTTTGGGACTGTGTGTTCTACTCTTAGTCAGTATGTGCTGTGTGCTCATTTTCAACTTCGGGCTGTGTGTTCGGTGAATCAATGTTTGAGCCGTGTGTTCAATTTCTAACTAATGTGTACTGTGCGTTCACAATCAGTCAATGAGCTGTGTTCATGAAATTCAAGTGGCTAAGTCACATGCTCAGGATGCAAGTACTATGTCATAAGCTAAACTGTGTGTCTAAGCATGGCAAAGGTACAAAATGCACGAAAGATATAGAAAATAAAGTAAAATACCTCTGCATCGTGGGAGAGGTGCTGCTCCGGCTCTCGCAGAAGAAGATCCCCTGGTACCCGATCGTTGAACTCGGTGAAATGACGGAAAACGGCTCGCGGAAGCCTATGTACCGCTGGGACGTATCGATCGGGAACAAAAGGGCGAACCCTCGGGGGCAATGTCATAATATCAAAATCATCTCCGGCGCCGGGAAAACCTCTACCGTGAGGGAAATGACCCGCCATGTCAAGAAATCTGCAAAGAGAAGCAAAAATGAGCAACATGAGCCAAAATTGGAAAAAGTCAACAAAAGTCAACTCTCGGGAAATGAAAAGTCAACAAAAGTCAACTCCCGGAAAAATCTTCCAAATAATGAGACAAACTTACCTCAAGTGGTGACAATGAGAAGAGAAGCCCCGGAATCAAAATTTAGTCGGCTCAAAGTGCTTAACGCTAGAAGATTTCGCGAAAACAACTTGCGTGGAAGGCCGGAGGACGCGTATAAAATGCAGATTTGAAGGAGAAAATGGTTTAGGGAGCAAGAGAAGAAGATTTCACGGCTGTGGGTGTGATTTCGGAGTGAGTGGGCAAGTGTATATATAGAAATCTCCAAAATGACCAAAATGCCCCTGCTTTTGGCAGGTGGCCGGCCGGCCACCTTTTCTGGCTGGCCGGCCATTTGCTTTTCCTCCCCTGGCCGATGGCCTCTCCTAGGGCAATGAGTTGGCCGACCATGGTCCCCACCCCCTCCCCTACCTCTCTGCAAATTTTGAGGAAAATCGGAGTTCCCGGGACCTGAAAAAGTTCAAGAAAAGTGCACTTTCTGGCGCCGAATTGCTCCACCGGAACTTCAATTGCAATTTCTGACATGTGTCTCATCATTATTCATCAAAATCAGAGTGTATCCTTTTAAAACATGTTGTGACCTCTCCGGGAGGTGAATCAGAGGCCGCGATCGAGTTGCCGTCGCCGAAATGCGCGTTTCCCAGCTCGTTGTTGCGCAACAAACAGGCACCCTAATTTGTGCTCGTTTTGCATTATTTGGCTCATAATTTGCATTCTCATGAATGTTTTGCATTGTCATGCATTATTTCTTGGTGTACCATACTTCTGTGCTTAAACATGCGTTGTCACGCATTATCTTTTCTTACATTGCGATGCATTCACTCACCGACACTGTGTGTGTCAAACTTTTCGAATCATAAGAATCGCATTGAATATATGTTGTTAGCATATTGTTCTTGTTGAATTTCTCTCTTTTGCAGGCACGATATTGTATGTGCGGTTCATTTGAGGCTGGTGCGACCAGACGAATCGCACAGGTATCGTATCTTCTCCATGTGAGACGCGATGAGAATTGAATGATTCTCCGCATTCCTAACTGCATGAAATGTAGTTGTTGCTTTGCATTCTTGCTTAAAACTGTTGCATCTATTTGTCAATACTTGCTTCATTACAGCTTGCTGCATTTACATGGTTACCTGGCTCTGCGCATGTCATTTTGCATTTTTGCCGCCTTGCCTGCGGGCGCGCCTGCGGGCACATATCTGTTCATCTTGTATGATTGTCTAAGTCTTCGGCCTTGTCAAAAATGGGTCGTCTCTAGGCTTTGACATTCACTCTCGTCACTTGTGACTTCCGAGTTCTGTCAAAGAGGGGCAACTGTAGACACCCCATTTTTGACCGACCTTAAGACTCAGACGTCACCGATTGAGCGCTCGGTGATGTTGCATACTATGCTCGTTCAGAAGCCTCAGAGTCGCGGCCGTGCGCCTTGCCTCCGGACTTCCGAACTCTCTTTCGTGCCCTGCCTCGGTTTGCGAACCAGACTCGGTTTTCCCTGTTTTCTTTCCTGAGGGGAGGGAGTGGTCCCGTAGACTATCTCTCAGTGGCCGTGGGCTACTTTTCGTGGCCGTAGGCCATTTTGCCCATTTCGGAGCCCGGTTCCCGGTTTTCGGGACCGTCAGGCCATGTGCCTCGGTTCGGGACCGCCCAACCATCTCCGATTTCTCCGTTTTTTGGCAAGTGCCTCTGTTTTATCATTCCGAGGGACACTGGGGCCTTTGATATCCACTTCGTGGCCGAACGCCACTTTCGGTGCTTACAGCCCATTTTCGGGACCTCGAACTGCGTGATTTGGGCCCCGAGCATTCATTTCTCCGGTTTTTGTTCAATTTTGACGAGTGCCTCTATTTTATCATACCGAGGGACACTGGGGCCTCTGATACCCACTTCGTGGCTGAACGCCACTTTCGGTGCTTACAGCCTATTTTCGGGCCCCCGAATCGCGCGGTTTAGGCCCCGAGCATTCATTTTGCATTAGTTTTTGTTCAATTTTGGCAGGTACCTCTGTTTTAACATCAGGAAGATCACTGGAAGGTGGAAGGACAGCAATTGTCTCAGAAAACCAGTTTCGCTCCTCCGGCGTCCGTTTTGCTCACTTCCGGGCTAATGTTGAACACCCTAGGGATATTTTCTTCGAGCCGAGACTACATATTTGTGATGAGGGGACATGGGAGGACCCTAAAAAGTACTGGTCGGCCAGTAATTGTTACTTTCATTTTTGAGCCTCTCCTTCAAATGCAATGTTGTGTCTCCTGTTTCAGAGTTGCCAAATTCCAACCATGGGGTCTTGTTCTACACACATGGGAGGACCCTAAAAAGTACTGGTCGGCTAGTAATTGTTACTTTCATTTTTGAGCCTCTCCTTCAAGTTCAATGTTGTGACTCCTGTTTCAGAGTTGCCAATTTCCAACCTTGGAATCTTGTTCTACACACCTGGGAGGACACCAAAACATGGTGGTCGGCCAGCAATTCTTCAATGCTTTTTTTGGCCATGGCCGGCCGGCCAGGGGGAGTGGCTGGCCGACCAGTTGGGGTGGCCGGCCGGCCACCTTCAAGAAATCCACCTGGCCGGCCAGCTTTCTGCTTTTGAACCCTTTACAGCTGTCCAGCTGTTTTTCAAAATATCCCTGTCCTCCGGGGGATATTTTGGGAGGGAAAGCTTGGATGCATTTCCCTCCCCTTTTACACCCCTTTCTTGCCCATTTAAGGGGTTGGCCTCCTTCTTTGCTAGGGTTAGAAAATTTCTCCTCAAGAAGACTTAGCCATTTGCCTCCATTTTCATCTCCAAAAACCTCAAAAACCTTCAAGTCTCTAGCTCATTCCTTCATCAACACCAAGCCTCACCATCATCACTTCCATTCCAGCAGCAAAAGGAGGTTTTTCAGAGGCTAAGGACCAGCAAATTCAAGCCAAGAAGCATCAAAAGACTTGTCTTCAAGGGTAAGTCTTCATTTCCCTTTTTCTAGCACATTTTTGCATCAATTCTTTACCCTACTTGCTCTCTGTTTTGGGCTCCGAACCCTACTGATTTTGTGCTTATTTTGAGCCCCTCTACAACATTTTAGAAGGGCTCAACCTTGTTTGACACCTCTATGATGCACCTCTTTCAATATCACTCGTTGTGCCAATATTTTGCATGCTTTGTTTAGATTATGAGTGATCCATTTTCGAGCCTGATATAAACTGTGAGTGGGCTTATTTCGAGCCCCTCTCCAACATTGAAGAAGGGCTCAACCATGTTTGGCCTCTCTATCATGCACTTGCTTTGTAATTTTCCATATTTACCGTAAAATTGCATGGTTTCTTTAGCCTATTTGAAGTCTGATTTTGAGCATTCCATTAACTGAAACTGAGCTTATTTTAGGTCCCTCTACAACATTGTAGAAGGGATCAATCTTTCTTGGGGCCTCCATGCATGGCCTCTCTTTATACCTCTCTTTGGCCCCATTTTGCATGCCTCTTTAAGCTTATTTGGCTTCTGATTTCGGCCTTCATCAGGCCTGAAAAGAGCCTTGTTTTGGCCTTCTCATAATGTTTTGTTAAGGGTCTTAGGCCATTTGGTGCATGCTTTTGGTACTTCATGTAATACCATATTTGATTCCGTAAAATTGCATGCTTTGTTAGGCTTTCTTGGCTTCTGTTTTCAGCCTTCATCAGGCTTAGAAAGTGTCTTAAAATGACCCATTCTTCATGTTTTGTTAAGGGTCCAAGGTTGTTTGATGCATGCTTTTGGTACCTCATGTTATAGCCTTTGTTGGCTCATTATTTTGCATGCTATGTTTAGCCTATCTACATACTGAATTGGGGGATGTCATCTCTTGTAAATGTGCATATTTTTGGCCCCTCTTTAATTTTGTAGAACTGTGTTTTTCAGTTTGAGCATTGTATATACCACTTGCTTTGTAATTCTCCTCTTTTCCCCCATTTTTGCAAGCTTTTTTTTGCCATACTTGTGATCATTGTTTGGCCATACTTTGTACTAAAAAAATGCTAGTTTAGGGGCTGCCTTGCTACTGTTTTACATGTTATGTCCATATTGTGCATGTTTAGTAGGGCTGTAGGCCGTTTCGGGTACTTAGCATAGCATTTCGGGCATCGGGTGTAATTTTGCTATAGTTCGGGGGCTATTTTTGCATCATTTTGGCTGCTGAAATTTTCATTTTCCATATGCCATATGCCATGTCTAATTTTATGCCATTTCATGCCTTAGGGCCATTGCCTCGATTTGCGTGCCCGTGTGCACGCATTTCGAGGCACTTCATTTTTATCCGACGGCATCTTATGTGAGTGCGGCTGAGGTCCTCTCATGTTAGTGTAAGCCCGATTTTGCATTTTCATGCCTTTATATCATTGCCTCGGTTTGCGTGCCCGTGTGCACGCATTTCGAGGCACTTCACTTTTCATCTATTGGCCTCCTGTGTGAGTGTGGCTGAGGCTCACTCATGTTGGTATAAGCCCATATTACATTATCACGCCATTTTTAGTCTCATTATATCGTGTGTGTCATTACCTCGGTTTGCGTGCCTGTGTGCATGCATTTCGAGGCATCTCGTTCTCACCAGCATAGTGCATACTAGGTTGTATCTTAGATTGCATTCATGCATTACCTCGGTTTGCGTGCCTGTGTGCACGCATTTCGAGGCATCTCGTTCTCACCAGCATTGTGCATACTAGGTTGTATCTTAGGTTGCATTCATGCATATCATGCATATTGCATCGTGTTCAGGATAGGAGTTAGCTCGGGCACGGGAAACGAGGCACGTTTCGTACTCCGAGTGACGGAACGGGTCTCAATTCCCAAGTCACCGACACTCCGGATTACCTATGATGGAGTTAGGTTTTATTGTAGCATTCATATGCATTCATCCTATATTGAGTTGTGCAATTTGGCTCCTCGGCCATCATGCATCGATATGCGTGATTGGTGGCGCGAGGATCGAGACATGCATATATTTGTGAAATACATTGCTATGCCCCTCTTCTGCTCTCTGTTGCAGCAAAATCAAGGATCAGCAACTTTTCGGAGTCTGACACGCATTTCGAGAAAATTGCAAACAGAGGCAAATTGGGGCATCCCAGTGGATTTCCGCGCGAAGGCAGCCCAGCATATACTATTCATCAGAAGCAAGGCACCCCCTGGCTTGCATGCCAGTTTACAGTCTTTCTTTATTTAATTTGTAAATTAATTAGGATTTTTGTATATTGTTAGGAATCTGTATTATTTCGGATTGTATTATTCTTTTATTCGGGTCTGTATTATTTATTTGGACCCTCTGCGCGAGGGCATAACTGTAATAAGTGTGGGTGTGTGTGATGTATGTCTTCCAACCCCCATTTCTTTCTCCCTTTTATTTATCTGCTTATGATGGTTAGATTAGGGCATATTTCGATTAGCATACAGTATGACAGCATGTTTGCATCATTCATCTGTTTTGCACGCACCGGACTCGGCGCATCATACAAACTGCATTTGTATTTCAATTCCAAATTGAATACATGTTAGTTGTAGCATTCCATATGCCATGTTACAAATAGCCGAGCCTGCCATAATTGCATTTTTGCATGTGTTGCATTAGGCATTTCTGTATACTTAGGATCATGCATGATTTCTAATGTAGTTTCTGTTTTGGCTTGGAGTACTCGGTGAGTTTTATGCTTTAGCATCCTTGCATGCGTGTGAGTGTTGCCATGTTAGCATGCTTGCCATGAGGCTATGTGCTTATATGATATAACTGCCTTGAATGCCTGTGGGTGGAGGTTGAGTTATTTGAATTGGGACAATACATTGACTGTTTGTTTTAAGCCCACTAGATAGTGGCAACATCACTATTTTCTAAGCCCACCTGAGGGTGGCAAATCCACGTCTTAGCCTACCTGCGGGTAGCACCATCACACCATTTTCAAACAAACAAACATGAAATGTTTTGTTCCAATTCAGACGGCCCAGTCTATACTTGTTTGCTGCGAGCATCACATAGTAACCTAGGCTAATAACCGGAATAAGAGCATACAATGTTTTCAAAAGCAGATATCATGGTTAGTAGAGGCCGGTCTTTGACTGGGCGAGCGGGGGTGCTTACGATGTGACCTTCCCCAATCGTACCCAAGTTCCCGAGCCGAGGCAACTTTGGTGATGACGGACACGTGGCCTTTGGCACCGAGTTTGGGTTTCCTAAATTCCCCATTTAAAAAAAATATTTAGGTGGCGACTCTGTATCTGGCAAAGCAGTCCATGTTTGGCACTTCTTTCACAAAAAAAAATCTGTTTTCAAAACGATTTGCCGGATTTGGACTCTTTGGTTCAAGATTTAGAACCGTGGCACAAATCGAGTCCGAACTGTAGCGAGGTCCCTCGCGGACTTGTTACACTAGGGTTTACAAAATCGTTTTAGGCATATTGCCTACACTAGAAAGCTCTCTCTCTCACGACTGTCTATCTCTCTTTCTCACTGTGACTCTCTCTCTCTCTCTCCCCCTCTCTCTCTCTGTTTCCACTTTCGTTTGGTTTTAGTACAAATTTGAGTTCTTGAATTATTAAAAATTATTAGTATTGTTGAAGGATATTTTATATATTTTTGTAATGAATGTTTGGTTAATACTGTATCATTACAAAGCATATATATTATTATTCGTATATATATATGATTTTGTGAATGTGAATGTGAATGTGAATATATTTTATTTCAGAAAATATTAATAATTTGTACAGAAAAATAATTGTAATATATTATATATGCTTTTATTTTTTGCAATGTCTAGAAACTGTTACAAAACTACAATGAATTAATAAAATATATATTTGTTTTATAAAAATATTTTTTTTGCGACAGTAATAAACCATCGCTAATACATTATTGATTTAATTCTCTCTCTTTTTTTTTTTTTGGCAATGTTTTAGAACGTCGCTAATATCACTTTTAGCGATGTCAACTACTGTCTCTAAAAAAGTTTTTTTGTGACGGCATCCTAAACCGTCGCTAAAAGTGATATTTTTTTCACTTTTTTTTGTGTCAGGTTAAACCGTTGCAAATATCATTGATTTACCATCGCTACAAGAAAGCGACGGCTTGTAACCGTCGCAACCCTGTCGCTACTCCGTTGCAAAAAGTCTTTTGTGATGGCATGTGTACCTTTTGCGATGTTTGAAACCGTCACAAAAAGTCCAATTTTTAGTAGTGCACATGTAACTCTCCCTCAATTTGTACTAAGTTTTTTTTTTTTTTGGTAGTGCAAAAAAGGGTTTCAATATCATGGTTTACTCAATCCAAATCCCCAACTAACCATAAAATTGAAAGAGAGAAAAATAGAGGAAAAAAAACATCATAATTGACTGTATTAAGCCACTCTTATTAACTGTTTAGTACAACACATGGAGACTATGAACTCCATTTTTATTTTCATGGTCTTCCTTACAAATACAATAACATTGTAAATCATACTAATGAGTACTCTTTTTTAAATAAATAAAAAGATGAACAATTCAACTTCTAACGAATCACAGGTACGCTTATAACAATGCCATTTGTATCAACCCAAACACGAACCCTATCGCAGCGAATTTCTTGGGTAACGATGGATCCTTCTAACACAATCATGGCATTCACCAGAGAATTCTCACTCTCGATTGTTGTTACTGCTGTTTCTCCCTGTGTCCCAACGAGCTCTGGCCATGAACTCTTACCTACATAGATAAAAGAACTTGTAAACACATTTTTTAAAATATTTTTATTTGTCGCGGCATAATAGTATCAAATATTTCGAGAAATACGTATCGGCATTTTTTGTTAGGGGTGGAATAAGAAATTATATCTAGAGAGGGTAAGAGGGGTGATAAACAAATCTAATAGGTTATTTTGTTTTATATTTAAAAAAATTCTAAAGTTTTGAACTATTGATGAAATCATTTTGTTAATAAAAAGTATACATACGTCCCTGATTTTTTTTTATTTTATATATATATATATAAAGTACCATACATCTCTTATATAAATAAAATCGATTAGATTATATTAATGCTACTATTAAGTAGCATGCGAAATGATTGGAGATCTTCTCATTATATTGTAAAAAACTTAATGAAATAGAGAGCTAGTAAAATGATTTTCAAAAAATTAAAAGCAGTTCTATTATACATTTTACAAATATTCATGAAATATAGTGGCATTCATGTAATTTTTAAAAACTTGCGGGCGTGAACCACCAGTCCTAACTTGGTCCGTCACTGGGTGTTGAACTTGAATACCTTTTGAAATTATCAATCACAAGATAAGAGTTTTATAGCAACCAACTGACTATATTAGTTGATGGCTATGGATCAGCTCTGAACCAATACATATCGCAAATTGATTGACATGGATGATTTTTTATTCAAAATGAGATTAGGAGGGTTTTATATTAATATCGAGAATAACAAAAAATCAAGAAATTTAAAACTGTACTTCTACATCATATAATAAGGCATTTTTCGTTATGAAAGCTAATATTTACCTTTAGTACAATCGGAAGACATTTTGAGTGTTATGCTTTGCTAGATCTTGTTATGTTGCCTTTGCCTTTGTCTTTGTGATTGATGCATATGATTGTTGGGATGAATGGGTATTTATAGATGAGAATTCACAAAAATTTGAGATGAGCTTGTGGTTGGACATTTTTGACTTTTTGTAGCTGTTGTCAATTGAGGAAGTCTGAAGCGACTATTCAACGCTAAAGAAAACTAGAGCCTAGCTAAGGTTGCATTTACATACACCCAAGCCACACCACTTTTTTTTTTTTTTTTTAAATTAATTATTTATTTATTTATTAAATTTTATGCTAGTTCATATTGCTTGTAATTCTACATCATCATGTTGTCATATATTAGTTTTTGCTGAGAAGAAAAAAAACATTTATGGTTGAAATTTTTTTTTTCATGCTCTTAAAAAGCCTTTTATTTATTTATTTATTTATTTTTTTATAGATTTGATTCATATAAGATATTATAATGAAACTCAATGAATTACAATTATTGTAATGAAGATGAAATACAATACAAACTTTTTTGGAAAAAAAAAAACTCCCAAACTGGGAGAGAAAATCTCAATTAATATATGGAGAATAAGATCCACACGCAAGTGGGGAGATTTGAACTACTAATCTCCTAGTGAGGTGCAGGAGTTTTGGACAATTGGACTAACCCTGTTGAGTATATATATATATATATTTTTTTTAGTGAACTTTTTAATATTTTAAGAAATTTTTTTACTTTTTAGATGCACTTAATTCAAATACAATTAAAAAGTATAATATTTGTAAAAAAAAAAAATTTTAAATTCACTAAATACCAAAAATATAAAGAAAATTGAAAATTCAATATATTTTTGTGTATTTATTGACTTTTTAAAGTATTTTTTTACGAATAATTTACTTTTTAGGTATATCTAAGTTAGTTACATTTAAAAAGTAAAAAAAAAAATACTTAAAATATTTTTAAAAATTCACTAAAAAAAAATATATAAGAAAAAAAAAAACTCAATTTTTAAAAAATTGAATTTTAAAAATTGAAACCAAACAATATAATTAGTTATTAAGTGAACTGGTGAAAGCTAGGACCAACAAGTGGCGTCATAATAGACAATAAATTGTGTTCAAACCTTATTACCAAGACCAACAAGTGGCATCATAATAAACAATAAATTGTGTTCAAACCTTATTACCGAGCAAGGATCCTCTAGAGTGAATTTCCCTAGAGTGATCCCTAAAGTGCAGATCCAACGGCACAAAAGCCACCATCTATACACCATCTATATAATTTGAAAAATAAAAAATAAAAAAAAATTCAAACTTCAATTTTGTGCTGTTGGATCTGCACTTTAGGGATCACTCTAGGAAAATTCACTCTAGAGGATCCTTGGTGCTTATTACCAACTTGATAATTAAAATAGAAGTACATATTTAACATGCTTATGAATGATCGTTTAAGACTCGATTTACTCAAGATTCTAAATTCCTTTAACTTCTTTCATGTTTATCTCAAAGTAGGAAAAAAAATTTCTACAAAAAATTATTGAAAGGCTTATTAGAAAACAATTTAAAATCCAAAGGTTCAACAAAAATAAATCCTCTTCTTCAATGGCCTCATCCATGACAATTTAGTTTTAGATTGGTTGACTCTAAATTATCTAACATTGATAAAGAATATTGTGGATTTAGACATACAATTTACCTTGTGTTTTTGGTATATACCAATAGCTTATAGGGCCTAGATAAGTTTGACTTAGCAAATTTGAGACTAAAAGCAAGCTCATATATAACGTGCATGTTAAAACTGTACAAAATTTGCAAAGTCAATATTATTGACCCAAAAAAAGTTTTTGAATTGAGTAATTTGGCTAGTTTGTTTGTTTGTTTGTTTGTTTTTTTTTTTTTTGTGAGTGTGATATACCCATTGAACACAAGAAATTTGTATCTAAAAACTATGAAATTAGTAGTAATTTAATTTCAAACTAAAACACATATTATTAGAGTTTCTTTGATGACATGCTCCAATGGGGCTGCTAATTGACTTGCTATAGCTATATTATAACAGTGGGTGGTCTAATGAGATAATCATCCAAGTTGTCAAATTTTGACATTGTCATTTTTAATATTATATTTGATACAAATTTTAACAGATTGTTTTTTGCATTGCTATCAACAGTTATAGAGATTCATCAGCGGTTAGAAAGATGAGATAATGGTTATGTTGAAAAAATGTCATAAGTTTTAAAACAAGATTGTCAAATTTTAATATTAATATATTGTAACGTAACCAAATTTGGCAATAATTTGACATTAATCTCTAAAAGGCTTTACCCCCACTACAAGAATTCGCACTTTTTCCGACTAAAAATTTAGTCGGCAAAAGTCTATTTTTAGTCAGCAAAAGTTATCCGTGACTAATTTTTTTGGTCGCCAATTGAGGGTCGCAGAAACTAATTAGCGACTAAAAAGTTTTTTAGTCGCGAAAAAGTTATATTTGCCGACTAAATTTTCGGTCGCTAAATATATAATTACTGTGACTAATCCATTTAGTAGCTAAAACACTTTAGTCGCGAAAAGTCATATTTTCCCGACCAAACATGTTAGTCGCCAATTCGCACATTCAACAACCAAATAGTTTGGTCAGCAATTGTGGCCCATTTCCACGACCAACAAATTTGGTCCCCAATGGTCACATTCCGCGACCAAAAAGTTTGGTCGGCAATACATTCCACGAACAACAAGTTTGGTCGGCAAATAACACATTCCACAACCAAAAAGATTGGTCGGCAATTGTCATATTCCACCACCAAACATGTTAGTCGTGAAATAGAATGTTTGCGCAACTAAAACTTTAGTCGGCGATTGATCTATTAGCGACGAATTCCTTTTTGGTTGCCAAAATTAATGACTTTAACGACTAATTATTTAGTTGGCAAAAGTATAAGTTAACTTTCTCAACTAATCAATTGGTCGCCAAAACAGGAAAAAACAAGATCAACATTTGGTCGCCAACATCCAACAAAATAAACCTGTGATTCATAATAATTCATCCAATCCATTCAATATAATATGTAATTTACAAGCATCATTCAAATCAACTGAATCATGAACATTCGACAAAATATAAATCATCCAAACTGAACCTGTTTAATGAAAGTCATCAACTATTATAATTTTTCATCCACAAGTAATTTCAAACTACATATTCCTCCAATTAAAAATCCACTTATAATCTATATAATCATCCAAGTCACATCCATCTAGCATAATAATTTAAAACATAACAATTAGTTGTTATTATGTTTTAAATTGTTATCCATGCGCATCTATCAAAAAATATACACACTAGTAGTCTATCCAAATATTTTCCATACATATTCATCCAAAAAATACAACTACTAGTCCACCCAAATCTTTTCCATACACATCTATCCAAAAATATATATTCCTTCCAAAAATGCTTATAGTCCCAATCAGTCATGTACAATTTAGCATTGTGCACAAGATAATCCATCTGTACCAAAGAAAATGAGAAATAATGTCAGGTAAATTTTTGTTGAAAATATTTGCACATCACTTTATTGTAAAATTGGACAAAAAATGTAAATTCTACATGGAAAGTAAAGGAAACATTAACAAATTAAATGACTATCAGTACCATTTTGTAAGTAAAACATCATTCATATGTATATATCAATTCTAACTATTGTTCCACGATATGCCAATATTGACCTATGTTTCAACAATGGAAACTAAGTTAAAATAGTCTTTCTACTTCTGAATAGTCTATATGCTTTGGTTGAACTTTTACTTGGAGGAGGGTAAGTGTGAGAGCGGAGTGGAAGATACGAGGTTGGGATTATCAACACAAGCTCCAGCAAAACAACAAACCCATCTCTCTATCAGAAGCATATTACCGGACTAATGTATGTGTTTTTGTCTGAATAGTCTATATGTTTTTGTCTATATGTTACCAAACTAATGTATGTGTTTTTGTGAGAGCGTAGTGGAAGATACTTCTGAATAGTCTATATGTTTTTGTCTCTAGCCATCTCTACAACTACTGTTTTCACTTTGGGCTACTGCATGAAGGGGTGCAAACATGCCTTTGTAGCTTGGAAAGAGGGCATCTAATAAAACTTATGCTTTAATATGCAGATGTAGAATCTGAAAATTAATTCCCTTAGTAAAAGGTTTTTTCATTAGTCACACACTGAAGTGCACATTACTCAAAACTTATGTAGTTAAGAAGTTTACAATTCCATATGAGAAATTCCAACCCATATGCCTTCCAAATATGAAAACTGAAATTAGAACATTCTCAACCATTCTTATATTCACATCCTTCCAAAATTATTCAGTTTCATTATAATTTTTGCAAACAGTGGCAGCAACCAAGTCAAAACACTGCAAAACCTAATTTATATAGCCTTCGTTATGCATGAGAAGAATGTTAGGTAACAAGAATTGACTTTGCAAAATAGAAAGAGGGAAAAGTTTTAATCAAACCAGTTCAGTAGTTTGGAGTCCTGTGTGTGATGGCGATAAGAAACTGATGTCAAGACGAATTGATTTCATATCCTTGTAATCATCAGTATTCATATTTGAACACTTTGGTGAAGCAGAGCTTTCCAAATTAGCCATATTGGTCAGAAAAGGATTGTCTCCACTAATCACCTCAGTCGGTTCTTCTTTCAGTGTAGATATAGTGGAAATAGTAGGGGTAATCAAATCATGAGGAACTTCAACAAGAAGCATGATGATGGGAACCTACAAGCAGAAAGGCAGCAAGATGAGATGACACATCAGCAGAAAAAGATGTCTGAAGATAAAATATAACGAAAATAAACAGAAAGAAAGAGGCATTACTGCATTATTTTCTACAATCTTGAGAGAATCACTTTTAACCCACTCCTGGTTAGCAAGATACCTAGCTGCATGCTGGAAGGAAAATTTGGCAAAGCGTCAAGCCTAGAACAAGCTATAGCAATATCAAAGATGATAAAATCGTCATATTGCACTGCTCAAACAAATATGAGAAGATGGCATTCAATACCCAATTTTTACATAGAAGTTTCAAGAGAATGAAGAAGAGCTGTACAATCGCAAGGAGGCTAGTGAAAGCATAAAGATGAAATCCGTAATGAGCATTCAAGTGCAGCACAAGTCAACATTCACACTGGAAATAAAAAGCCAAATGATGCAAAACCCCACTATTTTAATTTTAAAGCCTACAACTAGGAAGTGATGGTTTGACAGATCATATGTAAGATTATGGTTCATGAGTCAATGAAATTTAATAGATTGATTTTTGGTTTCGTAACTAAAGGAGATTGAACAGTACTGGAGCAGAAAAATATTAAGCAAAAAAGAAAAACTAGAGAGAAAAAAAAAAAAGAGGACATGACTTGGGATTTCTCCCAGTCGGCGTACACCCAATTCCTTCCACCTGGATGCACCAAATAATTTCCAAAGTAGAATATCTTCAGAACACCAATCATCGAACACCCTAACTCCACTTAAACCAAGAAAAAAAAACAAAAACAAAACCAAAACAAAAAAACAAGAAGCAAAAACAGAGCACTCTTGAATAAGAAAAAAAATAGGGCTTCAACAGACTTAAGCTAGGCCATCTCAAACAACCCTTTCACACATGTTTCTCTTAGCCCTATTAAGGTGAGATGCGAATATGCTTCTTTGGAAAATTAATGTAAATATTTACTTTCAAAATCATGCAAGAATAACTATAGAACTTTCCTTGCTACAGCAATGCAGATAGTTTTTAGTAATTTGATTAACATTTACACACTGAGACAAACAAACACAAATTACCTGGAAGCAAGTTTCTTTAATACCATTGCGTCCCTCCAAAATCCCAGCTTCTTTAATAGGTTCCTAGAAAATGACAGCACGTCAGTTTTTTTCATTACAAATATAAACGTAACCAGGGTAGTTACTGCAGATAGTTCTCACCAAATTCCTCACTGGAGGGAGACAAACCACAAGAGCCTTCAATTTCAATAACAAACCCCTGTGCACACAAGCAAACAAAAGCTAAGGTAAGGTAACCAGAGTAGAATATGATATATGCACATGAAAACTCACCTTATAATATGATATATTCTTTTTGGAATCTAATACTAAATAGGGTAATTTTACCTCTTGCTAGCCACATATAGCAGAAATATTCCAAGTAATATGAAAGTAACTTGGCAATATCTTAAATGATATGAATAGTAGGCACGGAAGCTCAATAAAATTTTGAAGCCAGGAGGCTGCAAGGCGAGACAGAGTAGTGACAAGTAGAGAGGAATAAAACTTGAAAGATACAAAAACAATTCTTAAAAACAAAATAAAAAGTTCTTATGCTGGCTATCCCAACTTACTTCACAACATAGCACCATTCAACGGATAGAAATTAGAACCTAATGACATCACAAACTACATTCAGAACTCAACTGTTTAATAGCACCAAAAGATGCAACACAGAATTTAGAGGCATGGCCAATTAAGGTTACACATTTCCAATGGTCAAAAGTTGGATTTAAAAGTAAACACGGATGGCACTTCAATTGGTAATCCAAGAGGAGGAGAAGAATTATTTAGAAAAGGAGACATGTATTAAAATATTTTAACAAATACGGATGGTGCTTCATTTGAAAAATTTAACAAATATTTTTTCAAACATATGAACAAAGCAGATATATATTAAAAAAAAATGCTCTTTTAAAGTAAATAAAGGATCATAGTAACTTTTAATTTAGACCAGCAAAACATGTAATAGATCATCAAGAACGTATCTGACAGTGGACCATCAATTATCCCAAAGTATAAGTACAAACCAAAAAACAGCTTGAAGCCTTATTCTATGCGAACACTGATTTTAGAACCCATGTACTGAGGTTCTTACTAGTAATTTAGGTTTCAGGACATACCACCACTACAGAAGTTCGTTTTGCCTCCAAAGTTAAGCAATGAACAAGAGCATTCCATTTTCTGGAACAGTTATCAGGGACACAAAGCTGCCTATAATGCTGCTGCATCTGATGGAGAGGAGCTGAGAAAACATGAATGCCATTAGTTTGACAATCCAAAAAACAAAAAAACAAGCATAGAATTACTTGAAACATAAATAATAAGTTAAAAAAAACATTAATGCTGCTGCTGCTCACATTAATTTTGAAGAGGAGACGAGCGTTAATTTTGACATAAAATGATAATTTTAAAAAATAAAATAATTACTCGAAACATTAATTTAGTTGTTATGCACAAATCAAACATTTCACATTTACATACCATCTTGGAGCATTGTTAGCATCAGTCCTTAGGCTTCTTTAGTACACTTTTTTCTTCTTTTTACATGTCCTTAGGCTTCTTTAGTACACTTTTGCTGAAGTATGAGATCATTAAGCATTTTCTAAATCAATTAACAATATATAACCCACAGAAGACACACAAGTAGTTTTGGTTCTCTCAAATAATGCTCTATTTGTTGAAATATTTCCTTCTGTTTCATATTCCAATTTTGTTATATTCTCATTTTCATTTCAACGATGTTTCTGCTAATTTTTTATCCATCACCATAAATATCAATCACCTAAAAGATGTTTCTGATAAATATCAGTCGACAACTAAACAATTTTTATGCATATCTAAAAGATTTGGCCACCAGCCTTGGCAAACTTTAGCAGTAAATCCATAAAGCAAGTCTAACAACTGAAACCAATCAAAAATATAACAGGCACATGGATAGTCACTCTAGTTCTTTTGCCGAGTTTCGACAAAACAAAAAATTTAATATTGAGTCTATTGACACACGTATCTGTTGTCCCAACATCATCTAGTCTCATAGAATTTTTTCAATAAAAACACTAGAAGGTGAAAAATGTGCCATAAACACGTAAAAAAAAATCCCTTCGCAAAAATACTGCACTGTCTAGTGGTCATCCTTAAAACTAGGACTAGAATGTGTGATTCAGTAATGAGATTACGAGATTCACCCTCTGCGCCTTGAGCCCAATCCAAAATACCTAATTTTTTTACTAAGTTTTGCGGCATTGACTTGTCGTTAGTTGCACAAATATAATTACAAAGATAGATAATTGTCCATACTTCACCCAATTAACAGAGCAACAATGAACAACACAACGCAAAAATGACTCACCTTTTACACAAATAACAAACCCACTTCACATAGCTGAGAACAAGCACTACCCATATCATAAAATCAATGCTAAGTTTCGTAAATATCAACAATTTGATTCTCACTCGAAATACTAATTAAAAGCCCTAAGTTTTCTTCTTGCTATGTAAATAAAACTATATTGAGCCTAAAATCTGAGAGTAGAGTACTCTAAAAAGAGATAGTTCTCTGATTAAAGATATAGCGCATATCACCAAGCTTTAGTAAACCCTAAGTCTATTGGAAAACTTATTCTAAAAGAAGAGACACATGTGCACTCAATTTTTGGATCGTAGATCTATTTGCTATTTCTTCTTCTTGTAGTTGTTCTTCTTTGACTTCTTCTTCGAGGATGAAGAAGAAGCCGAAGATGAACAGTTCATCATATGAAGAAGCTTAGATCCGATCAGATAACAAAGATAGGGTTCGGACATTGCGAATTTCACCTTTTCATGAGAAAAGTGAGGATTGTACCAGTTGTAATTGCCCCTGTCGTACTTCTGGAACCACTCCACTGTAGACCCGCCTGTGGGCCTCACGCTACAGTTCGGACTCGATTGGTTGTCGTGGTTCTTAATCTGAACCAAAGAGTTCAAATCCGGCAAATCGTTTTGAGAAAACAGATTTTTAGAAAAGAAGTGTCAAACATGGACTGCTTTGCCAGATATAGAGTCGCCAACTAAATATTTTTTAATGGGGGAATTTAGGAAACCCTGACTCGGTGCCTAAGGCCACGTGTTCGTCATCACCAAAGTTGCCTCGGCTCGGGAACTTGGGTACGATTGGGGAAGGCCAGCTATGAGCACCCCCTCTCGCCCGATCCGAAGATCGGTCTCTACTAACCATGATATCTAATTTTGAAAACGTTATGTGTTCTTATTCCGGTTAATTAGCTAGAATTACTATGTGATGCGCACAACAAAACAAGTATAGACTAGGTCGCCTAATTTGGAACAAAGCATTGCATATCCGTTTGTTTTGGAAAATGTTTTGAAATTTGCTACTCGCGATGTAACAACGCCCGCGGGGGACCTCGCTACAGTTCGGACTCGATTCTGTGTTGCGGTTCTAAATCTGAACCAAAGAGTCCAAATCTGGCAAATCGTTTTGAGAAAAAACAGATTTTTTGAAAGAAGTGCCAAACATGGACTGCTTTGCCAGATAACAGAGTCGCCACCTAAATATTTTAAAATGGGAAATTTAGGAAACCCTGACTCGGTGCCAAAAGGCCACGTGTCCGTCATCACCAAAGTTGGCTCGGGAACTTGGGTACGATTAGGGAAGGTCACATCGTGAGCACCCCCTCTCGCCCGGTCAAAGACCGGCCTCTACTAACCATGATATCTGTTTTTGAAGACATTGTGAGTTCTTATTCCGGTTATTAGCCTAGGTTACTATGTGATGCTCGCAGCAAACAAGTATAGACTGGGTCGTCTGAATTGGAACAAAACATTTCATGTTTGTTTGTTTGAAAATGGTTTGCTACCCGCAGGTAGGCTTAAAATGTGGATTTGCCACCCTCAGGTGGGCTTAGTAAAACAATGATTTTGCCACTATCTAGTGGGCTTAAAACAAACAGTCAATGATTTGTCCCAGTCCGGATAACTCAACCTCCACCCACAGGCATTCAAGGCAGTTATATCACATAAGCAAATAGCCTCATGGCAAGCATGCTATCATGGCAACACTTACACGCATGCAAGGATGCTAAAGCATAAAAACTCACCGAGTACTCCAAGCCAAAACAAGAAGCTAATTAGAAATCATGCATGATCCTAAAATATACAGATTTGCCTAATGCAACACATGCAAGATGCAACTAAGATGGCAGGCTCGGCTATTCTAAACATGGCATGTGAAATGCAACAACCAACATGTATTCATCTTGTAATTGAAATACAATGCAGTTTGTATGATGCGCCGAGCCCGGTGCATGCAAACAGATGAATGATGCAAACATGCTGTCATACTGTTATGCTAATTGAAATATGCCCTATATCTAACCATCCAAAGCGGGTAAATAAAAGGGAGAAAGAAATGGGGGTTGGAAGACATACATCACACTCACACACCCTTATTACAATTTTGCCCTCGCGCAGAGGGTCCGAATAAATAATACAGTCCGAATAAAAGAATATACAGTCCGAATAAAAGAATATACAGTCCGAATATACAGTCCGAATATTACAAAATTCGAATTAATTAACAAATTAATTGATAAAGGCTGTAAAACTGGCGTGCAAGCCAGGGACTGCCTTGCTTCTGATGGATGATGTATGCTGGGCTGTTTGGCGCGGAAATCCACTGAGATGCCCCAATTCGCCTCTGTTTGCAATTTTTCTCGAAATGTGTGCCGGACTCCGAAAAGGTGCTGATTCTTGATGTTGCTGCAACAGAGAGCAGGAAAAGGGCATAGCAATGTATTTCACAAATGTATGCATGCCTCGATCCTCGTGCCACCAATCACGCATCTCGATGCATGATGGCCGAGGAACCGAAATGCACAACTCAATATGGGATGAATGCAGATGAATGCTACAACAAAACCTAACTCCATCATGGGTAATCCGGAGTGTCGGTGACTTGGGAATTGAGACACGTTCCGGCACTCGGAGTACAGAATGCGCCTCGTTTCCCGTGCAATATGCATGATATGCACGAAATGCAACTAACATACAATCCTAGCATACGCAATGCTATGAAAATGAGATGCCTCGAAATGCGTGCCCACTGGCACGCAAACCGAGGCGATGACATAAAGGCACGAAATGCAATAATGGGCTTACACCAATATGAGAGGGCCTCAGCCACACTCACACGGGATGCCGGAATGATAAGAATGAGGTGCCTCGAAATGCGTGCCCACTGGCACGCAAACCGAGGCGATGATGAAATGCAAATCGGATAAAACAGAGTGTCTCGAAATGCGTGCACGCGGGCGCGCAAACCGAGGCAGAGGCATACGCAATGCCAAGCGGATAAAACAGAATGTCTCGAGATGCGTGCATACGGACACGCAAACCGAGGCGATGGTGAAATGAGAAAATCGGATAAAACCGAAGTGCCTCGAAATGTGCGCCCACAGGCACGCAAACCGAGGCGATGATATGCGATGCAAAATCGGATAAAATCGAAGTGCCTCGAAATGCGCGCCCACAGGCACGCAAACCGAGGCGATGATATGCGATGCAAAATCGGATAAAACCGAAGTGCCTCGAAATGCGCGCCCACAGGCACGCAAACCGAGGCGATGGTATGCGATGTAAAATCGGATAAAACTGAAGTGCCTCGAAATGCGCGCCCACAGGCACGCAAACCGAGGCGATGATATGATGAGAAAATCGGATGAAACCGAAGTGCCTCGAAATGCGCGCCCACAGGCACGCAAACCGAGGCGATGATATGGGATGCAAAATGGCATACGGAATGCAACGATGGGCTTACACCTACATGGGAGAGCCTCAGCTCACTCACATAGGAGGCCGTCGGGTAAAAACAAAGTTGTCTCGAAATGCGTGCCCGCGGACACGCAAACCGAGGAATGCATAAAAAGGCATACGGAATGCAGTGATGGGCTTATGCCAATATGAGAGAGCCTCGGCCGCACTCACATAGGCTGCCAGCGGATAAAAAATAAAGTGCCTCGAAATGCGTGCACACGGGCGCGCAAACCGAGGCAATGCAAAAATGATGCAAATGGCATAGGAAATGATATACAAGCATGCAAACCATATTTCAGCACCTAAATGAAGGGGGAAACAGCCCCGAAACAATTCGAAATGAAACCCGAAGCATGCAATCATCCCGAAAATGTGAAATTAAGCCCCGAAATGGCCTATAGCCATGCTATACATGCAAAATATGATCATGGCAGCAAGAACAGTAGCAAGGCAGTCCCAAAAATGGCATTTTTTCAGTAATAAACATGGCCTAAATGCAAGCATAGATAGATCAACCAAAGCATGCAAAGTTAGTGGCCAAAAGAGGGGTATTGAGACAAGTGATATATGAAAACCCCAAATGGACAAACTTTCTTCTACAACATTGAAGATGAGCTAAACATAAGCAAAATTGCAGAAGGTGACATCCTCAAAATCAGAATAAAATCATGCTAACAATTCCATGCAAAAATGAAGCTCAAAAGAGGCTATAACAAGAGTCATGCAGAACAAGCACCAAATGACAAAATTTTCTTCATGAAATGTGTAAAGGGGGTCAAAATAAGACCAAAGTCAGTAGGGGTCGAAGTCCCAAAAACAAATAGAAATAGGTCAAAAGTGCATGCAAAAAGTGGCACACTTGATGAATATTGAAGGAGGTGGTATATACAAGCACAAAATGGGGTTGAGCCTCTCTACAATGTTGTAGAGGGGCTCAAAATAAGAACAAAAGCAGTAGGGGTCGGACCCCTAGAAACAAACACAAATAGACCAAAACTAGCATGCAAGAAAATGGCATAAAAGCTAGGTATTGAAACAAGTGTATCATAGAAGCATCAAATGAAGTTGAGCCCTTCTACAAAGTTGTAGAGGGGCTCAAAACAAGCACAAAAGCAGTAGAGGTCGGAGCCCCAATTCTCAACCAATTAGAGTATAAAAATGAACCAAGAAAAAGCCCTAAAAGTTGGTTTTGAAGACTTACCCTTGAAGACTTGTCTTTCTTTGATTCTTGGCTTTGATTTGTAGCTTCTCAACCTCTGAAATTCACTTCCTAGCTGCTGGAGTGGTAGTAGGGATGGTGAGGCTATGTGTTGATGAAGAAATGGCCTTGACACTTGAAGCTTTTTTGGAATTTTGAGCTAAGGAAATGGAGGAATTTGAAGATGTGTTCTTCAAGACAAATTTTCCAACCTTGAAGAAGGAGAGGGAGGGCCCTTCAAATAGGCAAGAAATGGGGTGTAAAAGGGGAGGGAAAGCACCCAATCTTTCCCTCCCGAAATATCCCCCGGATGCCCCGGGATATGCTGAAAGATATCCGGACAGCTGGGACAGGCTGGAAAGCAGGAAGCTGGCCGGCCAGGTAAATTTGTGGGAGGTGGCCAGCCGGCCACCCCACCTGGTCGGCCAGCCACTCACCATGGCCGGCCGGCCACCCCCAAAAAAAGAACAGAAAAAATTCTGGCCGACCACCATACCAAAGTGTCCTCCAAGATGTGTAGAACAAGACCCCATGGTTGAAATCTGGCAACTCTGAAGCAGGAGCCACAACATAGAGCTTGAAGGAGAGGCCCAAAAATGAAGTCAACAATTTCTGGCCGACCACTATGCCAAAGTGTCCTCCAAGATGTGTAGAACAAGGATCCAAGGTTTGAATTTGGCAACATTGAACCAAGAGTCACAACATAGAGCTTGAAGGAGAGGCCCAAAAATGAAATCAACCATTGCTGGCCGACCACCATACCAAAGTGTCCTCCAAGATGCCCTCATCACAGATATGTAGCTTTGGTTGGAAGAAAATGCCTCTAGGGTGTTCAACATTGGCCTGGAAGTGAGCAAAACGGGCTCCGGAGGAGCGAAACTGCTTATCTGGGATAATTGCTGGCTTCTCACCCCCCAGTGATCTTCCTGATGTTGAAACAGAGGTACCTGCCAAGTTTGAACAAAAACAAATGAGAAATGAATGTTCGGGGCCAAAACCGAGCAAATCGGGATCCCGAAAATGAGCTGCGGGTGCCGGAAGTGGTGTTCAGCAGCGAAGTGGGTATCTGCGACCCCAGTGTCCTCTGGAATGACGAAACAGAGATACCTGCCAAAAACCGGAGAAAATGGATGCGAAATGAATGCTCGGGACCAAAACACGCAGTTTGGGGTCCCGAAAACCGGCTACAGGTACCGGAAGCGGCACACGACCACGAAGTGGGCATCAGGGGCCCCAGGGTTCCTTGGAATATTAAAACAGAGGTCTCCGCCAAAAACCGGAGAAGGCTGATGCAAAACGAAAGCTCGGGGCCCAAATCACGCAGTTCGGGGTCCCGAAAATGGGTCGCCGGGCACCGGAAGTGGTGTTCGGCTGCGAAGTGGGCATCAGGGGCCCCAGTGTTCCTCGGAACATTAAAACAGAGGTCTCCGCCAAAAATCGGAGAAAGCGGAGATGGTTGGGCGGTCCCGAGCCGGGGCACACGGCCTAACGGCCCCGAAAACCGGGAACCGGGCTCCGAAATGGGCAAAATGGCCTACGGCCACGAAAAGTAGCTCACGGCCACCGGGAGATAATCTGCGGGACCACTCCCTTCCCTTAGGAAAGAAAACAGAGAAAACCGAGCTTGGTTCGCAAACCGAGACAAGGTAGAGAAGATAGTTCGGAGGTCCGGAGGCAGGGCGCGCGGCCGCGACTCTGAGACTTCTGAACGAGCACAGTATGCAACATCACCGAGCGCTCAACCGGTGACGTCTGAGTCTTAAGGTCGGCCAAAAATGGGGTGTCTACACGCGAGTAGGCTAAAACACGGATTTTGATGAGTTGTTCCAACTCAAGCAATCCAACCTTTACCCACAGGCATTCAGGCAGTTCATATCACATAAGCATCTAGCCACATGGTAAGCATGCTGTCATGTTAACATTCTGTAGACACCCCATTTTTGACCGACCTTAAGACTTAGACGTCACCGATTGAGCGCCCGGCGATGTTGCGTGTTGTGCTCGTTCAGAAGTCTCAGAGTCGCGGCCGTGAGCCCTGCCTTCGGACTTCCGAACCCTCTTCTGTGCCTTGCCTCGGTTTGCGAACCAGGCTCGGTTTTCTCTGTTTTCTCTTCCTGAGGGAGGAGAGGTCCAGTAGACCATCTCTCAGTGGCCGTGGGCTACATTTCGTGGCCGTAGGCCATTTTGCCAATTTCGGAGCCGGTTCCCGGTTTTCGGAGCCGTCAGGCCGTGTGCCTCGGTTCGGGACCGCCTAACCATCTCCGATTCCTCTGGTTTTTGGCATGCATCTCATTCACTCCCTTTCAAGGGACACTGGGGCCTGAGAGACCCACTTCGTGGCTGAATGCCACTTTCGGTGCTTAACGGCCTATTTTCGGGACCCCGAACTACGTGTTTTGGCCCCCGAGCATTCGTTTTGCATCGATTTTTGTTCATTTTTGGCAGGTACCTCTGTTTTATCACCAGGAAGGTCACTGAAGGGTGGGAGGCCATCAATTATCTCAGCAACCAGTTATGCTTCTCCGGCGCCCTCCGACGCCCGTTTTTCTCACTTCCGGGCTAATGTTGAACACCCTAGGGCCATTTTCTTCAAGCCCAAACCACATATTTGTGTTGTACACACATGGGAGGACCCTAAAAACATATGGCCGGCCAGTAACTCCAATTGAACGTTTTGAACCCCTCCTAAAAGTGGCTTGTTCTCTCTCCTGTTTTACATTTTCCAAATTTGAACCACATGGTTGTGTTGAGGACACCTGGGAGGACACCAATATCCGGTGGCCGGCCATTAACTCCAATTGAACCTTTTGAACCCTAGCCGACCGGCCATAGGGGGTGGCCGGCCGGCCACCTGCAGTAAAAGTACCTGGCCGGCCATACTCCCCTCAGTGCATACTTTACAGCTGTATAGCTGTTTGTCCCAAAAGATCTTTGTATCCGGGGGATATTTTGGAGGGAAGCACTTGGGTGCATTTCCCTGCACCTTTACACCCCTCTCTTGGTCCATATAAGGAGCCTCCCAGCTCTGTCCCTAGGGTTAGAAAAATTTCTTGGAGCATACACATTCATATCTCTCTCTATCTCTCCCAAATTCTCAAGTTTTGGTTCCATTTCTTCATCATCATCAAGTACCACCACCACTACTCTATTTCCAGCAGCTAGGAGAGCTTCCCAGCAGCTAGGAGGCATCCATTCTTCAAGCAAAAGGTAGCCAAGACTTGTCTACAAGGGTAAGTTGCCATTTCCCCCTTTTGTGGCTCATTTTTGCACCATTCTTCTAGCCTATTTGCTTGTTGTTTTGAGCTTCGACCCTAACTGAAAGGGTCATTATTTTGAACCATTCTCCATGTTTGTTTAAGGGCTCCACCCTGTTTGAGCCCTCCATAATGCACTTGCTTCAATACCCTCTAAGATGCCATTATTTTGCATGAGATTTCTAGCCTACGAGTGATCTGTTTTCGAGCATAATGTAAACTGTAAGTGGACCTATTTTGAGCCCCTCTTAAACATTGAAGAAGGGCTCAATCCTGTTTGGGTCCTCTATCTTGCACTTACTTCATAATCTCTCCTATTTACCGTAAATTTGCATGATTTGTTTGGCCTATATGTAAATTGTTTTGGAGTTTTTTATAAACTGTGAGTAAGCTTATTTTGTGTCCCTCTACAACATTGTAGAAGGGATCAATCTTGTTTGGGGTCTCCATGTAGTACCTACCATTCTACCCCTCTTTGGCCCTCATTTTTACATGCTCTTTTGGGCTTATCTAGCCTCTGTTTTCGGCCATCATCAGAACTGGAATGAGTCATATTTTGACCCTCTGGACATATTTCATTAAGGGTCTTTTCTTGTTGGATGAATGTTTGGCCTACTTCATGTTATATCCTCTTGTGGCCTCAATCTTGCATGGCATTTTTAGCATATTTTCATACTGATTTGGGGGATGTCATCTATTGTAAATGTGCATTTTTTTAGTCCCTCTTCAGTGTTGTAGAAGGGTATTTTTCCATTTGGGCATTGCATATATCACTTACTTCAATACCCCTCTTGGGGAGCCAGTTTTGCATTCTTGCTTAATCCTATGCGTGCTTGCTGTGTAGCCCTCTTTATGACTGAAAAATGCTTGTCTTGGGGCTGCCTTGCTACTGTATTTTCATTCCATGTCTATATTGTGCATGTTTGGTATAGCTATAGGCCATTTCGGGTGCCTAAATTCATGTTTCGGGGCCATTTCATGCATCGGGTGTACTTTCGCCTCATTTCGGGGCTGTTTTCCCCCACATTTCAGTGCCAAAATTCATTTGCATGTGTTGCATATCATTTCCATGCCATTTCATGCCTTAGGGCCATCGCCTCGGTTTGCGCGCCTGTGTGCACGCATTTCGAGGCACTTCATTTTCATCCATTGGCCTCCCGTGTGAGTGTGGCTGAGGCTCTCTCATATTGGTGTAAGCCCATAGTGCATCGCATATCTCATTTTAGTCCTGTTGCATTCCGTATGTCATTTTCTCGGTTTGCGTGCCCGTGGGCACGCATTTCGAGACATCTCATTTTAGTCTCATTGTATATCATATTTCTATGCCATTTCATGCCTTAGGGCCATTGCCTCGGTTGGCGTGCCCGTGTGCACGTATTTTGAGACATCTCTTTTTCATCTCACGGCCTCTTATGTGAGTGTGGCTGGGGTCCACTCATGTTAGTGTAAGTCTATTTTGCATTCTGTATGCCATTTTTAATCTCACGGCATTGCGTATGCCATTTCCTCGTTTTGCGTGCCCGTGTGCACGCATTTCGAGACATCTCTTTTTCATCTCACGGCTTCTTATGTGAGTGTGGCTGAGGCTCTCTCATGTTGGTATAAGTCCAATTTGCATTACGTATGCCATTTCATGCCTTAGGATCATTTTCTCGATTTGCGTGCACGTGTGCACGTATTTTGAGGCATTTCATTTTCATAGCATTACGCATGTTAGGATTGCATATTAGCTACATTTCATACATATTATGCATATTGCATCGTGTTCGGGATAGGAGTTAGCCCGGGCACGGGAAACGAGGTACGTTTCGTACTCCGAGTGACGGAACGTGTCTCAATTCCCCTGTCACCGACACTCCGGATTACCCATGATGGAGTTAGGTTTTGTTAAGTTTTTATATGCATTCATCCTATATTGAGTTGTGCAATTCGACTCCTCGGCCATCATGCATCGATATGCGTGATTGGTGGCACGAGGATCGAGGCATGCATATATTTGTGAAATACATTGCTATGCCCCTTTCCTGCTCTCTGTTGCAGCAAAATCAAGGATCAGCAGTCTTCCGGGACTTGGCGCGCTTTTCAAGAAACATTGCGAAACAGAGGCTAATTGGGGCATTCCAGTGGATTTCCGCGCAAAGTAGCCCAAACGTACATCATTCATCAGAATCAAGGCAGCCCCTGGCTTGCATGCCAGTTTTACATTTTTCTTATTTAATTTATTAATTAATTAGGAATTTGTATATTATTCGGACTGTAATATTTGGACTGTATTATTCTTTCATTTGGGACTGTATATTTATTTGGACCCTCTGCGCGAGGGCATAATTGTAATAAGTGTGGGTGAGTGTGATGTATGTCTTCCAACCCCACGTCTTTCTTCCCTTTTATTTACCTGCTTACGATGGTTAGATATAGGGCATATTTCAATTAGCATACAGTATGACAGCATGTTTGCATCATTCATCTGTTTTGCACGCACCGGGCTCGGTGCATCATACAAACTGCATTCGTATTTCAATTCCTAATTGAATACGTGTTAGTTGTAGCATCATCATATGCCATGTTTAGAATAGCCGAGCCTACTATAGTTTGCATTTTTGCATGTGTTGCATTAGGCATTTCTGTATACTTAGGATCATGCATGATTTCTAATCAGCTTTTGTTTTGGCTTGGAGTACTCGGTAAGTTTTATGCTTTAGCATCCTTGCATGCGTGTGAGTGTTGCCATGAATAGCATGCTTGCCATGAGGCTATTTGCTTATATGATACAACTGCCTGAATGCCTGTGGGTGGAGGTTGTGTTATTTGGATTGGGACAATTCATCAAATGTTTGTTTTAAGCCCACTAGATAGTGGTAACACCATGTTTTCTAAGCCCACCCGAGGGTGGCAAAATCTGCATCTTAAGCCTACCTGCGGGTAGCAAACCATCTTTCAAAAACAAACATGAAATGTTTTGTTCCAATTCAGGCGACTCGGTCTATACTTGTATGTTGTGCGCATCACATAGTAACCTAGGCTAATAACCGGAATAAGAACTCACAATGTTTTCAAAATAAGATATCATGGTTAGTAGAGGCCGGTCTTTGACCGGGCGAGCGGGGGTGCTCACGAAGTGACCTTCCCCAATCGTACCCAAGTTCCCGAGCCGAGGCAACTTTGGTGATGACGGACACGTGGCCTTTGGCACCGAGTCAGGGTTTCCTAAATTTCCCATTAAAAAAATATTTAGGTGGCGACTCTGTATCTGGCAAAGCAGTCCATGTTTGGCACTTCTTTAAAAAAAAATCTGTTTTCAAAATGATTTGCCGGATTTGGACTCTTTGGTTCGAGATTTAGAACCGTGACATTTGAGTCCTTCGAACTGTAGTGACCCAATATCGAACCAGAACGGGGGGGACTCGCACTCCTTCCCCGGGATGCGTTCGGGGACGTCTACAGTTTCTGGCGACTCTGCTAGGGATTTAGAGAACTTGACTCGAACTCATGATATCTGGTTTTGACTACACTTGTGTGTTTCTTTGCATTGCATTTGCATCGGTGCGCCTAGGACACCGTGTTTGCCATATGCCATTCCCGAACGATTTGCTGGAGGCTTGTCTTGTCAAGGCATGACCATAAGGCTGATCGGCTCTGGGCTCTGACAGCATGGGAACACAAACCCCGGTTTTACCGGGGCACCCTTTTTGACCATTCGACCTAGTGCATATTCGGATCCATAGTGACCATTCCAAACTAGGACAGGTTGCTTACCCGTTTATAGGCTGTTTGAAGCCGCTGCGTGCGTAGTGAAACCCTAGTTCCTGACAAAATAGGACAGGGAAACCCAACCCCAACATAGGGGTGTTTTGGCTCTCACTTATCTGCTATGTGCTTGTTAGAGTGCGTCTCTATAGGGAATGCATGTATCAGTATCTAAGTTTGTGCATCAGGCCTGCGGGCATCAGTTTTTGAGATTGGGCATCACGCCTGCGGGCATCAGTCAGTATCTGAGAATCAGTTATCCGCGGATACCGGATTCAGTTTTGGGGACAGTGATATAGGGACAGTAATCAGTGATCGAGGACAGTGTATACCCAGCTTATCAACCGTGTGTTGTATGCCCGACTGTGTGTTGTGTATTTAATTTAAGCTGTTATGCTGTCCGTTTTTCTGGTTATTTATTTCTTTTTCGCTTTATTTATCTCTTTGCTAGGGCAGGTTTGTAGCACAATTGCTTCTGAACCCGTAGATATACCCCAAGCACTTTGGACACGAGGTCGCCGACTCATTCGATCCGAGGATCTGGTTGACAGACATCCAGTGTTCCACTCTCTACCCCCGGTTGTTAGAAGAAGACCGAGGAGGCACAGTGTGTTAGAGCAGAGATTACCGGGGCAGCAGTCTACTTTAGCAGCAAACAGTCGGACTGAGGTTTCTGTTTCCACTATAGAGATACACTTACCGGTCATTCAGATGGATCCACCGAATACATCAGGGATGGAGGCGATGATGCGCCAAATGCAAGAGAGCATGAGACAGATGCAAGAGGATGCCATCCGCCAAGCGGAATTTTCTAAGCAACAGGCTACAGTTATGGCCCAACAGGCTGAGCTCATTACCAGGCTCCAGCAGCAAACCGGAATATCAACCTCACACCCAGCTCCTCCTCCACACGGAGCTCCATTACCCGAGCAGGAATCCACTGGTCAGAATACCCTGCCAAATCCCCAGAATACCCCCCTGAACACCCAGAACACCCTACCCAATGTCCAGAATATTCAAGAGGACACAGGCCATCCAACGGGGCTGGCTCCGCCCCCGCTTCTGCCTCAACTGTCCAAGAATCTTACACCCAATCACCCGGACTCTCCATTCGAGTTCGAGGTAGACCACACAGCTCTGAAATTGAGCAAACTGGAGAAGCTTTTTAAGAAGTCTCAGGGGGTGAAGGCCATCCCAGACATCGAAGATGGGTACACCGATGTGGCCGTAACATTGCCAAACAGATTTAAGATGCCACAGATTGATCGTTTTGATGGGTCAGGGGATCCTATGGTCCATCTCCGGCTGTTTTCAGACATCCTGCGGCCAATGGGCCTAACCCGACCACAAAAGCTTTCCCTATTTGGCCGAACTTTGTCGGGTGTGGCAGCCATTTGGTATGCGAAGCTAGAAGATGACGTGAAAAGAAGTTGGGATGAGATGGCTGAGGCCTTCATTGCACAGTACTCGTACAATACACAGATCGAGATTACAACTCGTGATCTCGAAACGACGAGACAAGAGGCCAAGGAGACTTTCTCAGACTTCGTAACTCGATGGAGGGCAAAGGCATCGATGATGACCTTGAGGCCTACAGACAAAGATCAAATTAGGATGATTGTGCGCAATCTCCAACCAAAACTCATGCAGAAGATGATCGTACTCCCCTTTCCCACCTTCTCAGACTTACACGAGATGGGGGTACAGATCGAGGATGCGATGAAGCAAGGTCTGATTGACCAGGACCGGGAGCAACCCCGGAGGACATTCAACCGCAATAACAACGCAGGCCCGAGTGGCGCTGCAAACACAAGGACTTCGGAGGTCAGTATGGTCACCACCAATCCCCCTCCCCAGCCAAGGCCCTTGGCGGCCACCCCCTTTTCCAGTACATCCGGGAGCAGTACCCAAGCCCCGAGATTCCAGCCTAGAGGCCAAAGAACCTTTACTCCACTATACATGCCCTTATCCAAGGTTCTGGGAGTCTTAATTAGAAAGGGACATCTAAAACCCCTGGAGCCGAGGCCGCCACCAAATCCACTCCCCCCCTCTCACAACCCAACCAAATACTGTGCCTACCACCAGCAGCACAGTCATGATACCGACCATTGTTTCAGGCTGCGTCACGAGGTTCAGGACCTCATCGACAAAAATATTATTCTACCTCCCGAAAGACCCAACGTCACAACCAACCCACTCCCTACCCATAACCAAGATCCACCACCCAAAAGAGTCAACCTCATCCAAACTGGGGTCGTATCCTACGATCCTAGTATCTACATTACTCCCTTCCACCTACCCAAGCCGGAGGTGATCCTTCCCGACTGCACTAACTTGTGCATGTTGGACACCTTCATAACCCAATCCGAGTCAAAGGTGGTGACCACTGAAGACGGAATAAGGCGAGTTTCGGAGGAGAACAGAGTTGTTGAGTCTGGGGTCAAGCGGTCTGGGAATTACGCTGGGGGAGCCTATGATCCAAGCGAATACATTTTATCATTGGGCCGGTCTGAGCTGAGTGTGGGGTTGCCAGAAAAAGCTGAACTGTGCATGATTCAGGGGGACAGACTTGAACAGGGGGCAGATGATCTAGCAACAGTGGAGGAGGACTTCGCCAACCTCCATTTCTTCAATGACCAAGAATCAGGAGATGCAACAATCAACTGGTTTGAATATGAGGAGTCGGCGGAGGCCACCGGGTGGTTAGATGATCAGCCTGATATTGTGGAGTTTCAGCCAGAGCAGAGCCCGGCAGGGGCGAGGGTATCAACTGTGGCCGGAAGGGCCGAGAGTCAGAATGGATTGCCGGAGAGCGCCGGTACAAAGAATTCCGCTCGGGACTTAAGCATTGTGGATGCAAAGACAATGGAACAACAAATTGCAGCAACGCAGACAGAACAGGAGAAGTTTTGGGATTCCGAGAGAATCAGAAAGGCAAAAGCCCATGAAGGGGCTGAGAGCGCTGTGGGCACAAGAACGGACAATGCTGTGAGCATATGGGATGAAGGTACTGAGAGTACACATTTGTCAGAACCAGACAGGTGTCTTTTGGATGCTAACGGGATGTGGTGGGAAGACGACGACTTATGTCTTGCCCACACAGACGAAGATTGGGGAGTAAATCAACCAGACAGCACCTGGTACCTCGATGAGGTGGACCACATGACCAGGAGTGGGCGGTACTTCAAGCCCCCGCACCTAGACCAACCAGAAGCATCTGGTAAAGACAAGGAAGCTGAGAAACAGAGAGAGAGACAAATTGAAGAAGAAGCTGTGCTGAGGCAGTTGAAGAAGATACAAGCAGACATCTCCATCTGGAGACTGCTAATGGCTTCACGGGTACACAGACAGGCTGTCCTATCTGCCATGGACAAGGCCAAACTCTCAATCGATACTACACCAGAGCAACTGGTCGGGCTGGTTTTTCCGGGAGGGGGTTCCCCGGCATTAACCTTTTCGGACAAAGAGCTGCCGCCTGAGGGCGTGAATCATAACAAACCTCTCTACATTTCCGTGGAATGTAGAGACAAGTGGATACCGGTGGTACTTGTTGATACCGGGTCTGCCATCAACGTCTGCCCAGCCAGAACAGCATATGCAATCGGGTTGAAGCCCGCGGACTTCGTCCCAACCACTCAGGTGATCAAAGCATACGATAATACAAGTCGAGAGGTGATGGGGACTGTCAAAATCCAATCCAAGGTTGGGCCTGGACAGCACGAGATAGATTTCCATGTCTTGGAGGTCCCCGCAACTTTCAATCTGCTTTTGGGGCGACCGTGGTTACACCAGGTGAAGGCCGTCTCGTCTACTCTGCATCAAATGGTGAAATACCCCTGTGGAAAGGGAGTAGCCATCGTGTTTGGGAATTCATCGATCCATCCCCCTCCGGAGGTGTCTACACCAGTCCTAGAAATCGAACACGACATGGAGGACGTGTTTATATCAGGATTTACTTTGGCCGAGGCCCGGGTTGTGCAAAACATCATGGCTGTAAATGAAGGTATGTACGTCAGTGCTCAATCCGTCTACCTCATGAACAAGCTACAACACATCCCCGGGATGGGATTAGGAAAGAGCGGCAGGAAAGGCGTCGCAACATTGGCCGAAGTGCCACACAACCCGCATACCTTTGGACTGGGTTATTTGCCCACCAAAGAGGACTAGGCGAGGAAAGGGAAGGAAATGGCCGGAAGAGCCAGAGCAAAGCAGGCTGGGAAGCCATTCGACTTGATGCATAGGCCCATCCAGGGCACCCTGAACGGACGCTTCGTCCGGGAGGGGGAGGATTTTCCATTTTGCAGCTTCCCAGAACCGTGGATAAACGCGGAGAAGAAGCGCGTGCCCGGTTTTGAGATCTTTTTCGACCTGCAACTACCCGGGGAGGATGTTGCCGAAGAGCAGACGGACCCATCAGCTGAGGTTGAGCAGTGTAGGGCAGTGGATCCTGAGGGCACAGAATTTGAAATGGGGGTAGCGCTGGCATGTCTACTCTCTGATCCTCCGATCGACCATAAGTGCTTGGGGGATAACTCCGAGGTTTCCATGATTGGGGATGAAACGGCTGCGAGCCAACCAGCAGCTATCTTGGATGCATCTATCGCACCCTCTCTAACTTGGCAGTACGAAGAGGGATTTTTGTCCAGCAGCACCGGGTCAGGTAGTGAGCCGGAATCTGATTCCACCGAGTCTTGTGAGTCGGAATCAGGTTCCAGCTCGACTGAGTCTGAGTCTGGTACTCCTGGGGATGTTAACCCGGATGCCACAGTCCTGTCTGGGTCGTCTTTTTCCTTTTCATTTGAGTCTGTTGTAACCGATGAATTGGACGATCTGGCTGTGCCTAATGAGAATGAACTATCTGTGGTTTCCGAGTACTTTTCTGTGCCCCTAATTTATTGCATTAATTCAGACTTTCAAAATTTTGATGAAAACGAAGAGGACGAAGTTCCTCCGGTTTTACAACGTTTAATTGAGCAAGAGCAAGAGAGATTTGTTAAACCATTAATGGATGAAATCATTACCGTGAACATTGGTACTGAGGAGGACCCACGGCTGGTCCAGATAGGATCCACGTTGTCTTCGGAGGAACGCGAGCGACTAGTCGCTTTATTAAAAGATTTCAAAGATGTTTTCGCATGGTCCTACGAAGACATGCCTGGAATCGATCCTGAGATTGTATAGCATCGGATCCCCCTTGACCCCGAGGCTCGACCTGTCAAACAGAAACTCAGGAGAATCCGCCCGGACTGGGCTCTCAAGATTAAAGAAGAGGTCACCAAGCAAATCGACGCAGGCTTCCTGCTGGTATCTGAATATCCGACTTGGTTGGCCAACATTGTTCCGGTGCCGAAGAAGGATGGCAGGATCCGGGTGTGTGTGGACTTCAGGGATTTGAACAGAGCTAGTCCGAAGGACGACTTCCCCTTACCGCACATCGATGAGTTGGTAGATTTCACAGCAGGGCATGCATTGCTCTCATTTATGGATGGCTTCTCAGGATACAACCAGATAGTGATGGCACCAGAAGACAGGGAAAAGACTGCATTCACCACCCCGTGGGGGACATACTGCTACAGGGTAATGCCGTTTGGGTTGAAGAACGCTGGAGCTACTTATCAACGGGCCGCGACCACATTATTACATGATATGATCCACAAAGAGGTAGAGGTGTATGTGGACGACATGATTGTCAAGTCCAAAGAAAGAGAGGGCCACTACACCGCCTTGCATAAGTTTTTCCAAAGGATCAGGGAATTCCGGTTGTGGCTGAACCCTCAAAAATGTACGTTTGGTGTTACAGCGGGAAAAATGCTGGGGTTTCTGATTACACAAAGGGGCATCGAAGTCGACCCTTTCAAAATCAAGGCCATCCTAGAAATGCCCCCACCAAGGACTGAAAAGGAGGTGAGAGGCTTTCTGGGTAAAGTGCAATTCATAAGACGGTTTATCTCAAAATTAACCTTGACTTGTGAACCACTTTTTGGTCTCCTGAAGAAAGGAAAGAAGTTCCAATGGGACGGCCGATGTTAAGCTGCGTTTGAGCAGATTAAAGAGTATCTACAGAACCCGCCCATTTTATCGCCACAAGAACCGGGGAAACCGTTGATTTTGTATCTGTCAGTGACGGAGACCACGATGGGCTGCATGCTTGCTCAAGAATCAAAAGACAAGGTGGAAAAAGCCATCTACTATTTAAGCAAGAAAATGCTGGAATATGAGACCCGATATACACCGCTGGAAAAGGCTTGCTTAGCTCTGGTATGGGCTACCAGGAAGCTGCGGCACTACTTGTTAGCTCACTCCGTAATGTTGGTTTCATGACTCGATCCCATCAAATATCTTTTCGAGAAACCAGCGCTTATGGGTAGGCTAGCTCGTTGGTTACTGTTGCTCTCCGAATTTGACTTCAAGTATGTCACACGCAAGTCAGTGAAGGGAAGAGCAGTAGCAGAGTTCCTTGCCGACCATCCGGTTGAGGGGGATGAAGCAGTGGAGTATTTGTTCCCAGATGAAGCCATTTTGCATATCGACGATGAAACTTGGACGATGTACTTTGACGGAGCGTCAAATCAACATGGGTATGGGATAGGAGTGTTGCTGATAGCGCCCGACAATTCCCGTATCCCTCTAGCCTTCAAACTCCGGTTCAAAGTCTCGAACAATGAAGCAGAATATGAGGCGTGCATCGCTGGCCTAGAAGCAGCCCTGGAACTAGGGGCAAGACGGCTGGACGTCATTGGGGACTCGAACCTCGTTGTGTCTCAAGCTAAAGGAGACTGGAAAGTAAAAGAGGAAAAGATGATGATGTATCACCAAACCTTGGATTTGCTAATTCCTCGGTTTGAGAAGCTAAGTTTTACTCATCTACTAAGAGAGAACAACAGGTTCGCAGATTCTTTAGCAACTCTATCATCCATGATAGACATCCCGTGTGGAGTCCGGATGCGTCCAGTCAGCATTGACCAGAAATTTGCACCAGCCTATAAGTCGATTGCAGCCACAGATGAATTTCAGGACGAACACCCTTGGTATTACGACATTTGGAATTTCTTGGAGAAGGAAGCATACCCGCCAGGGGCAAATGCCAAGGACAAAAGGGCAATAAGAAGATTGGCCGTTCAGTTCATCATCTGTGGGGGTAAGCTGTATAGAAGAGGTCATCTGGGAATGCATAAATTGTGTGTTGATGCCGAAGAGTCAAAAAGTCTAATAGAAGCCATCCATGGAGGGAAATGTGGAGCACATATGAATGGGGTAATGCTAGCATGGAAGATTCTCAGACAAGGTTACTACTGGTCCACCATGGAGGAGGATTGTATTGGTTTTGTTCGGCGATGCCATAAATGTCAGATCCATGCAAATCGCATGAACATCCCGCTATCAAAGCTGTACAACATGACTTCGCCATGGCCATTTTCAGTCTGGGGAATTGATGTGATCGGAGCTGTCACGCCAAAGGAGTCGAATGGGCATGAGTTCATCTTGGTAGCGATAGATTATTTCACAAAGTGGGTTGAGGCCCAATCTTATGCGGTGTTAAAGGCTTCGCACGTTGCAAAGTTTATCAGAAACAACATCATCTGTCGCTACGGAGTCCCAAACGAAATAATTTCAGATAACGGTTCCCACTTTAAGAAGGAAGTGATAGACTTGTTGGAAAAATACAATGTGGCTTTTCATAAGTCATCTACATATCGGCCGCAGACCAATGGAGCGGTTGAGGCCACCAACAAGAATATCAAGCGCATACTGCAGAAGATGGTAGAAACCTACCGGGACTGGCCAGATAAGCTGCCGTTTGCCCTGTGGGGCTACCGAACTTCAATCAGAACTTCAACTGGGGCGACTCCGTATTCATTGGTTTATGGGATGGAGGCCGTTCTACCTATTGAGATTGAGGTTCCGTCATTACGAGTATTGGCTGAATGCCAGATAGCCGAAGTGGATTGGCAGCAAAACAGATTTGAGGAACTCATGCTTTTCGATGAAAGAAGACTGAAAGCACTGTACCATGTTCAGGGTTATCAACGCAGAATTGCCCGGGCTTTCAACAAGAAGGTCAAGTCCAGGAATTTAAAGGAAGGAGATTTGGTGCTCAAGGACAACCGAGCTCCCATCCACGACCAAGGGGCAAGTTCAGACCTAATTGGACTGGTCCTTACATTACCAAGTCAATCTGGTCAGGTGGAGCTGTGGTTCTGATGGATCTAGATGGCTTAGAGTTTTCCCAACCGATCAACATGGACAAGTAGAAGAAATACTACCCTTGAGAGGCTCGCTAGGCCGAAAACCCGAAAGGGCGACCTAGGCAAAACTCAGAGCACAAAAAAATTTGAAAATATAAAAACTGAGCTCGCAAGGTTGAAAACCCGCAAAGGGCGGCCTTGGCAAAAGTTAGAGCGCAAAAGGAGAGTAAAAATACCCGAGCGAACCTAAGCCTGAACTACGTAAGGCTTGATTCCCATCTTTGGGATACGTAGGCAGCTTCATCCTGAAGTTCAGCCATAGACATTTTCCCTGATCAACTTTGTCCATTTTGATCATCTCAGTCATCCTTATCCATCAGCATTCATCGTAATCTCTGGTGCAGTGCTATTCAGACTAGGGGCAACTTTCCGTTGCCAGGAGGTGCTGTGGTACCATTCAGACTAGGGGCAACTTTCCAGTTGCTGGGATCCGGGGTTGTGCATCTCAGTGACAGATCTCAGGCGTGTCCAGTTCTGATCCTTATCGAAAATAGATTTGAAAAGTTTTAATAAAAGTTGACTTTGTTCGAATTAATCTTTTCACAACTAAGACCATTTTTGGACCAAAACGGGAAATTTTCAGTACCACAACCTTCAATTTCATTGATTTCAAAACAGAGTTCTCCTGCTCTTGCATACAATTGAAGTTGCTTTTTATTACATTCATAACGAAAACTTGAAAGTACTAATAAAGCAATAAATCTGGGGCATAGTCAAGTCAGGTGTCCCTGCGCCCCCTCCCAGAGCTGGTTGAAGCTTCCGATGCCGACCTAGGCCCAGTCTGTGCCTCCTCATTGAGCCAATCCCAGCACTCGTCAGACAAAGCATAACTAAAAGTAGGGGCGGGGGCCAGGAGCTCTCTAATTCTCCACGCTGCGGCCTGCCGAGCCAGCTGTGCGCCTCGAACCAGGAATGTAGCCGGATACTCTATCCCCTCTGGTGGGCAAGTCTGATCACGGCCGAACTGGCGCAGAATACGGAATGGGAAATAGAATACACAGTGAGTCAAGCCGATCAGCCGAACCCCGACCTGTCGGGACATGCTGAAGCTCCTCGCCGGGAGATTAAGCCAAGGGCAACGCCAAGCAATGCGATCTGCTGACACATTACACATCCATTCAAACCACCATCCCTCATCAAGGGCGTCGACTAAGCGTGGTCGAAAGAAGTAGCCACGGGCTGAGTAAGCAGGGCAAGAGTCCACAACTTGTAGTTTGTCCATCAACCATATCTGGGGAGGGATGAAAAATGAGAGAATAAAGAATAGAGAGATGAGCGATGAGAGAAAAGTAAGATAAGGGTCTTGTGAGAAAAACTGAGCCTGAGGGCCGAGTGATGTGAGCAAATACATATGTGAGATCGGGTGGGAAACATTACCTGTAGTAGTAGTGGACTCCCTGCAAATCTGGTTGTCTCCCGACGGTAGAAGGCATCCAGGCCCATCAGTGTCTCGGCCAATGTCATGGCGATGCAACTCTTTCCCTCTTTCAAGCCTTGAGCAACTTCAATCAGACGGACGCTGGATCCTCCAAAGCTTGAGGCAAACAGAAAATGAGATAACATGCACAAACAGAGAGCATGTTGTCGGAAGCCTTGCCAATGATGGTCGCTGCGGTCACCAGCATCGGAGAATCGGTAGACCAAACTCGGGATATCCAACATTCCGTTACAAATCAGGGACCGAGTGTAGACGTCCCCGAACGCATCCCGGGCGAGGAGTGCGAGTCCCCCCCGTTCTGGTTCGATATTGGGTCACTACAGTTCGAAGGACTCAAAATGTCACGGTTCTAAATCTTGAACCAAAGAGTCCAACTCTGGCAAATCGTTTTGAAGAAAAACTGATTTTTGAAGAGAAGTGCCAAACATGGACTGCTTCGCCAGATTACAGAGTCGCCACCTAAATATTTTTAAAATGGGGGAATTTAGGAAACCCTGACTCGGTGCCGAAGGCCACGTGTCCGTCATCACCAAAGTGACTTGGCTCGGGAGCTCGGGTACGATCGAGGAAGGTCAGCTATGAGCACCCCCTCTCGCCCGGTCCGAAGACCGGCCTCTACTAACCATGATATCCGTTTTTGAAAACTTTATGCATTCTTATTCCGGTTATTAGCCTAGAATTACTATGTGATGCGCACAACACAAAAGTATAGACTAGATTGCCTAACTTGGAAATAAACATTGCATATCCGTTTTGTCTCGAAAAACGTGTTGGTTTTTGCTACTCGAAAGTAGGCTAAAATACGGATTTCAATGAGTTGTTCCAACTCACGCAATCCAACCTCCACCCACAGGCATTCAAGCAATTTATCACGTAAGCATTTAGCCGCATAGCAAGCATACTGTCATGGCAAACGTTCACACGCATGCGACATGCTAAAGCATAAAAACTTACATCGTACTCCGTGCCAAAAACAAGAGACTGGTTAGCAAAACATGCATGACCTGGTTCATGTTAAGTGGCTAATGCAACACAGACATAGATGCAATCTAGAGTAGGCTCGGCTAACCCTAAACATGACATATGAAATGCGCGAGTAGCACGTATTCAATTTGGAAATCGAAAGTACGATGCAGTTTGTATGATGTACCGAGCCCGGTGCATGTAAACAAATGCATGAATGCACGCATGCATTGCATAAGGTATGCTAATTTAAATGTGCCCTAATTTACCATCGTAAGCAGGTAAATAAAAGGGAAGAAAGAAGTGGGGATTGGGAGACATACATCCACTCACACACACTTATTACAGATACGCCCTCACTCGGAGGGACCGAAAGAATATACAATTTAATTAACTACGCAAGCTAATTAATTATTACAAATTAACTAAATTAATCAGATAAATTAATTAATCTAATTAAACAGTAAACCGCCTCGGGATGAGGGCCAAATGCAGCATGCGCTAGGGACTGGCTCGGAACCGCACTGCCATGCACGGATTGCCTCTGTTTCCTCTGCTCTCCTCCTCAGAAAATTGCCAAAGTCCCAGGAGTGCCTCTCAGGGCACTGGGGATCACCACCGGCTGGGGTAGGACACCACCGGCTGAAGGAGGAGGCCACCGGCACAAAAAGAAGCCATCGGCTGTTTGTTGACTGCCGGTCGGCACTAAATAGTGCCGGCCGGCACTTAATGCCTGCAGAACCTGCAACTCACAGCAGCAGAGGGGAAATCTATGCATGACAATATAATTCAAGCCATTTATGCACCAAACACATCCCTTATCATGTTAGTGACTCAAAGGGGCATGTGTCTCGATTCCCGGACCACCAATCACGCATTTCCATGCATGATGGCCCAAGGAACCAAGGATGCAACTTCACTTTCAAATGCATGCAAACCAAATAAACATGAAAGGGTGCCAAACCTCTATCATTTTCATCTCAAGAGGCCAAGCATGCATGCTTATGCAATGCAACTCTAAGCATGTTATCTAGCATGCATCATGAACAATGCGAGCAAGCTAAACATGTTAGGCATACAACCTAAGCAAAGAGGCATATAAACCAAGCAATGGAGTGGACTAAAACATGAATTAGACTACTCCTAATTGGCCTAAAATCAGTGGCCAAAGTGCCTAGAAATGGAGACTAAACACACACACACACATGCAAGTGTTATGGTCCAAACCCAAGGCATAAACATGGCAACCCCCAAGCACACTTGGAGATACCAAACAAGGACAATAAACACACATTGTAAAGCTCTGAAAATCATACAAAACATGATGCCGAATCATGCAACAAAACAAGCCAAACAAAGCATGCAAATGGTCTAAGGTTCAAAGCAAATCAATGAGGCTTTGAACCACACTTAGCACAACCACACATGGCAATACTTAAACACTTAAAAACAGAGTTTTAACACATAAAACTAAGCCTAAAGGACCACCTAGATGGCATCTAGATGACATGAATCCAAGGGCATGCATTAAAGCCAAAACATGGAGCATTTAACACATACTCTTAAAGCATTAAAGAGGCATGCTAAGCAATCAAACAAACATGTATGAAGGACTGAAATAGCATGCAAAATGGTTCCAAACCGTCAAAAATGAAGCAAGCAAGGCATGCTACAAACTCATGCCCTTAAGGCCAACAAGCCCAATGCAAAGAGGCTATATTAAACATGCTATGGTTGGCTCAAACAAAATGAGACAGACCTAAAACATGGAAATATGAGCACAAAAACTTCACAAATGCAAGCCTAAAACATGCTAGAAGCTAAGGCATACAACCTAAGCATGTTAGAGGATCAAAAGGCATTACAAGGCAACTATGCTAAGCATGCATAAGGGACCTAAACCAACTTAGAAACATGTTATATCATGGGAATATAAGCATGAAAAACAAACCAAACATGCTCAACACACACTTAAGCACAAGCTCCCTCTAGAAACCAAATCTTGTCCTTTTCAAGGACATCAAGGAGAGGGGGTGGTCCTCTCCTTCTTGAGACTCTAAGGCATCATCTTCACCACTGAAATCCCTCAAGATTTCAGTGGTGAAGAGATCCTAACACCAAAGTCTCGGATCTCTCACAAAATGGCACAAAGAAGGGCCTTTTCAAGGCCTAAGGGTGGTCTAACTTGCTCAAACCACAAAACACTCTTAATAAACAATAAAGAGGCTTAAAAAACAGAACTTTTATGTGTTAATCACTAAGCACAAAAACTGTTTTAAACTAGGCAAAAATGGAATGCAAGAATGGGGGAAAAAGGGGTAGTTTCTTACCCTTGATGATCAACTCCAACAATGGTGACCTTGATGCCTCTTTAAGCTTCAAACCAGCCAAGAACACCAAGAACAAGCCCTTAGCACCTCAGTTCCAAGAGGAAGGTGAAACACTAGGTGTTGATGAGCAATAGTAAGTCACAAACACCTAGTGTACAAAACAAGAGAGAAAGAGAGAGATAGGATGTGTATCTATCCTAACCCTAAAAACCAGAGCTTGGTCTGTCTAAAATGTCTAAAATTTTGTAACCCTAAGCCAAGAAGAGGAGTGGTCCTCTTATAGGCAAGCAAAGCTTGCAAAGCTTACAAGCTAAGCTAACTAAGAGGGTCATCCCTCCATACACGTGTATGGAGGGGAACCAAAACTATACAGCTGTCTGAAAATATCTCATAAAGCAACTGCACAGTGTCCGGCCGGCAAAGAGTGCCATTTTGGCAAAACTTAGTGCCGGTCGGCACAAAAGAGTGCCGGTCGGCACAATAAAGTGCCGGTGGCAACACCATCCAGCCGGTGGCCTCTAGCCAGTGCCGGTGGTGTGTGGGGATGCCTCACAAAGCATTCCCTGCCCTTCCAAGGCAAAACACAAGTGTTTGGTGCAAAACCAAACACAAAACGGTCGAGTTCGGAAGTCCTGAGGCAAGGCGCGCGAGCCGAGAACTCCGGGAACTCCAAACGAACGCAAATATGGATAATCACCGAGTGTTCCAACAGTGACGTCCAAGTCTTGAGGACGGTCAAAAATGGGGTGTCTACAGTTGCCCCTCTTTGACAGAACTCGGAAGTCATAAGAATGACGGGAGTGAATGTCAAAGCCCAGAGACGACCCATTTTTGACAAGGCCAAAGACTTAGACAAACATGCAAGACAAGTAAGATATGCGCCCGAAGGCAGGGGCAAAATGCAGCTGAAAATGCAAGAAGTCGGGCATAACTTATGATCATGCAAAGAAAACTGTAACGAAGCACGCATGCGACAGTTTTAAGCTAGCAAACTCCAAACTACACTACAATGCAGAAAGGGTGTATGAGAATTGTGCAATTCTCGATACGTCTCACTCGGAGGATACAATACCTGTCTGGTTCGTCTGGTCGTGCCAGCTTCAAATGAACCATACATACAATATCGTGCCTAAAAAGAAAACAAACTTAACAGGTGCAATATTGTTAGCAACATGCATGACAATGCAAATGAAGTGCACAAAATAGTGCAATGATATGCAATTGAATCTAAATGTAATGCAAATGATATGCAAAACTACAAAACAAAATATAAACAATGCAAATAATATGCAATGCAATTGAAAAGCAATTGAATCATGATCCAATCACGAGCGGTTCAAAACCACACAAATGTCAAATAGATTGATGGAAGTAACAAGTCCGTCTACCATAGAAAGGGTGCCGCAACCTCAAACCAACATACCAGCGTGGAGTAAGCGCGATACACATGCCGAACTATGAGTAATGTAGACGGACACAAGAACAAGTGTTGGGGGGGATTGACATAAGTGGGGAAACGATCCGCTGATGAGTGGACAATGATCCTTATGCAGGATGCACCAATTACACTACAATGTAGTATGTACAATGGATATGGCGCGCGGGCCAAACCGCATCTTGCCTAGGAAAGGCATGCACGCATACAAGCCATGTCTAACACAGAAAAGGGTGCCGCAACCTCAAACCAACATACCAGCGTGGAATAGGCGCGATACACAAGCAGAACTATGCTTCGACGTGAAAAGTATAGGCACATACCAGACCAAGCTTGACAAGGAAAGGCGCAAGCCATAGATGGAGGCAATGCAATGAAATGCATGCAACGGAATAGATACAATGGATATGGCACGCGGGCCAAACCGCATCTTGCCTAGGAAAGGCATGCACGCATACAAGCCATGTCTAACACAGAAAAGGGTGCCGCAACCTCAAACCAACATACCAGCGTGGAATAGGCGCGATACACAAGCAGAACTATGCTTCGACGTGAAAAGTATAGGCACATACCAGACCAAGGTTGACAAGGAAAGGCGCAAGCCATAGATGGAGGCAATGCAATGAATGCATGCAACCTATAATGCACTATCTACAATGGAATGGATGGAATGCATGACAATGCAGATGATGCAATGACCATGATTGCAGTTTTCCCTGTTCTTCTAACGGGATGGTATACTAGGTTGGTTCAGTATCTAGAATTGAGGCGTAAACACACTACCTCAACCTATGGGGCTTCCATACAGGTTTCAAGCCGAGGGTACACCCCCTGGGTATTTAAACCAGACTTTAGTCTCGGAAATCCCGAACCTTTGCGTTCTAGGCATGAGCCGTTCGAACTCTAGTTTTCACCGTCCCCGTTGGTCTCTTAGGAACTCACCGCGAACACGGAAGTCGTTCGGGCACGACAAACACCGAAGGAATTGCACCTCTAGAGGATTTAAGGTCTCCTAGACCGGAATGCAAAATGTATGCATGACAATGCATGTTGTTTTGTTGTTTTTTGTTGTGAAATGCAAATGATGCATGATGTTTTTTTCTTTTGGTTTTTGAAATGCAAATGATGCATGATATTGTTTTGTTTTGTTTTTTGAAATGCATGACAATGCGATATTTACAATGCGATGCATGATAATGCGGATGAGGCACGTATGCCGATGTATCGAAGGTTTTGCACCCTCCAAGGATATAAGGTCTCCTAGACCGTGCGTGTTTTTGGTCCCGCCGGACCCTCGTTTCGGGGCAACGCAAGTGTGGTGCGCAAAATAGCGCGATGAAATGCATGCCAAATGCAATGAGGGGCAACTTAATGCACCGAAGGTCTTGCACCTCCCGAGGATTTACGGTCTCCTAGACCAGGCGTGTTTAAGGTCCCGCCGGACCCAGTGTGGGGAAACTGTGCGAATGTGACACACGTGCCACAGGGGATGCAAAACAATGCAAGTGAGAATGAAATGAATCATGAGGCACGCATACCTCATTGGTGTGAAATGAAATGCAAAACGAGGCACGCGTACCTCGAAATGCGATGAAATGCAAGATGAGGCACGCATACCTCATCGTATGGAAAATGGAATGCAAAACGAGGCACGCGTACCTCGAAATGCGATGAAATGCAAGATGAGGCACGCATACCTCATCAGATGGAAAATGGCATGCAAAACGAGGCACGCGTACCTCGAAATGCGATGAAATGCAAGATGAGGCACGCATACCTCATCGGATGGAAATGGAATGCAAAACGAGGCACGCGTACCTTGAAATGCGATGAAATGCAAGATGAGGCACGCATACCTCATTTGATGGAAAATGGAATGCAAAACGAGGCACGCGTACCTCGAAATGCAAAATGATGAACACGAGGCACGCATGCCTCATGAATGCGAAATGATGCAAAATGATGCAAGTGAGGCACGCATACCCCACTGGAATGTAAAAATGATGCAAGTGAGGCACACATACCGCACTGAAATGTAAAATGATGCAAGTGAGGCACACATACCTCACTGGAATGTAAAAATGATGCAAGTGAGGCACGTGAGGTAGCACACCTCACGTGGATCAAGATGGAATGCAAAATGAAATGCAAAATGATGCACGTGAGGTAGCACACCTCACGTGGATCAAAGTGAAATGCAAAAAGATGCAAAATGATGCACGTGAGGTAGCACACCTCACGTGGATCAAGATAAAATGCAAAATGAAACACGTGAGGTAGCACACCTCACACGGATCAAAGTGAAATGCAAAACGAGGCACACATACCTCATTGATTGTAAAATGCAAAACGAGGCACGCGTACCTCGAGATGCAATGAAATGCAAAATGAAAGTGCAAGTATGACACGCATGCCATACGGAACGTAAAACAACGCAAGTGTGACACGCATGCCGCACAAAAAGGTAAACAGTGCAAGTGTGATACGCATGCCACTCAGAAATGCAAAATGGTGCAAGTCACAAGGGACGTGCAAGACGGCGCGATGCGACGCACCGGGCAGTGTGATGAATGCAAGCAACGCACACGGGACAACTTTTGAATCTTATAAAAGACAAAAGGATACAAAAGGATACAATCTTTGCTTGAATCTGAGTGCCACGCACAGAAGACAGGGTCCGAGGTCAAAACGGAGGCCGGTTGAGCATCGGAGATGCACTTTCTTGCACTTTCTTGAGCTATAAAGACCCAAAACTCCTCAATTTGCCAAAACAAGGCCTTGGGAACACCACCGGCTGGGCTAGGTGGTCACCGACTGCCACCGGCTGCCTGAACTTATCCACCGGCACAATAATGTGCCAACCGGCACAAAATAGTGCCGACCGGCAGAAAATGCCTGATCGGGGGCAGATTCGGCATTTCGCTATGGGTCCTTTAAAATAGGGTTTGAAACCCTATTTTCCTCACTTTGCCTCCGCCGAAAATCTTTGCTCTCTCTCTCCAAAGTGTTTTCCTCTCACTTTTCTGCCGTTTCTTTGCATTCCCGCGTGTTTTCTGTCGTTCGATTCGCGAAGTTCATCGCGTTTCGGACATTTCCAACCGATCGAAATCTCATTTCGGTGTCTCTTCTCGGTTTTCGTCTTTTCGGGACTTGTTCCCCTCGATTTCCTCTACATTTCCGTGTATTTTCATCTTCCGGCCTTTCCGGCCATTTTCGGCCCGCTCGGGGTTGACTTTTCCAGTTGACTTTTCACATTCCGGCTTTTCCGGCCATTTTCTCACCACCATTGCTATGGCAGACGATGTTCCACATGTCGGGACTCCCCCGGATCACGAGATGGATCCCGGGGTCGAGCTCCTCCCATTGAGCGAGCGCCCATTTGATCCGGCGACCTATCGCCCGGCGGTCCACGTGCTACCACCCGATGGACTTCGCCAGTTCTGGAGTTTCGACAGGGCATTGGACCCGGAGCTTCTGCTACGCGAGCCTGCCTCTCATCTCTCATTCGGCGTTTCCGAGGTAACCCTTCTGCTCTGCTTTACTTTCTGCAATGTAGAACTGTAAACTGTCAACTGCCATAGCTGATTACAACCCTTAATTGCTTAGCTCTGATATACTATACTGTAGTTGATCGTAGACAAACTCACAACTAATATCTGTTTGAGACGAACACATGCACACACACTGCACCAGCCTCAAGCACTCAAACACGCGGCACACCGCTTTTCACTGCAAACTCACCGACACCCGGTACTTATTTGAATCTGAAAAGCTTGCACGCATGCTATACCTATCTGTATTGAACTAATCAAACACGCAGACACATTCCATGTCGTAGTTTACTGAAAACACACCGGCACCCGGTATGTGCTTGAATCTGAAAAATGCGCACACATGCTATGTTTATACCAACCCGTATGGGGCACTGACGCATCACAGGCCGTAGTCCAACTACTAGTACACTGAAACCTGATATCTGCTTGAATCTGAAAAATGTGCACACATGTACCATATTTACACTGAACCACTCAAAACACGCTGACGCATCACACGTTGTAGTTCACTGTGAGCACACCGGCACCCGATATCTGCTAGAGTCTGAAAACCTGCACACATGCTAGATTTGTTTGAACCTTTCATGCCTTATAACTCAATGTGTTTAATATTAATTTGCAACTGTATTCTTGAAAACAGAGGGATTCCTATACCGTCCGCGGGTATGGGAACGTTGCCGCTCGCGACTGGTATGCGGAGCTTCCCGAGGCGGTTTGCCGGATCGTGGACCGGGCCGGCTTCGGCGCTTTCTGCAGGGGATTGTCCAGACTTACTGCTTGCAGGCCTCTCCTCGCGGCCCTGGCATAGAGATGGTGGGACACCACCGATTCATTTCACCTATCGGCGACTGGGGACATGACGATGACCCCTTACGACTTCTCGATGCTCACCGGCATCGGGGTGGGGGGTGATCCGATCCCCTTTGATACATACATGGATGAGTGGACCGCCGCTCAGGTCTACCTGCTCGACGAGGCGCCACCTCTTGCTCGCCCAGGTTTCGTCCGCTACTCCTGGTTCGAGGTCCAGTTCAGGGTCCAGCCTACCCTTGTCGATGCAGCTCCGATGACCCAGGAGGCCGTGGAGCAGTATGCACGCGGCTTCTTGATGTTTCTGCTGGGGACCACTCTATTCGCCGACTGGGCGAACACCGTGCCTCTCTGCCTCCTCAGCGCACTGGTGGACGTTCAGCAGATCGTGCAGTATGACTGGGGCGGTGCCGCTTTGGCCACCCTATATGGCTACATGAGCTCTGTCTCCCGCTGCAGCGGACAGTTGCTCGGAGGCTACTGGCGAGCCAGGGAGGTATGTCTTCTCCTCTTCCTTACATTCCAGTTCTATATTTTCTGTATTTTGCACATTGCACACACTGTAGTTTGCTTCGCACTGTCTGTATACTGTACACACGGCACACACATACTCTGCTTTACACTGGCTGGTCACTGCTCACATTGTACACTCTGCACAATACACTGCACAACACACGGCTCTGCTATTTCTACTCTTTTTCATTTTTGCTTTATCTGATGGTCATACTGACATCTGTTTTGCAGTTATGGGTTTGCGCCTACTTTCCCAGGCTAGAGCCAGTGCCGGAGACGGAGACTCCCCTGGTCATCCCTTTCTCGCGCCGCTACGATGAGAGGTGCACACGGCGACCTCGGGATACCTTCAGCTTCTACCGCCGATTCTTCGACACCATCACCTCTGCCGAGGTATGTTTTGCTTACAGTTCATTTAAACTTTGCTTTGCTACTGTGTATTTTGATAACCAGCAAATAACCAACTGTTTCAATTTAGGTCACCTGGCGACCGTGGGTTGCGGTGCCGGCAGATATTCAGGATCGGTTTGCCGGTGCGGAGGAGACCTCTCGCTACCGGATTTTGCTGGAGGGCCCGGTCTGTCGGGCTTGGTACCTGGGTGAGCGCTTCCTACGCCAGACCCTAGGGTTGCCAGAGCAGATAGTCCTGGTTCACCCTCCTGAGCACATGAGGGACACCGAGAGGTTTTCTCTGCAGCAGATGGAGGATTACACCCTTGGCTGGGTCGTGGACGTGGACACCCACAGGGGCGAGGGCGACTACTCCGAGTACGTCCGGACCTTTCTGATGCGGCCTCTGAGCGGGGGCTCCCGAGCTGAGCTAGAGAGACCTGCGGCGCCGGCGGCTAGGGCAGAGGTGGGAGCAGGAGCGGGATCGTCACAGAGAGCTCGAGCTCGCGGCAGGAGGGAAGTGCAGAGAGGACGAGGGACGGGCTGGCCCGCTCTGCCTACCATGCTGACATACAGGGGGCAGAGTGGGGAGACCTACCAGATCCCTTTTGCTCCTCCTCGGGCTGGTCATGAGTTGGCTGGCATTCCTGACTTGCCTCCGGTATGTACCACTTTATTTCCGCATCTTGCATTGTCATTTCAGTTTAGTTCATCTGATACTCCACAGAATATTGATGCATCTAATACTTTTGCAGGCTTCCTCCGAGTATACACGGCAGTCGGTGGAGTTGTGTGCCTCCCTGATGGGGATGCTGCAGCGGACCCTTGATGTCTTGGCTGTCTACAGTCTTCCGGTATGTTCTTCTGACCATAGCCTGATACCACACATTGTTTCATACAACCTGATGCATTACACAACATCTGATTCACTGCTCACGGCATTCACACACTGTACTCATACACAGCATTCTGCACTGATTCACTGCTCACGGCATTCACACACTGTACTCATACACTGCATTCTGTACTGATTCACTGCTCACGGCATTCACACACTGTACTCATACATTGCATTCTGTACCGATTCACTGCTCACGGCATTCACACACTGTACTCATACATTGCATTCTGTACCGATTCACTGCTCACGGCATTCACACACTATACTCATACATTGATAAACTGCTTCATGTATACTGATGCATTTATCTTTTTGCACTTTTCAGCCTCCCTTCCCGATTCCTCCCGTGGGTGGTGGCGCTCCATCTGGACCTCCCATTTCTACTCGGGATGGCAGGATATTCCCCCGCACCGGAGGGGGGCGCGCTCATGTGGGGAGCAGCTCGCGGGCTCCAGTTCCAGGCGACGGTGAGGCGGAGGCGGAGGCCTCTGAGGAGGAGGCGGGGAGCAGCTCAGGCTCGAGCTCTGACAGTGACACTTCTGGCGACGTTCCTGTGCTTCTGCCCAGGAAGAGGGCGAGGACGGATCCTTCGGCGCGGGGCCATTGATGACGCTACAGACTTCTGCTGTTTTTTTTTTTTTTTTTTTCTTCTTTTTCTTTTCTTGTACTTTTCTCTTTTTAGTAGATAGAGTACTATGTACTGCCGCAGGCAGATTTTGCTTTCAAAACTTTGTATTTGGAGAAGATGATATGAAACAAACTTTTATCTGAAAAGTGTTTACATTTGCATACCTCGTACTTTGCACTGCATTGCATCATATTACACCTCAATGTAAATGAAATTGATCTACTGTCTGAGAATGAAGCATTTGCACTGTAATAATCGGATAGCCAACCAACTAGCAGCAAACAACCCAGGCAAATCACTGCTCAAACTGAATACACAGCCCACGTTCTGCTGGGGACTAGTCTGTACACAGCCCATAACACAACACTCGGCTCATTCTGCACACGACAAAACTTTGAACAATTGGCCCAATCTGACAAGACGGATCACCAAAACTGAGACAGTTGAAGTTGAAACACATTCGGATGTCCCAAAATTTCCTTTTCTTCTCTTGCCTCACATAAATGTAGAGAATGGCACAGCATTCTGAGCACAAACGATTGACTTTGGAAAAGGGATTTCACAACCGGGGTATCGAGCCTACAACCGAACATAGTGGAAATGACTCAAGTGAAGAAAATAAAAGGCACACGACCTAAACACAACGAGATACACTCGGAAAAGACTCAAAGCTAAATTGAGACTGACAAATCAAAGGACACGACACACGGACGTGCTTGAAAACAAAAGACCTTGAGGAGCCAATTCCTCCGGGCAGGTTTCCCACCCTTTCTGATTTGTGTGATTCTCACGCCACTCGGCCCTCAAGCTCGGTTTTTCTCTCAAAACCCTCTTGCTCACTTTTCTCTCGACTTACACCTCTCTATTCTTTATCCTCTCATTTTTCATCCCTCTCCAGGGTGATTGATGGATGAATAGGAAGCGGCGGATTCGTGCCGAATACAGCTAGGTCACGGCTATTTCTTCTGATAGATAAAGTGCTTTCCTGGCAGGCGCGTTGATGACAAGGGAGAGACAGAACACCTGGCTCAAACTGTGCCCCTAGTTCATTACTCTGACCATTTTTGTTTGTTTTCTTTCTAAAACAGTTTTGATCAAAATGAACGTCAGATTAGCGTGCTTATTCAATTTTTGATTTGAAAATCATGCAAGCCAGGCTGTAAGCACTGAAAGTTTTCCTTTTGGGTCCATACATGGTCCAATTTTGGAAAATGGAATAGTTTTCGAGAAAATAGTCAACCTCAGTAAAAAATTTCAAAAACTATTTTCGCGAACAGTTAATGCTCAACAAGCACAGAACCTACCCTCGAGATACGCAACCTCGGATCGAAGGCAATTTGGGAAAATTGCCCCTTGCTTGAAGGGGGGGAAGAGGGCAACAGAAAGTTGCCCCTAGTTTGGGCGGCAACTCAGGGCAACTTTATGGTGATATGAGGCAACGGAAAGTTGCTCCTTGCTTGGACGATGCCGCGGCATGCTCATCGATGATCGATCGCAACCGAATTCTCATGCACGGAGAGGACGAAGGCGGCCACAAACAATATATGGACACAGTCACCTTGAAAGCATTGGTGGCCGGGCCTCAGGAGGAAGTTGATCACGTAGCTCCTGTTGCAACTGAGACATCGGATTTGGAAGAAGCACAAGTAATCAAAACCATTGCATGGACCGAGACGCTATGAAAGCGTTAAGGGCTGGACTTCAAGATGAAGTTGCCTATGTATCCCAAACATGGGAATCAAGCCTTACGTAGTTCCGGTTAAGGTACTCTCGGGTATTTTAACCTTCACTATTTTTAGGCTCTTACTTTTGCCAAGGCGCCCAATGCGGGTTTTCGACCTTGCGAGCTTCTTTTCTTTCTTTTTCTTTTTTTCCTTTTGCATTTTTTTTTCTTCTTTCTTCTTTTTTCTTATTTTTCGGTTTTTTTGATTGATTTTTTTTCTTTTGTATTTTTCTTTTGCTCTTACTTTTGCCTGGGTCCCCCTTCCGGGTTTTCAGCCCAGCGAGCCTCTCAAAGGGTAAAAGCGTAGCAAGTCCATGCCAAATGGTTTTCGAAATCGAAGCCTCCCCTTTTTCGGGAGAATGACCGTTGCAGTACTTTGCAGGAGAATCAATCACGGTTGCTTTGCCAACTTCTCCTGGTGAACTCTGGTCTTTTGCTCCGATTTCGGTGCCCCTTGATCGAGGGCTGCTTCGAGTCTGGCCACACGGGCCTTGCACTGATAGCTAATGATTGAACATTCTGGATGCTGGTCCAAGGTTTGAAAATGAGGGGTCGAGTCTCGAGGCTGAGAGTGATCCTAAGCTGCGTAATCTCAAGAGCGATTCCACACAGGTCTTCGCAGGACTGCGCAAAACATTTTGTTTTCGAAAGTTTTTAAGAAGGCGACGAATCGCTCGCGCCGAAGACAGTGTGGAACCAGTCTGGATCAAGCCAGGGTCCTTCTCAGTACTCACGCTGACAAGCATGATTTCGATCATTAAGGGCTTAGCATGCCTCTCTTTCTTTCAACTTGATCAAAGTTTTGCAAATCCCGAGGAATTCCTTCATCTTCGTTTTTATCACCGCAGTGTTCAAAAAGGTTTTTTATTTTAAAAAAAAAACTTAGGTCAAAGCAATAATTATCAGGGCACACAAGGGCGGGCGGAATGCGCTGTCACCCCATTCGAATTCTCTGGCACAACTACCCCAACACAGATAGTACGGGAACACGATAGCCGCGGCTGTTTCATTCAGGTTCCCCGGATGTAAACTGGCTCCACAGCAGAGGTAGACCCAAAAAGAAAGCAAAAAGAAGTAATTACAAAACAAAACGGTGCTTGAAGCAACAACCCCGGAGTCACCTGGTATTCTATACAAAAGAGGGACTGACTCGTTACAACAAGACAGACCCTTAAGCAAAAAGGACTGACTCAGGACAGAGAGACAGACTCAAAACAGAACAAAAGGCTGACTCGACACCCAAGCCAGGATTTACAAAAGTAGCATTCGCGGATGCTCAAAAATGCGTGCCAGACGCCACATCAAAAACTCGAGGCGCTGCCCGCAGGCGGTTGAATCCCAATTACATACTCGCAGCATCGGTGTCCTCAAAATCCAACAACTGAGTGGTGACGGATTTAGCTGAGGTGGGTGGGAGGATAACCTCGTTGTCAATCAGATCCTGCACCTCATGGCGGAGGCGAAAGCAGTTATCGGTGGAGTGGCCAGTTTGCTGGTGGTACGCACAGTACTGTGTAGCATCGTGGCCTGCTGGGAGGTTCTTCGGCAGAGGTCGCGGCTCCAGAGGTGTAAGATGCCCCTTCTTGGCCAAAATGAGAAGCGCCCTAGATAGTGGCATGTAGAGAGCATGAAAGGCCCTGTGCCCCCGGGGCTGGTATTTTGAAGCCTGAGTACTCCTGCTAGATGTGCTGGCGAACGGATCGGCAGGTGTGGGCTTGAATTTCTGATCCTTCCCAGGTACGGGGTTGGGAGTGAGAGAGACTGTTTCAACATAACGAGGTCTATCCCGATTTTCCGACTGGCTTGAACTACCCTCAGGTAGAGTGGGAAAAGCATCCTTCACAATTTTGGTTGTCATCGCAGATACCTGTTGTTTGTTCATCCCCCCGGCTTTTAAAGCCTCGACTGCCCACAGCAGCTGTCCCATGGGGTCGGCGTCTGCCTTTGCCACATTTTTACCTCTGGCCTCAGCCTGATGAGAGGTTTGGGTTGGTACTGGTACATCACTGTTGTATGTGGAGGCCATCTCCGGCTGATTAAGCTCGATCACAATCCGCCCCAGTAGCGGGGGCTCTTGGGGCTCAAAATTTCCGGCATACGGTGCAACCGGTGGCGAGGCTGACATCCCGTGAGCGAGATCTGCCACAGATCTTTGGAGATCACCTATCATCCCCATTAACTCGAATGTAGTGGGCTCGCGAGCCTGATAGAATTGGGGGGCCCAGATTGGGTGTGTAGCGGGCGACCTAGGAGGATGCGGCATATCTACGCCGGCCTCTCTCTGTAGGGTGATCCCTTGATCCAACGCGGCTGTCATAACCACTATTTCTTCTGAACTTTACGTCATCCCTAGTCCTGCCTCGGCAAGGGGAAACACTGACTATTCTGTATCAACTTTTCTGAATTCTCTGAACTGAAAGGAAAAAAAAACGGACAGCACTTCAGCCCAAAACAGATCAAACACAGACGCAGTCAAACAACTGATCTCTACTACTGATTACTGTTCCCCAGAATCACTGTTCCCAGAACTGAACTGATACTCACAGATATAACTGGTTCCTCAACAACACTGATACTGATGCCCCTCGGGCCGGATATTCAAACTTGCAAACTGACATGCACTTTCCTGCAGAGGTACACTCTAAAAGCACATAGCAGATAAATGAGAGCCAAAACACCCCTATATTGGGGTAGGGTTTCCCTGTCTTATTTTGTCAGGAGCCAGGGTTTCACTATGCACACGGCGGTTTCAAACAACTTAGCACCGGGTAAGCAACCTGTCCTAGTTTGGAATGGTCACTACGGATTCCGAATATGCACTAGGTCGAATGGTCGACAAGGGTGCCCCGGTAAAACCGGGGTTTGTGCTCCCATGCTGTCAGAGCCCATAACCGGTCAGCCTTTTGGTCATGCCTTGACAAGACAAGCCTCCGGCAAACCGTCCAGGAATGGCAGATGGCAAACACTATGTTCCTAGGCGCACCAATGCACATGCAATGCAAAGAAACACATAAATGGAATCAAAACAGGATATCAAGAGTTCGAGTCAAGCTCTCTAAGTCCCCAGCAGAGTCGCCAGAAACTGTAGATGTCCCCGGACGCATCCCGGGCGAGGAGTGCGAGTCCCCCCCGTTCTGGTTCGATATTGGGTCACTACAGTTCGAAGGACTCAAAATCTCACGGTTCTAAATCTTGAACCAAAGAGTCCAACTCTGGCAAATCGTTTTGAAGAAAAACTGATTTTTGAAAAGAAGTGCCAAATATGGACTGCTTCGCCAGATTACAGAGTCGCCACCTAAATATTTTTAAAATGGGGGAATTTAGGAAACCCTGACTCGGTGCCGAAGGCCACGTGTCTGTCATCACCAAAGTGACTTGGCTCGGGAGCTCGGGTACGATCGGGGAAGGTCAGCTATGAGCACCCCCTCTCGCCTGGTCCGAAGACCGGCCTCTACTAACCATGATATCCGTTTTTGAAAACTTTATGCATTCTTATTCCGGTTATTAGCCTAGAATTACTATGTGATGCGCACAACACAAAAGTATAGACTAGATTGCCTAACTTGGAAATAAACATTGCATATCCGTTTTGTCTCGAAAAACGTGTTGGTTTTTGCTACTCGAAAGTAGGCTAAAATACGGATTTCAATGAGTTGTTCCAACTCACGCAATCCAACCTCCACCCACAGGCATTCAAGCAATTTATCACGTAAGCATTTAGCCGCATAGCAAGCATACTGTCATGGCAAACGTTCACACGCATGCGACATGCTAAAGCATAAAAACTTACATCGTACTCCGTGCCAAAAACAAGAGACTGGTTAGCAAAACATGCATGACCTGGTTCATGTTAAGTGGCTAATGCAACACAGACATAGATGCAATCTAGAGTAGGCTCGGCTAACCCTAAACATGGCATATGAAATGCGCGAGTAGCACGTATTCAATTTGGAAATTGAAAGTACGATGCAGTTTGTATGATGTACCGAGCCCGGTGCATGTAAACAAATGCATGAATGCACGCATGCATTGCATAAGGTATGCTAATTTAAATGTGCCCTAATTTACCATCGTAAGCAGGTAAATAAAAGGGAAGAAAGAAGTGGGGATTGGGAGACATACATCCACTCACACACACTTATTACAGATACGCCCTCACTCGGAGGGACCGAAAGAATATACAATTTAATTAACTACGCAAGCTAATTAATTATTACAAATTAACTAAATTAATCAGATAAATTAATTAATCTAATTAAACAGTAAACCGCCTCGGGATGAGGGCCAAATGCAGCATGCGCTAGGGACTGGCTCGGAACCGCATTGCCATGCACGGATTGCCTCTGTTTCCTCTGCTCTCCTCCTCAGAAAATTGCCAAAGTCCCAGGAGTGCCTCTCAGGGCACTGGGGATCACCACCGGCTGGGGTAGGACACCACCGGCTGAAGGAGGAGGCCACCGGCACAAAAAGAAGCCATCGGCTGTTTGTTGACTGCCGGTCGGCACTAAATAGTGCCGGCCGGCACTTAATGCCTGCAGAACCTGCAACTCACAGCAGCAGAGGGGAAATCTATGCATGACAATATAATTCAAGCCATTTATGCACCAAACACATCCCTTATCATGTTAATGACTCAAAGGGGCATGTGTCTCGATTCCCGGACCACCAATCACGCATTTCCATGCATGATGGCCCAAGGAACCAAGGATGCAACTTCACTTTCAAATGCATGCAAACCAAATAAACATGAAAGGGTGCCAAACCTCTATCATTTTCATCTCAAGAGGCCAAGCATGCATGCTTATGCAATGCAACTCTAAGCATGTTATCTAGCATGCAACATGAACAATGCGAGCAAGCTAAACATGTTAGGCATACAACCTAAGCAAAGAGGCATATAAACCAAGCAATGGAGTGGACTAAAACATGAATTAGACTACTCCTAATTGGCCTAAAATCAGTGGCCAAAGTGCCTAGAAATGGAGACTAAACACACACACACACATGCAAGTGTTATGGTCCAAACCCAAGGCATAAACATGGCAACCCCCAAGCACACTTGGAGATACCAAACAAGGACAATAAACACACATTGTAAAGCTCTGAAAATCATACAAAACATGATGCCGAATCATGCAACAAAACAAGCCAAACAAAGCATGCAAATGGTCTAAGGTTCAAAGCAAATCAATGAGGCTTTGAACCACACTTAGCACAACCACACATGGCAATACTTAAACACTTAAAAACAGAGTTTTAACACATAAAACTAAGCCTAAAGGACCACCTAGATGGCATCTAGATGACATGAATCCAAGGGCATGCATTAAAGCCAAAACATGGAGCATTTAACACATACTCTTAAAGCATTAAAGAGGCATGCTAAGCAATCAAACAAACATGTATGAAGGACTGAAATAGCATGCAAAATGGTTCCAAACCGTCAAAAATGAAGCAAGCAAGGCATGCTACACACTCATGCCCTTAAGGCCAACAAGCCCAATGCAAGGAGGCTATATTAAACATGCTATGGTTGGCTCAAACAAAATGAGACAGACCTAAAACACGGAAATATGAGCACAAAAACTTCACAAATGCAAGCCTAAAACATGCTAGAAGCTAAGGCATACAACCTAAGCATGTTAGAGGATCAAAAGGCATTACAAGGCAACTATGCTAAGCATGCATAAGGGACCTAAACCAACTTAGAAACATGTTATATCATGGCAATATAAGCATGAAAAACAAACCAAACATGCTCAACACACACTTAAGCACAAGCTCCCTCTAGAAACCAAATCTTGTCCTTTTCAAGGACATCAAGGAGAGGGGGTGGTCCTCTCCTTCTTGAGACTCTAAGGCATCATCTTCACCACTGAAATCCCTCAAGATTTCAGTGGTGAAGAGATCCTAACACCAAAGTCTCGGATCTCTCACAAAATGGCACAAAGAAGGGCCTTTTCAAGGCCTAAGGGTGGTCTAACTTGCTCAAACCACAAAACACTCTTAATAAACAATAAAGAGGCTTAAAAAATAGAAATTTTATGTGTAATCACTAAGCACAAAAACTGTTTTAAACTAGGCAAAAATGGAATGCAAGAATGGGGGAAAAATGGGTAGTTTCTTACCCTTGATGATCAACTCCAACAATGGTGACCTTGATGCCTCTTTAAGCTTCAAACCAGCCAAGAACACCAAGAACAAGCCCTTAGCACCTCAGTTCCAAGAGGAAGGTGAAACACTAGGTGTTGACGAGCAATAGTAAGTCACAAACACCTAGTGTACAAAACAAGAGAGAAAGAGAGAGATAGGATGTGTATCTATCCTAACCCTAAAAACCAGAGCTTGGTCTGTCTAAAATGTCTAAAATTTTGTAACCCTAAGCCAAGAAGAGGAGTGGTCCTCTTATAGGCAAGCAAATCTTGCAAAGCTTACAAGCTAAGCTAACTAAGAGGGTCATCCCTCCATACACGTGTATGGAGGGGAACCAAAACTATACAGCTGTCTGAAAATATCTCATAAAGCAACTGCACAGTGTCCGGCCGGCAAAGAGTGCCATTTTGGCAAAACTTAGTGCCGGTCGGCACAAAAGAGTGCCGGTCGGCACAAAAGAGTGCCGGTCGGCACAATAAAGTGCCGGTGGCAACACCATCCAGCCGGTGGCCTCTAGCCAGTGCCGATGGTGTGTGGGGATGCCTCACAAAGCATTCCCTGCCCTTCCAAGGCAAAACACAAGTGTTTGGTGCAAAACCAAACACAAAACGGTCGAGTTCGGAAGTCCTGAGGCAAGGCGCGCGAGCCGAGAACTCCGGGAACTCCAAACGAACGCAAACATGGATAATCACCGAGTGTTCCAATGGTGACGTCCAAGTCTTGAGGACGGTCAAAAATGGGGTGTCTACACCGAGCGTCATGCGCGGAGAGCCCGCACATCCGCCCTAAGTATTGAGCATAGCCAAAGTTGAGTTGGGGCAAGAGTTCCTCGCCGCGCTCGGATTCCAGCAAAACCTGAAAATCTTCAAAAGTGGGACATACCTCTTGACCGCCGAAGCTGAAAACGTGCGTCACCGGGTTCCAAAACTTCGCCGTGGTGTGGAGGAAAGGAAGGTGCAGTGGGGTGCAGCTCAGCGGGAATAGTGCATTTAAGCCGAAACCTCGAAAGTTTAACTTTTCCGAGCCATCTAGAGAAGAGATCCAAGATGTGAGATTTTCTGAGAGAAATGCCTCCATTTTTGTGCAAAGCAGTGATGAAATGAATGAATCTCGAAGTTGGAGCTTTTATAGAGGAGAAAACACTATTCAGGGGACAAGTGTCAAAATTCTGGAGGCTGCAGAGAAAAGTGGCCGGCCGGCCACCTATTCTAGCAGGCCGGCCACCTATGGCTCTCCAAAAGCAAAGTGGGGCCCACCATGCTCATTGGTCCTGTTTGCCCTCCGGAAGGAAATTTGAGGCATCTCGATGCATCGGGAATGTCAAAGGCCTCCATTTCTCTCAGTTTCGGATGCGTTCCGTCACCCAGATCATCTGAATGTACGCTTTGTTTTGCCCATCGAGTTGTTGTTTTGCTTATCGAGTTGTCGTTTTGTTTATCGAGTTGTAAGTTTTGTCGAGCTGTCACATTTGGTGTTTTGAGTTGTTACTCTTTTGTTTACGCAATTTTGTTAAGTCTTGTTTATCGAGTCGTTAACATTGTTGTATTTTGCTTATCGAGTTGTAAACTTGTTAAGATCTTGTCTTTTCTTAACGAGTTGAGTTGTTTGTTTTGTTGTGTCGACTCATTACCTGACTCGATGAATACACACTGCGCACATTTCATTCGATTTTATTTTTGTGCAAAATGACGCGATGCGATGCTAGGACTTTCAAATACAAACATCCTTTTCAAAAGCTGTTTCATTCCATCATGTTTTACAACAAATAAAGGTACGAGTTTTACAGGAAATAAAACTGCCTGATAATCTGCAAAGTGCTACAAACTACTAGCAAAAAGTAAAATAAACCAGGAAACAGCATCAATGCCCTCGGGAGCGGGAATGAGGAGGCCCCCTCATCCTCTTCTGCGGGACAACCTCTGCACCATCATCGCCATCTGGGTCGGAGCTGTCATCCTCAGGATCCCCCTCAGCCTCGCCTCCACTTCCGGAACCAAGGCCGGAACCCTCCTCTTCAGCGGATGTATCTGACTGACGGTCTGGGACCTCCTCCTCCTCATCCTCATCGGGCTCTGGCTCTATAACATGAGCCCTACGTCTGTGAGACGACCCCGCTCCTCGAGCCCCTCGAGAAGGCCTAGATGGCCCAGCTCCTCGGGACGACCCAGATGGTCCAACACCTCGAAAAGATCCAGACAGTCTACCTCCCTGAGAAGGCCCAGGCGGTCTAGCCTGTGGCGGAGTATATACAGGAGGCATCTGAAAATGAACAGTTCAATACATCAGTTCAAATATAAAAACCAGATGAAAGTACAGTATGTGAGTGGGGTGTGTGTCAGATGTGCTCTACACAGCCTATCAATGCAGTAGAATGTGCAAAACCAGCATATCATCAGGAGTATGATAAATACCAGAAAACTAAAGGGTACCTGGAAGCCCATGATAGACATCTGCGCCTCTCTACGCAGGACCATCCCCTCAAGTGAGGCTACCATCTCGAGCATCTGATCTATGTACTCCCGGGGTGGCTACAGATACAAGCTCGAGTCGTCAATGAATAAGCAACTGCCAAAATGTCTGTGTGATAAATGGAAAATGATGGAACATACCGGTGGTGAGTCAGGATCACTGGAATATCTGTGACCAGGCATCGGAGGCTCTATAGGGATCGGAATCGGAGAAGTAGTCCCATACTGCCATCCCATCAACTCGGTCGGCATGTCTGGCCACCCAGGATGATGAAGAGTCGGAGGGATCGGGGGAATCGATCCGCGCCCACCTCTGGACGTACTAGCCCTGCTGCTAGAAGGGATGTCCGCAGCACGAGCCCGACTCGAAGAGGGTACATCGGCAGACCTCCGTGGCGGAGCACGCACTCCCGTCAAGGGAGGCATCAGATATGTATGACGATAAGTGGCGTAGTCCCCTTCCGTAAGATGCAGCAAAGCATCGGTGCCCTGCATAGCGCTAATGACCTCCTGGGTAGAGAGTCTGTCAGCAGTCCGCATAGTGGCTGGAGGTGCTGCAGGAGGATCCTGAGAAATGTATCCCCACACCTGACGCAGAAAGCGTTCCCCCAGGAACCATGCCCTACCAACCGGTCCCTCGAGCAGGATCCTGTACTGGGAGGTGCCCGATCCTCCGGCATACTGGAATCGGAGACCATCGCCCAAGATTGCCCAGGGCTGCCACGTGATCTGCGGATAACCAGTGCATGAATCAATCAGAAATCGGGAATATACAAGGCAGATCAAAGATGAAAACGGCAGAAAACTGAGAGTTCTGAAATACCTCTGTCGTTCGCACGGTGTCAAAGTACTGTCGCAGATAGAGGAGAGTCTCTCGGGGTCTCGGTCGGTGCTCGCCCTCGAATACCAAGGAATACGGGGTCATGAGGGGCCCTGCCACCACCATCTCCGGGGCTAATGTCGGAAAATATACATAGACCCATAGCTGTGGAAAACAGTGCAGAATGTGAATACAAAATGCTGAGTGCAAAATACAGGATGTAAAGTGCGCCGTGTGTGCAATGAACAAGTAATAAGGTGCAGAAATGTAAATCAAGAGGACAGAACGTACCTCCCAGGCTCTCCAATAGCCGCCAAGTAAGTCTCCCTGCCCGCGGGAAGTGGCACTCATGTAGCAATAGAGGGTAGCCAGGCCGGCGCCACCCCAGTCGTACCGACTGACCTGTGATAGGTCCACCAGGGCACTCAAAAGATACAACCCGACAGTGTTCCCCCTATTTGCAAACAGAGTGGTGCCAAAGAGGAACATAAGGAAACCACGGGCGTACTGCTCAGCCTCCGCAGGAGACTCAGGCTCCATCTCCGGCCTCTGAAAATAGGAAGAGAACCAGGTGTACCGGACTCTCCCGGAAGCTCTGTCCACAGGCGGGCGGGCTCCCAATAGATGCAACCAAGCGGCCTCCCACTCGCCCATATCCTCGTCGTAAGGAATGGGCCAACCTCCTATGTCTAGGCCGGTGAGTACAGCAAAATCTAGCGGGGTCATAGTCAGATCCCCGGTGGCAGAAAAATGGAAGGAATTGGTGGTGTCCCACCACCTCTCCACCAAAGCTCCCAACAGAGTCCTACTGGCAGGACAGCGTGATAATCCAATGCAGAAGGCCCCGAACCCTGCTAGATCAAGTAAGTCCCGGACAGCCTTCGGAAGCTCAACATACCAATCCCTGGTTGCAGTGGAGCCATACCCCCGTACCGTGCGAGGGCCAACCTGCATTCAGAATGAATACACGTTTCAGCAAATCAAATGAATGAGCTGTGTGCAAGTCAAATGAATGAGCTGTGTGCAAGTCAAATGAATGAGCTGTGTGCAAGTCAAATGAATGAGTTGTGTGCAAATCAAATGAATGAGCTGTGTGCAAATTAAATGAATGAGCTGTGTGCAAGTCAAATGAATGAGCTGTGTGCAAATCAAATGAATGAGCTGTGTGCAAGTCAAATGAATGAGCTGTGTGCAAATCAAATGAATGAGCTGTGTGCAAATCAAATGAATGAGTTGTGTGCAAGTCAAATGAATGAGCTGTGTGCAAATCAAATGAATGAGCTGTGTGCAAGTCAAATGAATGAGCTGTGTGCAAATCAAATGAATGAGCTGTGTGCAAATGAAATGAATGAGTTGTGTTCAGTGGGCTGCGTGTTCACTTCAATCTGGGCTGCGTGTTCAGAAATTCATTATTTGGGCTGCGTGTTCAAATTTCAAAGTCAGTGGGCTGCGTGTTCACTTCAATCTGGGCTGCGTGTTCAGAAATTCGTTATTTGGGCTGCGTGTTCAAATTTCAAATTCAGTGGGCTGCGTGTTCACTTCAATCTGGGCTGCGTGTTCAGAAATTCGTTATTTGGGCTGCGTGTTCAAATTTCAAAGTCAGTGGGCTGCGTGTTCACTTCAATCTGGGCTGCGTGTTCAGAAATTCGTTATTTGGGCTGCGTGTTCAAATTTCAAAGTCAGTGGGCTGCGTGTTCACTTCAATCTAGGCTGCGTGTTCAGAAATTCGTTATTTGGGCTGCGTGTTCAAATTTCAAAGTCAGTGGGCTGCGTGTTCACTTCAATCTGGGCTGCGTGTTCAGAAATTCGTTATTTGGGCTGCGTGTTCAAATTTCAAAGTCAGTGGGCTGCGTGTTCACTTCAATCTGGGCTGCGTGTTCAGAAATTCGTTATTTGGGCTGCGTGTTCAAATTTCAAAGTCAGTGTGGGCTGTGTGTTCACCATCAACTTAGACTGCGTGTTCAGAAAATTTGAGTTAGGACTGCGTGTTCTACTCTCAATCTGTGTGGGCTGTGTGTTCACCATCAACTTGGACTGCGTGTTCAGAAAATTTGAGTTAGGACTGCGTGTTCTACTCTCAGTCAGTGTGGGCTGTGTGTTCACCATCAACTTGGACTGCGTGTTCAGAAAATCAGAGTTTGGGACTGTGTGTTCTACTCTTAGTCAGTGTGTGCCGTGTGTTCACCTTCAAATTCAGGCTGTGTGTTCGACAAATCAGTTTTTGAGCCGTGTGTTCAATTCTTAACTAATGTGTGCCGTGCCTTCACAATCGATCAATGAGCCTAGGGTTCAGAAGTTCAGGTGTTTAAGCCACATGTTCAGAATGCAAGCAAAGTACTATGTCATAAGCTACACTGTGTGTTCAAGCATGGCAAAGGTACGAAATGCGCGAAAAATGCAGAAAATAAAGTAAAATACCTCTCGTACCTCGTAAGAGAGGTGATGCTCCGGCTCTCGCAGAAGTAGATCCTCGGGTACCCGATCATTGAAGTCGGTGAAATGACGAAAAATAGCCTGCGGAAGAATGTGTACCGATGGGGCATACCTCCCGGGAATAAAAGGCCGGACCCTCGGAGGTAATGTCATGGCATCAAAATCATCCCCGGCATCCGGAGGACCTCCACCATGAGGGAAATTACCTGCCATTTTGAAAAATCTGCAAAAGGAGCAAAAAATGAGCAAAATGAGCCAAAATTGGAAAAAGTCAACAAAAGTCAACTCTCGGGAAATGGAAAAGTCAACAAAAGTCAACTCCCGAGAAAATCTTCCAAATATTAAGACAAACTTACCTCAAGTGGTGAAAATGAGAAAAGAAGCCCCCAAATCAAAATTTAATCGGTCCAAAGTGCTTAAAACTGAAAGATTTCGCGAAAACAACTTGCGTGGAAGGCTGAAAAACGCGTATAAAGTGCAGATCTGAAGGAGGAAATGGTTTGGGAGACAAGAGAGGAAGATTTCGCAGCTGTGGGTGTGATCTCGGAGGCATTGGATGAGGGAATATAAAGAAAATGAGGCGAAAAGACAAAAAAGTCCCCGGATTTGGGCAGGTGGCCGGCCGGCCACCTTTTCTGGCTGGCCGGCCTTCCTCTTTTTGGTTCCTGGCCGGTGACCTCCCCTAGGGCAACCACTTGGCCGGTGGTGATCCCCACGTGCTCCCCTAGGTCTCTGTAAATTTTGAGGAAGATCGGAGTTCCCGGGACCTGAAAAAGTTCAAGAAAAGTGCACTTTCTGGCGCGAAATTGCTTCGCCGGAACTTCAGCTGCAATTTCTGACATGTGTCCCATCGTCATTCACCGGAATCAAGGTGTATCCTTTTTGAGCATGTTGTAACCTCTCCGGGAAGTGAACCAGAGACCGTAGTCAAGTCACCTCCGCCGAAATGCGCGTTTCCTTGCTCGTTGTTTCGTAACAAACGGGCGCCTTGATTTACGCTCGTTTTGCATTGTTGTGCACTTAACTTGCATTCTCATGAGCATCTTGCATTGTCATGCATGATTTCTTGGTATACCGTACCTCTGTGCTTGAGCATGCGTTGTCATGCACGTTCCCTTCTCGCATTATGATGCATTCACTCGCCGACACTGCGTATGTCAAACTTTCGGAGTCACAGGAATCACATTGAATATATGTTGTTGGCATATTGTTCTTGTTCAATTTCTCTCTTTTGCAGGCACGATATTGTATGTACGGTTCATTTGAGGCTGGTGCGACCAGACGAATCACGCAGGTATCGTATCTTCTCCGTGTGAGACGCGACGAGAATCGAATAATTCTCTGCATTCCTAATTGCATGAAACGTAGTTGTTGCTTTGCATTCTTGCTTAAAACTGTTGCATCTATTTGCGAATACTTGCTTCATTACAGCTTGCTGCATTTGCATGATCATCCGGCTCTGTGCATATCGCTTTGCATTTTGCCCCTTGCCTGCGGGCATACATCTCTGTGCATCTTGTATGATTGTCTAAGTCTTCGGCCTTGTCAAAAATGGGTCGTCTCTAGGCTTTGACATTCACTCCCGTCACTTCGTGACTTCCGAGTTCTGTCAAAGAGGGGCAACTGTAGACACCCCATTTTTGACCGACCTTAAGACTCAGACGTCACCGATTGAGCGCTCGGCGATATTGCGTATTGTGCTCGTTCAGAAGTCTCAGAGTCGCGGCCGTGAGCCCTGCCTTCGGACTTCCGAACCCTCTTTTGTGCCTTGCCTCGGTTTGCGAACCAGGCTCGGTTTTCTCTGTTTTCTCTTCCTGAGGGGGGAGAGGTCCAGTAGACCATCTCTCAGTGGCCGTGGGCTACATTTCGTGGCCGTAGGCCATTTTGCCTATTTCGGAGCCCGGTTCCCGGTTTTCGGAGCCGTCAGGCCGTGTGCCTCGGTTCGGGACCGCCTAACCATCTCCGATTCCTCCGGTTTTTGGCATGCATCTCATTCACTCCCTGTCAAGGGACACTGGGGCCTGAGAGACCCACTTCGTGGCTGAATGCCACTTTCGGTGCTTAACGGCCTATTTTCGGGACCCCGAACTGCGTGTTTTGGCCCCCGAGCATTCGTTTTGCATCGGTTTTTGTTCATTTTTGGAAGGTACCTCTGTTTTATCACCAGGAAGGTCACTGAAGGGTGGGAGGCCATCAATTATCTCAGCAACCAGTTATGCTTCTCCGGCGCCCTCCGACGCCCGTTTTTCTCACTTCCGGGCTAATGTTGAACACCCTAGGGCCATTTTCTTCAAGCCCAAACCACATATTTGTGTTGTACACACATGGGAGGACCCTAAAAACATATGGCTGGCCAGTAACTCCAATTGAACCTTTTGAACCCCTCCTAAAAGTGGCTTGTTCTCTCTCCTGTTTTACATTTTCCAAATTTGAACCACATGGTTGTGTTGAGGACACCTGGGAGGACACCAATATCCGGTGGCCGGCCATTAACTCCAATTGAACCTTTTGAACCCTAGCCGACCGGCCATAGGGGGTGGCCGGCCGGCCACCTGCAGCAAAAGTACCTGACCGGCCATACTCCCCTCAGTGCATACTTTACAGCTGTATAGCTGTTTGTCCCAAAAGACCTTTGTATCCGGGGGATATTTTGGAGGGAAGCACTTGGGTGCATTTCCCTCCACCTTTACACCCCTCTCTTTGTCCATATAAGGAGCCTCCCAGCTCTGTCCCTAGGGTTAGAAAAATTTCTTGGAGCATACACATTCATATCTCTCTCCATCTCTCCCAAATTCTCAAGTTTTGGTTCCATTTCTTCATCATCATCAAGTACCACCACCACTACTCTATTTCCAGCAGCTAGGAGAGCTTCCCAGCAGCTAGGATGCATCCATTCTTCAAGCAAAAGGCAGCCAAGACTTGTCTACAAGGGTAAGTTGCCATTTCCCCCTTTTGTGGCTCATTTTTGCACCATTCTTCTAGCCTATTTTCTTGTTGTTTTGAGCTTCGACCCTAACTGAAAGGGTCATTATTTTGAACCATTCTCCATGTTTGTTTAAGGGCTCAACCCTGTTTGAGCCCTCCATAATGCACTTGCTTCAATACCCTCTAAGATGCCATTATTTTGCATGAGATTTCTAGCCTATGAGTGATCTGTTTTCGAGCATAATGTAAACTATAAGTGGGCCTATTTTGAGCCCCTCTTCAACATTGAAGAAGGGCTCAATCCTGTTTGGGTCCTCTATCTTGCACTTACTTCATAATCTCTCCTATTTACCGTAAATTTGCATGATTTGTTTGGCCTATATGTAAATTGTTTTGGAGTTTGTTATGAACTGTGATTAAGCTTATTTTGTGTCCCTCTACAACATTGTAGAAGGGATCAATCTTGTTTGGGGTCTCCATGTAGTACCTACTATTCTACCCCTCTTTGGCCCTCATTTTTACATGCTCTTTTGGGCTTATCTAGCCTCTGTTTTCGGCCATCATCAGAACTGGAATGAGTCATATTTTGACCCTTTGGACATATTTCATTAAGGGTCTTTTCTTGTTGGATGAATGTTTGGCCTACTTCATGTTATATCCTCTTGTGGCCTCACTCTTGCATGGCATTTTTAGCATATTTTCATACTGATTTGGGGGATTTCATCTACTGTAAATGTACATTTTTTTAGTCCCTCTTCAGTGTTGTAGAAGGGTATTTTTCCATTTGGGCATTGCATATATCACTTACTTCAATACCCCTCTTGGGGAGCCATTTTTGCATTCTTGCTTAATCCTATGCGTGCTTGCTGTTTAGCCCTCTTTATGACTGAAAAATTCTTGTCTTGGGGCTACCTTGCTACTGTATTTTCATTCCATGTCTATATTGTGCATGTTTGGTATAGCTATAGGCCATTTTGGGTGCCTAAATTTATGTTTCGGGGCCATTTCATGCATCGGGTGTACTTTCGCCTCATTTCGGGGCTGTTTTCCCCCACATTTCAGTGCCAAAATTCATTTGCATGTGTTGCATATCATTTCCATGCCATTTCATGCCTTAGGGCCATCGCCTCGGTTTGCGCGCCCGTGTGCACGCATTTTGAGGCACTTCATTTTCATCCATTGGCCTCCCGTGTGAGTGTGGCTGAGGCTCTCTCATATTGGTGTAAGCCCATATTGCATCGCATATCTCATTTTAGTCCTGTTGCATTCCGTATGCCATTTTCTCAGTTTGCGTGCCCGTGGGCACGCATTTCGAGACATCTCATTTTAGTCTCATTGTATATCATATTTCTATGCCATTTCATGCCTTAGGGCCATTGCCTCGGTTGGCGTGCCCGTGTGCATGCATTTCGAGGCATCTCTTTTTCATCTCACGGCCTCTTATGTGAGTGTGGCTGGGGTCCACTCATGTTAGTGTAAGTCCATTTTGCATTCTGTATGCCATTTTTAATCTCACGGCATTGCGTATGCCATTTCCTTGTTTTGCGTGCCCGTGTGCACGCATTTCGAGGCATCTATTTTTCATCTCACGGCTTCTTATGTGAGTGTGGCTGAGGCTCTCTCATGTTGGTATAAGTCCAATTTGCATTACGTATGCCATTTCATGCCTTAGGATCATTTCCTCGATTTGCGTGCACGTGTGCACGTATTTCAAGGCATTTCATTTTCATAGCATTGCGCATGTTAGGATTGCATATTAGCTACATTTCATGCATATCATGCATATTGCATCGTGTTCGGGATAGGAGTTAGCCCGGGCATGGGAAACGAGGTACGTTTCGTACTCCGAGTGACGGAACGTGTCTCAATTCCCCAGTCACCGACACTCCAGATTACCCATGATGGAGTTAGGTTTTGTTAAGTTTTCATATGCATTCATCCTATATTGAGTTGTGCAATTCGACTCCTCGGCCATCATGCATCGATATGCGTGATTGATGGCACGAGGATCGAGGCATGCATATATTTGTGAAATACATTGCTATGCCCCTTTCCTGCTCTCTGTTGCAGCAAAATCAAGGATCAGCAATCTTCCGGGACTTGGCGCGCTTTTCAAGAAACATTGCGAAACAGAGGCTAATTGGGGCATTCCAGTGGATTTCCGCGCAAAGTAGCCCAAACGTACATCATTCATCAGAATCAAGGCAGCCCCTGGCTTGCATGCCAGTTTTACATTTTTATTATTTAATTTATTAATTAATTAGGAATTTGTATATTATTCGGACTGTACTATTTGGACTGTATTATTCTTTCATTTGGGACTGTATATTTATTTGGACCCTCTGCGCGAGGGCATAATTGTAATAAGTGTGGGTGAGTGTGATGTATGTCTTCCAACCCTACGTCTTTCTTCCCTTTTATTTACCTGCTTACGATGGTTAGATATAGGGCATATTTCAATTAGCATACAGTATGACAGCATGTTTGCATCATTTATCTGTTTTGCACGCACCGGGCTCGACGCATCATACAAACTGCATTCGTATTTCAATTCCTAATTGAATACGTGTTAGTTGTAGCATCATCATATGTCATGTTTAGAATAGCCGAGCCTACTATAGTTTGCATTTTTGCATGTGTTGCATTAGGCATTTCTGTATACTTAGGATCATGCATGATTTCTAATCAGCTTTTGTTTTGGCTTGGAGTACTCAGTAAGTTTTATGCTTTAGCATCCTTGCATGCGTGTGAGTGTTGCCATGAATAGCATGCTTGCCATGAGGCTATTTGCTTATATGATACAACTGCCTGAATGCCTGTGGGTGGAGGTTGTGTTATTTGGATTGGGACAATTCATCAAATGTTTGTTTTAAGCCCACTAGATAGTGGCAACACCATATTTTCTAAGCCCACCCGAGGGTGGCAAAATCTGCATCTTAAGCCTACCTGCGGGTAGCAAACCATCTTTCAAAAACAAACATGAAATGTTTTGTTCCAATTCAGGCGACTCGGTCTATACTTGTATGCTGTGCGCATCACATAGTAACCTAGGCTAATAACCGGAATAAGAACTCACAATGTTTTCAAAATAAGATATCATGGTTAGTAGAGGCCGGTCTTTGACCGGGGCGAGCGGGGGTGCTCACGAAGTGACCTTCCCCAATCGTACCCAAGTTCTCGAGCCGAGGCAACTTTGGTGATGACGAACACGTGGCCTTTGGCACCGAGTCAGGGTTTCCTAAATTTCCCATTAAAAAAACATTTAGGTGGCGACTCTGTATCTGGCAAAGCAGTCCATGTTTGGCACTTCTTTCAAAAAAAATCTGTTTTCAAAACGATTTGCCGGATTTGGACTCTTTGGTTCGAGATTTAGAACCGTGACATTTGAGTCCTTCGAACTGTAGTGACCCAATATCGAACCAGAACGGGGGGGACTCGCACTCCTTCCTCGGGATGCGTTCGGGGACGTCTACACATTCACACTCGTGCGAGATGCTAATGTACAAAATACTTACAGTGTACTCCAAGCCAAAACAAAGAACTCGTTAGCAATCAATGTATGATCCAAGTCCATGTTAAGTGCCTAATGCAATGCATACATAATGCAATTAGGATAGGCTCGGTTAATCCTAGGATGGCATGTGAAATGTAACCATTGATACACGTATTCAAATTGGAATTGAAATACGATGCAGTTAGTATGATGCGCCGAGCCCGGTGCATGCAAGATAGATGAATGTATGCAAACATGCAGAGCATAAGTATGCTAATTGAAAAATGACCTAAAACTAACCAACAAAAACGGGTAAGTAAAAGGGAGAAAGAGATGGAGGTTGGAAGACATGCATCACACACACTCACACTTATTACAACATTGCCCTCCTCGGAGGGTCCGAAAGAATAATACAATTAAATTAACCTACAAGCTAATTTAAATATTACAGACCAATTAAACTAGTTAAGCAAATTAACTAATCCAATAAAACAGTAAACAGCCTCGGGAAGAGGGCCTAATGCAATACGTGCTCGGTTCAGCTCGGAAGTCCACTGCCATGCACAAGTTGCCTCTGTTTTCCCTGCTCTGCTCCTCTGAAAATGGCACAATTCTCAAGGATGCTTCTCTGGACATTGTGGAACACCACCGGCTAAGGGGAATTGTCACCGGCCACAATTCGAGTTCACCGGCCATGGGGGTAAGCTTATCGGCCAAAAGTTACACCGCCGGCTGGACATTGATGGTCGGTCGGCACTGTATGTGGCCGGCCGGCCATTTCTTCCTGCAGAAACCTGTTTTTGACAGCAGCAGAGGGCAGACAGTTCATGGCAAGGAAATTCAAAGGAATGTATGCATGGCCACTCTCCCAATCATGTAATGGACTCAAGGGAGTGTGGCCCTCGACCCTCGGGCCATCAATCACGTATTTCAATGCATGATGGCCCAAAAGCCAAGTGTGCAACTTCGATATCAAATGAAATGCAAGCACAAAACACATCAAAGGGCCCCAACCCCTATCATGATTGATCAAGAGGCAAGGGATGCATGCTCAATGAAATGCAACTTAGGCATGGAGGCTAAGTATGCAACATGAACATGCAAATGAGCAATGTATACTAGGCACGCAACCTAAACATGTAAGCAAACATGGCATGCAACAACATGCGATGATGGACTTAAACTAACATGGATAGCTCGCAAGCATGCCAAAATTAGTGGCCATGTGATGAAAATGAGGCAACCAAGATGCATGCAAACATGCACAATGCAATGGCCCCGAGTCTAAGGCACAAAACACAACTCCACAAAGGCATTGAAAGGATGAATTATGGCATACAATGGCATATGTTCCAGTATTGAAGTATGATGCTCAATGGTCCTGAAACATGCAAATATGCCACCCAATGCATGAAATAGCCCCCGAAACTCAAAACTAGGCACATGTATTGAACTATAACTATGCAAAGCAAGCATTATTTGACCATGAAGCACAAAGACAGAGCCAAGGCAATCCCAAAATATGCACAATACTAGTTTAAAGCATGGCCAAAAAGTGTTAACATGTAGGGCTAAAACAATATGCAAGATTGGCTAGTAAGCATGGTTTATACCACACCTATATGAAGCATATGAAATCTCACCAAACCAGCCAAAAACAGTGAACAAAACATGTCAAAATATGCCCAAATACCCACTGAAATAAGGTCTACACATGCAAGAACGATGAGCTCCTTTGATAAGCTACAAGAGGGGTTACTCTACACATGCATCAAGGATACTTAGCATAGCAAAACCAACTCTGAAAATGAGTTATGGGGGTCCTAAAACCTACTGAAAAATGATAGTAATAAAGCTTGGAAGCTTGAAAATAGGGGGTCCTTTGGAAGGCCCAAAAGGCCACCAAACAAGACAAGGAGAGAGGGGGTCACCCCCCTCTGATTTTAAGGCTCAAGAACACACCTAAGCCACTGAAAATTCACTGGATTTCAGTGGCTAAGAGGCCAAACCAAGGCCAATGCAAATGCTTTAATGCATAGCCCTAATCATGAGGAAATGAAGCATGCAAAGGGGAAGATGACCCCAAACAGAAAAATGCCCCTAATCAAACTTTAAGAGGGGCTCAAAATAAGACTTTTTTTAGTTCATGTAAAATCTCGAAAATGCTTGCAAGTAAGGCTAAGCTAGGATGCAAAATTAGCCCTAAAAGAGAGATGGAAGATACAAGGAGGTAGATGACCTCAAATAGAAAAGTGTCCTTAATCAAACTTCAAGAGGAGCTCAAAATAAGACACTTTACAGTTTATATCGAACCCCAGAAATGCTTGCAAATAAGGCTAAAGAACGAAGCAAGATAAGGCTACAAAGAGGGAGATAGTGACTTACCCTTGTAGCACAGCAATGCAGCGGCTTCTGGACCAAGATGATGAGCTCTCAACCTCTGAAAATCAGCTTCAAGGTGCTGGAATGGGTGGTGGAAGGTGATAGGCTGTGAGGTGTAGTGCAATGGGACCAAAAACAAGGGTTTTTTGGAGCTTGGAATAGAGAGATATGGAGGAGTGTGTGTGTATGAGCCTCTGAAAATTTAGAACCATGGCAAAGGAGAGGGGAACCTTCTTTTATAGAGCCAAGAGACTAAAGGTTCTCTTAGAAGCTTCAAACCAAGAGCAAAGATCCTCCATACACGTGTATGGAGGATCCAGTCTGTGCCCTCCAGCTGGCATCCACTCAATCTGTAGAATACACCGGAAGGTCGTCGACCAGCAAAAATGGTCGGTCGGCTACTATAAATGGTCGGCTTGCTACTTATTTGGCCGGCCGGCTAAATTGATGGCCGGTGGGTGGTTGCCAAGGCCAAAAAGTGGTCGGTGGATGTCCAGATTGAAGCCCCAGAAGTTAGCTTTCCAATGGTGCAAACCTTGCATTAAAATTCCTCCTGTGCAAAAAGTTATGCCCTTTTTGGTGAAGCCGCGCAGATTCGGTCCAACCGGAGTGATGCCCTACTTCAATCAACCATATCTCCCCCACCCGGACTTGGCTTTAGGAGATTCTTGAGTGCAAAATGAAGCCCCGGAAGTAAGCTTTCCAACGGTGGTGGCCTCATAGCTAAAATCTAAGTATGCAAATGAATAAGCCCGATTTAGCGAGGGCTGCTCGACTCTCTTCTACCCGGATTCACGCTGAACTTCTCCCAAACTAGTTTTCTCCTCTCCTTTCCTCTTTTCTTCAACTCCAAACCCCTAAACAAAGTGTTTTGAAATGTTTTTCAAAGATTTCATCTCTCTTTCATTCATCTCCACTTTGTGCTTGCTCGGTTTACCGAAAAGCGCAACTTTTAACGAAATGCGAGCGTCGGAACATCGTAGGGACTTTATTTTCAAAACATTTTGAAAGAGAGGGTTTTAAGATCTAAAATCTTTTGATCAAGATTGTTTTGGTCCAAAAAGGGGTATGAAGTTGAGATTTGGCTCTCCTCTTACCGAAGAAATCGACCATTTGCCTTGCACACCTTTCTCCACCAAGTAAACCATTAGTAGTGCCCAAGTCTTAAGGGCGGTCAAAAATGGGGTGTCTACATCCACCTTGTATTGCTAAGGCCTAAAGACGAAAACATGCTTCCCTAACATGACCCTGGCCAATCGATTGAGACTGTAGTGCAGTAGATCCACATTGTCTCTTCTCAGCCCCTTCACCGCCATATAATTCAAATCCATCTGATTCGCAACCTTGATTTTGTGGTTCCTTTCGAGCTTCTTCGCAACAGAGGCCATGTCCATACCAACGACGATGGCTCAACGATCGTCGAAGAACTTTTGGAGAGATTTGGGGATAAGGTAACAGAGGCGCTGAAATGAGATAGTTTTGAGAGAAATTTGAACATTGGTGAATTTGGGAGGGAGGTAAAAAATTAGGTGCTGTTTGGTTGATTTTTTTTCGGAAAATATATTTTTGAATTTTTGGTTTTAATTTTTTGAAAATTGAGTTTTTTATTTTTTATTTTTATTTTTATTATTAGTGAATATTTTTAAAATTTTAAGCATTTTTTTAGATTCTTTTAGATTTACCTTACTTAGATGTATCAAAAAAGTAAAATATTTGTCAAAAAAATATTTTAAAAAATTAATAAATACACAAGAATACGAAAAATGTACTGATTTCTCAAAAAAATTTTATTTTAGTATTCAGTGAATTTTTAAAATATTTTTTCACAAATATTATACTTTTAAAGTGTATTTATGTTTGGTATATCGAAAATTTTTAAAAACATTAGAATATAACATTTAGTGAAAATAAAAAAATACGAAAAATAAAAAAATTCAATTTTCTGAAAAGTGAATACTGAAAATCCAAACCAAACAAGCTAATCATATCCTTTGTAAAATTATATAAAATTGACAAGTAAGGTAGTTTTGATTGTTTAAATTTTTTTACAAAACTAATTTTTAGTCTTAAAAAAATAAATTTAAATCAAGTTGCAGAAAATCAAACCAAATATAGCCACCCCTTCAACTTTGGAAAGAGTTTTGATCTTGTTAATTCGATTATGTCAACCTTGGGTTTTGTGGGCTCATTTTGAGACCAATTTTGGCGATCTAAACCATTCACTTTTTACAATTTATTGACTAGAATATTCATGAAAAAAATTAAGAAAATCGGATATCGATAACTGTATGTTTGAAACACATTTAGATGGATAATTTGAGAGAATCCAAACTCTTTTAGAAAGTTTTAAAGGAATATTAGTTAGCAAAACTCCAAACCTTTATCGGGTGCTACCAGTATAAATTAAGTATAAGATGAAGATCACAGAAGCAAAGTTCAGTAAGGCAGCTTCAAGAATCTTTATCTGGCGCTACTAGTAAAAATTAAGTATAAGATGAAACTATAAGATAAAATTTAAGTGTTACAAATTTCAGGCTTTCACAACCCAAAAAAAGAAAAACAAGAAATTACATGTTCCTTGAATCATTTTATAGAAAAGAAAGGGATATTTATACCTCAAATTGTTTTTAGGGAGAGTTGAAGATGCTCTAGAAAATGGGGATGGTGAAGGCCTTGGTGGGTGAGACATTGTAGAACAAAATTACTTTAGCCAAAGCGAAAACAAAGACAGAGAGAGTCACAGAGTGAGAGAGACAGATATTAGGGGAAGAGAGGCAGAGAGAGGGACAGAGAGAAAGCAAAATAGAGAGGACGTACTGGGGTAATGCTCCAATAGTGGATCGACGGTGGTGCTCGATGGCAGTAATGCTCCTTACCCGACGACGATGGAAACAAAGCGACAGAGATTCAATATCAGGAGGAGGGCAATCGGCGTGAGAGAGAGAGAGAGAGAGAGAGTAATGGAATGAGAGAGACAGAGGCGTAAGAGAATCGGAAGAGGGCAGATGCGAGAGAGAGAGAGAGAGAGAGAGAGAGAGAAAGTAATGGAATGAGAGAGACAGAGGCGTGAGAGAATCAGAAGAGGGCAGATGCGAGAGAGAGAGAGAGAGAGAGAGAGAGAGAGAGAGAGAGAGAGAGTAATGGAATGAGAGAGACAAAGGCGTGAGAGAATCGGAAGAGGGCAGATGCGAGAGGGAGAGAGAGAGAGAGAGAGAGAGAGAGAGAGAGAGAGACGTGCTTAAGCCCTAACTCATTTTAGTGTGTTTGAAATCCCTCCAGAGTTCCTCACCAAATTAATTTAAAAATCCCTCCAAAATGATAATAAATAAAAAATAAAATTATAATAATAAATAATAATGATAATAATAATAAAATTAAACATTAACTCAAATTGGGCGGTATGTGTTCCCACAAAAAAATTGAGTTTTATTGTCGACTAAATGTGTTTTAGTCACCAAAAATGTATATTTGCCGACCAAATGAGGTAGTCACCAAAGATTAAAAATAAAATTATACCAAATATTTGGCGACTAAATTTCTTTTAGTCGGCAGAAGTTAGTATATGATGACTAAAATTTATTTAGTCGCTGAAAATAAATTTTTGGCGACTAAACTTTTAGTTGCCAAAAATAAAAGTAAATTTTTGTTTTCCATTCAGCGACTAAATAAATTTAGTAGCCAAAAGTAACTATACAACGACTAAATATTTATTAGTCGCTGAAAATAAATTTTTGGCGACCAAACTTTTGGTCGCCAAAGATAAAAAGTAAATTTTTATTTTTCATTCAGCGACTAAATTATTTTAGTTGCCAAAACTATCTATACAGCGACTAAAATATGTTTTAGTCGCTGAAATTAAATTTTTGGCGACCAAACTTTTGGTTGCCAAAGATAAAAAGGAAATTTTTATTTTTCATTCAGTGACTAAATTATTTTAGTTGCCAAAACTATCTATACAGCGACTAAAATATTTTTTAGTCGCTAAAATTAAATTTTTGCCGACCAAACTTTTGGTCAGCAAAGATAAAAAGTAAATTTGTATTTTTCATTTAGCGACTAAATTATTTTAGTTGCCAAAACTATCTATACAGGGACTAAAATATTTTTTAGTCGCTGAAATTAAATTTTTGCCGACCAAACTTTTGGTTGCCAAAGATAAAAAGTAAATTTTTATTTTTGATTTGGCGACTAAATAATTTTAGTAGCCAAAACTAACTATACAGCGACTAAAATATTTTTTTAGTCGCCAATTCTGGCAAATTTAGCAACTAATTTTTTTTAGTCGCCAATTGTGACATTTTTAACGACTAATTTTTTTTTAGTCGCCAATAATCAATATACCCTGACTAAAAAAATTTAGTAGCTAAATATTGTATTTTTACCGACTAACATAATTTTTGGTCGCCAATTCCATAACTTTTGGCAACCAAAATATTTTTAGTCGGCAAAAGTGGTCGCCAAAAGTGTATTTTCTTGTAGTGCCCGCCCCTCCCCCAACACACACACCAAAAAAAAAAAAAAAAAAATAGGGGAAATTTGGCTATAAACCCCTTTTACCTTCCTTTCATTGTTAAAAGGACTATGAAAAAAATTATACTTTCTAAACTCCCTCATAATTATAAAATCTTGCATAAAGGACAAAATTTATTATTTAAAATTTTACTTTGAATCAGAGTAAAGTTTACTATGATTCAAAGTAAAACTTTACACTAAAATTTTACTTTGTTTAAAAAGCATGTTGATTTTCTCAGCAATCAAACTATATTTGGTTTTCTTGTTATGTTTCTGTGATTTTCTGAGCAACCAAACACACAAGGTTATTAATACATGACACTTAGTGTGATTCAAAGTGGATACTCTTCTTAGATCATAGTAAAATTGTACTTTCAGAGTAAAATTTTACTGTTTACTATGATTCAAAGTAAAATTTTACTCTGGTTAAAACCATGTTGATTTGCTTAACGATATAAAATTTTACTTTAAATCATAGTAAATTTTACTCTGATTCAGAGTAAAATTGTACTTTTAGAGTAAAATTTTACTTTGAATCAGAGTAAAATTTTACTCTGATTCAAAGTAAAATTTTACTTTCAGAGTAAAGGTTTACTCTAAATTAGAGTAAAATTTTACTCTGGTTAAAAACATGTTGATTTGCTTAACAATATAAAATTTTACTTTGAATCATAGTAAAATTTTACTCTAAAATACGCTGTGAAGATGGCTTAATATAGATATGAGGGTAATATAGTAAAAGAAACAAGTTTTAAAATATTAGGGGATCTTGAAAGTACCTATATAATTCTTGTCCTTTTGAAAGTTAAATTAGACAGTGAGGGATCTATCACCGAATCCCCTAAAAAATAGTACACAAAGAAACAAAAAATAGTATGAAGTTTAGTTTTGAGCTCTTCGATAGCAAGTTAGATTTTGTGCTATATTTTAGTATTGTTAAATTTGGTGCTAAATTTGGTGCAATGGTTAGCTATAACTAAAATTTGGCAATCCCATTGTTCTTGTTTATACATTATGATAAGACATATAGTAAATCTATTTGGCATTTTATCAGAAAAATATAAAAAATAACATTATGGGAAGTCGTACGTCTAAAACTCCGGATTGGACCACTAGTTTATTAATTCATTGATCACTCTCTCTTGAGATTCCTATTTAAGATTTTAGCCTAGTATAATTATTTGATATATGTGAGATAGTGACATTACATGTACCTAGCGATTAAAAAACTCTGGAGCAGCAAGTTCATAACAAAAACAAAAACATTTGATCAAATTTGATCCATGGAGCAGCAGCGTGGGGTAAAATTGGGAGGATGGAGACCAGTTTTTCAGAAGAGGCACATTGGTGGCAGATCAAATTCAACGGGTGAAGTTTACAATGTTTTTGTCGACAATCTACCGGACTCAATGCATCCAAAAAGGTTATACGATTTGTTCACAAACTTTGGGGTAGTTATCGATGTCTACATACCCAGCAAACAGAGGCACTGAACATGAACTAGGTTTGGCTTTGTTCGGTATGACTGCCTGGTAGCAGCTGAAATGGAAATCCAAAAAGCACACGATACCTGGTGTGATGACAGAGCTTTGAAGGTTAAGCGAGTTGATTTCAAAAAGAAGAATATAAGCAAAGTCAAACCACAAGCTGATGTTCATCATCTACCACTAGTGGAAACAAGTAAAAGGTGGATGAGAGTGGACGAAATTAACACAAAAGGGAAGTCTTATGCAGAAGCTGTAATGGGGGGTAAAGTAACAAATGGGAAACCTATCTTAGTGAATGCTGTGGGGTATGGAAATGGCTGGTTGTATGATAGTGTGATAGTAAACTTTGGTCTCACTATCACTGCTCTGATCTTAAAAATAAACTGCATACCAAAGGTATGTCTGATGTGCAAGTGGAGGATGGTGGTGGGAGAGTTGCATACTTGGTGTTTCCTTCACCAGAGGTCAAAAACAGAGACATGAAGAATCTTAAAGCTTAGATCCACGAATGGTGTGAAATGATGGAGGAATTGAGGAGGGGACTAAAACTTGAGCAAGAAAGATATGTGGATTTGAACTGCTATGGTCTGCCTCCTCATCTTTGGAACATGGCTAACTTCATCAAGATTGGGGAAATCTAGGGTAAGGTCATAAATATTAATGAGGGCACCCTCAAGTTGTCATCCATGGCATGTGGTCAACTCAGGATTCTTACAACACATATGGAGATGATTAATAGTGTAGTTAACCTGGAATGTAGAGGTCATGTTCACTCAATCAGAGTGAGTGAAGAGCTTGGGTCTAAATTGGTTAATGTTCCAGGTCATAGCAACAAGGTGAGGGATACTTCTGTTCATGGCATCATCGGCGGTGATCAAATTTCAAACTGTTGCAGAGGACGAGAGGAAGAGGTGAATGATGGGATGCAACAAGGGGATGGGGTGACCTATGACAAGGGTGTGCCACAAACTGCAAATGGTAATATCAGAATGGAGGAGGAGCCTGAGGGAGCAGATAATAGCCTTTTTGCTGTCTCTGTAATAAATGAGACCTGCAGCATTATGGGACCTAGAGTAGGAGAAGGTCAGTGCACGAGGCTCAAGGGAAACATGCGTAACACCTCAGTTGAGTGTATTGCTAGTAAAAATCAAAATGATGAGGTCAAATGGACCTTTGTGGACTGTTGGCAGCAATCACAAAGAAAGGGCTGAGAGTAACTATAGAAAGTGAAAGAATTGAAAGTGGCTTGGGCCCTGATGTGCTTATGAGAAGTGTAAGTGGAAATGGGCCTTCAAAACCCAGTACTAATTTAGAAGTAGTCTTTGATCAAGCCCAGTTTGATGCCCTGCTGAATGAACAAGACATGGACAAGTCTAAGTCAAATGGGCTGGGCCCTAGCTGTAGGAGATTTGCTGAGCATCTGGATCCAACACATGTTCAAGCCCAGGTGGAGAATGGCAAAGGCATTGCTGTAGACAGTGTTGAAGGAGTTAGTCAAAGCAATCAAGATACTACACGTAGTAAGAGACTAGAAGGCAAGGAGAGTAAAGGAAAGGGTCGGAGAAATCAAAGGAAAATAGTGATGAAAAGGGGGTTTCAAAGGGGGGCCATCTTTAGAGCAGCTGCAGCTACAATTTCTTCTTCACTATCTCAGACTAGTAGATTAAGCAAACATGATATGCTATTAAAGGAGGCTTAAGCTACAATTTGAGTCGGACAAAGTCTGGGCATTGATTTTGAAGGCAAAGATGATGAAGTTATGAGGAAAATAATTGAAATGGAGGAGAATGACATGGAACAGGCTGCTGATAGGAGTGATGGTGCAAGGGCTTAGATCAGCATTAAGGGCTGCTCAAGAGTAGATAGTAAATTCTCATGAAGCTTCTTTCTTGGAATATTAGAGGGCTTGGTAGGCCTAAGAAGAAGAGGAGAATCAAAGAAGTTATCAAAGAAAGAAATGTGGATATGGTGATGTTGCAAGAAACAAAAAGGGCAAACATTTCAGATCAGTGAGTGAAGTCTATCTGGCCTTATGACCAAGTTGCTTACATGAATGCGGATGTTGATGGGAGTGCTGGAGGCTTGTTATGTGTATGGAAGCCTAAAGTCTTCTATCTAGCTGACTGTTGCTGCAATAGGAGCTTTATCATTCTATCAGGTTCCTTATTTAATAGCTTGGATTGTGTGATTGTGAATGTCTATGCCCTTAATGATGTGAGTGCTAGGAGAAGCTTATGGGTCTCTTTGATCAATCTTAAGGTTGTTTTTCCCAAACCGTGGTGTATGGGGGGGGGGGACTTTAATATAATCAAATCAATAGATGAAAGGAAGGGTTGTATAAGAAGGGACAGGGGAATGGCAGATTTTTGTAATTTCATAAGTTGTCTGGAACTGATTGACTTCCCTATGTTGGGAAGGAAATTTACTTGGTGTAATTCTTTGGAAGGGGAGAGATGGAGCAGGTTGGACAGGTTTCTTGTTTGGCCAGAATGGTTGGTTTGGTTTAGGTTCAAACTTTGGGGTCTTCCTAGATCCATCTCAGACCATTGTCCAATTATTCTAATGGAGGATGACAGAAACTGGGGCCCAAAGCCATTTAGATTTATAAATGCTTGGGCATCTCATCCCTCTTTTCTAAAGCAGGTGAAGAAAGTGTGGGAGGGTACTCAGGTGGATGGCTGGGCAGGCTACAAACTGAAGATTAAGTTGCAGGCACTTAAACAATCTCTACGGCAGTGGAACTTTGAAGTGTTTGGGAATATGGATTCTAAACTGAAGCAAACTGAAGAGAATTTGCATGCCATAGATCTAATTGCTGAGAGTAGAGATCTGGATGAGGTTGAAGGTAAAAGGCGAAGAGAGGTATAGGGGGAAGTGTGGAAGCTCAGAAAGATAATGGAAAGAATTTGGTTGCTGAATTCAAGGTTGAACTGAAATCTTAAGGGTGATAAAAATACAAAATTTTTCCACATCATAGCTACTAATAGGCAGAACACCAATGCCATTGATTCCATGTCAGTGAATGGGGAATTAGTGAAGGAACCTTTGGAGGTTAAACAAGCTGTGTATGATCACTTCAGTTTAATCTTTTTTGAGCAATGGACGTATAGACCTAAGCTTTTGGGCCCTTTTAAGGTGATTACACAGAGCCAACATTTCAGAAGCTTGGATGTGGAATTTTCTTAACATGAAATTTGGGCAGCAGTGGCAGACTGTGATGGTAATAAGGCTCCGGGGCCGGATAGGTTTAACATGACTTGCTATAAAAAAGGGTGGAAATTTATGAAGAATGATATCATCATGTTTATGAAGGATTTTTTTGTTAACAGTAGTTTGGTGGGGGGGCTTAAATAGCTCCTTTATTATATTGGTCCCTAAAAAAGACAATCCCCTAGGAATTCAAGACTACAGGCCTATTAGCCTTATAAATTCCACTTACAAAATTCTATCCAAGGTGCTTGCTAGTAGGTTGAAAAAAGTGCTCCCTGTTGTTATAGATGCTGCTCAATCTGCATTCCTAGGGGGTAGGAACATCCTGGATGGTGTACTAATAGCTAATGAGGTGGTGGATTGGTGGAAAAAATCAAGAAGAAAGGGCCGGATTTGGAAGTTGGATTTCCAAAAAGCATATGACACAGTCAATTGGAACTATCTCCTCCAAATGCTATCAAATTTTGGTTTTAGCGATAAGTGGGTGAAGTGGATTCACACCTGTATCTCCTTAGCAAGAATCTCTATGTTGGTTAATGGTTCACCCACCCTTGAACTCTGCCTCCAAAAAGGGCTTAGCCAAGGTGATGCATTATCACCTTTTCTTTTTAATGTGGTGGCTGAGGGTTTGAACCTATTCCTTGCAAGAGCAAAAGAGCTGGGCTTGATCAAAGGAGTATTCATTGGGTCAAATGCCATCAACATCTCCTATCTCCAATTCGCGGATGACACAATTATTTTCTGTGAAGCTGAGTGGTCTGAAGTGCTAACTATCAAGAGAATCCTTAGATGCTTTGAGATCATCTCTGGGCTGAAGATCAACTTTCATAAGAGTGGGGTCTGTGGAGTAGGGTTGTCAGAGGAGTGTGTGAAAAACTTTGCCTCAAGGCTGAATTGTACATATCAGAAGCTCCCTTTGAAGTACCTTGGTTTGCCATTAGGGGCAAACCCATCTAGGAGGGTCATATGGAAGCCTGTGGTGGACAATTTCAAGAAGAAACTGTCAGGGTGGAAGAGGAGGCTGCTGTCTTTTGCTGGCAGAGTAACACTAATCAAATCTGTCCTTTCCTCCCTACCTGTATACTACATGTCTCTCTTTAGGCTGCCTAGAGGTGTGGCAAAAGAACTGGACAAGATTCAAGCAGCTTTTTTGTGGGGTGATTCAGATGTGAGAAGGAAAGTTCATTTACTAAAATGGAAGGAGTTAACCATGGATAAGAAGCGAGGTGGGTTGGGAATAAGAAACCTAAGTTCATTGAATAACTGCCTTCTTGCTAAGTGGTGGTGGAGGTTTGGGAAGGAAGACAGTTCATTATGGAAGCAGGGCATATGCAGCAAGTATAAGCCAGAAGGGGGTAGATGGTTTCCATTCCATGTGGAGGCAACAAATATTTCAAGAGTATGGAGTGACATTATATTTGTTGGTGATTCTAATAGCAGCTTGTTCAATTACTTTATTGGAAATGTTGAAATCAAGATTGGTAATGAGAAAAGAATCAGTTTCTAGGCTGATAATTGGATGGGAATCATGTGCTTGAAGTCCCAATTCCCTAGACTTTACTTTTTATCAAAGGTTAGAGGTATCACTTTGAAATTGCAGTGGACTAGCATTAGACAGCACAACAATTGGGATTTTAGCTTCAGACGGCCCTTATTAGCATGGGAGAAAGATGAACTACAGAGATTAAGGGTTGTTTTAGGTGAGGGCCCTGCATTGAGATTGGAATCAGTAGATACGTTATGGTGGAAATCTGACCCTACAGGTGTGTTCACTGTCAAAACTGCTGCTAAATGGTGTGAATCTTTGAATGGTCCTAATCTGGTAGTTCCTGATCTGTTATGGCACAACCCCTCCCCTCCTAAAGCCCAATTCTTCTCTTGGTTGGTTTGGAAAGGGAGGATAAAATCCTCTGACCACTTACATAGACTTGGCATCCTAAGTGCAGCAGTTAGCTCTGACTGTGTATTCTGCCAGACTGAGATTGAATCTCTTAACTATGTTCTGCTACTGTGCCCCTTTGCTTGGAAAGTTTGGTCCAATCTAATTAAGTGGTGGGGTTTACTCTGGGTTTCCCCTGGCTCAGTGGTTATGTTAATGCATTGGTGGTTGGGCTGGAAGGTTAGAAAAAAGGAAAAGCAAATTTGGAGAGCAATCCTGATTGCTGGTCTATGGTCCCTCTGGAAGTGTAGGAATGACTATCTTTTCAATGGGCTGCAACCTATCTGTGAAGATCTATGTGTGCTTATTAAAGTTAGAGTGGCCCTTTGGCTGAAAACTCACTCAGTTGGGCAAGGGTACACAGTGGATGAGTTTGTGTTTAATCTCCACCAAGTTAAAAGCTGTGTTTAGTGTGTCCGGTAGGGCCTTGTAGTAGAATTGCAGCTGCTTTGCCTCAGGTTCTGTTTCTTCTTCATTTGCTGTTCTTTTGTTCTTCTGCTAGCTTTGGTGTTTAGGACTGCTTTAGTCTGGTTCTGGGTACATCTTGTTGGTCCGCCTTGCTCAATTGTGGTCTGCTTTGTTCAGCTGTAGTGGTTCCTCTATGTATTTGATTCAGTATGATTTCAATATTGGTTTAGGCAGTGGAGTTGATTCCAGCCCTATCATCTGCTATCTGCTTTCATTGGTTGTGATTTTTTGATTGTTTGACTCCAGCCCTGTCATCTGTTGTCTGTCTTCAATGGTTGAGCTGCTGCTGTTGCTGTGGACTGATTGTTGGCTTCAGAGTTGCACTGCTGCTGCTGTGGACTGCTGTGTGTTTAAGCTCTATTTTGCTGGTCTGCCTTACTCAGCCCTGTCATCTGTTGGCTGTCCTCAATGGTGGAGCTGCTACTGTTGCTGTGGACTGATTGTTGGCTTCAGAGTTTGCACTGCTGTTGCTGTGGACTGCTGTGTGTTAAGTTCTATTTTGCTGGTCTGCCTTACTCAGGTGTGAAGGAAATGGATTCTGCATTTTGGACTGATCTGGGCTGATCTGTTGCCCAAGGACTCTGCCTACTGTGGTGCTCTCAAGTGTGTCCTGCATCTGGTCTGAATGTTTGCTGATATGTATTGATTTGTTTTGTTTGGGGATGTTTACTGGGTTTTTTGCTTTCAACAGCTTCAGAACCAGCATGATTCGTTTGTCATCATCAGTGGGTCTGCATCAGTGGGTCATCATCAGTGTGCCATCATTAGCCCCTCTTCAATGGTGTATGGTTTGCTCTCAACCAACTTTGCACTGCTGGGCTGCTGTTGCTAATCAAAGAGTTAATGAAAGAGATTTGATCATCATGGTCTAATCAATGGAAATGGATTCTGCATTTTAGACTGATCTGGGCTGATCTGTTGCCTAAGGACTCTGCCCATTGGTGCTCTCAACTGTGTTCTGCATCTGGGCTGAATCTGATCTGTTCTGTTATGTGCATCTGGGCTAAATCTGCTCTGTTCTGTTTTGTGTCCTGCATCTGGGTTGAATCTGTTCTGATTGGCAGTGCTGTTGGGTGGTGTGTGTTGCTTTGGTTTGGGTTGATACGGAGACCGTTATGTTCTATTGGAGGGAAGAGCGTGTGTCTGATGATCACGAATGTGTGTCTTACAACGGCTATGTGAAAGAGTTCTGTGTCATGAAAAAGGGGACAACATTGCTCGAGTTGGAGGCGTTGATCAAGCCCAATGCTAATCTGTGGAATGCTGAATTGGTTCGTGATAATAGGAAGAGTCAAAGTCTTGCTATGTTTGGCCTGCTATGTTGGTTGTGGGTATGCTATTGTGTATAGTTGGGAGTCATCCTAGCAGCTGCTATAGATATGGAGTGTGGCATTGAGTTTGAGGCTGCATAGTCTTGGTGACCAGCCAAATTTGGTGTTGTTTACAGGTGATTAAAGCTGCATGATGCCTGGAGTACTCATCAATTTGCTGAAAGGTGATGCTTGGCTAGGCTGCTTGAGGTTGGGAGCTTCTATCTATGGATGGAAATTATGCTTGCAAAATGGGCTCAAGGACTTCAAAATGAGGTTGATTCTGGGCTGTGTTTCAATTCTGTATTTTGATCTGAATTGGTGTTCTCTGGTGTGTCCGCATTAGATGCTGTAGTCTGTTGGCCTGTTCTCTTTTTTCATTGGTCTCTCACCAACTTTGGGATACTAGCAAATGATAGGATGAACTTTGTGGTGCCAACCTAGTTGGGATCATTTAGCTCATTGTGATGCTTTTGCACTTCCCTTTTCTTTATTGATGTAATTTGTCTTGTACCTTATATTTGTTTATTTCATCAATAAAGTTTCTTTTTTGCCGATCAAAAAACGAAAAAAAAAAAAAAAAAAAAATGTACCTAGGGATTAGTCAAGCAAAATCTTTGACACTCATGAATAATTTTGATATTATTCATTGCTAAAATATCATTTACCTATTAAACTATTGACAATTCTTTTATAATTCATAAATTTCAAAAAATGTTATTATGACATATTTAAGACTGTATTTGGTTTGAGGATTTGAGAAAGAATTTGGAAAAGAAAAATGTGTGTGAAATTAGATAAAATGTAAGTATATTTTATTCGCATTTTACCTATATTTTCTATTTCTCTTTTTATTTTCAAATCTCTTCTCAAATCTCCCAACTAAATATAGCGGAAATAAATTTTTGTGTGAATTCCGAGTACGCATTAATAACATTAGGCCAATGTATTTCAGTCAAGGGTAGCATTAATTAATAATTCATTTAATATTAACCTTTGCTAAATTAAATTGGTCAAAAAAATTTACACTCGTTAAAACATTAAACGCTGCTATTCAATGAAAAAGAAAGAGCCCATGCACTAGCAATTTGAATTTTTAATACATTTTGTAACCCCCCCCAAAAAAAAAAAAAAAAAAAAAAACCCTACACTGAATTAGTTGAATTTGTTAACTTTTTAAGGGAAAATTACCTATAAGGGGTACTAACAAAACAATTAATACAGATTCATGAAAAATTTTATGATTTTCATTATTAATGCATATAAAATTTATCACTTATTTGTAAAATTTTCTCAAATTTTAATGCATTTGCACATGCGCACAATATAGCAGTACATGTTCATTAGACATTTATTGAATTCTTGGTTTTTAGTAAAATTGAATAGTTGCTATTTTTCTTTTACGTGTCTATATAATATTTTTAAGGAAAAATTAGAAAAAAAAAAAAATCCAAAGATTAGACCCTTATAACAAAATAAATCTGGAATTTTAATTTTGTCAATTTAAATTCTCTATATTTTTTGTTCAATCTATATCAGTAGTCTATTTTTACTAAGTAAAACTAATGAAAAAAATTGTATTTTAGTCATTAAACTTAACAAAAAAAAAAAAGTATTTTAGATATTTTATGTACACCTACATTGATCTTAATGACTAAAATATCTTCTTCTTTTTTTGTTTATTGGTTTTACTTAATGAAAATATATTGATAGCTTAGATTAAAAGCAATAAAGGATTAAGATTTAAATTAACAAAATTAAAAACTCAAGACTTTTGTTACAAGGATCAAATTCGGGATCTTTTTTGAAAATTTTCCAATTTTTAATTAGTTCAACCAAGAAAATATTTGATACTGATGATACAGATGCCCGATTTAGATCAAGAGTCATATCCCAAAATATGTAATCTTGTCGAGGACAATTTTAAAAGTACATATATTTACATTATTTTATTTTCTTGTTAAAAACAATATCAATATATTAGGATTTTTTTTTTTAACTTATTATTCGAAAATTCATGTTTCAGATTTTGCATGATCCCATCCAATGTGCCCCGTTTTTAGAATTAATAAATTTTATTTTCTGATATAAATAAAAAATTAAAATAAGTTCAACAATGCAATTAACCATTTCCTCTCGACTTTTCTTCTATCTTCTTCTATGAATCCAAAAGTTTATCCCAAAATTGGACACAACATGAGTAGACAAGATTTTACCAAGTTTTGTTAGTAGTGTCTATAGGATCAGCTTTTGTCTTTGTAGGCTTGTTCCTTCTTTTAATCCAAAAATTGTTAGTCTAGCCATAACATAATATAATTTTCTCTATTATTTTTCCACCAATTGCAGATATTGTTAGTCAGCCAACCAGAATTGGATCTGGGCTAAAGCCATTGAGGCCTGTCCAAAAAATTGGCCCAAAGTAGGGCTCCCAAATTTAGAAAAATATTATGTTATATTACAAATATAAATAGACCTAAATTATTTTTGTTGTTTTAGGATGAATCTAAAGGACTCAAAAATATTCTGTTGAGCCCATATTTGAGTGTGGTTTGGCCCAATTGAAATTAAAATATATATAAAATATTGGTGGTCCTTGAATGAGAATTACTATATACACATACAAAATGTTAGTAGCCCAAAATAGGGCCCCTAATTTTTTTTTTATATTTTCTTTCTTTATTAGATTGTAGTAGAATAAATAAATTTACCCTATTTTTTTTTACTTTTCTTGTTTATCAGATTTTAATGGAATAAACAATTAATTCAATCTCAATCACATTCATACACAACATATTCAATAAACAACAATACAACCACACTCAACTACACTCATAAACAACATATTCAATAAATAACAATTAATTCAATACATTTTAATTGAATAAAGTTTTCCTAATTTTGGTAACTTTTTTTTTTTTTTTGTATAATACATTTTGACATCTATTTTGGTATCAATCGACGGTAGTGATGCGAAATAGGATAATTTTTTTTTTCTTTGTGAATATAGGCATCCGTTTTTGTTTCGCTTTAGGCCCCCAAAAATTCAGGGCCGGCCCTGCAACCAACTATACTAGGGCATACGAAAAAATAAAAACCTAACCCAAAATGTCGAAAGAAATAAAATTCAAAGCATTGTTGGGGTACTAAAATTTTGAGAGAGAGACCAAAAAAAGAAAAAAAGAAAAAAAAAATAGAAGAAGAACACCATAGTTGACTCTCTTGTAAGCCACTCTTATTAAAATTACATGGAGAATACAAACTCCATTAATCTTTATTTTCTTGGGGGCTTCCTTAAAATAGCATAGTAAATCATAATCAACAAGCAAAGCAACAATGAATCACTTCAAAGTACTCTAACCAGCTTTAGGAACCAAAACAACAATTCCTCTCTTATCAACAAAAACACGAACCCTAGTGCAGACAAAATCATCGGTAATAGGGGATCCCTTCAGCAGGATCACGGCTTTAACTAGAGAAATCTCCTTCTCAATTGTCGCTGCCGCGGTTTCTCCATCTGCCCCAAGGAGCTCAGGCCATGAAACCTTACCTGCATAAATATAACAACTTGTATTAACCTTCTACACATAATTTTAAACTAGGAAGCACGGATACGGATACAGGATACGGGTACGATACGATACGGATACGGCGATACGTCAAAATTCGAAAAAGTAGGATACGGATACGGCGGGGATACGTTCATAAAAAATATTTTTTTCACAATTTTTAGTAATGTAACATACACAAAAATAAAACTTCAACAATTTTTAGTAATGTAACATACATAAAATAAAACTTCAACAATTTTTAGTAATGTAGCATACATAAAAATAAAACTTGAAACAAAAGACAATATTTAATGTAGCATCACCCATAACAATCATAATGCATCACCCATAACAAAAAATTCATCAATTCAATTAAATTTCAACAATTTTAACAATATAGCATCACCCATAACATCCATAATGCAATTCAATCCCAAATTAAGGGAAATTTTTTTTACAAAGTTCATTTATTTATCAATAAGTTTATTTGTTTATTTATTAATAAATTTTTTTTACCTTATTTGATTTATTAATAAATTTACAAAGTTTATAATTTTATAAGTTGACAAATTTTATTTTTAATAAGTTTATTTATTTATTTATTTATTCATAAGTTTTTTTTATCTTATTTTATTTATTTATTTATTAATAAGTTTATTTATTTGTTTGTTTTATCAGATTCAATAAACCGAATATATAAGTTTTTTTTTTTTTTTTTTTTTTTTAATATCTTACGTGATTTGCAGAGTCTACATATAAAAAATAAAAAATAAAAAAAATTAAAATAATACAAATAAATATGCAAACAGACATAGGTGAGGGAGGGGGAGAGACAGATCGACGAAGAGGGGGGGAGATGAGATCGACATCTCGAACCAGACAGACAGATCGAGCGAGATCGAGAGGGAGAGGGAGAGAGAGAGAGTTCGTGAGAGGCAGACAGAGGGAGCGAAAGGGAGAGAGAGAGGGACGAACCTGATCGACGATCGGCGAGCTGCTGTTCGAGACGATCGGCGAGCTGCTTCTCCTCCTCCTTCGCGGCTGCGTCGAATACCTAGGTAAGAGAGTTTGGTTTATTATTTTTCTTTTTTTTTTTTTGTGTGTTTTATTTCATCTTTTTTTTCATATTTTACAATTTCACCCCATTTTAAGTTTTTTAAATTATTTTTTTGCCCCCGCCGTATCCATGCCGTATCCTGACCGTATCCTGACCGTATCCTCGCATATCCGAGACGTATCCGAAATTCAAAAATTAAAAAAAAAAATCGGATACTTCATTTCCCGTATTTGATACGTATCCTCGCGTATTGGGCGCGTATCCATATCCGATACGTATCCGATAAGCATACGTGGCCTATTTCGGAGTATCCGTGCTTCATAGATTTTAAATAGCTCATTGGGAAACATATCATTATCGGTCACAACATAACAATATATCAACTAATCTTTTGTTTTCTTTAACAGGTACAAAAAAAGAAAAAGAAATTATGAACTCAAAGTAGAGAATTAAACTTAATAATATGTACATTTTTATGAGAAAAAGTGCATGCCCCAACTAGTCTTTACCTGGGCATAAGGACCGGGCCATTTTCAGGTATTATGCTTTGCTAGATCTTGTTGTCTTGTCTTTGTGAATTGTGAATTGTGAATTATGGATATTTATAAATGAGCATTAATCAAAGGCAAATACTAACAAATACCCCTTATATATTATTTAATGTTGAGATTAGTGTAAAAAGTGTTTTAAAAATAGTGAAAAAATTAAAAAATATTTAAAATTAGTAAAAAATGTATTGGTTCCACACTCATTTTATCTTTTTCTTATGCCCCTAGGACCCTTGCTAGCAAAATCCTTGATCAAAAGGGTCATGCTAACAAGTACTCCTGAGGCACTTCATAAAAAGTAATTAATAATACTTTATTTCATTTAACGAGCATTGAAATTTATTAAATTTTAAATAATAAGTTAAAAATAAAAACTTATTAAATACATCTAATTTAATTAATAAGTTAAAAATAGAATGTTATTAAACTCAAAACTGTTTAATACAACATTAAATACGCATTAACAAGTTATTAAATACAAAACAAATTAATACAATAATAAATCAGTAGTGCTATATGCACTAATTAATATATTAATTAGTGTACTAATATATGTTGTGACATTACCACTTCAAAATTATGAACCACACCCATTATATAAACTATAAAGACCTAAACCCTCTAAAATTATGTTATATTATCAGTTAATATACTAATTAATATACCAATTAATGCGTATAACTTTATTCATAATAAATATACCTTATCAAGTGCACGAAGACACTTGTCAACATTAATTAGCCTTTTAGATGACGAGTAATGATAAGGATAAAAAAAATTAAAATAAAAAAATAAAATTATACCAAATATTTTAACAAATGTTTCACATGGGTGCTGAACCGGATTTGGGGTGATTGCTGTCACTACAGGAAAAAGCATATTCGGTGACCAAATTTCCTGACTAAAAAAAATTTGGTCACTGAAAGTATTGCTTTTAGCAACCAAAACAGCATTAGTAGCCAAAAGTAAAACTTTTTGGTGACTAAACAATTTTAGTAGCTAAAAGTCTACAATTGGTGACTAAAAATAAGTTTGGTCACTGATTATATGGGTTTTAGTGACTAAAAATTTTTTAGTAGTCCAAAGTAAAGTTTTTTGGCGACTAAAAAAATTTAGTAGCCAAAAGTCTATAATTGATAACTAAAAATAAGTTTGGTCTCTGATTATATGGGTTTTACTAAATAAAAAAATTTTAGTAGTCAAAAGTAAAGTTTTTTGGTGGCTAAAAAAATTTTAGTAGCCAAAAATCTACAATTGGCGACAAAAAAATAAGTTTAGTCGCCAAAAGTGGTCATTTTTAGCGACTAAAATTATTTTGGTCGCTAAAAGTTAATTTTTAGTTTTATTTTGCTACTAAATAGTTTATTTTATGTAAATTATGTAATAAAATAATTATGTTTATACATATACTTTTATATTAATATGGGTGTATGCACTATATAAATAATATATGTCATATATACAATCATGTGGTGTTGTAGAGGTATTGTGGGAAGAGTGTGGTGCATAAGGGTTATGGTGTAGGAGGTTGGCAGTTCGAGTCTTCGTAGAAGTAGATCAAATTGTTCTACAACGATTTTTTTTTTTTTTTTTTTTTTTCCACGTTTGAAGCTTTTGACAACTAAAGGTGTTGGTCGGCAATTCCTTGACTATTGGCGACTAAACTATTGGTCGGTAAATGTATAATTTTAAAGAAATATAATGGACTATTGGCGACCAAAATTTTGGTCATTAAAGACTTGCTTTTTGCCGACCAAAGGTTTTTTGGTCGGTAAAACCCTCCAAGACCTTTCCTGACAGGGTTTTGGCGACAAATGTAGTGACCAAAATTTTCGATCACAGAATATCATTGGCGACCAAAAAACAGACAATTGGCGACCAATATTTTAGTCGCTAAAAGTGACTTTTCGAAATGTGCTGGAATGTACAGTAGTCACTGTTGTGCAGCTAAATGGGCACATTTTGGGGCCTATTGCTATATTCCGAACCATTCACATTTTAGAATATATCAAGTAGAACATACTTATAAAAAATCAAGTTAATCGGATATCGTTTAACTTTCATCCACCCACATTTGTATTCATTTTAATACTTTAAATCACAATTGTTATTTATTTTTGTAGATACAAATGTGAGTGTGATGTAGAACAAGTAGCTGAAGATTTCTTGGAACAATTGGACCGACAAAAGGCAAGAAAGATGTAGAACAAAATTCTATAATTTTTATATTTTTTAATTTTATTATTTAGAATTAGATTTTTGATTAGGATTTTAAATAGTTTAGAATTTTTAGTCTCTTAGGTTTCCTAGTTTCTTATTCTCTTAGGTTTCTTAATTTGTGTTGATTTAAGTTTCCTAGTTTATTTTGGAATTACTTTTCCTACAAGTATTAGGTTTAGTTTATTATAAATAAGCCTACAAGCATATGTATTTCATTCATTCAATAATATTTTAAAGAGCTTTTCTTCTATCTTCCTTGTGGATTCAAGGGTGTTCTTGTGGATTCAAGAATTCTTGTCTACTAGAACGATATCTAGTCTCGTGTGATTTATTTTGCTGTGTCAAGTGGTATCAGAGTAAGGAGTCACCTGGCTCAATGGCACAAGACAGAGTAGATCATGCATACCCTACTGGCAGTGATCGTGGGGTTGAGGCCCTATGGGTAGCATATGAGAAACAACAAGAGCAGTTGAACGAAATTCGTGATCTGCTTATTGGCCTAAATCTCAATGCGAACAACAGGCCACTAGTGGTTGATAGGGTTCGTGCTAAAGGAGTTGCCCAAGGCTAACCTATTAACCAGAACAGAGTGCGCACCTAAGGATTCGCCCCAGGTCAACCTATTCAGAATGCTCCTAGACGTCCCCTTCGTTGTCCATCTGATAGTGAGAAAGAGTTTGAACCAGAGTTTGAACCACTTCCATCCAACTGTCAACCCAGAAGACAACAACAATAAGGGTTCGATGAGTACCGAATGAAGATAGATCTTCCCTAGTTCAATGGAAATCTGCATATTGAGGATTTTCTTGACTGGCTTTCAGAGGTGAAGCGATTTTTTGGGATGATGGATGTTCCAGAATCAAAGATGGTGAAATTGGTGGTGTACAAACTAAAAGGAGGTGTTGCAGTATGGTGGGATTAATTACAGAAAAATAGGCATCGACAAGGAAAAGAATTTGTACAGACTTGGCGTCGGATGAAACAACTCCTTCAAGATAGATTTTTACCACCAGATTATGATCAATACTTGTTTCAGTTGTACCAAAATTGCACCCAAGGAACCCGATCCGTATTTGATTAGACAACTGAATTTTGCCGACTTTCAGATCGCAATAATCTGAATGAGACCGAAGGACAACGTATAGCCCGGTGTCTCAATGGGTTAAAATTAAGCATTCGAGAGAAGATGGGGTTATCAGTATTGTGGACTGTGGATGAAGCACATAATATGGTTCTCAAAGCCGAGCTAATGGAGCTCAAGACAACCTATTCTGGATATCGTTGGAACCTTCCTGATTTGTCGTTTCCTACTAGGGAAAAAGGAAAATGGGCTGCCCAACCAACAGTTTCAGTAAATCAGCAGAGGAGTACCGCTGGTGGAGGAGGAAATTGGATGACTGGATCAAGTAGCAAAGAGGCACGTCGAAACACAAATCCTTATGCCAAACCAACGATGGATAAGTGTTATAGATGTGGTACGCCTGGCCATCGCTCTAATCTGTGCCCAGAAAGAAGGACTGCTAATTTAGTTGAAGAAGAAGATGAAATTAGGGATGATGAAGATGCAGAATATGAGGGTGATCAGTATGAAGGTGCTGAACTCGCCAAAAAAGAAGGAGAATGAGTCAATTGTGTAGTTCAAAGGGTTCTATTTACACCAAAAACTGAGGACCTTAGTCAACGTCATAGTATTTTTCGCTCTTGTTGTACCATAAATCAAAAGGTATGTGACCTTATTGTGGATAGTGGAAGTTGTAAAAATTTTGTGGCTAGACGATTGGTAACGCACCTGAAGTTGTCTCTTGAACCACACCCCTCTCCCTACAGTATTGGCTGGATCAAAAAAGGACTTGCTGTTAAGATAACCAAAGTATGTAAGGTACCTATTTCTATTGGTAAACGTTATAAATCTGATGTATTATGTGATGTGGTTGATATGGATGCTAGTGATGTATTACTTGGAAGACCTTGGCAATTTGAGGTGGATATTACATTTAGAGGGCGAGACAACACTTATGTGTTTAATTGGGGGTCTCATAAAATTGCTATGAGTCCTTTAAAGCAACACACAGTGCCTCTGAAAGTCGAAGCGAAGTCTTTCCTCACTATAACCAATTCAGAGGCCGAGTTTGTGGCAGATGCAAAAACTTCACAAGAGTTATATGTTATGGTTGTGAAAACAATGGTACCTGCGGCCAAGGAGAACACAGTCACACTGATCCCTCAGAAAATTCAACCATTGTTGGAGGAATTCCAGGAGCTTACTGTTGACGAGTTGCCAGATGAACTTTCACCCATGAAGGACATTCAACATCAGATTGATTTCATACCAGGAGCAAGTCTGCCAAACCTACCATACTATAGAATGAGTCCAAAAGAGAGTGAGATCCTGCAGGAGAAAGTCGAAGAATTGCTGCGAAAGGGACTTATTCGTGAAAGCCTAAGTCCATGTGCTGTTCCAGCATTATTAACGCCAAAGAAAGATGGAAGTTGGCAAATGTGTGTAGACAGCGGAGCCATTAACAAGATTACCATCAAGTATAGATTTCCCATTCCCCGACTAGATGATATGTTGGACATGCTGGAAGGATCAAAATGGTTTTCAAAGATCGATTTGCGAAGTGGGTACCATCAAATTTGAATTCGTCTTGGGGACGAATGGAAAACAACATTCAAGACTAAGGATGGTTTGTATGAATGGTTGGTTATGCCATTCGGCCTTTTGTAGACGCGCTCCCGGGAACTCCTCGAGCTCTGCACGCGCCAGGGCGGTGCGAATCTCGTCTTGTTCTGAGTTACTACAGTTCGGACTCAATGTCACGGTTCTTAATCTGATCTCGCAAAGTGCAATGCAAGATTGATAATTCACCAAAGAGTCCAAATCCGGCAAATCGTTTTGGAAAACTGATTTTTATAAAGAAGTGCCAAACATGGACTGCTTTGCCAGATACAGAGTCGCCACCTAAATATTTTATTTTTGGGGGAATTTAGGAAACCCTGACTTGTGTCGAAGGCCATGTGTCCGTCATCACCAAAGTTGCCTCAGCTCGGGAACTTGGGTACGAGAGGGGAAGGTCATGCAATGAGCACCCCCGCTCGCCCGATCAAAGATTGGCCTATACTAAGCATAATATTTTGTTTTTGAAAACACATGTACTCTTATTCTATTTATTTAACCTAGAGTTACTATGTGATGCGCACAGTATACAAGTATAGACTAGATCGCCTCAGTTGGAACAAAACAATGCATGTTCATTTGTGAAAATGGTTTGAAGTTTGCTACTCGCAAGTAGGCTAAATTCGAGATTCAATGAGTTGTTCCAATTCAAGTAATCCAACCTTCACCCACAGGCATTCAGGCAGTTATATCAAATAAGTAGTTAGCCTTGTGGCAAGCATGCTTTCATGGCAACAATAACACACATGCAGTATGCTAAAGCGTAAACACTCACAGTGTACTCCAAGCCAAAATAAAGAACTAGTTAGAAATCATGCATGATCCTAGTTCATGTTAAGGTGGCTAATGCAACACATGCGAAAATGTATCTAAAATAGGCTCGGCTATTCTAATAATGTCATGTGAAATACAGCTTGGTACATGTATTCAAATAGGAATTGAAATACAATGCAGCTAGTATGATGCGCCGAGCCCGGTGCATGCAAGACAGATGAATAGATGCACACATGCAAAGCATAAGGTATGCTAATCGAAATATGCCCTAAAACTAACCATTGTAAGTGGTTTAAGTAAAAGGGAGAAAGAAATGGGGGTTGGAAGACATGCATCACACACACGCACGCTTATTACAACATTGCGCCCTCTCGACGGAGGGACCGAATAAGAAGCTAACTAGATAATCTAAGCTAATTAAACTAATTATTACATAACGAATAAGCCAATTAACTAACCCTAGTTAACTAACTATTACCAAACAATTAAGCAGCTAAACGCGTTAACTACTTAAGTTACAAAACAAAGCATAAGCTAGCTATCTAAGCATGGTAGCTAAGGAAAGCAATAAAGCAGGAGCCTCGAGGCGAGGAGTTTATGCATGCTCGGTCGCTTCGTTTGGAAATCCAACGTGATGCCCCAATTTGCCTCTGTTTGCAATTGTTTCCAGAACACTGCACAAAGCTCCAGAAAGCTGAAACTCCATCATGGGAACTTGTGGAAGGGCTGCCGACTAGTTGTTGAGGAAGGAGACCACCTACCGACCCCTTTCTGTGCTGAAAACCAGAAAAAGTGGTCGGCCAGCTAGTAATACTGGTCGGCCGACCAGTTGTTGCTGCCAGACTCCACTTTGCTGCAACAGAGAGCAAGAAAGCGCATGGCAATGTATTTGCAAGATATGTGTGCATAACCACCTTCCCTATCATTTCATAAGCTCAAGAGAGTGTGGTTCTCGACCCTCGGGCCACCAATTGCGCATTTCAATGCATGATGGCCGAGAGGTGAAGTTGCACAATTCAATGTAAAAATGAATGCACAAGTAAACACGTAAGGCCTAAAACTCTATCATGTATGATCAAGAGCGTCGGCGACCGGGAATTGAGGCACGTTTCATCACTTCAAGTATGAAACGTCCCTCGTTTCTCGTGTTTGGACTAACACCTATTCCAAACACAATGCAAGCAACTAACATGGCAAACATGTAATGCAACTACATGGCACACACAATGCAAGGGACAATCATGCAACAACATGCAATGCAACATGATCAAACTACCAATGCAAATGGCATGCAAACAATGCTAACACATGCATACACAATGCAATGCTACAAGGGCAACTTAGCAATGCTATGGACATGCATACTCAATGCAAAGAAACTACTTGGCATACACAATGCAAATAACCACATGGCATGCACAATGCAATGTAAGATGGCATACTTAATGCAATGAACAACATGCATGCAAACAACATGTAAATAAACATGCTAAATGGACTTAAACCAAAAGGGGGTAGACCTCAGTCATGCCCAAATCAGTGGCCAATGGTGATAAAATTAAGGCACATGAAGCACATACAAGCATGCACAATGCAATGGCCTATCAAAGAGGCCTAAGAGCACAACTCTCGAGAGTGCTCAAAGAGTGACAAAAGTGGAAGTGTAGCAATACTAAGTGCACTGAAATGAGGTAAGAAATGATGCCAAATCATTTAATCAACACAAGTAAAGCATGCAATGGTCCTTAAGCATTAAAGCTAGCAAAGAGGATTACAAAGGAGACATGCAATACATGGCATAAATGCATGAACCAATCATGGACAGTGCTGAAATAGGTCAAAACAATGACCAAAACATGCTGAGATGAGAGCCCAAAGACCTAGGCATGCAAGCATATAAGCTAAGCCACAAACTAGGCAACAATGCACAACACCTAAAGGCATTCAAAGAGTGAATGAAGTGGGAACATGGCAATGCTATAAGCTTTGAAATGAAGTATTAAATAATGCCAAATCATCTAAATAGCTCAAAGATAGCATGTATGAGTCAACAAAACATAAAGCTAGCAAGGCCAATTGCACTACAGCTATACAAAGCATGAAGGGTATGGCAAGGGCAACCCAAAATAGTCCTAGAATATGTCAAAATGAGTCTAAAACATGCATGGAAGGAAGCCAAAACAAGCTATCATGAAGGGCATAAGGCATGATGCATACAAGGCGAATAAGGTGGATTACACTACACCTATTAAGACCAAGCATGGGATGACTTAAGCAACAACAATTAGAGTTATATCATGGCAAGATAACCCCAAAAACACATTGAAATGATGGCTCGCAAGCTAAGGCATGAAGGCATACACAATGATTCATGTTAAGGCATAAATGGGGAAACCCTCCAACGCATTGAATGAGTGATAAATGTGAATGCATGAGCATGAAACATGGATTGAAATCACATAATAAATGATGCCAAATCATTCAAATAGGCCAAGTAAAGCATGCTAGTGGACTTGGTGCACAAAACTAACAAGCTAGATTGAACCATGGCTATACAAAGCAAGTCATGCATGACCAAAACGACCAAAATCAGAGCTAGAGCATGCTAAAACATGGACAAAAGCTTCTTGAAGTTAAGCCAAAAGCATGCTAGAATGACATGTTAAAGCATGATGCATGTTAGGCTAATTCATGGAATTGCACTACAAATGCATGAGGCATGCAAGAGGTGACCAAACCAAACCCTAACAGAGGTATGACATGGCAAAACATCGCCAAAAACATGCTGAAATGGACTCAACATAGGCTAGAATGACATGCTACTTCATGAAGCATACAAGACTAGTTTGTGTGATTTACACTACAAGTGTATTAGGCATGCATGGAGTGACAAAACTCAGTAAAAATAGTGGCATGCCATGCTAAAAGAAGCCCAAATACAAGTTAAGATATGGCCAACATAAGCTTAACAAACATGCTCACACATGAGGCTAATGAAGCAAATATTGAAGACACAAGGAGAGGGGATGACCCTCTCTTATTTGGGACCTCAAAATACCACTTCCACCAATGAAATTCCTCTAGATTTCAGTGGTGAGAAGGTCAAAACAAGGTGGTCCCAAAGGCTCACAAAGAAGGCACAAAAGCAAGGCCAAACAAGGCCTAAGAGGGGGTAAACAACCCCAAACACAAAAGTGATCTTAAACAAAGATCTTAAGCACCAAAATTCAGAACTTTTTGCAGTAGGAAGTTAAGCTCAAAACATCATGCAAATATGTTCAAAAGCTTAAGCAAGAATGGGGGTTTTAAGGGTTAGAAACTCACCCTTGATGACCACCTTCAAAGCTGCAACTCCAGTAGATTTTTCAAGCTTAAACCAGTCCAAGAACTCCAAAAACAACCTCAAGGGACCTCAGCTCCAAGAGTATGGTGTTTGAGTGTGTGTTTGTGTGTTAAAGTAAGACAAAACTACACTTTTAAGGCACAAAATGAAGAACAAGAGCAATATAGAGACAAAGCTATATGTAAAACTCAAACTTAAAATTTCTGAACCTAGAGGAGGGAGGAGGAGCCTCCCTCTTATAGAGAACAAAAGCTAAAGCTTCTAGGAGAAGCTAAGGTTCAAGGCCATCCCTCTATACACGTGTATGGAGGATGGTTATTGTGCCCTCCAGCCGGAGGAAAATATCTCCAAAAAGGTGACAAAAAGCAGCCGACCACTTAAAGTGGTCGGCCAGCTACTTAAAGTGGTCGGCCGACCACTTTAAGTGGTCTCCCAGAACAACAACTGGTCGGCCATGGTGAGAGAGAGTCCAGAGGATAAAAACAAGCAAATGGTGTGGTGGCCAACCACTTTTGATGGTCCAAAGATCAGGGAGACTAGTTGTCAGACCAGAAAACTGGCTGACAGGAGGAAAAGTGGTCTCCAAGGGGAAATACTGGTCTCCCACCCTTGTACCACCTTCCAAACAAGGAAAACAAGGAAAACAAGGTTTGTACCAAAAAAAAACAAAAACAGATGCAAGACGAAAGTTCGGGAGCCAAAGCGCGTAGCCGGGAGCCTCGAAAACTAGCTGACAAGCACCAAAAGTGGTTTATGACCACAAAAGTGGTCTCCCAAACCGCAGTGGCCCTCTAGGCCAAGGAAACAAGGTGTGGTTCAAAAACCACGCCAAACGGAGAACGTTAAGCGGTCCCGAGACAAGGCGCGCGGCCGAAGGCTCCGAAAATCGGAAACTAGTCTCCAAATGGGAAAAGTGGTCTACGACCACAAGAAGGGGTTTACAAGACCTCTCTTTCCCTCAGGTAAGGAAAACAAGGCTTGGTCCGCAAACTGAGCCGAAGCATAAAGAGTTCAGAGGCCCGGAGGCAAGGCACTCGGCCAAAACTCGGGAAACTCGAAACGAGCACAACATGCACTATCACCGAGCACTCAATCGATGATGTCTGAGTCTTAAGGTCGGTCAAAAATGGGGCATCTACACCTTTCTAATGCTCCCAGCACCTTCATGCGAGTTATGCATTAGGTATTACGACCTTTCACTAGGAAATTTGTCGTGGTTTATTTTGATGACATATTAATCTACAGTAAATCAGAGGAGGACCACATGGCCCATTTACGAGAGGTGTTGATAGAACTGGAGGTAAGCAAGTTGCACGTTAACCTTAAGAAGTACAATTTCCTCACAAGTAGCTTGCTGTTCTTGGGTTATGTGGTTAGTTCAGATGGCATTCATGTGGATCAAGAGAAGGTTCGAGCCATCCAAGAGTGGCCAACACCCAAGACTATTAGTGATGTTCGGAGTTTCCATGGGTTGGCTACGTTTTATAGGCGTTTCATTCAAAGTTTCAGCACTATTGTGGCACCAATAACAGAGTGCATGAAGAAAGGAAAATTCTTGTGGGGTGATGATGTAGAAGAGAGCTTCTTGTTGATCAAAGAGAAGTTGTGCACTGCACCAGTGCTAGTTTTGCCCAGTTTTGAGAATATTTTTGAGGTAGAGTGTGATGCCAGTGGTGTGGGCATTGGGGCTGTCCTATCTCAAGAACATAAACCAGTGGCCTTTTTCAACGAAAAATTAAGTGAAGCTCGGCAAAAGTGGAGCACTTATGACCAAGAATTTTATGCAGTGGTTTGAGCTTTGAAGCATTGGGAACATTACCTGATACAAAGAGAGTTTGTGTTGTATGTTGATCATCAAGCCTTAAAGTTTATCAACAGCCAGAAGCACTTGGATAACATGCATGTAAGATGGTCTACTTTTCTTCAGAAATTTCCTTTTACTATTCGCCACAAATCAGGGGTTTTGAATCGAGTTGCGAATGCCTTGAGTCGACGGGGTAGTTTATTAGTCACGTTGACACATGAGATTATGGGGTTTGAGTTCCTGAAAGAACTTTATCCTGATGATGATGACTTCACAGAGATATGGGCAAAGTGTATTTAAAGGCAACCAGTCACTGATTTCCACATCACTGATGCCTATCTATTTCGAGGAAATCGCTTATGCATTCTCTGTAGCTCTTTGCGAGAGAAACTAATTCGGGATCTCCATGGTAGTGGCTTAAGTGGACATTTGGGCAAAGACAAGACTATCGCAAGTATGGAAGAACGATATTTCTGGCCCCAGTTAAAGCGAGATGCTGGAAATCTTGTGAGGAAGTGCTACATTTGTCAAGTATCCAAAGGGCAGTCTCAGAATATTGGCTTCTATATGCCTCTACCTGTTCCTAACAGCATCTGGGAAGACTTGTGTAAACACCCCATTTTTGACCGACCTTAAGACTCAGACGTCACTGATTGAGCGCTCGGTGATGATGCATATTGTTCTCGTTCTGAGGTCACGGAGTCTCGGCTGAAAACCTTGCCTCCGGACTTCGGGGCTCTTTTGTGCTTTGCCTCGGTTTGCGAACCAGGTCCTGTTTTCTCCATTTTCTCTTCCCAAAGGGAGGGAGAGGTCTTGTAGGCCATTCATCCCGTTTGGAGGCCAGTTTTCGGTTTTCGGAGCCGTCGGTCGTGCGCCTCGGTTCGGGACCGCTTAACTACCTCTGTTTGCTCCGATTTTTGGTACACACCTTATTTCCTCCCTTTTGAGGGACACTGTGGCCTAAGAGGCTAGCTTTGTGGTCGAACGCCACTTCCTGTGCCCAACAGCCTGTTTTCGGGGCCCCGAACTGCGCGTTTTGGCCCCCGAACCTTCGTTTTGCATCCGTCTTGGTCCATTTTTGGTAGGGACCCTATTTTCATTGTTAGAAAGGTTGTAGGAGGGTGGGAGACCAGCAATTTTTCTGAAAAACCAGCTTTTCTCTTCATTGCTCTTCGTTGCCCGTTTTTCTTACTAGAAAGCTGGTTTTTCCCATTCCCGGGCCACTTTTTCTGACTTTCCGCCACACCATTGTGTTGTACACACCTGGGAGGCCACCAATATGGGTAGGTCGACCAGTAATTGTCCCTGACCCTTTTGAACCCCTCTAAAAAAGCTGATTTTTCTCTCTCCTGGGTCACTTTTTCTAGTTTTTGACCACACAGCTGTGTTGCACTCATCTGGGAGGCCACCTTTCTGAGGTGGCCGACCAGTAATTTTTCTTGAACCCTTTGACCCCTGGTCGGCTGACCAGGGGAGGTGGCCGGCCGACCACCTTGGCCTTTTGAACCTGGTTGGCCAGTCTTGTCTCCTTGAGTGCATTCCAGCTGTGCCAGCTGTTTTGCACCTGACCCACTGTCCGAGGGTTTTGTCCTTGTTTTGGCCCCTTTAAAGGTGGTTTTCACCCCTTTGCTTGGCTTAAGAGAGGATTTGGCCCCTTTGGTCAAGCTTCTTGAGGAAGCTTGACCCCTTATGGTCTAGCTTCTTCAAGAAGCTTGACCCCTTTTGTCAAGCTTCCTTTAGAAGCTTTGAGCCCCTCTCTTGGCTTCTCCAAGAAGCCTTACCCTTCTCCCTCTATATAACACACCTCCCACCTCCATTTGCAAGGGTTAGAAAGTTTTGGTTGGAGCATACATACAACTCCCCCTATCTCTATACTTCAAGCCTTCAAACCCTAATATTCTTGACCATTTTACACTACACCTCATAGCCTACCACCTCCACCACCCATTCCAGCACCTTGGAGGTCATTTGCAGAGGTTGAGAGCTCACCTTCTTGGTCCAGAAGTTGCTGCATTGTTGTGCTACAAGGGTAAGTCCTCATTTTCCCTTTTCTTGCATTCTTTTGCTTCATACTTTATCCCCTTTTGCTAGCACTTCTGGGCTTCGACTTGAACTATGAAGTATCTTATTTTGAGCCCCTCTTCAACTTGTTTAAGGACACTTTGCTGTTTGAGGCCATCTACTTCCTTGTTTGCCCAATCTCTCTTTTAGGGCTATTTTTCCATCCTATTTTAGCCTTACTTGTGAACACTTTAGAGATTTGTTATAAACTGGAAAAAGTCTTTTTTTGACCTCCTCTTTAAGTTTGTTTGAGGTCACTTTTCTGTTTGGAGTCATCTCCTTCCTTGCATGCTTCATTTCCACATGCTTTGAGCCATGCATTTGAGCATTTGCATTGGCCTTGTTTTGGCCTCTTAGTCACTGAAATCCAGTGGATTTTCAGTGGCTTTGATGAGGTTTTGAGCTTTGAAATCATAGAGGGGTGACCCTCTCACCCCTCATTCTCTTTACTAGCATGTTTGGCCTTCCAAAGGGGCTCTATTTTGTATGTCATAAAGTCTTGTTTTAGGCCTCATTCTGTGAGTTTTGGGGTCTGCCTTGGCTCTTTCCAAGCCCTTTTTGGCCATATTTTATGTCTACATTGCATGTGTAGAGCAATCCCATCCAAGGCCTTCCAAAGGGGCCTTTCTTTGTATGTTTCCTAGACCCATTTCAGGGCCAATTTGGTGAGTTTTAGGGCTGTCATAGTCCATTTCCAGAGGTGGTTTTGCTATGCTACATGTCTATCTTGTATATGCTCAATAACCCCTTGCATGGCCCTCCAAAGAAGCCCCTCATTTTTGCATGCATTGGCTGCATTTCAGTGATTATTTGGGCATATTTTGGCATGTTTTATTCACTGTTTTTGGCTGGTTTGATGAGTTCTCATATGCTTCATATACATGCCATGTAAACTATGCTCGCTAGCCAATGTTGCATGCTATTTTAGTCCATCATGTTAGCATCTTTTGGCCATGCTTTAAACTAGAAATGTGCATGTTTTGGGACTGCCTTGGCTCTGTCTTTAGACTTCATGATCAAATAAAGTTTGCTTTGTATGCTTGTGGTTCAATACATGTGCCTAGTTTTGAGTTTCGGGGCTTATTCCATGCATCGGGTGCCATATTTCCATGTTTCGGGACCATTTAGCATCATGTTTCAGTGTTGGAAATTACGTGTTCATAGGCCATCTTTCATCCCTTGCCATGCTTTGGTAGAGTGGCATTTTATGCCTTAGGTTCGGTCCTCGGTATGCGTGTATGTGTGCACGCAGTTCGGTTGTCTCATTTTCATCTAATGGCCACTGATGTGAGTGTGGCTGAGGTCCACTCATGTTGGTGTAAGTCCATCATGCATTGTGTATGCCATTTCAGTTCATAGCATTGCGTATGCTAGTTTGCATGATAGAGCATCGTGTATGCCATTTTACATCGAGCATTGTGTATGCCATTTCATAGCGTTGTGCATGCTAGGTTGTATGTTAGTCGCATTGTGTATGCCATCTCATTTGCATTGTGGTTGGGATAGGAGTTAGCCCAAGCACGGGGAACGAGGGACGTTTCGTACTCCGAGTGACAGAATGTGTCTCAATTCCCGGTCGCCGACACTCCGGATTACCCATGATGGAGTTTAGGTCTTATGTGTTCATTTGTGCATTCATTCCACATTAAGTCGTGCAATTCGGTCCCTTGGCCATCATGCATCAAGATGCGTGATTGGTGGCCCGAGGACCGAGGACTACACTCCCTTGAGCTTGTGCAAGGACGGGGAGAGTGGTCTTGCACACATATGTTGAAAATACCTTGCTTTCTCTTCCTCTTGCCTTTGTTGCAGAAAAACCAGAATCCAGGGGGCAGAAAGTGGTCGGCCGACCAGCTTTTCTGGCAGGCCGACCACCCTTTTGGGTTTCTCCCACAAAAGGTGGTCGGCAGGTGGTCTCCCATGCCAATAACTGGTCGGTGGCCTTCCCAAGGTGGAGTTTCAGCCTCCTGGAGCTTTGTGCAAGTTTCTAAAATCAGTTGCGAACAAAGGCGAGGCGAGGCATCGCGTTGGGATTTATCGACAAAGCGCGTCAAGCATGCATGCATCCATTGTCATCCAAAATAGAGCCGAGGCAGTCACATCCATTCAGTTTACATGCTTACTTAGCTAGTTTATCAATTAGTTAATATTATGTAATAATTAGCTGTAGCTATTATTCATTTCGGGCTGTATTATTCTTTCGGACCCTCCGAGCGAGGGCACAATTGTAATAAGTGTGCGTGTGTGTGATGTATGTCTTCCAACCCCACGTCTTTCTCCCTTTTATTTACCAGCTTATGATGGTTAGATTAGGGCATGTTTCAATTAGCATCTATATGTTCGCATGTTTGCATTCATTCATTTGTATTGCATGCATCGGGCTTGGCGCATCATACTAACTGCATTGTATTTCAATTCCGAGTTGAATACATGTTATCTGTTGCATTTCATATGCCATGTTTAGAATAGCCGAGCCTATTATAGTTGCATTTTTGAATATGTTGCATTAGGCATTTCTGTATGGTTAGGATCATGCATTGATTTCTAACATAGCTTCTGTTTTGGCTTGGAGTACTAGGTACACTTTTATGCTTTAGCATCCTTGCATGTGTGTGAGTGACTGCCATGATAGCATGCTTGCCATGAGGCTATATGCTTATGTGATATAACTGCTTGAGTGCCTGTGGGTGAAGGTTAGGTTATTTGGATTGGAACAATTCATCGACTGTGAGTTTTAAGCCCACTTGAGAGTGGCAAATCATCTTGCTTTCTAAGCCCACCTGAGGGTGGCAAATCCACATTTTAGCCTACTTGCGAGTAGCAAACCGTTTTCAAAACGAACATGAGATGTGTTGTTCCAATTCTGGCGACCCGGTCTATACTTGTATGCTGTGCGCATCACATAGTAAATCTAGGCTAATAACCGGAATAAGAACGCATAATATTTTCAAAACTAGATATCATGGTTAGTAGAGGCCGATCTTTGATCGGGCCCGCGGGGGTGCTCAAGAAGTGACCTTCCCCAATCGTACTCAAGTTCCTGAGCTGAGGCAACTTTGGTGATGACGGACACGTGGCCTTAGGCAACGAGTCAGGGTTTCCTAAATTTCCCAAAACAAAATATTTAGGTGGCGACTCTGTATCTGGAAAAGTAGTCCATTTTTGGCACTTCTTTCAAAAAATCTGTTTTCAAAAACGATTTGCCGGATTTGGACTCTTTGATGATTCATCGGCCTTGCATTGCACTCTGCGAGATTAGATACAGGACCGTGACATTGAGTCCTGAACTGTAGTGAGCCCCAAATGAACGAAACGGGGGATTTCCCTCCCGGGACGTTCGGGGACGTCTACAACTTGTCGATGGACTTTGTGTTGGTACTCCCTCGTACCCAACGTGGAGTTGATTCTGTGTTCGTAGTGGTTAATAGGTTTTCAAAGATGGCGCATTTTATTCCTTGTCGAAAGACTTCAGATGCCTCTCATGTGGCTCGATTATTCTTCCGAGAAGTAGTTCGTTTGCATGGAGTCCCTTAATCCATTACCTCAGATCGTGATGTCAAGTTCCTTAGCCACTTCTAGGTGACTTTGTGGAAGATATTTAACACAGCCTTGAATCATAGTTCAACCGCGCATCCTCAAACAGATGGTCAAACAAAAGTGACTAATAGGACTTTGGGCAATTTGGTTCGCAGCATTTGTGGAGACAAACCAAAGCAATGGGATCTTGCTTTGCCTCAAGTAGAATTCGCATCTAATAGCGCAGTTCACAGTCCCACAGGAAAGTCACCATTCTCTCTGGTGTATGTCATGCCTCCAAAACATGCAGTTGATTTGCTCCGTTTGCCTCGGGGTCCAGGAGTGAGTACTACTGCCGAAACCATGGCCAAACAAACCCAAGCAGTACAAGAAGAAGTACGATAGAAGCTGAAAGAAACAAATACCAAATATAAGGCAGCCGGAGACAACCATCGGCGCTCCAAACTGTTCAAGGAAGGAGATTCAGTAATGGTGTTTTTGCACAAAGACAAATTTCCAGTTGGCATATACAACAAATTGAAGCCTCGCCAGTATGATCCATATAGGGTGTTGAAGAAAATCAATGACAATGCTTATGTGATTGAGCTACCAGACGACATGAAGATTTCTAAGACTTTTAATGTAGCTGATTTATATGAGTATCATGTTGAAGAACCCCTCTATCCAGAATCGAACTCGAGGTCGAGTTCTCTCCAAGAAGAAGGGACTGATGCAGAACAAGTAGCCAAAGATTTCTTGGAACAATTGGACCGACAAAAGGAAAGAAAGATATAGAACAAAATTCTATAATTTTTATATTTCTTAATTTTATTATTTAGAATTAGATTTTTGACTAGGATTTTAAATAGTTTAGAATTTTTAGTCTCTTAGGTTCCTAGTTTCCTATTCTCTTAGGTTTCTTAATTTGTGTTGATTTTAGTTTCTTAGTTTATTTTGGAATTACTTTTCTTACAAGTATTAGGTTTAGTTTATTATAAATAAGCCTACAAGCATATATATTTCATTCATTCAATAATATTTTAAAGAGCTTTTCTTCTATCTTCCTTATGGATTCAAAGGTGTTCTTGGGATTCAAGAATTCTTGTCTACTAGAACGATATCTAGTCTCGTGTGATTTATTATGCTGCGTCAGAGTGGATGAAAGGGTAAACGATATCTGATTAATTTAATTGTTTGCAGGTATGTTCTACTTGATGCATTTTAAAATGTGAACGGTTCGGATTATCGAAATAACCCTCGAAATGGGTCCATTTGATTGCATAACAGTGGTTATTGTGCACCCCCGCACAACAACCATCCCAAATCCTGCAAAAACATATATTGTAGGACCCACATCCATGTTTCTGGGATTCACACTTACATCAGACATTTGGTAAAATTCTTTGGAACCTCAAATTTTTTCTTAAATATAATTAAGGTTCTATTTACACGTGTATTTGTGTGTCATTGAAACCTTGTAGAAGGTTACTATTATATTTTTTGCTTTTACCTCTCCTTTGTTGATGTTTGTTCTCTTGTAATACATGTTGAATTCATCAATAAAATTCTTTTTACTAATCACAAAAAAATTGAAGCTTTGTGGACTATTTTAACAAGCCATTCATGTTGGCAGAATACTTTACTTTGTTTTTGCAAATATATATATATATTACATTTTTGAAAAATAAATTTATTTGAGTGGAAAATATTTTTGCTTTTAAAAGGTTAAAAACATTTTCTTAACTTAAAGCTTACCAATGCAACCACACTATTGTCATCATTGTCACCACCACAATCACCATCTGTCTACCACCGCCACATCTCAACTATCACCACCGCCACCACCCCTATCATTCTACCATAACCACTAATACAACAATTAGTATGTTAATTTTAATCTTACAATCAAATATAAGAAAATATTTTTTACAAAAATAAAAAATAAAATATATATTATGATAAAATAATTTGTAAAAAAATCTTTTTTTGTTGAAAAATATAATTGGAATAAACCTGTAAGTTTCATTATATTTTAGGTGATCAATCATAAAATTAAAAAAAAAATTTGGTTGTGATGAAGCTTTGATTATTTTTCTCACAAGTAAACCAACGTATGTATGTAATTTTATGGGAGAATTATACACCAATAGTGAGTAAGAAATTTTTTTTACAAAAAAAAGTAATAAATTTTATGAATATTAATAATTATAATTATAATTTTTTTATTATTATATAATAATTTTTCAAAACTTCTCCTGAATAGTCATTTCTCCTAATTTTATTAATTTTTGTAGCTCAGTTTAGGGGACCTATTTTATTCAAAAAACTTACTTTGACTAAGGAGTGAATTTTACATGCATGTTTGCATAGTTTGAAATAACCTCGTATCAAATATAAATAAATCCCATTGTAATGGCAGGCAATGCTATGGTATTTATGGTAAATATTATATATTTTTCTTTATAGAGTTACAATAAATTATGGTCTAGTAATGAAATTATGCATTTTGTAGTGAGATTATATATTTTTTTTATTAGAAAATGTTTCGATAAAAAAATATGTAACATTATTACAAAATATGTAATTTCATTTTTGAATCACAAATTGTTGTAACTCTATCCAAAAAAATACCTAATATTTGCTAAAAAATATGTAACATATATCAAAAAAATATGTAATAAGGTGCGTTTGTGTGCGTACCATATAAATTCCCTTGTAATGGCTACTGGTTAAGCCCGTCATTAATGAAGAATTTTATTTTATTATTAATTGTTATAAAAAAAACAATTACGTGAATACATTTTATTTTTAAATAGCAAGAGGTTCACTTCTGTAACTATTGGACCAGTAGGTAGGGATGGCAATTTGAACCCGGCCTGACGGGGACTCGACCCCCCGACCCCGATTAGGATGGTTTTTTCCCGAAAAATACCCTCGTGGGGACGGGGATGGTATTCAAAATTAAATCCCCGATCAATTTCGGGCCAGGAACGGTGATAAGTTTTCCTTCCCCGGCCCCGCCCCGCCCCGCAACTTCCTCGAAACTTCCCCTTATGTGCATATATGTGTATATTATATTATATCTATCTATATAATATTATTATATGCGTTTTGGGTGGCTGTTTAGGATATATGATATTATATTATATTTATAATATCAGATATATGTTATATTATATTATAGTATGCTGCCTCTCTCACTCACTTAATTCATTTCATTTCATTTCTGAGTCTCAACCTCAGCCCCTTTCTCTCTCTCTACGCAGGTGGTCTCACGAGGCTCAACCTCAGCCTCTCTCCCTCTCTCTCTACGCAGGTGGTCTCACGGCATCGGCGGCGAGCGAGCTCCTCTCATCACTGCCGATTGCCGCTGTCCTTCCCCCCATAGCCATTGTCCCTCCTCTCCATCACCGCCATCTCTCCATCGTCGCCGATTGTAGTTGTCTCTCTCTCTGAATGTGTTAATTTTTTTTTATTTTTTTTTCAGCTCAGATCTGTTTCGATCTGTTGTATATATGTTAAATCTAGTGTTGAATATGTATTTGGGCTCAAATCTGTTGAATATAGCGATATATATGTTGAATATAGCTCAGATCTCTCATTGATTCTTGTTGTTGTTGATATATATGTTGATATATGATGAAGAGATCTGTTATTGAATGTGTTGTTTTTTTTTTTTTTTTTTTTGATCGGTGAATTTTCGGGGTTGGGGAAACCCGATCCCCGTTAGGGGATGGGGTTGGGGGCGATGAGAGACTCCCCGTCGGGGATCGGGGCCGAGGACGGAGAAATTCCTACCTTCGGGGATCGGGGACGGAGAGTGTGATCCCCGGCCCCGCCCCGCCCCGTTGCCATTCCTACCAGTAGGTTCAAATTTAAATTTTTTTCAAAAAAAAAAAAAAAAAAAAAATTCTGAATCTAAAAGCTTACTGTACGAGCACGAAATAATCTTCACTCGTATAACCTGTTGATCAAGGTTGCGTTCCTCCAAACATCATTGTATCACCTAAAATTAAAAACGTGAGCTAGTCGGCGGGTGTATGCTGGAAACCTCTCTGATGCCTAAGTCAGCGAATAAACTAAGAAAGCAAAAGCTTTGTGAATTCGAGAATAAGAAATGCAATACCTCAGATTAGGGTTTAGCTTGAGCTTTTGTAGATTTCGTATGGTACAATCCTAGTAGGATTCTAACTCTCATTTGTAGAGTCATCCCAAGAATCACATTGCTAAAGCATAATGCTTATCCTTTGAAACCCTCTTCACTGCAAGCCAAGTGAGATGACACAACTCTTTGCTCAGCTTCTACCATGCAACTGAACTACTTTTGCTCTGTTCGCCACTGGCATTGCACAGCTCATCTCCTAGCAATAAACCAGACACCATGTTGACATTGCGCAACTCATCTCCTAGCTTGGTCAAACCTCTATTCTTAGTTTGTTTGACTGCCTTCCTTATAGCTTGGTCAAGGCATTGACTGCCATTAAAAGGTAGCTAGGTCCAAGAATATGGGCCTTCTAGTAGTTTGGTCAAACTTCTTTGCCCGGTTTCATCCATTGTTCAGCCCACGCTAAGCTCTTCATAACTCGGCCCAACTCGCGACCCAAGCCTCAAAATCACTTCAAACTAGCTCGGCCCAATTTGCCTACACAAATTACCCTTTTAATTGCCCCTTAATTCCATCTGCACTGCATAATTAGGATTACTCTATAGAACTGAGCTATGTTACTCATACTTGTCGAGCTAATCAAGCTGTTTGGTTGCACAACTAGCTTGGTCTGAAGCTGTCTCATTAGATATACACTACATTCACCAACCACTCTGGCATGATGTCCTTTCTGGGACACATGGTGTCACGACCCAAACCCGTCCCTATAGGTTTAGCATCGTAACTGGCTAGTAATCATTGGATTACCAAAGGCCTCTGAACAGATTATCGTATAATAAGGGGCTGAGGAAGCAAATATAAAAATATACATAGTCCATAGAGCTGTGCAAACGTACATGAGATAGATAATCTCAAAACTTTATATACAAATTTATGACGTCAAAAGAAAGTAGCCTTATGTTACATACATTACAGATATTGTCAAAAGGGAACTTAGCCTGATATACAGATACAATTGTCAAAAGAAACTTATTTATAATGTGCCACATAAACTTGACTTGATCACAAAAGGGAACCTCCTCAGGAGGCACAAACGCTAACTGACAAAATAGAGACTCCAGGCAACAGCTTAGGCCTAGTCACGTGCCTGTTCACCTACATACATAATATAAATAGTAAGTGAAAGCCTAGTGAATAATAACAGAGTAAGGGTTTTACTGAATGATGTCCATACAGAAACAGAGTCTTGTACATAATCAGATATCAAAGCAGAAACAGATTTGTATACATAATCATATTCGTCTTCACAGTTCATAGATTTCACATGATAGTACGTGATACATCCATTAGTGTTAACAAATCTAATGACCCATAAAGGGACGGCCATGAAGGCATTCCGAAGACCCATAAAGGGACAACCATAAGGCATTCCGATGACTCATGTGCACATAGATGTTTCCAATGACCCATAAAGTAACAACCATGAAGGCATTCCAATGACCCATAAAGGGACGCATATCATATGATGCTAAGGATGTCACGAATACATTTCAGAAACTTGGATAATCATTCATTCATATAAAACACAACATTCTAGAAAACTGATCATTTCATATCATCAGAAAATAATTAAAGTCAAACATATCTTGACAGAGTTATTACTCACAGATGGCTCCGATAGCAAAATAGAGAAAGCGGGCGATTCAGATAGTCTATGGCACATGACCTACACAAACATATAGCAGATACACATTGAAACACACGCTCGGCATATACTTAACTCATTACGTTTCATTCTTAGTGTGTTTCTAAGTCTTATCCTCATTATTATGTCCTAATCTTGGTTTAGGAGTGCCTAAGATGCAATGAGGATACGAAAATGCACTTGAAAACACTTAGTCAAATATGCTGGGAACAAGGGTCTCGCTCGAGCACAACTTCCCTCGTTTGAGCGGACGTCCAAACATGAGAATGGTCGCTCGAGCACAACTTCCTTTGCTTGAGCAGTTTGTAAACTATGCAAAAGTACTAGTTGCTTGATTTTTCTGCTCGACGATTGCTCAAGCGCAAGACTGAGGTCCTCGCTCCAGCGCAACTATTGTCGCTCGAGCAGTCTGCAAAACATGTAAACTTTTGGGAGCATGCAATTTATGCTCGCAGCTTTTGGTCGCTTGAGCGGAAGTACAAACGTGTGAGTGGTCACTCGAGTGTAGGTTTTGTAGCTCGAGCAAATGAGCCAAATTTTGAAATTTCCATATTTACTCCCAAGCACCAAAACTCGAATTCAAAGCCACAAATCATGTTCTTTTTGGGCTAGAAGCTTAAGAAAACATGTCTAAACTTGTCAAACATCATGAATTCAAAACCATTTCGCCAAATCAAGGCCCAAAAGCTTGCTAATTGCTCAAAATTCAACTTCAAGCTTACGATTACGATGTGAACATGACATTCATGAATTGTCATGAACTTAAACTTTCCAAAACATGATCAATGAAGGTCAAATGATAAGAAATGTGATGAATTCTCAAAACAAGGTCAAGATAGACACATGCATGTGAGACTTATGTGAAGTTCAAAATCAAAATGCTATGATATATGCATGCATGTGTGGAATTCATCTATTTAAGTTCAATTCTCATGTTAATTCTCCTATCCCACTTGATGTCATGTGGCAACCAACTAAATTGCAAACTAGAAGATAAAAATTCTTACCTTAAAAGCTTAATTGTGTCCTAGATGTCTGAATGGTTGAGTCACTTAGTTCAACACCTTGAATTCTTTACAATTTTTCTTTCTCCCCTTAGATTTCTAAGTCAACACTTGATCCCTCTCTCTGTCACTCACGTTTGATGCCTCAAGAAGGAAGAAATAAGAGTGTAAAGTGTATACAAGGGTCCACTAGTGCCTTATATAGGCTTGGCTTAAGGAATTCATTAATTAGGCTTAATTGAGCATTAATTATTCTAATTATTTCATTCCAAATCGAATTTCAATTAAACCTACCAAAATGTTCTAAAAATTTCAACTAACACATAATTCAAGTCAATTTTGTGATCGGATGCCAATGAGGCCTTCAATTCGCGAAACGAAACAGAAACACAAATAGGTATTTCTACGGCAAACAGATAGAAACACAAACGATGCAACACACCTACAATTAATTCATAATTTCATCGTAATTACTCATTAGGCACAATTAATCATGGTCTATTGGCTACTCATGGGTCGGGGTTGTTACACATGGCAAGCCCCCATTGTGCTATGCACTGTTACAACTATCACGCACATTTCCTAAAATTTTGATTTATCCTGCCTTTTTGCCTTTTTTCATATATATAACCCATTCTCATGCCTTGTTGCTTCCACTGTTCATCTTCTTCACCCGTAACTCCAAAACCAGAGCCCAAACCCTTCATATTTCTACATCTCAGCCTTAGATTGAGGCACATCTATCACGACCCAAACCTACCCTATAGGTTTAATATCGCAATCGGTCAGTAATCCTAGGATTATAAAAGGCCTCTAAACAGATTAAACAAAATTAAGGGGCGAACAGAAGCAAATATCAGAATATAATGTCCATAGAGCTGTGTAAACTTACATGAGACAGAAAATTTAAAACTTAATTTACATAATTAAGACGTCATCCCCGAATCACCATATACAGATAAACAAAAAAAAGACATGCTTGGATTTTAACAGAAGAAAAACAAATACAAAAGAAGTCTAACGCGTTGTTCACAAAAACTTGAACACTTCTCAAAACAGGAACCTCCTTGGAAGGCACAATGGCTAGCTGACAAAACAAATCTCTAGGCAATCATTACTAAGCCTGGTCATGCGCCTGATTACCTACATACATAAATAATACAGTGAGTTGGAGCCCAGTGAATAATAATAGTGTAAAGGTTTTAATGAATGATGATGTGCGGACAATCAGTCATTCTTACAGAATCTAGTATTTCAGAAAGTTGATCATAGCATATCATTCAGAAAATAAGTAAAGTTGAACATAGCTTTACTAAGTTATTACTCATAGATAGCTCCAATAGCAGAACAAACAGATCAGATAGTCTATGGTACGTGACCTATACAAACACATAACGGATACACATTGAAACACACGCTCAAAAAACACTTAACTCATTTCTTTTCTATCTTGGTGTGTTTCTGTAGACACCCCATTTTTGACCGTCCTCAAGACTTGGACGTCACCGTTTGAACACTCAGTGATCATCCATGTTCGTGTTCGTCCTGAGTTCTCGGACGTCTAGGCCACGCGCCTTGCCTCAAGACCTCTCGACTCGACTGTTTTGTGTTTGGTTTTGCACTAAACACTTGTGTTTTGCTTTTGAGGGGCAGGGAATGGCTTGTTGGCCATCCCCACACCTCACAGGCCATGGTATGAGGCCACCGGCCATTGTTTCGTTGCCATCGGCCAAATGTTTGGCCGGTCGGCACTCTTTGTGGTCGGTCGACCATTTATTTGGTCAATTTGTCATTTTTGGCTGGCCGACCACTGTGCATCTACTTTTGGCAGATATTTTGTGCCAGCTGTGATAGCTGGCACCCACTTTGCACCCCCTTCATACACGTGTATGGAGGGATTTCACTCTTACTTAGCTTGTTTTGTAAGCTTTACAAGAGTGAATCTCTATAAAGGGAGGCCTTCTCCTCCCTCCTCAAGGGTTACAAAAAAGTTCCAGAGAGCTCTGAGATTAGGGTTTGCATAGTGTATCTATCTATCTCTATATCTCCCTCTCTTTTTGCCTTTGTGTGTGTTTGTTCTTAGTTTTGCACTAAGGCACCTACCATTACACTATACCTTGGTTGCTGAGGAGCCAAAGGGATGTTCTTGAAGTTCTTGAGTGGATTCAAGCTAAGGAAGGTTGCTAGAACTCCTTTCTTGAAGAGGTCTACAAGGGTGAGTGTCCTTGCTCTTTATTCCCCATTTTTGCTTAGGCTTTTAGCCATCCTTGTACCTATTTTTAAGCTTAGTCTATAACATATAAAAGTTCTGATTTTAAGTGCTTAAAATAGTTGTTTAAGGTTGCTTTGGTGTTTGGGGTTGTTTAACCCCTCTTAGGCCTCGTTTGGCCCCCTTTTTGTGCTATTTTGGTGAGCTCCGGGACCGTCTTGTCTTGGCCTCGTCACCACTAAAATCTTTAAGGTCCTAAGAAGGAGAGGGCCATCCCCTCTCCTTGTTGCCTTAAAACTTGTCATGTTTAGCCTCATGTGTGAGCACCATTGTTGAGTTCATGTCGGCCATGTCTTAGCTAGTATTTGTGCTTATTTTGTCATGATATAGCACTATTTTTAATTGGTTTAGACACACCATGCTTGCCTTGCATACTTGTCTTGTAATGCCATTATTTGCCTTAACATGTACTTAGCATTTAGACTACTATGCTTACTTGTTTTGGCCAAGCTTTGTGAAGCTTTTATGCATGTTTTAATATGCTTAAGGTCTGTTTATGGTTGTTTTGGCCATCCATGACATGCTTTGTATAGCCACCTTGCATTTTGGCTTGTTAGCCTTGGGTGTGTGAGTGTTGAGCATGCATTGCTTGGCTTGTTTCAGTGGTTTGGCACCACTTATGGCATCATTTCAGTCCTTGTGGTATGCTTGTATGCTTGCTTTTGATGTTCCTTTAAGACCTTAAAGAGTTTGTGTTTCATGCACCATGAATGTGTCATTGCGTATGCCATCATGTTTAGGCCTCTAGGATGCCATGTCAATGTGTCTTTGGCTTTGTTTTAACATGCTAAAACTCTGATTTTGGTTGTTCAAATCATGCCCTGTTTGGTTTTGCTAAGTGTAGTTCAATACCTCTTTGGCGAGCCTTAAGTTTTGGACATAATTGCATGCTTTGCTTGTCTTGTTTAGTTGGTTTGGCACCATCCTTAACATGATTTTTAGAGTTTGATATGCATGCCATTTGTCCATATTTGTTTCCTTTTAAGTGTGCTTAAAAGTTGCTTCTTTATGCTTAAATGTTGGACCATATGTGCATGCATGTTTGTATGTGTTTGGGCCCTCATTTCCATAGCATTTGGCCGCTGTTTTGGGCTTGTTAGAGAGCTGCCCAAACTAGTTTAAGACCATCCTTTGCATATTGTTGCATGCTCGCCTTGTGTGTTGTTGCATACTTGACCTATCGCATGTGTTGCATGCTTGAATCACATCGCATTTGGCATGCATTCTTCCTTTTTGTCTTGGTTGCTTAACATGTTACGTGTCTTGCATGTTTGCATGTTGGCATTGCATCTTGCATGCTTGTTAGCTTGCATATGTTGTTACATGCCTTGTATGCTTGTTTGCTTAGGTTGTGTGCATAGTGCACATTACTTGCTTGCATGCTCATATTGTACACTTAGCTTACATGCCTAGGTTGCATTTTGCATGCATGTCTTGCCTCTTGAAATCACCATGATAGAGGTTGGGCCTCATGTGTTTGTTTGGTTTTGCATTACATTTGAAATCCAAATGGCACACTTGGTTTCTTGGGCCATCACGCATTGAAATGCGTGATTGGTGGTCCGAGAATCGAGTACCATCCCCCTTTGAGTCATAAACATGATAAGGGGTATGGTGGTGCCAACATTTGCTTGAAATGCATTGCCATGCCATGTTTGCCCTCTGCTGCTGTCAAAACAGGATTCTGCAGGCATACATGGCCGACCGACCACATTCAGTGCCGACCGGCCACGCATTGGTGGCCGAGAGCTCAATAGATGGTCGATGACCACTTCCCTTTGGCCGGTGACCGTTCCTCATAGTCGATGGCATCCCACAGTGTTCAGAGAGTATTCCTTGGGACTTGTGCAGTCTTCAGAAGAGAGAAACAGTGCAAACAGAAGCAGCTTGTGCATGGCGGTGGATTTTCGAGCGGAGCCAATCCGAGCATGCGTGCATACCTCTTCCTGAGGCCTTTTACTGCTTTCAGTAGCTTAATTGATTCATTAATTAGTTAAGTGTTGTATAAATTAATTAATTAGCTTGTAGGTCAATTAGTTTGTATTATTCATTCGATCTCTCTGAGAGAGAGCATAACTGTGTAATAAGTGTGGGTGCGTGTGTGCATGTCTTCCAATCCCCACTTCTTTCTCCCTTTTACTTACCTGCTTTTGATGGCTAGTATTAGGGCATATTTAATTTAGCATCCTCATGCTATGCATGCATGCATCCATTCATTTGTAATGCATGCACCGAGCTCGGCGCATCATGCTAGCTGCATAATATTTCAAATCTAACTTGAATACGTGTTATTTGTTGCATTCCACATGCCATCCTAGGATTAGCCGAGCCTATTCTAGTTGCATTTTGTATGCGATGCATTAGCCACTTAACATGGACTTGGATCATACATTGATTGCTAACAAGTTCTTTGTTTTGGCTCAGAGTACTCGGTAAGCTTTTTATGCTTTAGCATCTTGCATGAGTGTGAATGTTAACATGACAGCATGCTTGCCATGTGGCTATATGCTTATGTGATGTAAACTGCTTGAATGCCTGTGGGTGAAGGTTGGATTGTTTGAGTTGGAACGACTCATTGAAATCTGTGTTTTAGCCTACTCGCGAGTAGCAAATTTCAAACCATTTTCCAAACGAGCGGGTATGCAATGTTTTGTTCCAATTCAGGCAATCCAGTCTATACTTGTATGCTGTGCGCATCACATAGTAAATCTAGGCTAATAACCGGAATAAGAATGCATAATGTTTTCAAAACTAAATATCATGGTTAGTAGAGGCCGATCTTTGATCGGGCGAGCGGGGGTGCTCATAGCTGACCTTCCCCAATCGTACCCAAGTTCCCGAGCCGAGGCAACTTTGGTGATGACGGACACGTGGCCTTAGGCAAACGAGTCAGGGTTTCCTAAATTCCCCCAAAATAAAATATTTAGGTGGCGACTCTGTATCTGGCAAAACAGTCCATGTTTGGTACTTCTTTCTAAAAATCTGTTTTCAAAACGATTTGTCGGATTTGGACTCTTTGGTGATTTATCAATCTCGCATTGCACTTTGCGAGATCAGATTAAGAACTGTGACAATTTGAGTCCGAACTGTAGTGAGCCCAATTAAACAGAACGGGGGATCCCCCCCGGGGCATTCAGGGACGTCTACAGTTTCTAACCCTTATCTTTATTATTATGTCTTAATTAAGGCTTAGGAATGCCTAAGATGCAATGAGGATGCCAAAATGTAAGTTGAAATATTTAGTCAAATTTTCAAAAACAAGACAGTTCGCTCGTGTAACTTTGGTCGCTCGAGTAGACCCTTTGGTCTACAAAACTTTGGAGAGCTCTCATTTTACGCTCGAGCGAAGAGCTTGGTCACTCGAACCAAGATGGAAATCAAAGGGTGGCCACTCGAGCACAGGTTTTGTCGCTCGAGCCTAGGCCCATGTCTGCAAAAGTATTGGAAGCTCATTTTTTATGCTCGGTTGCTTGAGCCAAGGTGCAAAACAAAAGGTAGTCACTCGAGCGCAAATTATACCACTCGAGCTAACCCCAAAAATCTGCAAAATTACTGGGAGCTTACATTTTTCGCTCGAGCGCAACTCTCACCACTTGGGCAAAGAGTGCGAATTCTGAAATTTCCAGATTGCTCCCTAAGCTCCAAAACTCAAATTCAAAGCTTCAAAGCACATCCTTTGGGCCCAAAACTTGAGAAAAAATGTCTAAACATGTAAAACAACATGAATTAAAGATCATTTCACAAAATCGAGGCCCAAAAGCATGCCAATTGTTCAAAATCAAACTTGAAATTGTGAAAACATAACATGCATGCAATGGTATGAACTCCAACCTTCCAAAACATGATCAATTGAGATGTTAAGCACAAGAACATGTTGAATTCTTAAAACCAAACTAGAATTACCACATGCATGGAAGAATTCTTTTGAAAACAACTCCAACACTTCATGAAATGCACATGTATGCATGGAATACTCTCAAATTCATTTTTCTAAGCTCAATTCTCATGATTTTAACGTATAAATCTCTTGATTTCATACATTGATGCCTTAAGTAGAAGGTTTATGAGTTAAATCTTACCTACACTTCTCAATTGGACTCTAAGAAGCAAGTTCCTTGAATTCCTAAGCCAATTCCTTAATTTTCCCCTTCAAGTTCCTCTTTTCTCTTTGAATTGCACTCTCTCCCTCTTTTCTCCTTCTTCTACACATTTGAGCTTAAAACGAATAAGGAAAAGGAGGTCTTGGGCTTGGTAGTGACCTCATTTAGGCTAATTAGTGGAGCTTAATTAAGCTTAACTTAAGACTAATCAATTGGCTTTATTTTAATCTAATTATTTGACTCTGAATCAAATTTCAATTAAACCTACCATAAATTTTTAAAAACTCTGAATTACATGTTAACCTAGTCAATTTTGCGTTCGGGCGGCGATAAGGCCTTTAATTCACATACCGAAACAAAAACACAGACATATATTCCTATCATGGACAGATATAAACACAATTAACACATACCACATGCAATTAACTCAAAATTTTATCTTAATTACTAATTAAGCATTATTAAGTAGGGTTTAGTAGCTAATCACAGGTCGGGGTTATTAAAACATCTATTGCAGCAGGGAGCTCATAATCGCAAGAAGACACTTTCCTGTCGATTGGAACCCAATTTAAGGCCTTTAATCGTAAGTTTTTCAAACCCTCTCTTCTATTTTCCATACTCTTCGTGTTGTTCTTCATGTTTTTAGTGTTTGTTGCACAATATACTCCATAAATGACATTATGCTTCCGAGAATAATTGAAATGGGTGCTACTTAAAGCCTAAAACTGATTTAGACTCTAGAGCACCCCTGAAATTTCCATTCTCCAAGATGAACGCCAAGTGACCTGGGAAAGACTTATTACAAAGTAGTGATTTAATCCAAGATCACTCATGAGCCGAGCAAACTACATGTTTGTGAAACCCTTAAGAGATTAACCAAGCTAAGATTATTACTTGTCCCTGTGATCGAGCTAACATCTTACTTGCTTGTGCGGCAGAGCTAACACCTTACTCACTTATGAGGTCGAGCTAAAACCCATGTTAGATCCCCAAACCAAGCTAAGAATGCTATCTACAAATAAGAACGAGCTAATACCTTGCCCCTGGGTCCAGCTAAGCTAAAACCTTGTTAGCACCTTTAAACGAGCTAAAATCTTGCTCGTTGGTTAGACTGAGCTAAACACAGATCGAATCACCAAGCTCAATGACCGAGCTAACAATAGAACTCTAATGTGCATGCCCATTTCAACCAAACTACTCTTTATCACATCTTATACTTAATTTAGCTACATATTGTTTTAGCTCGGCCAACACTTGAGCATAATACAATTCATTTTCGATCGTGCAAACTGAACTAGGATTGATTAGGCACATTATAACAATTGCCCCTTTGGGACCCCATTTGGCCAAGCAAACACACACCAACTTGTGGCTGCGCTGAGAAGCCAAGCAAACCCACTAAATTATTAACTGAAGAACAATTCCCATGGGCAAGTACCGCTTCATGGTTAGCTCCCCAAGCGCCATAGCCGAATTTTGCAGAGATACAATATCCCAGATGATGTTCAATTCAAACTGGCCAAGCAAGACATGTAGTCTTGGGACTGAACGGGGTTTTTCCCCTTTACCTTGATATCCATAGTTGAGGGTGAAATGTGTTTCCCAATCCAACCCTTGCTATGTGAATTCTTGAGGCAAACCAGACTTTGCCCAACACAACTATCCATAAACACGAACCGAATAATAAATGGTATAGCTGAGCTAAACTGCCTCCTAGGCCTCAATTTGGGCCTAGTCAAGATATTCCACCAATATTCACTTGGTCAGACAGACGAGGACTGGTGTTGTTACTTAAAGGTGAAAAGAGGTCATAGGAATATCGTCAAAAGAAAGTCGAACAAAGACTTGCATGATGACGACTTCTTGTGGGTTGCTGGCAACTATGAAGATGTTGAGACTCTAATACGGGGCTGGTATATAAACTAAAAAAATGGATCAGCCAGTATAACTAGCGCGACCTTCTTTCTTTATGCATAGAATTTATATTGATTTCACCGAGCTGACACTTGATTCTTCCTTGACAGATTTAAACACACTAAAGGAGACGTGTGCCTATGCAAACCAAGATGTTCTCCTTGCCGCGTTGAGATATAAGCAAAGAGCCTAGACTGATCTACTCAACTTTGAACTGACCTATTGGTATAGTGGCAAATGGAAGAGTAAGGTTACAGATTTCCTCTTAGAGCCTTCGCTAGAACCTAATATGAATTTTCTTGAAATCAACCTCATCCCACCAACTGAAGAACAAGGTATGGCCAAGAGAATAGCACTTCGAGCCCTCATTACCGAGCAAACTTCTACAACGCCTGCTGATGCTAGGGCTTCTTCATCTTGGCCCAGCAAAAGGGCCCAAACTGTGCTCACCGAATGATGTCTGGTGGACGAAGAAGAGCCAAGCAACGAACTACCAATCACTTTGACTTGGAAACACCTCTAGAGGGAAGCTGGATTGAGAAGGCTAACTCTTCCACTATCCCTAGTGTGGGCACCGGTCTTGACCTAGAAAGGTCGAGTTGTGACCACATCTGATTCGGTCTGTGCTGACAAGGACCACCAGTTGGTCTTTATCCTGGCCAAGAGTCTCTAGGTGTGTTTGGTTTGGTTTTGGGAGATAAATTTTCAAAAAAGATTTTGGGGAGAGAGTTTAGAAATTTTTTTGGTTTGCTTGGTTGTATATTTTGGAAATAGTTTTGGAGTATGGGAGTTTGGGATGATTTGGTATTTTGTTGTAATTGAGTAGATGTGTGTGAGAGAAAAAATGATTGAGAAGGAGAGAAGAGAGAGAAAAAGTGATTGATTGAAATGTAGGAGAGAGAAAGTGATTTTGGATTTTTTTTTTTCCCCCAAAATCACTAAACCAAACAAAATTTTTAAAAAATTTCTCCAAAATTTGTTTCTCAAAAGCAAACCAAACAAGGCCTCTGTCTTCCTGCCAACATGGAGTGGCATGAGTAACTCACTGACCTGCAAGCCATCAGGTCAACCACGAAGTCTCTAGTTTTGGTAGGTGATAAATCTCCAATCGCTCTCTTTTTTCTCTCAACTATTTGCTCAGTCTTCCTAATGTCCACTATGTCTTGTAAGCTGTGCAAAGAATCAAGTGGCATATTAACGTGCTTGACTTAAGGAAGACTCCCAAAACAGCCATTGTTGATAACAATGCAAAAGATGCCGAGCTGAAAGAACTGAAGGCATAGTTCGCCGAGATAGGTATCGAGCGAGACTAGTTGGTCGAACAAGTTCGCACGGCCAACAAAATCCAGTAGAAGGCCTTAGCGGACAAAAAAAACCTGATATCTACAAGAGCTAAATAAGCTCAAGGATGCCAAGGACGTCGAGATAAAGACGCTGGAAAAATAAGTTGAGGATGCCGAGGACCGAGGTTATGCTGATGGTGAGAGGGCTTATGTTTAGCAGTGTAAAGTGGCTAAAGACATCTTCTTCAAGTGTGGCTGGAAAGTGGCAACAGAGAAGCTCGGCCAAGCCCCTGATTCAGATGTCTTTTTGAATCCACCTCCTCATTTCATTCCAAGTTACATGGCAGCATATGCCAGTACCATGCAATAAAAATTCCTTGTGAAGGATGGAGAAAATAGTCCGACGCTTAATGCTACTACAGCCTTGCAGTTTCTGCCCCAGCGTGGCAACTAGATGTTTTAGTTCGGCAAGAGACTACCAGCCAAACTCAACCAAACACTGCCACCAAAAAACATATTGTCAAGCTAACTGTTAAGATGGTGCTGGCGCTGTGATGACTTAAGGTGAAACCGGTGCCTCAATCGAACTGAATGATCTTGTAATTTGACCAAAGACTGACTTGGTTTTATTTTTGCTTTTCTTCTTTTTTTTTTCGTAATCGGGTTGCTTGCCCTTCTTTTGTAATCAACTTTTGCACTAATGAAAATTATAACTTTTTGCACGCCTGATTTATTTTTATGTTTCAATTATTCTTGATTGCCAACTTTGCCAAGATAACCAGTTCGGTTAATGATTTTCAGAAAGTTGGTCAATCCTGCCAAGTTACTTTGCTGGGCTAACCAGCTCGGCATAGATTTCCAAAAAGTTGGTCAATCTTGCCAACCTACTTTGTCGAGCTAACCAGCTGGGCAAAGATTTCCAAAAAATTAGTCAATCTTGCCAACCTACTTTGCCGAGCTAATTAGTCAGGCAAAGATTTTCCAAAGTTGGTTAATCCTACCAACCTACTTTGTCGGGCTAACCGGCCAGGCAAAGATTTTCCAAAGTTGATCAATCTTGCTAACCTACTTGGCCAAGTTAACTAGCCAGACAAAGATTTTTAAAAAGTTGGTCAATCATGCCAACTTACTTTGCTGAGCAAACCAACCAGGTAAAGATTTTCCAAAGTTAGTCAATCCTGCCAACCTACTTTGTTGGCTAACCAGCTGAGGAAAGATTTTTCAAAGTTGGTCAATCCTGCCAACCTACTTTGCCCAGCTAACCAGCTCGGCAAAGATTGCCAAAAAGTTGGTCAAACTTGCCAACCTACTTTACCGAGCCAACCAACTTGGCAAAGATTGCAAGAAAGTTGGTCAGTCCTACCAACCCGCTTTACCGAGCTAACTAGCTGGGCAATGATTTTCCAAGTTGGTCAATATTGCCAACCTACTTTGTTGTTCTAACCAACCAGGTAAATATTTTCCAAAGTCTAGATCGAAGTAATATGAGAACATAGTAGAATTACAACAAGGCAAACTCTAAAAACAAATGTCTACTTATTTTATTAATGCCGAGCAAAAAGAAAGAAAAAATTACAAGTACTGAGACTAAAATAAAATAATTTTAAGTTGGTTGTGTTCCATGGTCTTGGAACAGCTTTGCCATCCATATCTTCCAAATGGTAAGCTCATTTTCCTGTTAGACCAATAACTTTATATAGTCCCTTCCAATTGGGTCCCAATTTGCCATCACCAGGCACCAAAGTGTTCTCCATCACCTTGCACAGAATCCAATCTCCTATCTTGAACTACCTTGGATGCACTACCTTGTTATACGTTTTGGACAGCTCTTGCTGATATGAAGCAATGTGAATCAAGACTCTCTCTTTTCATTCTTCTGTAAGGTCGAGCTCTAAGGTAATTGCTTCTCCGTTCAAGTCTAGGCCAAAACTCTCGCTTCTGATGGTGGGAAGGCCGACTTTTAGAGGGATAACGACCTCCATGTTGTAAGCCAATACGAATGGCGTTTCCCTGCTTGAACGCGTCGGGGTTGTTCGGTAACCCTATAAAACGTGGGGGAGTTCTTCAACCCATTTTCCTTTTGCTTTCTTCAATCGTTTCTTTAAGTCATCCAAGAAAATTTTGTTCGATGCTTTAACTTGGCCGTTGGGCTGGGGGTATGCTGGGGTGGAGTTGTAGAACTCTATCTTATGCTCTTTACAAAAGCCTCTAAAGATTCTTCCATTAAACTGATTGTTGTTGTCTGATATCAAAGCCTTGGGAATTCCAAACTGAGTTACGATATTCTGTCAGACAAACTTTTTGACGTCTTTTTGCTTGATGGAAGCAAATGCCTCTGCTTCAACCCACTTTGTGAAGTAGTTAGTTGCCACAATGAAGAACTCCCTATTGCTTGGTGCGATCGGAAGTGTTCCCACTATGTTTAAGCCCCACATTGCAAAGGGCCAAAGGCTGGTCAGAGGTAAGAGTTCTCAGGTTGGTCAGAAGTAAGAGTTCTCTCGATGGTTAATGGATTTGATGCGCAAACTTCTGACACTTTTTGCATTTTCTAACATATTTCTCTGTGTCTGCCTGCATGTACGACCACCAATATCTTTGCGAAATAGCTCGGTAGACCAATGATCTCCCCTTTGATGACTTCCACATATTCCTTCGTGAATTTCAAATAGGAAGGCCTCAACCTTGCTAGGGTGCACACACTTCAAGTATGGCCCTGTGAATGACTTTTTATACAGCGCCAGAGATAGGGACAGCTAAAACCGCTGTGACTTCGCTTGAATTTTGTTCCCCTTTTTCTTGTCTTCTGGCAAGATGTTGTCTTTCAAGAAAGTGATGATGGGGTCTATCCAAGAAGGTCCTAGCTCGGCTTACAATACTTCTGCCACCTCAGGTTCTCCAATACTTGGCCTTAGCAGGAAGTCAATCAATAAAGGGTTTGGAATGGAATTGTTTGACATTGAGGCAAAACCAGTCAACTCATCTGCCTTGCTATTTTCATCTCGGCCGATTTGTTTTATCCTAATGACTTGAAGCTTCTTGATCTCTGTTTTGACTAGCTCTTGATACTTGGTCATCCTATCATCTTTTGCCTCATACTCGCTAGATATTTGGTTAACCACCAATTAGGAGTCGCTAAATACCACTAGCTCGGTAGTCTCCGAAAGGCAAATTTCAGACCTACCAAGAGTGCTTCGTACTCCGCTTCATTATTAGATACTAGAAACCCAAGTTTGATTAATTGCACAATACTTAGGCCATCTGGTGAGATGATGACTATTCCTCATCTAACTCCGTGTCTATTAGAAGCTCCATCCACGAAAAGCTTCCATATCTCTCCCACGAACAACTTCCAACAAGTAGATGGGTCTGAATATGTCTTGGGGTCTAGTTCTTCAACTATATTTTCCAAGTCTTTGTCCATCGCTTGTTCGTCGATCTCTTTACTCAGTTGCCCTACCATTTCCCTTTCAGGTACGTCATCGCAAATCGTGCTCGTTGTTGCACGACTTACTTCATCTCCCCCTTGCAATGTATTGTTGACCTCAATGGGCAATGTAACCATTGTTAGGCTCAATAGCGCATTGTGTGGTTCCTCTGCTTGAGGTAGTAAGTCAGCTTATTGTTGGGTAGTGGGGGTTTACTTGGGCCTTGTTCTAGGTTGGAACTTGATGTCAAACTGTCCTAACTCCACTATCCACTTTAGTATCCTTCCAGAAAAGTCCGCCATTTCAAATAGGGCCTTCAAAAGAAATGCAGTCAATACTACCACTGTATGTGCATGGAAGTAGTGCGATAACTTCCTAGATGCCATCATTAGAGTCAAGGCAAGCTTCTCTAATGGCAGGTATCCTATTTCAACGCCCAACATTGTCTTGCTCACATAAAAGATGGGCAAGTGTTGTATTCCTTCTATACGCACCAACACTACTAACAATGTGCTAAAAGACTACAAGGTATAAGTAGAGCTATTCTCCAAGCCCTGGAGTTGCCAAAAGTAGTGGAGAAGACAAGTATTCCTTCAAGCTTTCCAATCCAATGACCTTAATTTGGGAAGGATCTACTTCTATTCCATGGTTGGTCACCAATAAGTCTAAAAATTTGCCTGATTCCATGCCAAACAAGCACTTAGAAGCATTTAGTCGCAGCTTGTGAGTCTTCAAAATTTGGAACATCTCTGCTAGGTCATTGAGATGGTCAGACTCATCCTTGCTCTTGATTGCCATGTCATCGATGTAGACTTCTATTGTTCTGCCTAACAATGGCACAAACATCTTGGTGACCATTCGCTAAAATGTTACCCCTGCATTCTTTAGGCCAAAGGGCATGAACTTGTAACAGTACAACCCCTTTGGAATTGTGAAGGATGTAATCTCCTAGTCCGATTCATGCATAGTAATCTGATGATATCCACGATATGCATCTAGAAAGCTAAGTCAGTCATGACCTGCAATTAGGTCCACCAAATAATCAATCCTTGGTAAAGGAAAGTTATCCTTTGAGCACGCCTTGTTGACTGTTTTAAAATCCTCGCAAACGTGCCATTTGCTATTCTTTTTTGGTACAACCACGATGTTTGAAATCCACTTTGGATAATGGACTTCTCTGATTGCCCCTACTTCCAACAAGTTCCCAACCTCTTCAGCTACTACTTTGGTGTGGTGTAGAGCCGATTTGTGAATTCTTTGTATAACTGATCTGGCAGTGGGATTGACATTGAGTTGATAGCAGATAAAATTTAGATTGATGCCAAGCATGTCGTATCGCATCTAGGCAAACATTTCAAGTTTGGAGATCAAAAAAGTCCATGATCTCCTTTCTCGCAGTGCTGGACAAAGATGAGCCGAGCAAAAAGAACTTCTCTGGGTTATTCTCATCAATCCTCATTTCCACCAGACCTCCACGGCCTTCTATTCAGCTGCCTTGCCAACGTCTCCATACATCTCATTACTTTATGGTTCTTCTACCATATGTAGAAATCCTTTGGCAGCACAGCTACCATTCACCATCACGAAGCACTGTTTGGACATGATTTGGTCTCCCAATACCTCCTCAATTACCCTGGCTTCATTTGGAAACCAAATTACTTGGTGGTAGGCTGATGATACTACCGCATGGCGTGTAACCATGCTATCCCAAGGACGATGCTGTAAGTGGAGGAGACTTTCAACACCCAGAACTCCACTTGTTTGACCATTGAGCCTGCCTTGACCAGCAAAATTATCTTATCAATCAGCCATTCAGGCATCAAATTAAAACCCACCAGAGAAGACATTGATGGTGTTAAGTCTTTGTCTTCCAACTTCAATTGCTTGAACGTCTCATAGTACATTATCTCACATGAACTCCCCTAATCAATTAAGATTCTCTTGATGTTAAGATTCCTGATGTGCAAAGTAACCACTAGCGCGTCGTTACGGGGGTTCTGCAAGCTTGCTAAGTCTCTGTTGGAGAAAAAGATCACATTCTTTGCTTCTGTCTTTTCTTTATTTACGGTCAATTGAATGCTTAGCATCTCCCTCATGTGCTCCGCTTTTTTTTATCACCCATCTAAGCTCGTAGACTCGTTTATGCTCGATGATTCCATAGATTACATTAATTACGCCTTGAGGTGGACCATCTATTGGCATGTTGTCTGGCATGTTACGGCCTTGGGGGCTTGGTCACGCTCCCTATTCAATGTATCAGTCTAAGTAACCTGCTCTCACTAATTCCTCCAAATGTTGCTTGAATGGCATGTAATCTTCAGTTCGATGCCTAACTTTATCGTGGAAGGTGCACCGATATCATTCATTGTATCCTCTTTGCACTTCACCTAATTTGGTCGACCGCCGAACAAAGGGTTCATCACATATCTCACTAAGGATTTGGTAGATGGGCTTCTTAAAAACCATCGTGATGGTAGTGGGAACATTCAGTTTTCTCGTTTTGGTTTCTTCATTAATTTGGGGAGAGTCATCGTGGCTATTATAGTTCGACCTTCCTTTTTTCCTAATCGTGTTAACCTTAGCTGAGGTTTTTTTGTCTAACATCGCTATCGTGCTTGACTTTGCCTTTGCATAGGCGCCATAATCCTCTACCCTTATGTATTGGTGCACTTTCCATCAAGACTTCCATGGTAAGAGGGGAAGTCATTATCATGGAATCCCTCAATATATGCCCAACCAGCAAGTAACCCTTGTATTAGGCAATAGCTAGGTTGGTAGGGCATTCGCCGATTTGGTTGAATGTCTCCCAATACCTGTTGTTGTAGGATTTCAGTGTCTCCTTCTCGCCCATGTCAATGGCGAGCAATTGATCGACCTCCCACAGGTGTCTTGGTGTTTGTGTTAAATCTGGTGACAAATGCCTCTGCAAGTTGGACCAATGAGGCAATGCTACCTTCTAATAATGATGCAGGACAAGATTTTAAGAATTTTTATATTTTTAGTTTTAATATTTTTGATATGTTATTTCTTAATTTTATTATTTTGGAATTAGATTTTGACTACGATTTTAAATAGTTTAGAATTTTAGTTTCCTATTCTCTGTGGTTTCCTAATTTGTGTTGATTTAATTTTCCTAGTTTATTTTAGAATTACTTTTCCTACAAATATCTAGGTTTAATTTATTATAAATAAGCCTACGAGCATATGTAATGGATACAACTTTTATTCAGTAATATTAAGATATTTTCTCTTTCTTGTGGATTCAAGAGCCCTTTTCATCTACTAGAATGATATCTAGTCCCTATGTGATTTATTCCGTTACTTCAAGTGGTATCAAAACAAGGTTTTGCCTGGATCGATGTCATTCACCAAAGGAAGAAGCACAACCTCTATTAACGATGATCGTAGAGAAAGATCTAATAGGATTCAAGTCAAGGGACTTGCCCAAGGCCAACCTGTTAGTCACAACGTTAATAGAAACCGCGCTATGGGATTTGCCCAAGGCCAGCCTATTAACCACAACGTCTTGAGACGATCTTCTCGTTATCAATACGATAGTGAGGATGAATCTGAAGATGAGTTATTCGAGGATTATGGTGAATAGCAGTTGGTAAGGCGACAACAAAGATTCAGCGATGTGTTCAATAACAATAATTACATCATCATGACTTTTCAGCTTATCAAGTGCAACCAGAAATTCCCTATTTTAATACTTCTTATCATGCCGAGGATTTTATTTATTGGTTTTTTAAAGTTGACAAATTCATTGATTGTATGGAAATCTTTGAAGAAAAGCAAGCTAAATATGTTGTACATAAGTTACAAGGTTATGTTTCTACATGGTGGAAACAATTGCAATATGATCGAAGGCGACAATACAAACAACCCATTGGGACGTGGCATAAGATGAAGAAGCTGATGAGTTCTAGATTCCTTCAATCAAATCATAGGCAAATGTTGTATCAACAATATCAAAAAAAGCTTGAATCAAAACAATTGTTACAAGATAATTTTGATTCACAATATTCTTAGTAATTCAATAATCATTATGCAATTGTGGATACAGATTATTCGAGAAACATGACTATGGTTCTGCCAAGTTAGGGTCAATCAAGTCTTGTAGGTCAACAAATTTGTCATGCTCAACCACGCATTGAAGAAGAAAAGATTTTGAGTATCACAATGTTTCAAAAATTTGAAGACCCAAACAGACATTCAATTGAAGTAGCAAATCAAGTTGATTTCAACAATGGTGAGAACATTGAAATTGATGAAAAAGAGGTCACTAAAATTACTTTGATCAAGAAGTTTGAAGAAGACGACGAAGAGGTGAAGCAAGAGAAAAACATTGAAGTTAGCCAAGAGCTTCTAATGACGGAACTATCATCTCTTGATTACTATGATGGTTATGAGATTGCAAAAGAAGGAGATCAAGTTGAACTTAATGAAAAAGAAGATATAAAAGATGAGGTAATAAAGTTGACATGTGTACCAGAGAAGTTGATTGAGGATGCAATTGATATTCGAAAGATGATAATTGAATGTCTAACTAAATCTAAGATACAAAAAAGTCTAGAGAGTATCCAATATCAACATAAAATGCACTTCATTGATTTTCTTAGTGTGGAGCAATTTAATTTGATTTTCAATGCTTGTCTAATTAATCTTGTCAACCAGTTAAAGCATATAGAGAAGAACATTCAAAAAGAAAACTTTTCTACATACAACTTTTGGAAGAGGGGCAAGCAACTGATGTATTCAAAATATCTCTTTATTTGGCATGGAAGATGGCAGATCTTTAGTTGGAACTTGAGGACGAGTTCTTTTAAAGAAGATGAGCCTGATGTAGGAAGATTTTAAGAATTTTTATATTTTTAGTTTTAAATTTTTGATATATTATTTCTTAATTTTATTATTTTTAATTAGATTTTGACTAGGATTTTAAATAGTTTAGAATTTTAGTTTCCTATTCTCTTTGGTTTTCTAATTTGTGTTGATTTAAGTTCCCTAGTTTATTTTAGAATTATTTTTTCTATAAGTAAGCCTACGACCATATGTAATGGTGTAGACACCCCATTTTTGACCGACCTTAAGACTCAGACGTCATCAATTGAGCGCTTGGTGATGTTGCATATTGTGCTCGTTCTGAGATTGCAGAGTCCCGGCTACGAGCCTTGCCTCCGGACTTCCGGACTCTTTTGTGCTTTGTCTCGGTTTGCGAACCAGGCTCGGTTTTCTCTGTTTTCTCTTTGAGAAGGGAGGGAGAGGTCTCGTAGATCATCTCTCAATGGCCGTAGGCTACATTTCGTGGCCATAGGCCATTTTGCCCATTTCGGAGCCCGGTTCCCGGTTTTCGGAGCCGTCAGGCCGTGTGCCTCGGTTCGGGACCGCCTAACCACCTCCGTTTGCCTCGGTTTTTGGCATGTATCTTATTTACTCCCTTTTTAGGGACACTGTGGTCCGAGAGACCAACTTCGTGGTCGTGCACCACTCCCGGTGCCTAACAGCCCACTTTCGGGGCCTCGAACTGCGTGTTTCGGCTCCCGAACCTTCATTCTACATTTTTGGGCTCCGACCCAAACTTGAGATAGTCATATTTTGAGGTCCTTTTCATGTTTGATTAAGGACCTCTTACTGTTTGACATCTCCATCTGTCACTTGCCTTTTTACCTCTTTTTGGGCCTTTTTTGCACGGTATTTTAGGCGTACTTGTGGGCTGCGTTGGACTTGGTCGTAAACTACAAAGTGTCTTATTTTGAGCCCCTCTTCAACTTTGTTGAAGGACTCTCGGCCATTTGAAACCCGTAGCTACCACTTTCCCTTTTGGCCATTTTTGGCGGGAAACTTGATATGTTTTCCCTCCCTTTTTTCCCTCCATTTTCCCCCTCATTTTGTCTATATGACAGCAGCCCCAGCTGTGTTTTTTAGGGTTAGAAAATCTGATTTGGGAGCTCCTCCATACAATCTCTCTCTCTATATTTAAAACACCAAAATCATCCAAGTTTCTACACCCCCTCTTCATCACCACCTAGCACCACCACCACTACACCATTTCCAGCAGCAAGGAGGGCCTTCCAGCAGCTAAAAGGCACCATTTTCAGTCCTAGAAGCAGCCAAGGTCTTGGTCTACAAGGGTAAGCACTCATTTCCCATTTTGAGCTCCATTCTTGCACCATTTTTCTATCCTCTTTGCTTGTGGTTTTGAGCTCCGACCCCTACTGAAAGGGGCACTCTTTTGAGCCATTCTTCATGTTTGTTTGAGGGCTCAACCCTGTTTGAGCCCTCCATAGTGCACTTGCTTCAATACTCCTTGATATGCCACATTTTTGCATGGAATTTCTGGCCTGTGTGTGATCTGTTTTTGAGCATAATGTAAACTGTAAGTAGGCTCATCTTGAGCCCTTCTTCAACATTGAAGAAGGGCTCAACCCTGTTTGGCCTCTCTATCATGCACTTGTTTCATAATCTCTCATATTTACCGTAAAATTGCATGATTTGTTTAGCCTCTGTGTGATCTGTTTCGGAGCATGTTATGAACTGTGAATGGGCTTATTTTGGGTCCCTCTACAACATTGTAGAAGGGATCAACTTTGTTGGGGGTCTCCATGTTATACTTGTCATTATATCCCTCCTTGACCCCCATTCTTGCATGCTTTGTTAAGCCTATCTAGGTTCTGTTTTTGGCCATGATCAGGTCTAGAAAGAGTCATATTTTGGCCTTCTTGTCATATTTTGTTAAGGGTCCAAGGCTGTTTGATGAATGTTTGGCATATCTCATGTTATATCCCTTTGTTGGCTTCAATCTTGCATCACATTTTTGCCATATTTATATGCTGATTTGAGGGTTGTCATAAACTGTAAATGTGCATTTTTTTAATCCCTCTTCAGTATTGTAGAAGGGAATTTTTCAGTTTGGGATTTGCATATACCACTTGTTTCAATACCCCTCTCTTGACCCCCATTTTTGCATGCCATTGTTGCCCTATCTATGCTTACTATTTGGCCATGTTTTGTACTGTAAAAATGCTATTTTTGGGGCTGCCTTGCTACTGTTTTGCATGTCATGTACCAATTTTGCATGTTTAGTATAGCCGTAGGCCATTTCGGGCGCTTAATATCGCATTTCGGGACCATTCCGTGCATTTGGTGTCATTTCACATCATTTCGGGGCTGTTTTCCCCCCTCATTTAGCTGCTCAAATTTCATTTGCATGTTTGCATGTCATTTTTTGTGTCATTTCATGCCTTAGGGCCATTGCCTCGGTTTGCATGCCCGTGTGCACGCACTTCGAGGCACTTCATTTTTTTATCCGATGGCCTCTTATGTGAGTGTGGCTGAGGCCCACTTATGTTAGTGTAAGTCCATGTTGCATTGTATATGCCATTTTAGTCTCATTACATTGCGTATGCCATGTCTTCGGTTCGCGTGCATACGTGCACGCATTCCGAGCGTCCCATTTTCCTCTAATGGCCTCCTTGTATTGGTGTAAGCCCATCTTGCATTGTGTATGCCATGTTCAATGCGTTGTGCATGTTATGTTGTTAGCATCGTGTATGCCACGTAGTTGCATCGCATGTTTGCATACTTAGCCGCCATGCCTAGGTTGCATTTCATTGAACATGCATCCCTTGCCTCTTGACTAATCATGATAGGGGTTGGGCCCCTTTGATTTGTTTTGTGCATTGCATTCCATTTGATATCAAAGTTGCTAACTTGGCTTTTGGGCCATCATGCATTGAAATGTGTGATTGATGGCCCGGGGGTCGAGGGCCATACTCCCTTGAGTCCATTACATGATAGGGAGTGTGTCCATGCATACATTTGCCTAGAAATTCTATGCCTTGCACTGCTGGTCTGCTGTTGCTGTCAAAACTGTCTTCTGCAGGAATTTTGTGCCGACCGGCAATATAGAGTGCCGACCGGCAATGTATTTAGTGCCGATAGCTTCATTTCCAGCCGGTGGACTTTATACACGGCCGGTGGACATTCTATCCAACCGATGATGATTCTTAGGATGCAGGGAGCCTATTCTAGGACTTTTACAGTCTTCCAGAGAAGCAGAACAGTAAAAGCAGAGCCAGCAGTGGCACGGTGTAGGCTTTCCGGGCAAGTCGGATCGAGCATGCATCATCCGCGCACCCCGAGGCAGGGCTGAGGCCCCTTTCTTTTATTTTTGATTTAATTTTAATAATTGGCATTTTGTAATATTTTATTCGTTTATTCTTGGACTGTATTATTATTTGGTCCCTCCGAGTGAGGGCAAACTTGTAATAAGTGTGTGTGAGTGGTGTGCTTGTCTTCCAACCCCCACTTCTTTCTTCCCTTTTATTTACCTGCTTATGATGGTAGATTAGGGCATATTTAAAATTAGCATACCTTATGCAATGCATGCGTGCATCCATGCATTTGTTTACATACATCAGGCTTGGCACATCATACAAACTGCATCGTACTTTCAATTCCAAATTGAATACGTGATAGTTGTAGCATTTCACATGCCATGTCTAGGATAGCCGAGCCTGCCTAGATTACATCTTTGCATGTGTTGCATTAGACATTTCAGTATGCTTAGGTCCATGCATGGATTTCTAATAAGCTTCTGTTTTGGCTTGGAGTACTGGGTGAGTTTTTATGCTTTAGCATCCTTGCATGTGTGTGAGTATTGCCATAACAGCATGATTACCATGAGGCTAGCTGCTTATGTGATATAACTGCTTGAATGCCTGTGGGTGGAGGTCAAATTACTTAAATTGGGACAATGCATTAAAAACTGTGAGTTTTAAGCCCACTAGTCAGTGGCAAAATCATCTTTTCTAAAAGCCCACTTGAGGGTGGCAAAACCTGCATTTTAGCTTACTCACGAGTAGCAAACCATCTTCGAAACAAGCCTATAATGTTTTGTTCCAATCTAGGCGATTTGGTCTATACTTGTTTGCTGTGCGCATAACATAGTAAATCTAGGCTAATAACCGGAATAAGAACGCATGACGTTTTCAAAAATGGATATCACGGTTAGTAGAGGCCGGTCTTCGGACCGGGCGAGAGGGGGTGCTCATAGCTGACCTTCCCCGATCGTACCCAAGCTCCCGAGCCAAGATCACTTTGGTGATGACGGACACGTGGCCTTCGGCACCGAGTCAGGGTTTCCTAAATTTTCCCATTTTAAAATATTTAGGTGGCGACTCTGTAATCTGGCAAAGCAGTCCATGTTTGGCACTTCTTTTCAAAATCTGTTTTTCTTCAAAACGATTTACCAGAGTTGGACTATTTGGTTCAGATTTAGAACCGTGACAAATTGAGTCCTTTGAACTGTAGTGAACCCAAAACGAACAAAACGGGAGTCATCCTCCCGGGGCGTTCGGGGGACGTCTACAAATGGATACAACTTTTATTCAATAATATTAGATATTTTCTCTTCCTTGTGTATTCAAGGTTCTATTTTTCTTGTGGATTCAAGAGCTCCTTTCGTCTACTAGAATGATATCTAGTCCCCGTGTGATTTATTCCATTGCGTCAGGCAACCTCTCAAACCAAGTCAAGCCCAAATCCCCAAGGCTTGATGGGAATAGGATGCACATCAAGGCATCATTCTGCCTGTGTATAACCATCACTTGTCGAAAGTGGCTAAGGTGCATATATGGATCTGACTTCCCATCGTAGATCATGAACTTAGCTCGTAAGTAAGATGCAACATTGGCATTGCAACCTTGATGCTTCCATGCGTCCTAGAAACCAATTGTTGCAAAGTAGATACCCTCTAGGCACCCTGTGCCTGGGCAACTTCTCTCATTGGTGCCTTTTTTTTCCAAAATAGTCCGTAGATCTTCCAACCTAGGCAATTTAGTGTATCGCAAGAATGTCTGATGAGTGTGTGAGGGCCGATAGCTGTTTCCCTAGGTATATGATCTTTCAAACCTCGTCCTCTCAAACTTGAAGTAACGAGTTCTGGAAGTCCTTGAATGAGTGTCGCCTGTCCAGAGGCTTCTACTATCAGAATACATGGGCGTGGCGTGCCTATCTCGGTTCCCAGAACGGCGAGACTACGTTCGCCTTTGACGAATCTCCACCTCAGCCACGCCTTTCCTTTCGCTTAGCGCTTCAAAGCCTCCATGTCTGCTGCCATCTGTAGACGTCCCCGAACGTCCCGGGAGGATGAATCCCGATCTGTTCGTTATTTGGGCTCACTACAGTTCAGACTCAAATTGTCACGGTTCTTAATCTGAACCAAAGAGTCCAAATCCAGCAAATTGTTTTGAGAAAAATAGATTTTTGTAAAGAAGTGCCAAACATGGACTGCTTTGCCAGATACAGAGTCGCCACCTAAATATTTTTTAATGGGGGAATTTAGAAAACCCTGACTCGGTGCCAAAGGCCACGTGTCCGTCATCACCAAAGTTGCCTCGGCTCGGGAACTTGGGTACGATTGGGGAAGGTCAGCTATGAGCACCCCCTCTCGCCCGATCCGAAGATCGGCGTCTACTAACCGTGATATCTTATTTTGAAAGCATTATGTGTTCTTATTCCGGTTATTAGCCTAGAATTACTATGTTATGCGCACAGCAAACAAGTATAGACTAAATTGCCTAATTTGGAATGAAACATTACATATCCGTTTGTTTGGAAAACGCTTTGGAATTTGCTACTCGCAAGTAGGCTAAAACACGGATTTCAATGAGTTGTTCCAACTCAAACAATCCAACCTTCACCCACAGGCATTCAGGCAGTTATATCACATAAACAACTAGCCTCATGGTAATCATGCTGTCATGGCAACACTCACACGCGTGCAAGGATGCTAAAGCGAAAGAACTTACAGAGTGCTCCAAGCCAAAACAGAAACTAGTTAGTAATCATATGTATGATCCTAGTTCATGTTAAGGTGGCTAATGCAACACATGCAAAATGCAACTATAATAGGCTCGGCTTTCCTGAAGATGGCATGTGAAATGCTGCAACTAACAAGTACTCAACTTGGAATTTGAAATACGAATGCAGTTAGCATGATGTGCCAAGCCCGGTGCATGTAAGACAAATGCATGAATGCACGCATGCGTAGCATAAGGTATGCTAATTAAAATATGCCCTAGTCTACCATCATAAGCGGGTAAATAAAAGGGAAGAAAGAAGCGAGATTGGAAGACATGCACACACTCACCCACGTTTATTACACAATTGCCCTCGCTCGGAGGGTCCGAATAAATATTACAGTCCGAATAAATAAGATGAAATTAATTATTACAGAACTTCTAATCAATTAACAAATTAAATGTAAATAGAAAGTGGCCACAGCCCTGCCTCGGAATGCGTGAATGATGCATGCTTGACTCGTACTGCCCGGAAGCTTGCTGCCATAGCATTGCTGCCTCTGTTTTCAATGCCTAGCTCCTCTGAAAACTACACAAGTCTCCGGACAGATTCTATGCACACTGTGGAACACCACCGGCTGGGAGAAATGGCCACCGGCCACGGGAAATGGCCACCGGCCACTAATGAAGCTATCGGCCATTCATTGATGGCCGGTTGGCACTGGAGATGGCCGGCTGGCCAAAACTTCCTGCGGAGATTAGTTTTGACAGCAACAGAGGGCAAGCAGTGTATGGCATGGAATTTTCAAGCAAATGTAAGCATGGTCACACTCCCTATCATGCAATAAACTCAAGGGAGCATGACCACCGACTCTCGGGCGATCAATTATGCATGATGGCCTAATAAGCCAAGTTTGCAACTTTAATGTAAAAATGCATGCAACAAAAAAAGAGATGAATGCCAACACCCTATCATACTGAGGTCAAGGGCATCGGCGACCGAGGATTGAGACGTGTTTCGTTACTTTGAGTACGAACGCTTCTCAATCCTCATGCTTGGTTTGACACCCCAAACCAAGCAAAATGTAATGCATGTATGCAATATGGCTCAAGTTATGCAACATGGCTCAAATATGCAAATGAGGCTAAGTAAACAAACATGCCAAATGTAATGCAACCTACCATGCAAGTATGCAATGTGCCAAGTATGCAATAAGGATATGAAATGCAACTAGCTAATCAAAATGCAATTTTCTAAGGATGCAACCATGATGTAGTGGCAAGCAATGCAACAATGCATCAAGGCAACTTGTCAAACATGCAAATACGTATAAGGAGGGACTTGAACTGAAATGGGAGGCCTCAGCCATGCCCCAAAACAGTGGCCAAAATGGTGCAATGGAGGCACAAAGGACTCATGCAACATACACACAGTAAGGTCCATCACCTAAGCATGGAAAGGGCCAACTCTGAGCATACTCAAAGGCGATATATATGGACATTAAATACTCATGTTAAGCTCTGAAAAACATGCTAAGAATGATGCTAAAACATGCTAGGGAATGGGTGCGCAATAGAAGGCATTCAAGGCCACAAAAGAGAGCATTGCTCAACACCTACCCCAAGCAAACATGGCATGGATTTTTCAACACAAAACAGAGTTATAATGCACCAAAATAAGTCCCAAAACCCCCTGATATGACAGCCCAAATGACTTAAACAAAAGGCATGCACAAAAGGCCAAACATGGAGCATATGACCACACCTCTTCAAAGCATTGAAAGGAGAACAAATGCGAGCATACAAGCATGGATTAGGGACTGATATGGCATGAGAAGTGACTCCAAATCATTGAAACAACCCAACTAAAGCATGGTAATGACTCACACACTCAAGGCTCACAAGCCAAAATACAAAGGGGCTATACCAAACATGGCAAATATGATCAAATAAGCTCCCAACAGACCTTAAGCATGGTAAGACATGGCTAAGAACTTCACAAAGTTAGGCCAAAACATGAGAACATGGTAGGCTAAATGCATGATGCACTTCTAGGCAAAATGGGGGAATACAAAGCAAGTATATTATGCTTACAAGGGACCTTTAATCCGACCAAAAACAGAGGTAACATATGCCCAAATAACCCCCAAAAACCTCTGAAATGGAGCCAAGAACAACTAATCATGCATGCTACCCTTATGAGCCAAAAATGCAAACAAAAGAGAGACAAAGGGAGAGGGGTGTCCCTCCCCTATGCAAGACCTCAAAACCCCTTCTGCACCACTAAAAATCCTCTGGATTTCAGTGGTGAGAAGGCCAATACACCAAAGTAACCAAAGCTTAACAAAGAGAGCACAAAAAGGGCCAAACAAGGCCTAAGAGGGGGAGGTCGACCCCCAACACCAAAATGACCTTAATGAAGTATCTCAAGCATGCAAATACAAGACTTTTTTCAGTTATACACAAAGCCTGAATCAGTATGCAAGATAGGTTAAAGACTAGTGCAAGAATGGGAGAAATAAAGCAAATAGTGTTACCCTTGAAGAACACTTGAAGAACAGCAAGTCCAGCCCCCTTCTTTTGATCAAAACCAGCTCAAAACTTCAAGACCAAACCCTCAAGACCTCCCAAGTCGAAGTATGGTGTAATGGTGTGTGTCTTAGTGCAAAACCATGAACAAAACACACTTTTAGGCCCTTAAACACACACAAATGAAGAGAGAGAGGGAGATATAGAGAGATATATATATATATCAGATATATATGTGTATTAGGTCTGGATTTGCTGAACCAAATCAAAGGAGAAGGGAGGTCTCTTTATATAGGCAAGGGAAAGCTTAAAGCTTACAAGAGAAGCCAAGTGAGAAGGGTCAAGGGGGTCAAGGCTTCCTAGAGAAGCTAAGGCAAGGGTGCGAGCTTCTTGAGGAAGCTTTGACAAAGGGTCAAGCTTCCTCAAGAAGCTTGATCAAAGGGTGCAAGAAGTTTGGATCGAAAGGGATCAAAGGTTCAAAATAGCCACACATATGCACGGAGGAGAGGGTTTGTGCATCCTAGCTGGCACAGCTGGCATGCACCATGCCTGAAGGGTGCAAAAGGGTAAAACCGGCCATGAAAGGAGGCCATCGGCCAAATAAATGGCCGGTCGGCACAATAAATGGTCGGCCTGCTATTTTTTCTGGCTGACCGGCTAAATAGATGGCCGATAGGTGGCTGCCAAGGTCAAAAAGTGGCTGGTGGGTATGCAGATTGAAGCCCCGGAATTTAGCTTTCCAATGGCACAAACCTTGCATTAAAATTCATCCTGTGAAAAAAGTTATGCCCTTTTTGGTGAAGCCGCGCAGATTCGATCCAACCGGGATGATGCCCAAATTCAACCAATCATATCTCCCCCACCCGGACTGGGCTTTAGGAGATTCTTGAGTGCAAAATGAAGCCCCGGAAGTAAGCTTTCCAACGGTGGTGGCCTCATAGCTAAAATCCAAGTATGCAGATGAATAAGTCCGATTCAGCAAGGGCTACTCGACCCTCTTCTACCCGGATTCATGCCGAACTTCTTCTCCAACTTGGTTGCCCCCCTCTTCTCCTATTTTCTTCAACTTCAAACCCCTAAGTAAGGTGTTTTGAAAGATTTTTCAAAGATTTCATCTCTCTTTCATTCGTTTCCACTTTGTCCTTGCTCGGTTCATTGAAAAGCGCATTATTTGACAAAAATGTGAGCCTCGGAACATTGTAGAAACTTTATTTCAAAAATGTTTTGAAAGAGAGGGTTTTAAGGTCTGAAAACCATCCAAAATAGCTTTGGTCCAAAATGGGGTGTGAAGTTGAGATTTGACTCTCTCATCGCTGAAGAATTTGAACCTTTGCCCTGCACACCTTTCTCCACCATGTAAACCATCAGTAGTGCCCAAGTCTTAAGGGCGGTAAAATATGGGGTGTGTACACCATCCTCCTTATCAACTCGTCTTGCTCACTCACACGATCCTCTAGAACCTAGGTGTCTGTCCGTCGCCTTTGTCCATCAGGGCTTTGGGAGTAGTGAAGGCTCAAACCCCGCTTTTCTCACGTGCCCATGTAAGGATTCCATCGTTAAGGGTCCAAGTCCACCATGGACGGAGTAGGAGGAAAATCCTCACGCCTCCTGTTTGCTTTTGGCATCTGGCCATCAATGGCAGAATGTAGCAAATCTTCGTTGTGCACTATTAGATCTTGTTGAAGGAAAACTTGATCAAAAGGTAAGTTCTCTAAGTTTCCATAAACGGTGCCAATTTTACGAGCACGAAATAATCTTCACTCATATAATCATGTTGATCAAGCTTGCGCTCCTCCAAACATCGTCATATCACCTGAAATCACAAATATGAGCTAGCCGGCGAATATGTGTTGGAAACCCCTCTGATGCCTAAGGCAGTGAGTAGACTAAGGATGCAAAAGCTTTATTTAATTCAAGAGTAAGAAATGCAATACCTAAGATTGGGGTTTAGCTTGAGCTTTTGTAGATTCCGCGTGGCACAATCCTAGTAGAACTCTAACTCTTCTTTCTAGAGTCTTTCGAGGAATCAAATTTTGAAAGGATAATGTTTATCCTTTGACACCTTCCTCACTATAAGCCAAGTGAGACGACACAACTCTCTACTCGGCTTCCGCTATGCAACCAGACTACTTCTGATCTGTTCGCCATTGGCTTAGCTATGCAACACGCAGCGTCGTGCATAGCTTGCACAGCGCACCACCATACTGACATTGATGTACAACCCCGAATCCAAAGATCACAAATTGCCCCTTGACTGGATAACACTGCTCAACATTGTAACCAGTTCTTCTCTCAGAGTAGAGATCACAACCGAACCCTCAGGTAAAGAACAAACAAAGATAACCTGGTCAAACACATGGACATGACAGTTGATTTGGAGGTACTTACAGCCGAACTTCAGGATAAAGTTGCCTACGTATCCCGAAGATGGGAATCAGGCCTTACGTAATTTGGTTCAAGTTCACTCAAGTATTAGCCCTCTCCTTTTGTGCTCTAACTTTTGCCAAGGCTGCCATTTAGGGTTTTTAATCTTGCGAGCTCGATTTTTCTTTATTTTTAATTTTTTGTGCTCTAACTTTTGCCTAGGTTGCCCTTCCGGGTTTTCAACCTAGCGAGCCTCTCAGGGATAGTATTTCTTCAACTTGTCCATGTTAATCGGTTGGGAAAATTCTAGGCCAACCAGGTCCATAAGAATAATAGTTCCACCCGACCAGATAGTTTTGATAATGTAAGGACCAGTCCAATTGGGTTTGAACTTGCCCGTAGGGTCATGGATGGGAACTCGGTTGTCTTTCAGCACCAAATCTCCTTCTTTGAGATTCCGGGACTTAACCTTCTTGTTAAAAGCCCTAGCAATCCTACGTTGATAACCTTGAACATGGTACAATGCTTTCAGCCTTCTCTCATCAAACAACATCAGTTCTTTAAACCTACTCTGTTGCTAGTCCGCCTCTGCTATTTGACACCCAGCCATAGCTCACAGCAATGGGACTTCTATTTTAATTGGCAGAACAGCTTCCATCCCGTAGATAAGAGAATAAGGAGTTGCCCCTGTAGACGTCCGGATTGAAATTCTATAACCCCAGAGTGCGAATGACAATTTATCTGGCAGTCCCTGTAGGTCTCAACCATCTTCTGTAAACATGCTTGACATTCTTGTTGGCAGCCTCAACAGCTCTGTTGGTTTGCGGCCGATATGCAGATGACTTGTGAAAAGCCACATTGTATTTCTCTAACGAGTCTATCACTTCTTTCTTGAAGTGGGAGACATTACCTGAAATGATCTCATTTGGAACCCCACAACGGCAAATGATGTTGTTTCGGATGAACTTAGCCACATGCGCTGCTTTCAACACTACGTAAGACTGAGCTTCTACCCACTTTGTGAAGTAATCAATTGCCACCAGAATGTACTCATGCCCATTCGACCTTCTCGGTGTGACTGCGCTGATGACGTCAATTCCCCAGACTGAGAAAGGCCATGGTGAAGTCATGTTGTACAGCTTTGACGGCAGGATATTTATACGGTTGGCATGAATTTGGCATTTGTGGCATCGCCGAACAAAACCGATACAATTCTCCTCCATAGTAGACCAGTAGTAACCTTGACTGAGAATCTTACGGGCTAACATTACTCCATTCATGTGCGCTCCGCATTCTCCTCCATGGATGGCCTCCATCAGGCGCTTTGATTCTTCTTCTTCGACACATAACTTGTGCATTCCCAGATGACCTTTCTTGTACAGTTTACCTTCACAGATGATAAATTGAACGGCCATCCGCCGTATTGCCCTCTTGTCTTTGGCATTTGCCCCTGGTGAATAAACCTCATTTTCCAAGAAGTTCTAGATATCATAGTACCGAGGGTTTTGATCTTGCGCTTCATCTATTGCGACGATAGTCTCATAGGCTGGTGTGTACCTCTGCTCAATGATGATTGGACGCATCCAAACTCCAAGCGAGATGTCTATCATAGAAGATAGAGTTGATAAGGCATCAACGAACCTGTAGTTCTCTCTTAGTGGATGCGTGAAAGTCAGCTTTTCAAACCTAGGAATCAAAACATCCAAGGTCTGGTGATAAATCTTCATCTTTTCTTCTTTGACCTTCTAGTTTCCATTGGCTTGAAAAACAACTAGGTTTGAGTCCCCGATAACATCTAACCTTTTTGCCCCTAGTTCCAGGGCGGCTTCCAAACCAGCGATACATACCTCGTATTCTGCTTCGTTATTGGATACCTTTAACCGGAGTTTGAAGGCTAAAGGTATATGGGAATTGTCGGGTGCAATCAGCAACACACCTATCCCATAACCATACTGATTAGACACTCCATTAAAGTACATTGTCCAAATCTCTTCCTTGACTTGCAGAATGGCTTCATTTGGGAACAAGTATTCTACCGCTTCATCCCCTTCCACTGGATGATCTGCCAGGAATTCTACTATAGCTCTTCTCTTGACCGACTTGCGAATGACATACTTCAGATCAAATTCGAAGAGAAGAAGCAACCAACGGGCTAGCCTAACCGAAAGCCTGATTTCTCAAAGAGATATTTGATGGGATCTAATCTAGAAACCAGAATTACGGAGTGGGCTAACAAATAATGCCTCAACTTCCTAGTAGCCCATACCAAGGCTAAGCAAGCTTTCTCCAGCGGGGTGTAACGGTAATCCATCATTTTCCTGCTCAACTAATAGATGGCTTTCTCTACCCTATCCTCAGATTCTTAAGCAAGCATGCATCCCATTGTTGTGTCCGTTACTGATAGATACAAAATCAAAGGCTTCCCCGGCTTTGGTAGGCGACAACATAGGCAGATTCCGACGGTACTGCTTGATCTGGTCAAAAGTGAATTGACATCGATCATTCCATTGGAATTTCTTTCCTTTCTTCAGGTGACCAAATAGTGGTTCACAAGTTAATGTTAATTTACAAATAAACCATCTTATGAATTGTACTTTACCCAGAAAGCCCCGCACCTCCTTTTCAGTCCTTGGTAGTGGCATTTCTAGGATGTCCTTGATTTTGGAAGGATGTACCTCGATACCCCTCTGTGTGATCAAGAAACCCAGCATTTTCCCTGTTGTTACGCCAAAAGTACACTTCTATGAATTCAACCTCAGTTTGTATTCTCTGATCTGCTGAAAGAATTTCCATAAGGCGGTGTAGTGGTCCTCTCTTTCTTTAGACTTGACAATCATGTCGTCCACATACACCTCAACCTCTTTATGGATCATATCATGCAGAATTGTGGTTGTAGCCCTTTGATAGGTAGCCCTGGCATTCTTCAGCCCAAATGGCATCACCTGATAACAGTAGGTTACCTACGGCGTAGTGAATGCAGTTTTCTCTCTGTCCTCGGGCACCATTAGAATTTGGTTATACCCGAAAAATCCATCCATAAAGGAAAACAATGCATGACCCGCAGTGAAATCCACCAATTCATCAATATGTGACAGGGGAAAATCATCCTTCAGACTAGCCTTATTCAGATCCCTAAAGTCGACACAGACTCTGATTCTGCCATCCTTCTTTGGGACTAGAACAATGTTCGCCAACCAAGTTGGATATTCAGACACTAGCAAGAACCCTACCTCAATCTATTTAGTAACCTCTTCCTTAATCTTCAAAGCCCAATCCGGGCATATTCTCCGTAACTTCTGTTTAACGGGTCGGGCCTCAGGGTCGAGAGGGATCTGATGCTGTACAATCTCAGGATCGATTCCAGGCATGTCTTCGTAGGACCACGCGAAAGCATCTTTGAAATCTTTTAATAAAACGACTAAGCGCTCGCGCTCCTCCGAAGACAACGTGGTCCCGATTTGGACCAGACGCGGATCCTTTTCAGTACCTATATTAAAAGCAATAATTTCATCAGCAAGGGGTTTGCAAACCTCTCCTCCTCTCGATTAATGAAAATTTTCAAAACTAGAAGAATTCCTTCCTCATCGTTTTCATTAAAATTTTGAAAATCTTGATCAATGCAATAAATAAGCGGCACAGAGAAATACTCAAAATCTGCAGTGGCATTCTCATTCATAAGGTCCAGCTCATCCAGTTCTTCGGTTACAACCAACTCAAAAGTAAAAGAAAAGGATGACCTAGACAAGACCTTGGCATCTGGGTTATCACACCCAGGAATACCGGACTTGAACTTAGAAAAATCAGAATCTGATTCCGACTCCACAGACTATGTGGAATCAGATTCTGGCTCACTACCCGACTCAGAACTACTATACAGGTAGCCCTCCTTCCGCTGCCAAATGAGAGATGGTGCCTCAAATGCATCCAAAATGATGCTAGAAGGGTTCACACCCAGTTGGTCCCCGATCATGGAGATGGTCAAGTTATCCCCCAAGCTCTCTGAGTTGGCCAGAGGATCTGGAAAAAGACATGCCAGTGCTTCTCTTATTCCCAACTCGCTGCTCTCCGAGTCGCTGTCCATGCTCTGTCCGGCTTCGACAGTCAGTTCAGCCTTTTCCTCTGTATCATTGTCTTGCAGCTGCAAGTCAAAGAAAATTTCAAAGCCAGGAACACGTTGCTTCTCAGAATTCAACCAGGGCTCGGGAAAGCCATAGAATGGGAAATCTTCTCCCTCTTGAACAAAATGGCCATTCAGTGTTCCTTTGAACAAGCTCATAGCGCTTTTAGGTCTGCTTAGCTCTAGCTCTGCCTACCATCTTTTTCCTTTTTCTAACCCAATCCTCTTTGGTGGGCATATAGACAAGACCAAAGGCATGTGGATTATGCGGCACATCGGCTAATGCGGTGATGCCTTTTCGATCACTTCTTCCTAGTCCCATTCTTGGCACATGTTGGAGTTTGTTCATGAAATAGATTGATTAGGTGCTGACATATAAGCTCTCATCAACTGCCAACATGTTCTACACTACCCAGGCCTCAGCCAGTGTAAGTCCTGAAAGGAATACATCCTTCTCGCCATGAACAATTTCTAGCACAGGTGTAGTTACCTCTGGCGAAGGATGTATGCAGGAATTCCCGAACACGATAGCCACCCTCTTTCCATGAGGGTATTTTAGCATTTGGTGAAGGGTAGAAGAGACGGCTTTCACCTGGTGTAACCAAGGTCTTCCTAGCAATAGATTGAAAGTGGTTGGCACATCTAGGACATGGAAGTCAATATCCTGTTGAGATGGGCCCACTTGAACTCTGATCTATACTGCGCCCATAACCTTTCTCTGCTCATATTGTCGTATGCCCAAATCACCTGGGTTGTAGGCACGAAATTTGCTAGTTTCAAACCGGTGGCATAAGTTGTGCAAGAAGGACAGATGTTGACAGCTAACCCAGTATCAACCAACACCACTGGCACCCACTTTTCTCTACACTCAACTGATATGTACAGAGGTTTCTTATGTGTTGAGCCTTCTGGTGGCAGTTCCTTGTCCGAGAAGGTTAAAGTTAGTGCAACGCTTCTTGGTAAGACCAGTCCCACAAGCTGTTAAGGAGTCGTATCAATGGACAATTTGGCCCTGTCCATTGCTGATAGTACAACTTGTCGATGCACTTGAGAAGCCATAAGCAGACCCAAATTAAAATATCGGCTTGAATTTTCTTTAACTGTTTCAGTACCGCCTCTTCTTTCAACTATTTTTCCTTCTGCTTTTCAACTTTTTTATATTTCTTGGAGGCTTTAGCTTAGTCCAATTGCAGCGACTTGAAGTACCGTCCACTTCTTGTCATGTGGCCAATCTCCTCAGTGTACCAGGTATTGTCTGGCAGGTCTTCACCCCAATCTTCATCGGTGTGAGCCAAAAGTAGATCATTGTCCTTCCACCATGCACCTCTGGTAGCCGACAAATAGTTGTTCAGCTCCGTTCTAATCATTCCCTCATCACAAATATCCCCCGTAGAGAGTTGAGCTATTTCAGCTTTCTTTTTGTGTTGATCCCTTTCTTGCCCAAACCGCTTCAACGCAGCTTCCTATTCTGTATCCACGGTACTCACGGGGTCCAATTCTTGAGCTAAATTCTTGATGCCGATGCTCTCCGATAGTTTTGCCTTTTCCTCGGCCATTCCGGCCACTACAACTATTCTTGCTTCCTTTTCTTCAAGTTTTGGTTCAGTTGCTTCCTTCATGTCAGGCTTGTCACTAAGCCACCCGGAGTTGTCTGTCGACCTATTCAAATTAAACTAGTCAATCTGCACGTCTCCTTAATCTTGTTTGTCATAGAACTGCAGATTATCTAAGTCCTCCTCCAGCTCCACTAGATCATCCAAACCTTGGCTCAGGCCATCCTCCCGAACCACATTGACCTCCACTGCTGTTGGCAATACAACTTTGGGCTTGGCTTGATCGGTCGGCACAATGTAACAGCACGGGTCATACACCCCCTTAGATAAGTCCACAGAGCTCTTAGGCAGCGGACTTATACTCTTCCTTAAGGCCAACCTCCCTTCTTCTACCTCTGTCACTACCACAGGTTCAGGTTGAAGTGTGGATATGTCCATCATGCACAAGTCCGTGCTTTCAGAGATGAACACGGTCAGTTTGGGTAGGTGGGAATGGGTAATATATACGATGGGGTCATAGGGGATGGCCGGTGTATGTATTAGGTTTTAAGTTCTAGGGTGAGGGAACTTGATTGTGGACTGGGAGAGGGTTGGTGGTTACATTTGGCTTTTGGGGTGGTGCTATCACCTTGTTATCGATGAGATCTTGAATCTCATGACGCAGCCTGAAGCATTGGTCAGTGTCGTGACCGTGCTGCTGGTGAAAAGCACGATACTTGGCTGGGTTGTGTTTAGGTGGGAGAGGATCGGGTAGTGGGCAAGGGTTTAATGGCTTAAGGTGCCCATTTTTTATCAGCATCGTCAGGGCTTATGATAAAGGCATATAGAGTGGGATAAAGGTCCCACTACGCCAAAACAGGGCATTAACGGCGGTTTTTTTAACGGCGGTAACGAAAACCGCCGTTAAAGGTACTATTAACGGTGGTAACGAAAACCGCCACTAAAAGTGTCTTTAACGACGGTAATGAAACCCACTTTTAACGGCGGTAACGAAACCGCCGTTAATGCCCACTTTGAACGGCGGTAACAAAACCGCCGCTAATGCCCAACCATTACCGCCATTAATGACGGCGGTCTTTGCCGGCGGAGCTCCGGCGAAACTCCGGCGTGCTCCGGCGAAGCTCCGGCGAGTTCCGGCGAAACCATCTACAATAAAGTAAAAGTAATGTTTAAATATTTATTTAGGGAATATGTTTCATGAAAAATGGCTGTGGCAGAGTGGTTGGTGTGGGTGGATGAAAGGTCTTGGGTTCAAAACTTGGGGAGTGCAAGAAGAAAGAATTATTTTTTGAAAAATTTGAACCTATTTACAGCGGTAAAAAACCGTCGTTTTTGGTCGACTTTTAACGACGGTAATTTGCCTTTTTACGATGGTTTCACTTTTTCCGACACGCGCATAAACGGCAGTAACGAAACCGCCGTTAATACCACCGTTAAAGGCTTTAACGGCGGTTTTACAGCCTTTAACGGCGGTAAAAAACCGCCGCTAAAGCCCAATTTTGGCGTAGTGTCCTTTGGGATCGGGCCTGGTTGTTTGAAGTTTGTGGAGTTGTACTAGTGAAAGGGTTGGCGGTCTTGGCTGTGGTAGTGACGACATTCACATCAAATGGCCGCGCAGCTGCGCTTCCACTAGTGGTTGCATTAGAACTGCACGTAAAAGGCCTCTTTGCCTATTCCTTTTCATCGGTTATCAACTTCTGTTTCATTATATCTTCAATTTGAACCCCTATCTCATGGAGCTCAGTGAATGTGAACAACGGTAAAATGATCATTTTCTGCAATAATTTCCCTTGTAGATTGTGGACCACCATCCTGATTTAATCCTTCTCTAATGGCCTGGTAGTCATCATTGAAGCCTTGGCCCTTTACCTTGTTACAAAGTCTGAGAAGCCCTCCTTTGGCTCCTAACAGGTCGCCTCAAAATCATGAGTTGTGACCTCAATCTGCGTGTTGTATAAATATTATGCGATGAAGGCCTTGGCCATTTCCTCCCAGCTCCAATTCACAGAGTCCTCCAATTCTGCATACCAGACAGCTACTATACTCGATAGGGTCCGGCCAAAAAATGACAGCTTTTAAAGTCTGGTGAGGTCCATCGGCCACAGGATATCGGAGAACAACTACAGATGAACCATGGGATCTCCAGAGTCATCGAACCGATCTATGTGTGGCATTTTAAACCGGTCTAGCAGGGTTACTGCGGAGTCAGTATATCCATCTTCGATGTCAGGGATAGAGTTCACGCCCTGTGCTCACTTGAAAAGCTTCTCCAGCTTGTTGACCTTAAGTACAGTCAGATTAACCTTGAATTCAAACAGGGGCTCAGTTTGGTACACTAGTGCCTTAGAGGCTTGTGGTAGGATGAGATCTACCAGATTGCCCAAATTCTTTTGGACATTGACAGTGATTCCGGGTGCTGGGATACCTATAGGACGTGCATGAGAAGCAGAAGCCACTAGCGGCAGTGGTTGCTGTTGCTGCAGCCTGTTTATCACTTCAGCTTGGTGGGCTGTAACTTCAGCTTGGCAAGCAGCATCTTGCTGCATGGTTTCCACTATTTGTTAGAGATGACGAATCAAGGCCTCCATACTGGCTGCAGGGTACTGAGTCATCTGAATAGGTGAGTGATCTCTGGCTGGCCTAGATGTGGGAGATTGAGCTTGACTAGATGTAGGTGATGTAAAGAGTGTCTACTGGACTGGTGAATTATGCCTAACTCTTCTCTGTTTGGTAACCGGTGGGAGTGAAGTAAACACAGGTTGTCCCCTAACAAGATCCCTAGATCTGTAAAGTCTCCTTACACGGGTCCAGAGTGCTTAGGGGTATTCGAATTGTCCGAAGCAATTGTGATAAACTACCTAGCAAAAAGAAATAAAGCAAAAGGAAAGCAAAAAATCAAAAACTGCACAACAACTTAGCTCAGATGTAAACAACACGCAGATGTAATCAAAGCTAATAGGACTGCACTCAACACTGAATTTCTGCCCCCAAAACTGATACCCAAACTTGCAATTGATATACACGTTCCTGTATAGTTTCACTGTAAAGCACATACTAGGTAAGTGAGATCCAAAACACCTCTATGAGGGGGTTAGGTTACCCTGTCCTAGTTTCCTCAAGAACTAGGGTTCACTATTCAAGCAAAGTGGTTTCACACAATCCTGCATTCGAGTAAGCAACCTATCCTAGTTTGGAATAGTCTCTATGGCTTTCAATATGCAACTAGGCTAAATGGTCAAAAAGGGTACCTTAGCAAGACTATCTAATATACCTCTCACACCTAACACCGGGAAGTGAAAGGAGGATTAAACAGTACAGCGATAGTCCAAATCCAAGGGTTGTGTTCCCGTCATGGCAGAGCCCACGACCGGTCAACCTTTTGGTAAGCTTTTAGGCAAGCCTCTGACAAACCGTCTAGGAATAACAGATGGAAAACACAGTGACTTAGACGCACCAATGCAAATGCAATGCAAAGAAACATGTAAGTGTAGATAAAATTTCTTATCATGAGTTCAAGTCAAATTCTCTAAATCCCTAGCAGAGTCGCTAGAAACTGTAGCATGACTTTTTCGCACCCCCTTTCGGAAGTTTGAAAGAAAGCCCTACAGTTCGAACACCCGCAGTTTCGAATCTAATCTCACAAGTGCAATGTGAAATTGATAAACACCAAAGAGTTCGAATCTGACAAATCTTTTGGAAAATCGATTTTGAATCAAATTGCCAAAAATGGACTGTTTTGCCAACACAGAGTCGCCACCTAATTATTTTATTTTGAGAAAATTTAGGAAACTTATGACTCGTGCCAAAGGCCACGTGTCCATCATCACCAAGATTGTATCGGCTTGGGAACTTAGGTACGAGAGGGAACGTCATGGATTGAGCACCCCCGCTTGCCCGATTAAAGATCGGCCTCTACTAATCATGATATGATTTTTATCAACATTATATGATATTGTTTCGGTTTATTAGGCTAGCATGTACTATGTGATGTGCGCACACAAGTATAGACTAACTTGCAAGAATTGGAACAATTCAATTTCGTGTTTGTTTTTCGAAAAGGGTTTGATTTTGTCACTTAACAAAGTGGGCTTAAAGCTTTTGAATTTGCCACTTGACAAAGTGGGCTTAAACATACATTTATTGAATCATTCCAATTCAAGCAACAAGTCTTCATCCACAGGTACTCAAACAATTATAGCAAGTAAGCACTTAGCCTCATAGCAAGCATGTTAGTCATGGCAATCACTTGCACTCATGCAAGTATGCTAAAGCACTAAAAACTCACCTAGTACTCCAAGCTAAGATAGACAAAAGAGTCAGAAAAATGCATGATTCCTAACTATACAATATGACTAATGCAACATATACGATATGCAACTAATAGGCTCGGCTACTAGTATGGCATATGAGGCAATTTAAATAGCATGCAATCTAAGCATATATTCAAAGAAGTATTAAACTAACGATGCAATTAGAATGATGAACCGAGCTTTGGTGCATGCAATACAAATGAATGGATGCAAACATGAAGTATGCTAAACAAAACATGATGCTCCTAATCTAACCATCAAAAGCGGATAAATAAAAGGGAGAAAGACGTGGGGTTAGAAGACATACATATTATTACGTTATGCTCTCACGAAAGAGAGTCCGAATGAATAAACTAGCTAAGCTAATTAAGCTAATTATTACAAACCGAATAAATAGCTAAACTACTAAACTTTACAACAACAAATGAACTAATTAGCTAACTAAATAATTACGATACAATTGCAATTAATAATTAAACTAAGTAATTAACTACTCTGCCTCAAGAAACGAGGGATGTGCACGCGCATGCTCGGATTCCACCCGAAAAGACCATCGTTTTGCTCCTGAATGCCTCTGTTTGCACAGTTGAACATTTCCAGAACAAATTTGCTCCACCTTACCAACACTCTTCTAAAATTTGCATCAATGGCCAGCCGGCCACTGGTAAAGATTGCCAGCCACCTGCCGGCCATGAAAGTGGCATGCTGGCCATCAAAGGTGGTCTGCCGACCACCTACCGGCCATGGAAAGTGGCCTGCCGGCCATTGATGCATAGGTTCATCTTTCTGCAATAGAGGACAAACAAAGCATATACAGGGTATTTCAAGGGTTTGTTTGCACAACTCACCCCTTCTTTTCATGAGCAAATCCAAAGAGTGATGAACTTAAGCCACAAACCACCAACTCAAGCAATTTCATTGCATGATGGCTTGTTACTCAAGATGTGCAAGCTCAATAAATGCAAAATAAGACACAAACCTCCTCCCTTCCATGAAAGATCAAGGGAAGAAGTTGACCTTGGAGACTTGGATCATTTCATCAGTAGCAAGTATGAAATAGTCCAAGTTCCATGTGTTCAATTAATGTCTGATTGAACACATCCAAATATTATCTTGCTCACTTTTAGTCCCAAGTTTTAGTTACTCATTTTAATTTACCAACCATTCTTTAATCCAATTAAGTCCATTGGGTGAATTAAAGTCCTCTAATGGAAAGAGGGCTCAAAACACAAGTTGCTTTGGGTATGAAAGAAACATCATACCGTTGGTAATGAACCCCCTAAGGGATTAAACCATTAAGTATGAAACCTCAATTTCATACTTGGGCAAGTAAGTGATTTGAAACCACTTTCAAAGAAAAATTAAAATCCAAGAAAGGAGGGAGGTTGCAGAGATTATGCTTGCTGGAATTAAGTGAGAAAAACACTAAAACAATGCAATCAACTCAAAAAAGTGGTGTCTAAAGGCCTAAAACACCAAGCTTGTGAGGACTATTACACTAGAAGTATGCAAAAAAAGACTCAAACGCAACAACTAGCCAAAAACAGAGTTAAAATAGTCCAAAATAGAGCCTAAAACATGCTAGAATTAAGCTATAAAAGGCTAGAAAATTAAGCTAAAACATAGAGATATCTAGGCTAGCAAACAAGACACAAGGAGGGGAGGCTAACCCCTCGAAATTTGGACTTCAAAACATGATTTTCACCACTAAAATTACTCTAAAATTTAGTGTTCAAAAGCTTGGAAAAAGATCGTTTGAAAGTGGGAAACAAAGGTGGAAAGGCCTTACAAACAAGGAATAAAGAAGGGTAAGCCACCCCCTAACCTTAAATGGCCTAAAACCACCATTTTTAGCCCACAAAAACAGAGTTTTTTATAGCCCTAAAATAGCCCAAAATCAGTAGGAAAAGATAGAAAACACAAGTATGCAAAGCAAGGTAAAAAGATAAGTATTATACCTCTTGAAGCAAAGATCAATTCTAGGAAACAATTCAAGCCAAAACCAACTTCAAAAGCTCCAAGAAGGCTTCAAGGAACCTTAGTCCAAAGGTGATCAAATTTGATAAAGGAGGTGTAGGCAAAAGTGTAGTGTATGTAGGCTACAGTGTAGAGAATTTGTAGAGAGAGAGAGATGAAAATTTTTGAATTCAAAATTTTCTAACCTTACTACAAGAGAGAGGGGGTCCCTATATATAGAAAACATGAAATTTCCTCAAGGAGATCCAGCCCTACACGTGGGTGAAGATGGGTGCATCTGTGCAAACAACTGGCACAGCTGGCATAAAATATCTGCAAAGTACACTGGTGGCCGGCAAACCACATTAGTGGCTGGCAGCCCAAAAGTGATGGCCGACAACCGCTAGGGATGGCCAACAGGCCACCAGAGGTTGCATGCTAGAAAAACCAAGGTATGGTCCAAAAATGAGGCAACAAGGATGCAGGGTTTAAAGGGCTCAAAGTTGTGGCGTTCTGCTGACGACTTGGAGCACTTGGCAAGCATATAAACTCATCATCGGGTGTGCATGCAAAGACGTCCAAGTCGTAAGGGTCGTAAAAAATGAGATGTCTACAGCGGCTCACTCCTAGCTCGGTCAAACCTCTATTCTTAGTTTGTTTGACCACCTTCCTTGTAGCTCAGTCAAGGCATTGACCGCTATTATGAGGTAGCTAGGTCCAAGAATATGAGCTTTCTGGTAGTTCGGTCAAACTTCTTTGACCGATTCCATCCATTGTTCGGCCCACGCTAAGCTCTTCATATCTCAACCCAACTCCCAGCCCAAGCCTCAAAATCACTTCCATCTAGCTCGGCCCAATTTGCCTACACAAATTACCCTCTCACTTACATATATGTCTAATTATTCCAATATAACCTAATGTCATCTATCTTTACATGTGTCATTTATCTATTCACTTATTTATCCACATCACTACCACTAGTTGCTAGCTGCCAATCATCGACAACTTTCTAGCTAATTTTCATATGGCTTTTGTCGGCACTGATGACTTTTCTAACAACTTTTAACACATGTCTTTAGCACAAATAAAAATTAAACGTTAAATCAAATAACATATAGTCCTTATAAGTTTAGACTTTTCACCAATTAAGTCTTTTTCTAAATTTAAAAATAATTAATAAAAATGTAAACCTTACAATCATGTGATTGTTATTGAACATTAATTTTAAATTTTAATAATATGTTTCAATTTTATCAAATAAATTTTTTAAAAAAAAAAACTTTACTCCATGAATGAGGATGATCAAAATCCCACCATTAAACGCACACCTTGTCATCAATGTTATGACAACGGCAGACTCGTCACCAAGGATGCTTTATTCTCCAAGCAATCTTAGGATCATTGAAAAACATGAATTCGGATCCTCTGCCATGGTTTCCTGCCATGGTCCCTGCAGTGCCCCAAAACGAAGTCATTTTGGGGGTAAAATAAAATAAAATAAAATAAAAAACAAAAAACATAGAACCTTTAACAAATCAGCAACCTCACCGGCAATCTCTCTCCAACGCCAACCGTCGTCGACTACCATCCGAAACGCTTTCCATCCCCTTTTGCCTCCACCCACTAGCGCCATCAATAGCCATAACCCACAACAGCCGCAACCTACCTCCCCTATCCCACTTCCTTTCTCTTGCTATTTTTCTTTCTCCATCTTCTTCTTTCTGTCTCTAAAACTAGCAAACCCATTGGTGCAAGCTTCTCCGGCGACCTCACCAACGCGACTATCGCCACCCTCACAGCCGGCACCCAACGCCACCACCGCTCTCTCTCTCTCTCTCTCTCTCTCTCTCTCTCTCTCTCTCTCACCACCAACCGCCAACCACTATTGTCGCGGCGATCTTCCCCAACCCATCTTCTACCCTTGCGACCGCAGCCCAACCTCTACCACCGCAAGACTTCCTCTCGATTCCTCCTCTTTGCTGCTGAAATCCTAGATTGTGCGATCTGGAGACCCTAGTCGCCGCCATAAATGATGCTAAAAAAGAAAAAGATGGGTCTAATCTTAGCTTTTGATTTGCATTTAGGGGTCTAATTGTTGGGATTGGTTTGGTTGAGTGTTTGGTTTGATTTTTTTACTTTGATTTATTGTTGTTGTGTGAAAGAGTAAAAGAATAGTAGATGTGGATATAGAGAGTTTTTTTAGAAGATTTCACCTTAACAAAAAGATGCTTATAATTTGTTTAGGCATTAGCTTTGCTATCTACTGTGAAATATGAAAAAAGATTCAGATTAAACTTTGTTGTTCACTACAACAAAAAAGGCCTTTGGTGACAGATTGATTTTGTCTCCAAACATCGAAATTTCGTCACTAAAGTGATTTGTGACGAAAAAAATTTGTCACCACGTTCGTGGCCTATACGTCGTCACAAAAAGTACCTGGTGACGAAAAACAGTTTCGTCACCTATTTTTCATTTTTGGCGACGAAATATTTCGTCTCCAAATGTTGAATTTCTCGTCCTCTAAAACACCGATTTCGTCACCAAAACAAAATAATAATTTATTTTAATTTTTTTTGCGACGAAATATTTCGTCACCAAATATATTTTAGTGACGAAAGTTTTCCTCACCAATGATATGGATTAAGGTGACAAAAAAATTCGTCACTAAAATGAGCAAAAAAGAAAATTATTCAATGACAAAATATTTTGTCACTAAATATTTCAATTTAGCGACGAAATATTCAGCAAATATGACGACATTATTTGTTTCATACTATATCATTAGTGACAAAATTATTCGTCATGTTTTTTGAAAACTAATAGCGACATTTTTTATTTCGTCACTAATAAAAATTAAAAATTTTGAAAATAGAGATACTATTTTCTTCCGAAATTTTTTCTTTTCAATAACAATTCCCTGCGCATTTCAATAACCTGTTCAATAAAATATCTATTACAAATCAATACAAAAATCTGTTCATTTTCATAAACATCACAATCGAATTTTAGCACTATCCACAAAAATACAATATGAACTGCATGTGGATTATAAACATGTCTCCTAATATCCACAAAAAACATCTACTAATATCCACAAAAATATAATATCAACTGTATGCAGATTACCAAACACATCTCCTAATATCCAACAAAAAAACATGTCTACTAATATCAACAAAAATAAAATATCAAGGGCGGATTACCAAACATGCCCCGTAATACTAACAAAAATATTTATTTACAACACAACCAAAATACATGTAAGGTAAAATGAACAAAAACACAAAATGAGCTACCATCGGCCCTCCAAATTACCAAACACGTCTATATCAAATCTCGAATCTACAAAAAAATGAAACACAAAAAAAAAAAAAATGTCAGTTAGACAATTATTATCTTATCCATAACATATATAATTTAACATGCATTTTTGGACTTAGTTTTCAAACCGGGAGTCCCGTGCTAGTTCCGTTAGTTTTCACAACTCACATTGGTCCGTCCCAAGGTGTTTGAGGTGTTCCCCAGGCCGTCTCGTGACTGTTGCACGATTTTAGCCTCCGAAGGCCTATTTTCAAGCTTAAGTGTGAAAAAATGCATATTTGGACTTAGTTTTCAAACCGAGAGTCCCATGCTAGTTCCGTAAGTTTTCACAACTCACAATGGTCCGTCCTGAGGTGTTTGAGGTGTTCCTCGAGCCATCTCGTGGCTGTTGCACGATTTTGGCCCACGAAGGCCTATTTTGAAGCTTAAGTGTGCAAAAATGCATTTTTGGACTTAGTTTTCAAACCGGAAGTCCTGTGCTAGTTCCGCAAATTTTCACAACTCACATTGGTCTGTCCCGAGATGTTTGAGGTGTTTCCCGGGCCGTCTCGTGGCTACTGCACGATTTTGGCCCTCGAAGGCCAATTTTGAAGCTTAAGTGTAGAAAAGTGCATTTTTTGACTTAGTTTTCAAACCGGGAGTCCCGTGCTAGTTCCGTAAGTTTCGACAACTCACATTGGTCCGTCCCGAGGTGTTTGAGGTGTTTCCCGGGCCGTCTCGTGGCTGTTGCACGATTTTAGCCCCCAAAGGCCTATTTTCAAGCTTAAGTGTGAAAAAGTACATTTTTGAACTAAGTTTTCAAACCGGGAGTCCCGTGCTAGTTCCGTTAGTTTCCACAACTCACATTGGTCCCTCCTGAGGTGTTTGAGGTGTTCCCCAGGCCGTCTCGTGGCTGTTGCACGATTTTGGCCCCCGAAGGCCAATGTTCAAGCTTAAGTGTGGAAAAGTGCATATTTGGACTTAGTTTTCAAACCGCGAGTCTCGTGCTAGTTCCGTAAGTTTCCACAACTCACATTGGTCCGTCCCGAGGTGTTTGAGGTGTTTCCCAGGCCGTCTCATGGCTGTTGCACGATTTTGGCCCCCCGAAGGCCTATTTTCAAGCTTAAGTGTGGAAAAGTGCATTTTTTGACTAAGTTTTCAAACCGGGAGTCCCGTGCTAGTTCCGTAAGTTTCCACAACTCATATTGGTCCCTCCCGAGGTGTTTGAGGTGTTCCCCAGGCCGTCTCGTGGCTGTTGCACGATTTTGGCCCCCGAAGGCCTATTTTTAAGCTTAAGTGTGGAAAAGTGCATTTTTTGACTTAGTTTTCAAACCGAGAGTCCCCTGCTAGTTCCGTTAGTTGCCACAACTCACATTGATCCCTCCCGAGGTGTTTGAGGTGTTCCCCGGGCCGTCTTGTGGCTGTTGCACGATTTTGGCCCCCCAAGGCCTATTTTAAAGCTTAAGTGTTGAAAAGTGCATATTTGGACTTAGTTTTCAAACCGGGAGTCTCGTGCTAGTTCCGTAAGTTTCCACAACTCACATTGGTCCGTCCCGAGGTGTTTGAGGTGTTCCCCGGGCTGTCTCATGGCTGTTGCACGATTTTGGCCACCGAAGGCCTATTTTCAAGCTTAAGTGTGGAAAAGTGCATTTTTGGACTTAGTTTTCAAACCGGGAGTCTCGTGCTAGTTCTGTAAGTTTCCACAACTTACATTGGTCCGTCCCGAGGTGTTTAAGGTGTTCCCCGGGCCGTCTTGTGGCTGTTGCACAATTTTGGCCCCCGAATGCCTATTTTCAAGCTTAAGTGTGGAAAAGTACATTTTTGGACTTAGCAATTCTCTCAAGAAGAACTATGTTTGATTAAATGTACAAATGGTATACACCATTATATACTAACATGATTCTCATCAACTATCTGTAAATACTCTGTATCCTTTTTGTAAGAAAGAGAAGAGAGCAATTCTCACAAAAAGAACTGCTCATATTTTTCACCTAATAATTAAATCCTTGATCGGACCTTAAATATACTCAAAAAATTGTGCATTAGATGAATAAAATCAAGGTCCATGCACTCCAAATGTATTTTTGAGAATCATTAGCAAGCTTGAATCGTTTATCAAAAGGTAATACCTGAACTGAACCTTACGGTTTCAGCCTATCAAGTTATGGAAGGTAGAATCACAAGGATATGCACAGTCAATTTCCTTCGTCACCCTTCTTCCAAAGTACCAATCGCCTATTGCTTCTGCAATGGTCTGTAAGAAATTGACTGGTTGTTACTCACTATGAAAACTTCATTAGATTTAAATCTCATTATTATAGATGAAATCAATGATATTAATAATAGTCAATGGTGCATAAATTTTTGCAAGGACTAATCACATCACTAAAATGGCAACCTTAGATATTCTATGCTAATAGAACAAGTAATATTCAGTCATGAACTATAACACCACACCATGGCATGCTTTGTCAACTTATTACATTATATCAGTCATAGATTATGATTTCTAATTAAATTTGTACACACATAGGATTGAATCATTCTATGCATGGGTTGTAGAATATTTGACATGACTATGATGCATACCAATCTAGTTTTACAATTTTTTTTGGATATGTAACTTTAGATCAGACTTTGAGAGCTGAGCATTCATTTGATAAGTGTATTTACTTGTCATTGGTGCTTCATAAATGGACAAATACAAAAGATGAGAAAAGCACGACTAGAAAATGACAGCAACTTATTAAAGCTATCATATCCACCAAGGAAAGGGGCTAGTTTGTAAACCTTATTGTGCACTCTAGGGGAGTCTGATGCTAGCCATGTATCTTGTGACTCACTTTGGCAATGCGCAAAACATGAGTTTATGAACATCCCTCCTCTTTTTGAGTATTTAAAAAATAAACTCAAAGCTGCAAGCATATCTTTCCGGAACCCTGAAGAATAGAAATTTTAATAAACATGTCTATCATAAAGGATAACACATTAAAAATTACATGCAAAATTTATGAAAGTTTTATATTTAATATGAGAGGTATGCTCTCTAAATTGAAGATAATCATCATTAAAAATAAAAATGAAAAGAAAAAAGAAATTTTAGAAAAGAATATCGAAAGCAATTGAAATTTAAGAATGTAAGGACAAAAAATAACCTTGCAAGATATTTGTCTGGTTTGTATTACATGCCCGCCGGATTAAGCCTACAATGATTCCAATGCCCACTCAAATCAGCAGAAGGTGGCACCAATATGTGATGGAACTGTGATAAGAAAGTAGTACTCATTTTTCACTATTACCTCAGAAGCACTGAAAAAATTTATGTCATAGGACTTTAATTTATCTTACTTGGTACACATCATATGCTGAGTTTAAAATGAAAAATGGTGTCCTGATGTATTTTAACGCATACTGCGGAAAGAAACACTGCCAAAAAAATCATGTCAAAACCATGCCAAGCAAAGTTGTGTTTTTAAGTTGAGTCAAGGAACAAAAAGAAGAACATTAGAAATCGTACTTGTTTTGGATAATAAAGAGAACCTGTGCAATTTTTGTCTAGATTTTGTTCTACACCCTGTCAAACAATTTTTTCACACATAAACAACGATGACAACGATGAAAAACATCAAATGCAGTAGAAATTTAATAGGAAGTGTTTAATAGCTTCTAAAGGCAAATTTGGTGCAACCTTGCTAGTTTTCACTTTGCTGAAATGCACAATAAATTCCATAAAAGAAGAACAAAAAGAAATAAAACCTTCTTTAAACAAAGATGGTATGGTGGAATTGGCAATGGCATAAGGCTTGCCAAAGCATCCAACCCATCCCGCAGTATTTTAGCTCTGATACCATGCTACATTGTCTTAGATAGAACTCAACCCCAAAAGCTATCTATTTGAGGTGAGAAGACCCTCATGGTTATATATTGCACATTATTTTTTTACCATGTGACATGGGACTTTCTTTCATTGTTTTCAAGGCATAAGAAAACATAAACAAGTTAGATTGTGGGCCATAAATGAACACAACACAAGAAATCGAAACACGAGAGCAGGCATGAGTGATGAGCAGGGCAAACCACAACATTTTGTTTATCATCACATAAGTCTACCTTCAGTTACTCTAAGGAATTAGCCGAGTGGTAAAAACTTAAAAGATAAGATTCAAGACCTCAAATTTGAGTCTATCAAGGGACCTGGAGGTTAGATCATTAGTTAACTTCTAGTGTCAGCACATCCCTTAGGTGAGTAAGGTAATCTTCTAAAGCCACAAAGTAAAAGTTCTTCTTGTTCATGAGCCCCAATAATAAAAACTTAATAAAACACTTCTTATCCAAAAGGCGCAATGAAAAAGGAAAACAAATTCTTACATAAAAGCCCAATAAAAAAAAATTTGTTCCTCGTCAAAAGATCCCTATGGTGAAAACAGTAAACACCACTTAATTACTAAAATAGGTATGCAAGGAAAATGAATGATAGAATAAAAAATTACAATGTAATAAATTAATAAATATTATTTATATATATATATATATAAGAGTCCTATTTGAGATTTCACCCAAGGCCCCGATAGTATTAGGCTGTCACTGCTTACTATAGGGGGAGCAGTCGTTACTAAGGTGGTTTGGATTATGATATCTTGTACATTCAAATGAGGCATTTGTTTACTAGTATCATTTTCCATAGAGTAAACTATAATTGGATAGTAATGCTTCACAGAAATAGAATAATCGAAATTTATTATCCATATCATATAAGCACCTACTATTATCTCAACTGGAACCATTACAATACTTCTTCATATGGAAAGATTTACCAGTAAAGAAATAAGATCGCTATAGAAGGATCTAATAGTGTGATTCAAACTTATGTCTCTTCTGCAAAGAAAAGGCCAAAAATTAATTTTTAAAAGAGGGAAAGATAGGATACAAAATTACAGATTAAATTTCTATTTGAAGGAAAAAAAAATAATGGCACATGATGTATATTATACATTGAGTTATATTCAACAAACCATTAAAAATAAAAAATAATGGCACATGAATCTGTGTGTATACATTAAGTTATATTTAACTATTGAGTTATATTCAACAAATCATTAAAAAAAATAATAATGGCACATGAATCTGTGTGTATACATTGAGTTATATTCAACTATTGAGTTATATTCAACAAATCATTATAAAAAAAAATAATAATAATGGCACTTGAATCTGTGTGTATACATTAAGTTATATTCAACTATTGAGTTATATTCAACAAATCATTAAAAAAATAATAATAATGGCACATGATGTATATTATATATACATTGAGTTATATTCAACTATTGAGTTATATTCAACAAATCATTAAAAAAAAATAAAATAATGGCACATGATGTATATTATATATACATTGAGTTATATTCAACAATCTGAACAACAAATCAACTATTGAGTTATATTCAGAATCTAATTATAAATAAAATATTCAATATGAACACATAGTAGGATTTGTTACAAGGTTCATATGTGGGCCTCATAAATTGTAAAGAAGTTTTGAATTAGGGCAAGAAAACATGATTAGATATGTGGGCCTCATAAATTTGAAAAAGAAAATGATGAATGATTCTACAAAGTTCAAAAGTATTATTATTACAAAACTAAATTTCCTAGTTGAATTGTTGTCAAGAAAATGGAGGAATATGCAATAAGTAAAAATTTGATTTTTTGTGATGTCAATGAGGTTCTGAAAACTCCAAAGAACTCAGCATTACAATATCAAATCTGATTGGCTATGTTGCACAAGAAAACTGGGCTCAATTAATAATTCACAATATGTTTCTTCAATAAAAAAAAAAACACAATCTTGTTCCCCAACCCCCTTTGATATGTCTGTCTCTATATCTATATCTATATCTATATATATTGGTGTCCATCCATCTCCTTGGGATTATATGATCCAAGCTTGTACTATTTTCCACTTAGCCTCTTATATCCCTAAGTTTCAAATGCAATTCATGACAAATTAGGCACTCTATAACTGATGTAGAGATGCGTATGAAATAAACGAAAAACACAAAGAAAACAAGAATAATATTTTTATATATTTCTCTGAATTTTATTACTAAAAAGATAATTACTTAATCTCAAAATCTTACATCCCAATTTATAATAAAACTGTGTCAATAACTTCAATATTGGGCTAAATGGAATGCATCATATTTCATGCAATTCAAATAACTACTTGAACAACAAAGGTCTTTTTCTTCTCATGTGGTTCATAATCATACAAATCTTAAATGTTCAGTCATTACCAAAACTCCAATTCGAATTACAATCAGAAAGTATACAAAAAAGTAACTAAAGAAAGAATTAGGATGGAGAAATTAAACCTAAATCTTTCCCCTCCAGAAACAATACTTTAATTTACTTTCACAGTATCTTAATCAAATTACAAGGTTCATATTGTCCAAGAAGAAATTTGTTTTTTATAAAATATCAAATTACAAGGTTCATATCTTAATCAAATTACAAGGTTCATATTCAGAATCTAATTATATTCAGAATCTAATTATAAATAAAATAGAGCAGGATATATATATATATTATATATGTATAACAATATAATGTATACAGAACACAGAGTAGCAAAAGAAAAGAGAGAAAGAGAGTGCATCGAGAGAAAAGAGCAACGAGAGAGAGAGAGAGAGAGAGAGAGAGAGAGAGAGAGACTAACAGATCAGCGGCGGTGAGAAGAGGAGATGAGATCGGCAAGGGAAGGAGAGGCTAGATCAGCACAGCAGCGAGGGGCGGTGAGGAGAGGAGAAGCTAACAGATCAGCGGCGGTGAGGAGAGGGTGACGGCGGTGAGCAGAGTGAGCCGATCGGCGATGAATCTGTGTCTGAATCGATGAGGAGAGTGAGCAGCGGCGTCGTCTGTGTGTGTGTGTGTGTGTGTGTGTGTGTGTGTGTGTGAGAAATAGGTTTGAACCGATAAATTATTGTGTGTTTGAGGCGCCAAAACATTTTTATTTCTTTCTAAAATATTTAGTGACTAAATTATTTATTGGTGACAAAATTATTTCTTCACCAATGATAAAAATATTGGCCACAAAAATCGTTTTGTCACTAAATGATATTAAAATATTAAAAATTATTGGTGACAAAAATATAATCGTCATTGATAATTTTATAATTAGTGACCAATTTTTTCGTCACCAAAAGTCTCAAAATTTTGGCACCCTTCGAAAATATTAGCGGGAAAATATTTGGTGACAAAAAAAATATAAATAATGACGAAAAATAATTTCGTCACCTAATTTTTTTATTATGATTTAGATTGGCGACGAAATTTTATTTTTGTCTCCAAAAATGGTACATTTGGAGACAAAATATGATTTTCGTCATTAAAAGATACGTATTTTGTGACAAAAAAAAATTTCGTCATTAGTTTTCGTCTCTAAAGAATATTTTTGTTGTAGTGGTTTTTCCACAATTTTTTTTTTTTTTTTTTGGATTGGCAAATGTTAGTTGTTAGTTGTTAGATTAGCACCTATGGAAGAAAGTCTCCCCTCCCTTGGCAAAGCACCTAAGTGTTTGCACACCCTTAATTCAACCCCCCTAAGGGGAATTGAACCTATGACCTCCTTTGGACTAAGCCCTAAGGAAGGCATGGTAGCCAACTAGGCTAGTTGGTTGTTTTTCCACAAATGTTATCACCCTTTAAATTGAGAAAGACTCTGCTTCAAATGAAGCAGAGTTGAGAACGAAGAACAAGAACATTAAGGAAGAGCGCTAGAGAGTGATGGTTTCGATGAGGCAGGCCATGGAAGTCGTTGGAGAGTGGTGTCGGTGGAACATTCTCCTATTCTTCTTCTTTTGATTTTCTTCTTCTCAGTTTCTGGTTTGGACTAATTTTTTGTTTTTCACCCCCAAAACGACGTCGTTTTGGGGCACTGGAGGGACCATGGCAGGAAACTATGGCATAGAATTCAGACTCGAAAAACATGGCCATTAGTTTCATACATGCAATATATATGATTAAATTAAGATTTTTTTTTATGAATAATTTATATACAAGAGTCGAAAAAATAATCAAATCGTACACGCAATCCATATATATATATATATATCGTGCAACTCAAAAATCATATAATCTACCAAGGATAGATCTATGAGGCCTGTTATGGGATTTCAAATCAACATCTTAAGCTTCAAAATTTTGATATAATTATATCGATTCCTTTTTTAGTAAAGTTACATTTCAATTGTGAAATATACAAATTGCTGATAAAAATGAGTTAAGTGTTACTATGAATTAAAATATTAAAAGAGCTTAATCTAATTATGTCAGATTTGTGATTGGTGTTTAATGCCAAACCAAACTAAATCATGTGGCCCAATCAAGTAGAGTTTTTTTTCTCCATTGTGCTTTGTCAAATCATATTCTGTGAGGCAAATGGGATGGAAGTTGCAAACATTAAAAGAATTCTAAGATGTTGTGAGCTTGTATCTGGGTTAAAAATCAATTATCATAAGAGTGTGGTATATAGGGTGAGTGTGGAGGGTGATCTATTGGCTGACTTTGCACTGAAACTCAATTGCAAAACACAATCCTTGCCTCTTAAATAACTTGGCCTTCCATTGGGTGCTAATCTAAGTAGAAGGAATATTGGAAACCTGTCTTGGACAAAGTAAACAAATAGGCTGGTTGGTTGGAAAAGAAGGCTTCTTTCATTTGCAGGTAGGTTGACATTGATCAAATTAGTGCTTTCTAGCTTGCCAGTATTCTATCTATCTGGTCATGTTTGTTTCACGACTTGAGTGATCGGTTTGGACTACCAAGGTTGTAGGTCCCACCCATAGTGTGTTTCTTTGTGAAATGAAAGGGCAAATTGATAGTCCAAGGAGCTTAGTAATCCCCATCAGTAGAGAGATAAACTTGGCTGGGTAGAGGGTGGAATTAGAAAATAGTGATCAGATTGAGTCTATTCGATCGTCCGCCCGGATGTCTTGCCGATCATCCTCCCAGATGTTCGAAACAGTGCATTTTTTTTTTTTTTACCCAATGCAGCTATTTAACTTTTTTGAATAATACAATTATTACATTTTAAAAATATTCACTATGTTTGGTTGTTTTTCAAACTCAATTTTTTTAAAATTTTAGAGCATTTGTTTGGTTATTCCGAAAACTGAGTTCACTTTTCAAAATAATATGTTGCGGATTTTAAGGAGAGAGACAATTTTGAAAATGATATGTTGAGAACTTTTCAAATTGAAGTTTCCTTCCAATTTAAGGAGAGAGCCAATTTTGAAAAAAAGAATTGTCGAATGAAAAAGTACTATCATCTTATATATATATACACATGTTATATATGTATGAAAACATAATTTGATAAGTAGCCATTTATGGGTACATGTCCTACCATTAAATGTGTGACTTTATCATAAGAAATGAGTGAAATTTTATGATAAAGTCACATTGTTAATGGTAAGATATGTACCCATAAATGGGTACATGTCAAATTATGTTTTCATATATATATAGCATGTACATATATATATATAACTAAGATGAGAGTATTTTTGATGTGACAAATTATTTTTTTTTTAAATTGTCTCTCTCCTTAAATTGGAGGGAAACTTGAAATTGCAATGATGTATTTTTTTGAAAACCAAACAAAGATTTTTTTTCAAAATAGAGTTTTCAAATCACTTTTAGAAAAAAAAAATGGAACCAAACATGGTGATTAATTTTTCAAAATTATCCTTTGATAGTACATTTTTTTGAGAATATCAATTGTCATAATTGTATCTTTTTGTATAATTAATGAATTTGAAATAAGGGTAAAATAGTAAATTCATATTATTTTATTCCTTAATTTTTGAAAAGGGACTAATATTTTGGCATAATAAAAAATGAAATAAGGGACTAATATTTTGGAACAAATAGTGTAATAATAATAATCGAGCATCAAAACTAAATTTGCCATTAAAACTGCCACTGTTTACTGATATAAATAAAACATAAAAATAAAATTCAGCAATGCAATTAATCATTTTTCTCTCAAATTTTCTGGAATTAATTAAAAATAAAATTAATTCCAGAACTAGACACATCATAGCCACACTCTTATTAACACATGGCAAATACAAATTCCATTAATCTTTATTTTCTTAGGGCTTCCTTTGAGATGAAATAGCTAATAAATCATAATCAACAAGCAAAGCAACAATGAATCACTTCAAAGTATTCTAACCAGCTACAGGAACCTTAACAACAATTCCCCTCAGCAGCTACAGGAATCTCAACAATTCCCATTGGGAGATTGCTGATATGGTGGGAAGGAGGTAATTTCAAGAAACAATAGAAGATAATCTGCAGAGCTATCCCTCTAGCAACTCTGTGGTCCATTTGGAAGCTTAGGAATGAATGCATGTTCAATGGTGCTAAACCGAATATCTGGGAACTTTCTGAACTTATAAAAATCAGAGTAGCAACTTGGCTAAAATCCTCATCCAAGGAGCGGCATTACTTTGTAAATGACTTTGTACAAAATCTCAATCAGATAAGAGTATGCTTAGGTCGGGGTTGTGTATGGTATTTGGATGCTGGTAATTTGGTGCCTAGTGTCGTATTGCTGTTTTGTTCTTATTTTCCCTCTACCCCTATTGGTTGCTCGCCAACTTATAGCTTGAGGTAGCATATGATTGTATAGCCTTCCTGATGTCAACCTAATTGGATTAGGATGGTTTATTATTATGCTCTTTACTCTTACCCGCTCTATTGTTGTTTGTTCTTATGTATTACATGTTTGAAGTTATCAATAAAGTTTTTTTTCTTTTTCTTTTTAAAATCTTCAACCATTTCAATGATCCAAGCATAACCTCAATAAATTCGTATCTTTTTTTTGCACTACCACGTCTCTTGTCAGTTGGTGTTTAAAGGTTTGTCTCTACTCCTGAACACTAGTCACTTCTACTTGCACTAACGTCTTTGAGAAGAATGGTAGATTTACAAACACAAAGTCAAAATAATTTGCTTGGTTAAGTTTTTCAAAAAATACTTTTCAGAAAATTTTATATTCTTATTTTTTGTTTTTTTTTTTTACGGAATTTTTTTAATATTTTAAGTAATTTTTTTTTAAAACTTTTTAGACATACCTAACATAAATATACTTAAAAAGTAAAAAATTTATGAAAAAAACCTTTTAAAAATTCACTAAATACCAAAAATACAAAAAAAGAAAAAGAAAAGAAGAGAATTCAATACATTTTTTATATTTTTATGTATTTATTAATTTTTTAAAATATTTTTTCACAAATTTTTTATTTTTTAGATACATCTAAGTAAGGTGCATATAAAAAAAGTAAAAAAAAAGTTTAAAATTTTAAAAATATTCACTAAAAACAAAAAAAATATGAAAACTAAAAAACTCAATTTTCAAAAAACTTAATCCAAAAAACTCAAATCAGACACACTGAATACTTTTTTCCGTCTCAAAATAATAATTCCTTTTAGAAAATTTAATCTTTTTTTATAGTATAATTATTACATTTTAAAAATATTAATTTTTTAAAATTATCCTTTAATAATATATTTTTTTGAGAATATCAATCATCATAATTGTACTTTTTGTGTTATTAATAAATTTGAAAAAGGACAAAATAGTAAATTCATATTATTTTATTCCATAATTTTTGAAAAGAGACTAACATTTTGGAATAATAAAAAAGAAAATAAAGAATTAATATTTTGGAACGAATGGAGTAATAATAATAATCGAGCATAAAAACTGAATTTGCCATTACAACTGCCACTGTTTACCGATATAAATGAAACCTAAAAATAAAATTCACCAATGCAATTAGCCATTTTCCTCTCAAATTTTCTGGAATTAATTAAAAATAAAAATTAAATTCCAGAACTAGACACATCATAGCCACACTCTTATTAACAAATGGAGAATTCAAATTCCATTAATCTTTATTTTCTTGGGGCTTCCTTTGACATAAAATAGCCTAATAAATCATAATCAACAAGCAAAGCAACAATGAATCACTTCAGAGTACTCTAACCAGATACAGGAACCTTAACAACAATTCCACTCTTATCAACCCGAACGCGAACCCTGTAGCAGACAAAATCATCGATGACAATGGCTTCTATCGGCACGATCACGGCTAACCAGAGGATTCTCCCTCTCGATTGTTGCTGCTGCTATTTTGCCCTCTGCCCCAAGGAGCTCAGGCCATGCAGCCTTACCTGCATAAATATAACTTGTATTAGCCTCCTACACATGGTTTAAAATAATTTATCGGAAACGTATCATTATCCATCACATTATAACAATATATCAACTAATCTTTTGTTTTCTTTCAATAGGTGAAGAATAAGAATTATTAACTCAATGTAGAGAATTAAACTTCATAAGTACATTTTATAAATAAAAATTAAAAAAAAAAAGAAAAAGAAAAAAAGAGCATGCTCCAACTAAGTTGAAACATGATTTAAACCAAATCCTTAGACTTTCAAAACTTAATTCTACCCTTTGGTTTGAAGGCTGTGTTTGGTTATAGTTTTTAAAAATTAATTCCACACCCACTTTTTAAAACACGTCTACCCGGTCGTCCAATTGGTTAACCGGAATAGTGTTCGTTTTTTTTTTTTTTTCTTTGGCACCTGTTAAAAAAATATTTTCAAATTTTTTTTAAAATTTTTATAAGCTATGAATAAAATTTTGAATTGTGTGTTTGGTTATAAGTTATAAGTTATAAGTTTTTAAATCAAATATCATATGTCACATTAAAAATTTTAAACTCTTTTTAAAACTCATAACCAAACAAATTTTTCACATTCAAATCATAATTTCAAAACTCACAAACTCAAAATACAACTCTATTCTTAAATCATAATTCTAAAATTCTACCAAACACTACTCTAATCTTCACCTGGGCATAAGGCCTCGGCCATTGTCAGGTATTATGCTTAGCTAGATCTTTTTTTTTTTTTTTGATCAGCAAAAGATAACTTTATTGATGACAAAAACATAGAAACACATATGAGATGAACATCAATAAAGAGGCGGGAGAGCAAAAGCGCATCATAGCTAACAAACCCAATCCCAACTAGGTTGGCACCGAGAAGAGAGCTCAATCATTTGCGAGCTCAACCTCAAAGGGATGGTGAGAAACCATGCCCAAAAAGAAAATAAAACACTAGCATCAGTAGAATTAGACAGATTCAGCAAGACTGAATGACAGTTCAGACCATCCAATCTTGCTAACTACACCCGCTCCCCTGCCGCCAAAACACTACCAACATCTATAATACCCATGACCAGCAGCCACTCAAAACTCAGATCAATCCACTGACCCTGCTCCATAAATACACAACTAAACCAAGCAAGTGCAGCCCCAACATTGACATAGAGGACCTACTCAGCAGCAGCACAGAGACATCCACAAAAACCAGATCAACTTCAGGCACTGAAACCAGAACTCAGAAGCAGCACAAAACATGGCATATTAATGTAAAACAAGGCATGGTTTTTAATAGAATCACACTTAGAGCCAGGTGCCCACAATCTGGGCTTAAAGCTCCATACCACACTACCACTGCTGAGAAACTAGACCAAACCCCACATCCCCTGCAACTGTTCTGAAAAATCTGGGTAGCTACTAAACCATAATAAGCAGAACAGATTTGAGACCAATCCTGTTTAGCAGCAGAAATCCAGAAGTCCAGCAGAAATCCAGAAGTTCAGCAGCCCAAATAAAACTGCAGCAAACAGCAGAAATCCAGTAGATGGTCTATTTGGGCTGAGTTCTGCTTATGCTGTTGAAATCTGCTCTAAGATGAAACTTGCTAGTGACCTTGGAAAAGTAAACAAACAAAAGCAACCAAGCAATCCTTCACTAATTATTCCAATAGACCAGAGCTGAAACTCCCTCTACTGCACAGACCAAGAACAACCACCTCTGCAAATCTGAGTGCATACCAAGAATGCAGCTGAACACTCCTCTGTCTGCCAACTGAATCAAAACAGAATTGAGACTCAATAATACAATCCAGACCACAGACCCAGCCATAGACTCCAAAATTCAGAATTGCACAGCTGTGAGCATAACAAACATAGACCCAAACCAACTCTGACAACTACATCAAACAGCATTGAGCCTTGAGACTACAATCCAGACCAAAGTTCCAGCCATAGCCAACTGAACCATTTGAACACCAGCTCAAAACAGACTTCAGAATTCATTAATACAATCCATACCATCAATTCAGGACAAAACAGCCACAAAAACCAGATCGTAATTTCATCCCCCTAGACTAACAAATCAGCTCTGAATTACACACAGAGACATACCTGATTCAGGTTGTAGATAACATCGTGCACCGAATAGTTAAACCCCTTCAAAGATGAAGAAACCCACAACGCAACTCTAGCCTTTATCAGGTCTTCCAATGCATTCCATTCCGGTTGTACCTTATTAAATACACAATCATTTCTGCTTTTCCACACAGACCACATAACTGTTAGTGGTATTATCTTCCAAACTGCTTGCAACTTCTTCTTCATTTTTATACCTGACCACGACAAAAGTAATCCCTCGACTGATCCAGGGATAACCCACTTATAATTCCACCAGTTCACTAACTTGGCCCACAATTTCCAAATGATAGGACAGTGCAAAAAAACATGATTTACAGACTCCACCCCAGATCTGCAGAACACACAAAGAGCAGAGGCATTTGGGCTCAACACTCCAATTCTTTGCAAAAATTCAGAACATTTCATCCTTCCTCTCCATGCTAGCCAACTCAAGAATTGAACTTTGGGAGGGGCTAAATTGTTCCAAATGCACCTAGTGACTGTACAGTCTACCCCTTGACTTGCTTCCATCCACTTCCAAATTGATGCCACAGTGAACTCTTCAGACGGATGGGCTAACCAAGCACAAGAATCAACCACCCCTTCATTGAGCCTAGGCGCACTGTGCAGAAGATCATTAAGTTTTTGCACTTCCTCCTCTTCCCATGCTAGAAGTGGTCTTCTGAAAACCAAATTCCAGTCTGAATCTACCACTCTTCGGTGAAAAAATCAAACAACTTACCATCTTTATCAACTGATAGAGTGAATAATCTGGGAAAAGACACACTCAGGTTTTGGTTGTGGCACCACCTATCAGTCCAAAAATGCATCCTTCTACCATTTCCAACAACTAACCTGAAATTTTGCAAGAAGAAATCGCGGAGAGCAGTGTTAACTACAGCCACTGATATGATATCTTTCCACGTATGCGACATCCACACTGGACTAGAAGACAATGGGCACCATCCACCACCTAGACCTCCATACTTACTACATATCACTTGTTTCCACAAAGCTGCCTCCTCCTTGCCATACCTCCACCACCATTTAACTAGTAGGCAATCATTAACCTGGCTTAGATTTCTCACATCTAGCCCACCTTTAGTTTTACTTAGGCATATCTCCTTCCAATTAATTAGGTGCACTTTCTTCTTGATTTCAGACCCTCCCCAAAGAAAATTGGCTTGAATTCTGTGTAATGCTTTTGCAATGCCCACTGGCAACTTGAAAATTGATAGAAAATATACTGGCAGACTTGACAGGACGGACTTGATCAATGTTACTCTGCCCGCAAAGGATAAATACCTTCTCTTCCAAGAAGCTAGCTTGCTCTTAAACTTGTCTATCACAGGTTTCCAAGGAGCCTTTCTCCTTGGATTTGCACCTAAAGGTAGCCCCAGATAACTCATTGGCAACTTTTGACTGAGACAGTTTAGTTTGTTTGCAAAGACCTGGACAATATCCTCCTGCACACCTACTCCACATACCTTGCTTTTATGGAAATTTATTTTGAGACCAGACATCAACTCAAAGCACCTTAAAATTCTTTTCACGGCTACAACTTCCTCCCACTCTGCTTCACAAAAAATAATGGTATCATCGGCAAACTGTAAGTGTGTAATCTTCAACTCAGTTGGTCCTGCGGATACTCCTCTGATCAGTCCCACTTCCTTAGCTCTTTCTAATAGAATGTTCAGACCCTCCGCTACAATATTAAAGAGAAAATGAGAGAGCGGATCTCCTTGCCTAAGCCCTTTCATGGGCGAAAACTCTGAAGTTGGTGAGCCATTTACAAGTACTGAAATTCGAGCTGTGGATATGCAAGTCTTCATCCACGCCACCCATTTCTCTCCAAAACCGAAGTTTTTCATCATTGAGTACAAGAACTCCCAATTTACGGAATCATACGCCTTTTCAAAATCCAGCTTCAGGATGAGACCTTTCTTCTTTGACCTTTTCCACCAGTCCACTACTTCATTGGCAATTAGAACCCCATCTATAATATGCCTTCCACTCAAAAATGCAGTTTGAACTTCACTAATGATCTTAGGCAACACTTTCCTCAGCCTTCTTGATAAGACTTTAGCTATAACTTTGTATACGGAGGTAATCAAGCTGATTGGCCTATAATCCCCCAACCCCACAGGATTTTCCTTCTTGGGAATTAAGGTAATGAATGAACTATTTATTCCTCGGGCTAACTTTCTATTAGAATGAAACTCATTCATCAACTGCACAAACTCGCCTTTCATGATAGCCCAGCACTTTTGAATACATTTCAAATTAAAACCATCCGGCCCCGGGGCTTTATTTCCCTCGCAATCTTTAATTGCTTCCCAGATTTCATCCTCCAGAAATTCTGCCTCTAACACCTCAGATGAGTCAGTTGGACTGATTGAATCAAAAAAACCTGACAACTTTGGTCTATTCTTCCAATCTTCAGTGAAAAGGAACTTGAAATGATTTGCCACTGCATGTTTAATCATCCCAGGCTCATCTTGAATCACACCATTCACGATAACTGAGTTTAACAAGTTTAACCTCTGCCTTTTGGTTGCCATTAAGTGAAAAAATCTGGTATTTTTATCCCCATTTTCAGCCCATACCCTTCTAGATTTTTGGAGCCATACCCATTCCTTCTTCTTACTCAGATCCCAAACTAATTTTCTTATTTCTACCCTTCTTTTGATCTCAGCATCTTGTAGATTCCTACCTTCAGCTATTAGATCCCATTCATGCAGTTCATCCTCCGCTTGTTTCAACTTCTCATCAATGTTACCAAAGACTTCACAGTTCCACCTTTTCAGATGGGTTTTCAGATTTCCTAGCTTTTTCAAAAGTCTGAAGCTAGCCCAACCACTCACCTGGAATCCTTCCCAACAGTTCTTCACTTCTGTTTTAAATTTGGGATGCAAACACCATGCATTAATAAACCGAAATGGTTTTGGACCCCAATCCCTCTCGTCCTCCATAAGAAGTATTGGACAGTGATCCGAGATGCTCCTAGGCAGTCCCCACTGCTTGAACTTGAACTCTTCCAGCCACCTAGGATCGATTAAGAATCTATCAATTCTACTCCATCTATTACCATCCAGCGCATTACACCACGTGAACTGTCTACCCAGCATTGGCATATCTACCAACTCCAATTTTTCAATCAATTCATCGAAGTCCTTCATCCCTCTTTCCCTACGAGAACACCCCTTTCTTTCGCTCATAAGTCTGATTTCATTAAAATCACCTCCTATGCACCAAGGGCTTGGGTAGGATGATTTTAGTGTTGATAGGGACTTCCAAAGTATTCTTCTTTTGAGTACATCATTGGGTGCATAAACATTGATAAGAGTACAATTGAAAGAATGATGGACCATACCTGATAAAAGCATGAAGTTCCTGGAGCAGCAGCACTCCTTTAGCTCGAAAATCTGAGGATTCCACAAGCATAGCAAACCACCAGCACTCCCTTCTGCACCCACCTCCATGAACTCTAGTTCTTCCCACGGCCATACTGACTTAACAAAATTAACATCTACTAAGCTTCTCTTTGTCTCCTGCAGCATAAGAATATCTACCTTCCTCGCCCGAACTACACTTTTTATTTTTGTTCTCTTCTCGGGTCTTCGCAAACCCCTAATGTTCCATGATAATACAATCATAAAATCTGCACAAACTCCGAAAGCCTCCTGCCATAAGTCCAAACCTGACTTACAGAGCAACACCTTTTCCTTCTACCCTCTCCAAGTCTTTCTGTTCGAGTTCAGTCAGCTTGCCAATCACCTCTTTCTCCTTGCCTTGAAAGTCCAATCCCAGAATTTTCCCAACTTCCATGGTAGCTTGGGCTTCATTTAATAACTTGTTCCTCCTCTTAGTGTTAAGGCTCTGTTCTACTGACATTGAAATAGCAGCAGCTGCTGCTATGAAAATAGCTCCTTGCTTGAAACAGTTCCTCTGCAGTGCACCTTCTTGGTTGATCTGCTTTTTGTTTGATTTTGCCCTATTTCGCAGATTACCTCCATCCTTGTTACATCTATATGCCACTGATTTAGTAGGCTTTCCCCTTCTTGCTGGGTTGTCTTGTTCTGCTACTCTTGACTTGGCTTCTTGATGATCAATGGGCCTAAGTTGAGTCTGAGCTACACAGTCACTTAAATTTGAAAGATCAGTGATGGGCCCAATCTCCTGAATCCTATTCTGAGGCCCTTCCAGCACCACCTCTAAATTTAAGTTGGGCCTTAAACTCTCTGGCCCACTCAGGCTTCTAATAAACCCAGGAGTATATACATGGCCTTCGACAATTTGAATTTCTTTTCTTGGGGTTGCCGTATTCTCCATACTAACCACTCTGACTTTGTGATTTCCCATGTCATCCTCAGTTCCTTTTACGGCTGATGGAGATAGGCACTCATTACCTTCACCTTTTTCCCCTGCCTCTCGGTCCACCATAACCTGATCATCACCTGGTACCTCATCTTTTCTGCTCAGCTCCTCCCTCCCTGTGTGTTCAGCTTCAAGTTCCTCCTTATCTGACCCACCATTTTTTGACATTTGATCTACTTCATCTTGAGCCGTATAACCACTGACCTCATTATCCCTGCATGAACTGATGCAATGGCACGGCTTTAATGCTGCTGGAATCTCTTCACAAACTCTAACTGGGAACAGGCTACCATTGCATTCAACATGAATCTCCGAATTAATGAACTCCATCCTGGAAGTAACTACACGGACCTTTCCCCACTGAAGAGAATTTTGTCTAGTAGTGTCATCATCCAATTGGACAACTTCTCTCCAAAGCTTTCCAATATCTCTGAATGTATTAACACTCCACAGATGAAATGGTACACCTACACAAATGAGCCATACGCACCTTTCTTGTTCAACATACTTACCTTTCTCCCAATCTGTAATAGACTCACACCATTCTAGCATCCACTCTTCTAACTTGGATCTAGCCTCCCTTCTATGTTGCTGGGACTTGAAAGTTAACACTGCTACCCTTCCTCCTCCTTCTCTGACTCTTACTTCCTCCATACCTCTTTTCCCGACCTCCTTTTTGAACTCATCAAAAGACAGGCATGATTTCAACTTCACTATTATACTCTCATAGAGCCACCCATTGCCAGCTTCAACTGCCTTTACAACCATCTTCAACTTCTCATTGCTGCCACCACTTTGAACTACTTCTGCAAAAGATCTTCGACCTACACTAACCCACCTTCTGTGCCCCAAACTCCTCTGTGAGCACTGCATCATCTGACCATCACCTCTGTTTTTCAATGCCGGCTGTTTAAACTCCCCTTTCTTGAATTCTGCTATCTTCACTTTTAAAGCCTTATTATCACACCATAATCCATCAGCCTTCATCACCGCCATTTCAGCAGCCACCTTACACTCGTATCTCACAAAACCAAACCTTGATCCCGTCGCTTTTCGTCTTTTCAACGGGATAAAGGCATCCTTAACTACACCAAACTTACTGAACAGAGTAAACAAACCCTTTGGGGTCATCGAATTTGGGACCTCATCCACAAAGATAGTGAACACTCCATCATCCACTGATCGACTGTTTTGGTTAGCCACACGCCTTCTCCTAAGCACCGGATTCCATCCTCCGGCCTCCAGAAAATGTGATTTGCTGCTGGGTTTCCTATTGATGTTCATCCTTCGCCTTTTTCTCTCCCTTTCCCTATTCGCCTTTTTTTGAAAACATGCTTAGCTAGATCTTGATGTCCTGTCTTTGTGAATTGTGAATGATATGTTGTTGATATGAAAGAGTATTTATAGATGAGCGTTAATCAAAGGCAAATATCACTAAAGTTTTTGTTAACAAGTATATGTCAAGAAAATATTAAATAATTATATTTATTAAAAACTAGTATAACATTAAAAGCTATCTTAATTAAAAAAAACAAGAAAACTATATATAACAAGACCAAAATGCTTTTTTAAAAAATTTACCTATAAATCCTATATTGAGAAATAGTGATCCATTTAGTCTCAAAGATTTTTTTTAGATCAATTAGTCCCATAGATTTTGAAAGATAGATTTAATATGTTATTTGAAAATTAGATTTACGATTATAGCATTATTTCTATTATATTTCATTCTCTTTTTTTCTTTTGTTCTAGAAAGTGTACACAATCTATGGAAATCAAATTTGTGTTGAATTTTTATATAAGAATCTTTTTTATTTGGAAAACAATTCAAAATAAATATAAAAATGACTTGAAATATAGGATTTTTCAAACATTCCAAAAGGATATGAGATTCTTCAAACATTTCAAAAGGAGTACAAAAACTCTTTAATAAGCTTTAAGCAAATATATAATTTCAAACTGTAACAGTCTAATATAATACTCGAAAAAAAAAAAATTTAGTGTATTTTTTCCAAACGTAACTTTCTAATGTAGCACTCCAAATGTAACACTCCAATATAACACTAAAAAAAAAAGGATGTGGAATTCTTCAAACCATTCCAAAAGGAGTACAAAAATTCCTTAATAAGTTTTGAACAAATGTATAATTTCAAACTGTGAGTGTTACGTTTGGAAAAAATAGATTATGGAATTTTTTAGTATTTTTGTGTATATTACATTGGAGTGTTACGTTTTGGGATTACATTAATTGAAATGTTACGTTTGGAAAAAAATATACTAAAGCTATATTTAGTTTTGGCTTTTTGGGCAAAAAAACACAAAAGATAAAATTAGTTACATAAGTTAATAAGACAAAATGTCACATCCAAACCATAATTATTATATTTTTTCTTTTACAAAAGTCAAAAAGCCAAAAACAAAAACCAAACGATATATACTAAAAAAGTCAGGCTAAAAGAGCCCCAAAGCCAAAAAGGCTAAGGAGTTTTTATTTTATTTTTTGTGATACATTGAAGTGTCAAGTTTAGAAAAAGTATACTAAAATTTTTTTTTAGTATTACGTTTTTACATTTTGGAAAAGTACATCAAGAAGTTTTTTAGTGTGTTATATTGGAGTGTTATGTCATTGGAATATTACATTAGAGTGTTACGTTTTTGTTCGTAATGTGAGATTTATTCCGGAATGTGGAAAAATCTAAAACTTCTATAGTGTGGGTTACCCAAATGTATAATTTTGCATTTGGAAAAACTCACTTTTATGCCTAAAAAATTAAACTCAAACATGTAAGTCACTACCCCTTGGTATAATTTCTACTTTAATGGGACATTTGAGTTCATAAAAAAAAATAATAAATAAAAGACTAAACAATTTATAAAATCATATTTTAAAATTTATTGGTGTTTCACCCTATGTCTTTTTTTTTTTTTTTGGTTTACCCCCCTCACCTCCCTTATTTTTGTCACATTCCTTCTACTTTGATATTTTATACTATTTTCAGATAATTTAAGTATCAATTAAGACCGGCTTGGACTTTTTCATAATTAACTTATATTTTAAATGTATTTTATCAAATTGTATCTCAGTCATGTTTAAATGTATATATATTTAATTTATTTTTTGATTATATTTGTTAAAAAAATTAAAAATTAGTTTCATGGAAAAAAATGAAATAAATAAAACACTCATTTTTTATATGATTTTCTTTTTTTTTAACACAAAATAATTTTTAAAAATTCAAACATATATATATATTTATTTATTTTTTTCAAAATAATTTCAAATTTTTTGAAATAAATTCATAATACAATTTTAAAATTCAACCAAATAAAAAAAAAAAATTACAACTAGAATTCTTTTTACCAATACCGTCAGTCATAAAGGTTGGTGGGGCTCTATATTTTCAATTGGGGACTCTCACTAAAAATAAATAAATAAATAATACACTACATAATTTTTTTTCTTATTTTTTTATTTTTTTATCACTCTATACTAATAAAGAATCTTTAGACTTAAGTTCACATAGGAAAAAAAAAACTTTTCCAAAAACACGAGAATTTATTTTTCTTCTATTATATATTTCCCATGCAAATGAAAGAACTTAATAGTCATTTATTACTTTCTTAACAAGACTCGTTATTTAAAATTCAGTAGTGCTATACGTATCAATTAGCATACTAAGAGCATCTCCAACGGTAATAGGCATTTTACCTATCTAAATATTACTATAAAGTATATATTTTATTTTGCCCATCAACTATTTCATGTTTTTACTCCAACCATGCTCTTTATTTTAGCTATTCATATAAATACTATTAATTTTATAAAATGCCACATCCGTAACAAAGATGGAGGGAAATGATCCTAATGATTAAATACATTTTGCCTAGCCTTGAAGGCTAGCTACATGTAGCTAGTGAATGTGAGTTGAACTAAAATGCCTAATCATATGCCTAGTGCATTGGAGTTAAAAAAAATGAGTTATATTAGGCATTTTGACTAATAAGCATTATATACTCAGTGAGTTGGAGATGCTCTAATATATGTTATGACATTATCACTTTAAAATTATGACCCAACATATTATACAAATTATAAAGACTCAAAACCTCTAAAATTATGTCACATTATCTGTTGATACACTAATTGGTATAACAATTACTATATATAGTATTATTTTTTAAAATTTAACAAATTTCAACACTCATTAAATGAAATAAATTATTATTAAGAATAATGTTAGGGATACTAAATTTTCTATCAAATAAATGACCAAATATCTCAGGTGTGGAGTCCATACTTTTTGTGACACTACACCCATATAAGACATTTTATCATTACTAGATTAATGGATTTTGTTAAGAATGTATTAAAGGCATAAAGGCATTAAATGTGTTAATTACTGGCACTAGCTATCATAGGAGGTGAATAAAGGCATTAAATGTGTTGTATTAAATTAAAAAAAAAAATTCCTAATTTGACTACAATACTCTTTTATGTATTTCTCTTCATTTTTATTTTATTTTTTATTTTTTCTGATCCTTTCATCTCCCACCCACCTATATATTTTCAAATTAATTAATATTCAAATATTATTTATAATTTTAAAATATTTTTTTCACCTAAAAATTTATATTTTTCACTAAAATGATTCGTAATATTTTTCATTACAAATGATTTGCTACATGTTTGCCAAAATTTTCATGACACAAATACAACGGTTCGTTACATTCATTTTTATGCTGAAAATCGTACACTTTTTTGTTCTTAAATTTGACCACAACCATAGATTTAGGGATGAATCATTTTGAAGAGAAATTTAAATGAAATATTAATTTTTGATTAAAATAAAATATTTAAAATTATAAATGATAATTAAATATTTATTTGATTAAATAATTTGGAAATACATTGGTGGGAGGTGAACGGATCAAAAATAGTAACAAGAAAATAAAATGAAGAGAAATACATAAAATGCTATTGTAGTCATATTAGAAAAAATATATATATATAGATACATACATTTAGGTTTTGTTTGGAAACATATTATTTTAGTAATTTTTTGGCTTATTACGAAAAGATGTGCAAAAAAATAGAGAGAGTAATATGATAATTTATAGTGACTTTTTAATATTTTAACTAAAATGTGTAATTGACAAACGATAACTTAATGTCTTTATTTACTTTCTATGATAGTGAAAGTAATTAATCTTAGTTAATGCATTCTTAAAAAGTACCCTGAGGACATTTCCTAACAAAACCTATTATTCATTACTCAACAAATGCCTTGTGGCTTTTGTTAACATGGACCCTAATGGCATATATTGAGAACAATGGCAACTCCAGAAATTTTGATAAATGGGTCACTCCAAAAATTTAAGTTCCATGCATTTTATGACCGGAAAAAAATTATAAACTAATTAACAATTGAGTTTCTCAAATTTAAAGTAGAATAAACTTCTAATAAAATATAACTGTCTTAACAAAATAAATATATATAAGCTTTTATAATTTCGGCAAGATGTCAATTTTAATATATATTTTTACAATTGTCACTACAAAAAATTAAGATTTTAGAGACCAAAATTTAGGGACAAAATTATTTTTTAGGGAGCAAGTATTTTTGTTATGAAAAGTGTCGTTATTATATTTTTAGTAATGAAAATTGGACATTAGTGATGAATTATTATCTTTTTGGACCAATTTTTTTGTTTCAAAAAATAAATCATTTTGAGACCAAATTATTTTGTCCCTAAAAGTGTATTTATTAGTGATATTTTCAAAATTTTGTCGCAAAAAGTCTTATTTTTTACTTTTCGGGACGACCTTTTAGTGACTGTTCTCACGACGATAGAAAATTGGTTTCTAAATGTCTTTTACAACAAAATTTACACTTTTAGAGACCAAAAGATTTGGTCTCTAAAACTCTCATGTGTTGCATTTAACAAGTTGCCATTTTTGGGAATCGTTGCATGATAATCTCGATATCAATAGTGTCAAACACTTTCATTTTTCATGTACGTCATGAAGTAATTATTCAAACATTTGTAACGCCCTCAAAATATAACATAAAACCCATCAATATAGACATGCATTGATATATAAACAATCAACTTCCTTCTATTCATCAGAGTGTTTCTTTACAAGAGTATTACATGTTGACAACAAAAGTAAACGCCTCATGGGCTTACAACTTTCCAAGCCAACACTTGGTTACAAGAAATGAGTACTAACCCATATACACATTAAGCCCTAGGCTTGAATTTGCATGTAATACATCAAAAGGAAAATGACATCCAAAAAGTCTGACAGCCTCAAGCCTCCCAAGCTATGTCCTTGGAGGTGGCATGCTACCTGTACCTGAAAATGATGTTCCCATATAGGGTGAGCCACAGCCCAGTAGAAATACACTAAACTAGCCATGAACAATGACTAAAAGATTAGCAGTTGATAGATGGCCAACTTTGATACACCCACTTTTACCACATTACAATCACATGACTTACAAGTCTATGTTTTCATTTCTTTCCATTTTCAGTAGATAAGCATACTAGCTAAATCAACATATCAACAGATAAGCATACTAGCTATATCAACATCTCAACAGATAAGTATAAGAACTATATCATACAACCAAAGATAAGCATATGAGCTATATCTACTCTTCTCTAGACAAGCATATGAGCTGCGTCTACACTTCTCAAAGATAAGCATATGAGCTATATCTACGGAGTTCATCCCCTATCTCCTCCCAACACTATCCGGTTTAGAGGTACATCCCCCATCTTTCCTTAAACCGCGGAGTACATCCCCCATCTCCTCCTCTACACACAATGCATATAAACACATAGGTTCTATACATAATCAACCAATACATAAAGTTAATGTATTCTATCAACCGTCATGCTCCATAACACATTCCATTGATTAGTTTTCGTTTGCCTAATCATCATGCATTGTCTACAACAATCAAGACTATCCTCCACCGATAGTCCAAAGCAGTAATTTCTAAACAGGAAATAAATGCACAAATGGATAATATATCAACATTTCAATTTGGTGAGTAATAAATAATTCAACTACACCCTTTAATCCCATACATTCCCAATTCTAACATTTCTAATTCAATTCCTCCTTTCTCATATTAATTATTCAAATTAATTTATCAACCAATTAGGGCAAATTTCCATAATTAACAAAACAACCCTAAGGTTCCATTTTCATCCACATTCCTTTATCTATCTCATTTTTCTATGCCAAACTTGCATTTAGGTTTATTATAAACAAAACCCCAACTTTTGTAAAATTACACAAAAGGCCCAAACTTCCTCAAAACTACCCAACAACACCCAACATCTCAAAATGCTAAAATTTAAAGACAAAATCCATAAGAAGGAGTAGGATATCCCTACCTCAAAGTTTGAGCTCCAACAAAGAAGATGAAGAAAACGAAAATGCTCCAAATCACAAATTTTTCGGATCAAAAGGTAGTCCTCGACGATCAACAACTTTTTTGTAAAGGCCAAAGGTGAGGAAATCACTCCTACTAGATCAATACCTAGAGAGAAGGTAGAGCTCTAGAGTGAGAAGCTCAACAATGGTATTCTTGGAAAAGTAAGAGAGAGAAGAGATGTGAAAAAGTGGTTTCAAAAGGTCAAAACACGGAGCTTTAACCCAGTCGCCCCGCTCGAGCGGCCAAACCCACGCTCGAGCGTCACTCACAGATCCCCGCTCGAGCGTCCAATCCCCCGCTCGAGCGGCGGATACGCACTCTCAGAACTTATGCTGACACGTCCCCTGCTCGAGCGCCCAACTCCCCACTCGAGCGTCACACACAAACTCCCACTCGAGCGTCCAAACCCCCGCTCGAGCGGACAACACTGCAGAGGAAATTCTAGAAGGGTGATTTTCCCGCTCGAGCGCCAAAACCCTCGCTCGAGCGGAGAAGCTACAACAAAGTCCACGCTCGAGCGTCAAAAGCTCCGCTCGAGCGGACAGGCCAAAATCTGGGCAACTGCCTTTGGTTCTAAGTTCAACCAATCTGTAACACACCTGCCCAACACATCCTATAACTCAAATACAAAGTATGAAGGGATGTAAACAAGATTTAAACAACTGTTAACATCTACGGAACAACTGTACACAAGGGGTAAAACCCGGGATCGCTATAACATTGATCTCCCATTTAGTTATGCAACCGATTCTTTATATATTTCATTTTCAAGAAAATTCTTTTAACGGTCACAACTAGTATAAATAATGTTAATTTCACAAGCAAATAATGAGTTCTTACTGGATTTAAATTTCTAGGGTTTGGTAACGTTTATGTTTTTTTGTTTATGTTTACAAAAATTTTATAACTGGTTTTTGTTTATTTTCAGAAAAACATAAACTACAAATGCGTTTGGTTTAAACAAAATGTTCAAAAAAATTTAAAAACTTAAACTAAAAAATATGTTTGCTCAGGCCTAAAATATTTATATTTATTTTTTTTTTATTTATGACAATGGAATCATATACATTATAATTGAAAAAAAAATTAATTGAAGAAAAATTGAAAAAAACAATTATTTGAAAAAAAATTTAATGAAAAAAAATTTTGTTAGTCAAGTTTTTAAATTTCTGTTTAAAAACCAAAGTAAACTCATTTTCCTTAAATTTATAAACTGAGACAACCATTTATAAACCAAAAAAAATTATCAAACAAGTTTTTATGACAGTTTTTAAAATTTTTATAAATATTAACTGAAAACGAAAGTGTTACCAAACGGGACCCAATAAATGAGTTTTGTTATTTTTTTTTTTAATGGGATCAATTAGTTATCAATTTTTTTTTCTACCATAAAAAGCTTTTTTCCAATGGTTCTTGACACCAATGTTTTAAAAACCGGACCGATGAGCAAATCGAAAAAGAGATCGGGTGGACGAGTTACCGGTTCAACCATCGGGTTGAACCGAAATCGAATCGTGACGTAATAAATATATTAAAATTATATTTAAATAAAAATATAAGTAATAAAATTATAAATTAAAAAAATTAAAATATAAAATTAGCTTAAATATTTCTCCTGATATTTTTTTTTACTCAAAAATATAACAATATATTTTAAAATATTATTAATTTTAATTTTGGAAGAAGAAATCAAATATTCAATATTCCCTCTATATGATTTTAATTCAAATAATTTGATTAAAAAAAGAGCAAAAATTTTAGAGGAATATCAAAATTTCAAATCTTCCTCCAATAAATTTAATTGAATCCCACATAGATTTCTTGAGTTTTTTTGAAAGAATTTTTTTCTTATAAATAAGTAGAAACTTTCACAATAATTTCAAACTCTTAATGGGATTCCTCACAAGAGGAAACCCTTGAAAGAGAGTTTCCAATCAAAATCTTCTTTTATATATATATATAAAATAAGAAAGAATAAAAAAAATTAGAAAATATCAAAAAAAAAAAAGTTCAAAATTTTCAATTTCATCAACCCACCAATTTTCCCAGTTCTCTCTAAATAGGCTGATTTTTTGCTTCGAATGATTTAGAAGGTATATTCAGACCAAGATCCTGACCAATTGACAGTTCAATAAGTAGAACCAACCAATCTGATTCGGTTTTCAAAACCATGCTTGACACATTAATGGGTGGATGGAACCCATCAATTGTTCTGTGGGGTTGCCCCTGGTTAAGAAATGTATTAAATTACAATTTACTCTTATTTGTATGTGGTAAAAGTTTTTTAAATGGTCATTTTTGATAAATCCCCTTTTTAAATATTTTATTTCATTTAATTTATATATATATATTTTTGAATATTTCATTAAATATTGTTTAATGTAATATGATCAAACCATCTTTTTTTATTTTTCGTACATGTTTCTATTTTGAAACTAATGCATAATATTAGTCCATCATTTTATGGAAAAAATCTCTCACTAATTCTAAAAAGAAAATATTTCACTTATTTCATGGAGAAAATCTCTCACTAATTCTAAAAAGAAAATCTTTCACTTATTTCATGGAGAAAATCTCTCCCTAATTCTAAAGAGAAAATCTCTCCGCATTCCATGGAGAAAATCTCAAATTATGAACTTTGAACATTTTTATAATTTGAAAATTTTAAAAATAACGCAACAAAAAATCTGAATGAAAATCAAAATACAACGTGAATAGTAAACAACAAATATACAACTAACTTTTGAAAAAATAAAACAGATACTAAAATACAATATTAATGTTCACAATAAACTACAAACATACAACTAGGCTTCGAAAAAATAAAATTCACACCAAAACAGAATGTGAATGTTCACAATTTATAATTGACATACAATTAGCCTTAAAAAAAGTAACTCATACTAATGTAAACATTTACACTGCAACGTGAAAACATAAAATAAAATTGAAAATGAGAATCGACTATTTCAATTGTTCAATGGTAACAAAAATAATTGTTTAACTAACAAGTATAGTTACAAAAACAACAAACATACAATTAATTTTCAAAAAAACAAAACTTATACTAAAATACAATGTGAATGTTCACAATTTTCAATTAACAAAAAAATAAACTCATAATAATGTGAACAATCACACTGCAACGTAAAAATATAAAATAAAATTAGGAAAAGTAAAAATTGACTATTTCGATTGTTCAATCGCAAAAAAAAAAAATGATTGTTCAACCAACAAGCATAGTCAAAAAATTAAAATATGCAACTAACTTTCAAAAAAACTTTAAAAAAAAAAAAAAAAAAAAAAACTCATACCAAAATATAATTCGAATGTTCACAGTTTACAATTAACATACAACTAACCTTAGAAAAACTAAATTCATACCAATGTGAATATTCACACTGCAACACGAAACAAAATTGAAAAAAAAAAAAAGACTATTTCAATTGTTTAATGATAACAAAAAATAATTATTCAAACAACAAGTATAGTAACAAATAACCAATAATATGTAAATATTCACATCTTCAAAAATATATAATTATGTCTACATTTATGTTTCAACACTTATTTCTCAGACTTTCAAACAATATGAAATGTAAACATTCACATTGACTAACACAAAATAAAAAATAAAATAAAATAAAAAATAAATGCAATGGCAGCAATAGAATTAGAACTCCAAAAAAAAAAAAACTCAATCACTCTAAAAACAAAAAATATATATATCACCCACATCCTTATCATCATCATCTTTATCATTATTGTGGGGATATATTTTCTGAGTACCAACACGTGGCCAAGGTGACGCCGACGTGTCAGCCGAGGTGCCATGTGTCCTGGTCGTGACTCCGAGGTGATCTCAGCAAGGCCGAGGTTATCTCCGAAGATATCGGAATCCGAGATAAGAGAATAAGGGACAAGAGTCCTGGAATAAGGAAGGACTTTAGTATGGATAAGGATAATACTTTTAGGGAGTCTATCCTTATCTCTTGAAGAGTCCAAAGTAAGCACTAATTAGGAATCCATTGAAGCTAGGCTTCTATTGGGACAAGGATTGAGTTAACTATAAAAGAAAGACACCCCCGATGGGTCTAAGGTACGCAATTCATATTCTGACCAGTGAGTTTATTACTATTGATTGTCTTTGAGAGATATACTGACTTGATCGTCGGAGTGCCCCCAGGTGGATGAACCACCACCGGAATCTTCTCTTTCTGTTACAGGTCAGCCAAGTGTCATCTATTCTGCCAGTTCTCTCTGGCTAATTACTGAGTTGGCAGTGTGGTCAGAAAACTACTTACACAATTTGGCGTCGTCTGTGGAAAAGATAGGAGAATAGATGGCCAGCAATGGACAGAAGGAAAAAATTGGGGACGACACTCCTGCTGGGAGTGGCAAACCTATCGACCTTGACATCAAAGGAGACAACATAACATAGAAACTCGTGACCAGAATCACAGCAACAAAGACGTCGGCCAGGATGGCGACGCACCAAAGAAGCAGATCGAAGTGGGTACTACAAAGAGGATGACCTCCAGGCATGGAAGGATAGATGCCTGCAGAGGGATGAAGAGGTAAAAGAGATGGCAAACAAATTGGCGGACCTGTAATCGGTCGTCAATTTCATGATGCAAAACAACATTATGCAGCCACCGTTCCCGCTGCAGGACATGCCGATTTCAGCGGCCAATGCCCAGAAAGGAGGGCAGAAAACAATCCCCATAGCCCCCCAGCACACCAGGAGTGAAAGACACTTTCACCGGCCTTCAAGGGAGGTCGGACAAGGAGAGTCAAGAAGGGAAGAATCACAGAGGACACATCACACAAAGGAGGCAAACCCCAAAGAACATCGGCATGTTCAGGGGCGGGCGCTGTGCTTCGACACAACTCATGGGGAAAGGTCGAAGAGGGCTCACAACGAAGCTAAGAGCAGTGCACCTAAAAGACTAAAATCAGGAGATAGCCGAGCTCTTGGGCGGACACAGGAGGACTTAAGAGATTACCTCAAGAGGAAGCAACAGAATGCCGAAGTCGAGGTAACATCCCCAGATAAGCTGAGGACACCGTTCTCGGTGGAGTTGGACAAGTTTGAGGCGTCGAAGAGATTCAGTATGCCGAGGTTCCAAATATACGATGGTAAGTCAGACCCCAACTTCCACGTTGGACTATATTTGAACTCAATGGCATTGTATAGTGGGAACGAGCCGTTGCTCTGCAAAGTGTTCCCCTCATCCTTTGGGGAGATTGCATCAGATTGGTTCCACAAACTACCAAAGGGAAGCGTGAAGACTTGGGAAGGCCTGGCTGAGATGTTTGTGGCCAGGTTCGTGACAAACAAACTGCAGCCACTGAGGGTGGACGCATTAATGGCTCTGAAGATCAGTAAGGATGAAGGCCTTAGGGCCTATACAAAAAGATACTATGAGGTGTTCAACCGAATACCAGAATGTAATCAAGAGGTGGCAGTCATATCTTTCAAAAACAGCCTAAAAGACGATTGTCCACTACGAAAATCTTTGGCAAAGACATTGCCAAAAAGCATGGAAGAGCTCATGGCGAGAATCGAGAAGTATGCCAGAGCCGAGGAAGATACTTCGGGAACTAAGGAGACAAAGCAAGAGAGAGGAAACGGCTCGCCGAAGCAAGGCCGAAGTAACAATGGATCGAGCAAGCAAGAGACAGAATTGAGGGCTACACAGGCAGTGACAACTGTGTTCCGAATCCCAATTCACAAAGTCCTGGATCAAATTTGAAATCAACCCTATTTCAGAACACCAGTAAGAGCACCAGGAGAATTTATGGGAAGAAACCTTGGTAGGCATTGTGCTTACCATAATGAAGACGGGCATATAACCCAGGGCTGCAGAGCCCTGAAAACACACTTGGAAGAACTAGTGAGGCAAGGCCATCTGAGAGACCTTGTCGATGAGGCCAGAACAAGAGAAGAACAGGCAAGACTGCCTCAGGCACCAGCAGCTCCACCTCCCTCAGCACAACAACCTCAGCAGGAGGACCTCGGGTAATTAATGTAATTCACTCGAAGGTCAACGAGAACGAGATTAGGAGGGAGACCCAGAAAGTGAAGCACCTGCAACATGTCTACCAAGTCGGGGAGAAGAGACATCGGGCAGAGGAGAGCTAGGGACCAGTAGTGTCCTTTACAGAAGCCGACCTTGAGATGGTGGAGCATCCACATAACGATGCCTTGGTAGTATCCCTCTAGGTTGGGGAATGCCAAGTGAAGCGCATCTTGATTGACCAAGGCAGCTCTTGTGACGTCATGTATGTCAGATGTTACAAGGAGCTGGGCCTTCACCCAGACGATATGGAACAATCTAACGGCCCAATGGTCGGGTTCAACGGAACACCAACATGGCCACTGGGAACAACCAGCTTGGAGGTGCAGGTAGGCACCAGGAAGATAACAACAGAGTTCACCGTGATCGACACACCCTCCCCTTACAACATCATTCTGGGAAGGCCATGATTGCATGCAATGGGGGCTGTTCCCTTAACATTGCATCAACTATTGCAGTTCCCAACAGAGCATGGGATTGAGGAGGTCAGAGGAGATTAGCTGCAGGCAAAGAATTGCTCCATGGCAGCAATGAAATCCACCTGCAGCATTCGAGAACCAGAGAAGGCAGAGATCGAAGACGAGGACGTGGAGGTCCTAGAGGATGTCGGCAAGGAGCCAACCGAGAAGAGTGAAGAAGCACTGAAGAAAGTCCTCGTCCAGGAGGGGGATGAAGAACGCTTATTTCTTCTCGGCTCGGGCTTAGCAGAATTATAGGAAAAAGAGTTGGAAGCTTTTTTGAGAGCAAATATTGAGGTGTTCGCGTGGACGCCTTACGAAATGCCTGGCATTGACCCCGAGGTCACTTGCCATAAACTGAACGTTGACAGGTCGGCCAAACCTGTAATCCAACTAGCAAGAAGACCGACGTTTGATGCACGTCGAAGTAGTGGAGGAGGAAGTAGACAGACTACTGGAAGCCAGGGCCATTCGTGAGGTAAATTACCCGACATGGCTATCGAACACAGTAGTGGTGAAGGAGAAGAATGGTAAATGGAGGGTCTGCATAGACTTTACCAGCTTAAACAAGGCTTGTCCCAAAGACAGCTTCCCTCTACCCAAGATTGACCAGCTAGTGGATGCCACTTCAAGGCATGGAAGGATGAGCTTCCTGGATGCCTATAGGGGATATCACCAGATAGCCATGTACCCCGAAGATGAAGAGAAGACTGCGTTCATCACCCCAAAAGGGCTGTACTGCTACAAAGTGATGCCTTTTGGGTTGAAAAACGCAGGAGCAACTTACCAAATGTTGGTAACCAAGACGTTCAGACACCTGATTGGCCGAACGGTGGAAGTTTACATCAACGACATGGTCGTGAAGACCAAGGAACCAGAAGGTCACCTCGCCGACCTCAAAGCAGTCTTTGAAATCCTTAAAGAATATCGGCTCCGACTCAACGCATCGAAGTGCGCATTTGGAGTTGGATCTGGTAAGTTCTTGGGATACCTGGTGACTAGAAGGGGCATTGAGGCCAGCCCAGATCAGATCAAGGCCATCCTGCAGTTGAAGAGCCCGACGTCGGCAAAACAGGTACAAATGCTAACTGGAAGGGCCGCAGCCCTGAATAGGTTTATCAGCAGAAGCTCAGACAAGTGCCGACCTTTCTTTAACCTAATAAAGAAAGCCACAGACTTCCTGTGGACCGAAGAATGCGAAGCTGCCTTGGCCGACCTAAAGAAGTATCTGACCACAGCCCCAGTTCTTTCAAATCCAAAACCTGGGGAGGAGTTGTTTTTGTACTTAGTAGTTTCAGAACATGCAATAAGTGCAGTGGTAGTCTGAGAAGAAAAAGGGGAATAAAGAGCTGTTTACTATGTAAGCAAAACCCTGGCCGATGCAGAAACGAGGTATCTACCCTTAGAGAAATTGGCACTGGCCTTAGTAATGGCTTCAAAGAAGCTGAACCATTACTTCCAGGCCCATAAAATTGTGGTGCTAACTGAACACCCCTTGAAGTCCTTGCTGCAACAAGGAGACTTGACAGGAAGAATAACCAGATGGGCAGTCGCCTTGGGTCAGTATGACTTGGAGTACAGACCCAGAACAGTAATCAAAGGCCAAGTTTTGGCCGACTTCGTGGCAGAATTCATGCCAGAATCCATCGAACATCGGGCTCCGTTGAGCCAAGGTGAACGATGTCCAAATAAACAAGGAGGAGCCCAGCCAAAGGTGAAAGAACAAAGCAAAGAGGAAAAACTCAGACCCTGCAGCATTTACATCGGCGACTTCTTTCGACTGTTTGTTGATGGGAGTTCCAACCAACAGGGAGCAGGGGCAGGAGTAGTACTGGTATCTCCAGATGGGCAGATACTAGAACAGTCGATTCGTTTGGGGTTCAAGGCCTCAAACAATGAAGCAGAATATGAAGCACTCATTGCAGGACTGAAGCTGGCAGCAACAGTGCAAGCAGATGAGGCAATAGTTTTTTGTGACTCACAACTTATAGTTAACCAAACAACAGGCGAGTTTGCGGCCCGAGATGAAAGGATGTCGGCCTACGCAAAGGAGGTCATCAGGTTGGCAGCCTTGTTTCAGAACTGCCGACTACTTCAGGTCAGCCGAGATGATAACAGTCACGCCGATGCATTGGCCAACCTAGCTAGTGCAATACAACCTGGAAAAGCGAGGACAATAATGGTGGACTACTTGTCGGGCTCGAGCATCGAACCACTGACCGCAGAGCATGAAGCAATGTGTGTGGACATGGGACCAAGCTGGATGGATGCAATTGTTGCATTCCTAAAAGAAGGAAAGCTGCCAGATGACCACAAAGAGGCACACAAGATCAGACTAAAGTCAGCAAGATTCAGTCTGACAGCAGAAGGATATCTCTACAGAAGATCCTTCACTGGACCCCTTTTGAGGTGCGTACATCCTTCACAAGTTGAAGATTTCTATATGAAATACATGAAGGAATTTGCGGAAGCCACGCTGGGGGCAGATCACTAACTCATAGGGCCATTACCCAGGGGTATTGGTGGCCCTACATGTAGAAAAATGCAGATGCCTATGTCAAGAAGTGCGAAAAATGTCAAAGGTTTGCACCTCTAATACACCAACCAGCAGCAGACCTGAACCCAGTATCCAGCCCTTGGTCGTTTGCCCAATGGGGCATGGATCTTGTTGGGCAACTGCCTCAGGCAACTGGACAAATGAAGTACCTGCTGGTAGCAATGGATTACTTCACCAAGTGGATAGAAGATGTGCCCTTAGCCAAAATCCGAGATGTGGACGTAAAGAGCTTCATATGGAAGAACATAATCACAAGATTTGGGATTCCAAGAGCAATAGTCGTAAACAATGGAACACAATTCGACAGTAAGCTAATCAAGAGCTTCTGCGCAAAGTTCAAGATCAAGAACTACTTTTCAAGCCCAAGCTTTCCTCAAAGCAATGGACAAGCAGAAGCATCCAACAAAGTTATCTTGGATGGGATAAAGAAGAGGCTGCAGGCAGCAAAGGGAAAGTGGGTGGATGAATTACCAAGTGTGCTCTGGGCATATTAGACTACACTGAGAAGATCAACGGGGGAATCCCCCTTTGCCATGGCCTATGGCACAGAAGCAGTCATTCCACTGGAAGTCGGCATCCCAGGGATCAGAACCCAGGGAGTAGAGAATGGGACTAATCATGTACTCTTAGCCCAAGACCTGGATCTTTTAGAAGAAAGAAGGGAGAGAGCTGCAATTCAGCTGGCAGCATACTAGCAGCAGCTTGCCAGAGCTTATAATAAAAGGGTCAACCTAAGAGAGTTTCAAATTGGTGACCTAGTCTTGAGAAAAGTCGTCGGCAACAAGAAGGATCCAAGGGAGGGCAAGCTTGGCCCAAATTGGGAGGGGCCCTATAGAATCATCTCGGTATTGGGCAATGGGGCTTATCGGCTTGAAGATAGTGAAGGCAAAGAATTGCCAAGGCCTTGGAACACTTGCAATTTGAAATTTTTTTACCATTAGAATTGTTTATTCTATGACATTTGTCGATATCAATAAATAAAGTTTTAGCTTGATTTGTTCATCTGTACACTTGTGATTGACAAAGATACTTGATGTTGTTCCTAGAATGCATGTATAATGAGAACCCAAGTGGAACTCAGGCTCACATTAGGGGGCAGAGAGACAGATGATGTTTAACACTTGTTGAAACTTGAGAAAAGTTTACAAGTTGAAGTTAAATCAAGATTATGTTTAACACTTGTTGAAACTTGAGAAAAGTTTACAAGTTGAAGTTAAACTGAAATGATGCGTAACACTTGTTGAAACTTGAGAAAAGTTTACAAGTTGAAGTTAAACCGAGATTATGTTTAACACTTGTTGAAACTTGAGAAAAGTTTACAAGTTGAAGTTAAACCGAAATGATGTTTAACACTTGTTGAAACTTGAGAAAAGTTTACAAGTTGAAGTTAAACCGAGATTATGTTTAACACTTGTTGAAACTTGAGAAAAGTTTACAAGTTGAAGTTAAACCGAAATGATGTTTAACACTTGTTGAAACTTGAGAAAAGTTTACAAGTTGAAGTTAAACCGAGATTATGTTTAACACTTGTTGAAACTTGAGAAAAGTTTACAAGTTGAAGTTAAACCGAAATGATGTTTAACACTTGTTGAAACTTGAGAAAAGTTTACAAGTTGAAGTTAAACCGAGATTATGTTTAACACTTGTTGAAACTTGAGAAAAGTTTACAAGTTCAAGTTAAACCGAGGTTATGTTTAACATTTGTTGAAACGTGAGAAAAGTTTACAAGTTAAAGTTAAACCGAAATGATGTTTAACACTTGTTGAAACTTGAGAAAAGTTTACAAGTTGAAGTTAAATCGAAATGATGTTTAACACTTGTTGAAACTTGAGAAAAGTTTACAAGTTGAAGTTAAACCGAGATCACGTTTACCACTTGTTGAAACTTGAGAAAAGTTTACAAGTTGAAGAACAAAGGTTAAACACATGTGAAAAATTTACAAGGTAAAACCAAAAGTTATGCCTAGAAAGGTATTTGGGTACTTGCCGAGGTAAATCATCAGTTCGTATATCCGAGGTATGACACCCCGAGAAGGTTGCACAAAGATTGAAGTGTCTATAAAAGATATGCAAAATATTCTAAGTATAGAATTACGCAAAAATAGTAAAGAGAAAACAAAGATACAAGCATTCAGAGAAGGAAGGTTGTATTAGCATTCCAAAGAAGGCACGTCGGCCAAAACTTACAAACTGTCCCAAACAAGGAGAAAAACAAAAGTACAAAGTACAAAGGAAAAAGACATCAAAGTAAAGGCTCTTCAACAGATGGTTGGATCTGAGGTTTGGACGACTGCTGGGAAGACATCTCGGCCACCTTCTCGGCCGCAAGCTCAGCATCTATCTCTTGAAGGGTCTGATCAAGGCTCTTGTCGGCGAGAGGCAGCTTTGATGATGCTTGCTCAGGGGTAGCTTCCTTGGGAACCTCCTCAACCTCCTCATCTTGAGTCAAGTCTAGGACTTGCTCATTTTGAGGAGGAGACTTGGCCCCAGCAATGCCTTTTGACTTCCTCACCAAAACCTCCTCCTCGGACTCAGAATCATCGTCAGCGGATTGGCTTGGAGTTGGGGGGAATGGCAGGGGAAGGACATCGGCATTCTTGAAGGGGGAGTCCTCGGGGATATCAAGCCTTTTTAGCAAGGTCATCCAGCCAAGGGTGAAGCCCCTGTTGCATGCCTGCTTCACCTGCTTTTCATATTCCGCCGTGACGTCGGCGGCCCCCTCCTTGTAGGCCTTCTCATCAGCTGCCTTTATCTCGGCATCTTTGGTGGCCAAAGCATCCTGAAGTTCTTTTTGAGCTTAGGCCATCTTTTCCTCAGACTCTTTCCTCTGGGCCTCAAGAACCTTGTTAATGGCCTCCACAGCACCTGCTTTTTCATCAGCCTCATCTTTAGCTTTGATGGCAGCCTCAGCCTGGTCTTCCAACTTCTTCATTTTTGATTGTAAGGTTTTGTTGGCCTTTTGCAAACTGGCAACTTCTCTCTTCTTTTTGGCCAGCTTCTCCCGGTTTTCGAAGGACTGTACTGAGAAAGAATGAGCATGCTGGATGGCCTGAAAGTAAAATAGAGCGGAAGTTATTTCAAAATTTTCTAAAGTAAGGTAAAAAGAAAGAACAACGAACAAAATAAGGACACTTACTTAAATAGAACGTTGGAGCATCAGGGCGCAGTTCTCGTATTCGCTCAACTCAGCGTTTCGGTCAAGATCGCCGGGGAAAAGCAGAGCGGTGCTGAGAACAACGCCGACGTTAATATCATCGGAGTTATCCCCAGCCATGACTGGCTTATCCTCCAATGTAATTTGGGGGGCCCAGGGGGAATTATGCTTTTGAGACCCCGAGGTAGTTGCAGCTGATGACCTCGGCCTCTTGGATTTGGTGGATTCGGATGGCTGTGTTTCGGCAGACCTCTTCGCAAGGACAGAGGCAGTCTTCTCACTTTCAACCAATTTGGATATTGGCAAAGTATCCTCAGTTTCAACCTGAGTCACCTTTGCCTTAAGTTGGGCCTTCTTTATTCTTTTTGGCTTTGGTTAAGTTGGTGCTGGTTGAGCATCAACTGAGTCTGGAATGTTGGCCAAAAGATCCTTGGCGACTGCCTTTTGACGGCCCATCTCGGCAGCAAGAACAAGTTGTCGCCGACGTTTTCGTTGGGATATTGGGATCAAGTATGGAGCCGAGGTTGACGGCTGCTCAGCTGGATCAGTGGTTGATCCCTGGTCTGTCCAAGATGTGGACGCGACTTGTGGAGTTGTGGCGGAAGGTGGAGAAAGGCTTTTTTCCTTCTTTTTTGGGACGTCGGGAAGAGCAGACTTATAAGTGGGGATGAAGTTGAGAAGCAGAGGGCCCTTTCGCTTGTGGACTGGCAAATTCAGTAATTTCTTCAAGTCTTTGTTGGGAAAGAAAGACTGGCGGAAGCCCTTTGGTGGCTTAGGAAGAACTGCAAAAAAAAAGAAAAGAAAAAAAAGCGTAGACATTAGAGCAGAATGTTGAAAACTTTATGCAAGAAAGCAAGAAAATTTGTGAAGGGTGGCCCTTACTAGCTTCTTCCCCGAAAACTATTCGACTTAGGGGATAAAGATGGAGGTCATCGTTTGGCTGAAACTCCCAGTTACCTGAGACGATGAAGTAATCATCCCCCGCTCCCTTGTTGGAGTCAGGGAGGTCGGCAACAATTTTGTATTCAGTAGACCTCGGCTTAAGGTAATAGATGTGGCCTTTTTCCGATTTCAGGCGACACATGGTATAACAATACTGGAAATCGGCAAGAGTAATCCTAGCATTCTCTTGTTTGGCTAAGGCTATGGTACCATTAATAACTCAGTAAGAATTGATGTCAAGTTGCATTGGGTTCAACCTATAGAAATGAAGGATTTCACGGAAGAAAGGGTCAAGTGGAAACCTAAGTCCACATTCAATGAATGCTACTACTGGAAAAGGCATGAGGTTCACATCGGGCATGATAGAATCATCTTCCCCAGCCAACCTCAGATGAACGTCAGCCAGGATTTCGAACTCCTGCCTAAAGTACTCTAATTTGGCCAGGGTGTCTACCCTATGTTTCCACATACCCATAATGTCGGCTTAATTAAAGGGATTGGATTTCGGAAGGGCATGTTTTTGAAAGGCTTTAGGGACCTCGGCTAAACCCTAAAAAGTACAGAATCAATGAGGAATTGTTTTCAAGTTTTTTCTAAAAGTTCGTGGGTTCTACAAACAAATCCCAAAACCTATGTCTATGGAAACCAAGATTGAAGGCACGAAATCTAGAAAAATAGAAAAGCAAGAATACGCTTCAGGATCAAGAACAGAGATGGACTATCAAGAACAGTGGCAAAAGTGCAGAAGAGTTGTGAGCAGTGCGTGTATTCAGGACATGGGCAAAAAGCAAAATCGTGAAGTAAACACACTCAGATGCATGATTCATAGATCAAAAGCTTGAGTAAAGCAGTAATGACGATTAAATTTCTTGGAGAGCCAAAAGGAATGGAAGCTTACCAGAAAGAGAATAGCCAAAATGGGATTTGCCGAAGTCTGACGACGATTGCAGAGGCGGAAGATCGGTGGAAATCACGCCGAAGGTGGTAAACGAAGCGAATTGCAGAGTTATGGAAGCTTGAAAAATGGAAGACTTGAAAGAGCTAGAAGGAGAGAGAAAGCTTCAAGAACGATGTAAAGTGAAGAGACGGAAGGGGGAAACAAGTTTTGTTAAAACTTAAAAACGGCGGCAAAAAAGCAATCAATTCGCCTAGAACGACGGATTCGTCAGATGGCGCACGCAGGCGCGAGACAGCTTCCAGACGCGTAGCAGGTACGATCCAGTAAAGAAAGGGCACGTGGCTAAACGGTTGAGTCAATATGTATGACAGCTCGTACGCGTGAAAGGGTTCTTGGAATTCTTGATCTTTAAAGAAGACAAGTCGGCCGATATAAATGATCTCGGCTGAGACACTTAAGCCGACGTACTTTTCAGGAGTACTGATATAGGTTCCATCACCTCAGATGCTGAGGTAATAGAACCTAGGGGATAGTTGTGGGGATATATTTTCTGAGTACCAACACGTGGCCAAGGTGACATTGACATGTCAGCCGAGATGCCACGTGTCCTGGTCGTGACTTCGAGGTGATCTCAGCAAGGCCGAGGTTATCTCCGAAGATATCAGAATTTGAGATAAGAGGATAAGGGACAAGAGTCCTGGAATAAGGAAGGACTTCAGGATGGATAAGGATAATACTCTTAGGGAGTCTATCCTTATCTCTTGAAGAGTCCAAAGTAAGCACTAATTAGGAATCCATTGAAGCTAGGCTTCTATTGGGACAAGGATTGAGTTAACTATAAAAGAAAGGCACCCTCGATGGGTCTAAGGTACGCAAATCATATTCTGACCAATGAGTTTAGCACTATTGATTATCTTTGAGAGATATACTGACTTGATCGTCGGAGTGCCCCCGGGTGGACGAACCACCACCAGAATCTTCTCTTTTTGTTGCAGGTCAGCCAAGTGTCATCTATTCTGCCAGTTCTCTCCAGCTGATTACTGAGTTGGCAGTGTGGTCAGAAAACTACTCACACAATTATCACTATCATTAACAATTTATGCAATTTCACCATTTCACCAATCCAAATCAAACCAAACCCGCCTTTGAAGAATATGTTTTTAACAAAATTGACTAGACATAAACAAAGTTTCAACTTACAACAATGGAAAAATATAGAATTTCAAACACAGAGCAACAATGGACGAACAAAAAACTTCTAACACAAAGTTACAATGGGGGAACAAAATGTTTCACCGTAACAATAGAGGAATAATATATTATTTTATCACAATGTGTAAATTAGAGTTTCTAAACCCTATCAAATAGAGAGTTTCGAAGCCTAGCATAATGAAACAATATCACAAATGTGATTGAAACTGATTAGAAAGAAAAACGTGAATAATGGTAACTACCAAATAGAGGTAGCAACAAAAAGGAAATGTATATATTCTTTTTTTATATAATACATATCAACAATAGACATAAGGGTATAATAGTCCAACAAATAATATAAATCAAGAAAAAAAGGACCTATGGAATAAAAATATAAATACATGAGACTAATTAGGTTATAATTTTTCTTGGTAGATTTATTGGGTTAGAACACCTCTAAATAGGATTTATCAGTAAAAAAGCCCTTTTTAAAACTATTAAAATTAAATAATTATATATATAGAGACCAAAATATCTTCTTTGTATTTTTCTCAATTTCACCCATTAATTTCCTTCTATTATTTTATTTTATTATAATTATATATATATATATTAATTTGTAACACATACCGTGATAATATAATTCTAGATAAAGTATTTTTATTTATTTGGTTTATTATTTTTCAAAAGCAGTTGAAATGAATTTTTATTTTCATTTTTTGTTGTAATATAATAACATCATTTTTTTTTGGAGGGGGGAGGGTTCTAATATTATTGCATTAATGGATTGATATCTAATTGCAAGTGAAATTTATCAATCCATTTTAAGGAAGTGTTTCAACTTAAATTAGCTTCTAAATAAAGAAAGTTTATTTATTTTTATTTGTAATGAAATATTAATGTTTTTTTTATTTTTTATTTTTTATTCAAGAGGGTACTACCATTTTATTTATTTTTGTAAATAAGTGAATTTCGTTTTTTTATATTTTTTTTATAAATAAGTGAATTTCGGTATTCCCAAAGTGAGTATTTTTGTCCATATAGAAACTATCTAGTTTTTGAAAATTATCATATTTATTTCTAGTTAAAGTTTACATTCCCCCCTATAAGTGGAGCTAGTTAAACTCATTAATTACATTCTTAACAAGTGCAAACCATGTTTGTTTGACTCCATAAGATGGAGGGGACTAAGAGTACAGTAGGATTGAGTGAGGAGATTATTAGTGTAATAGTATAGTAGTATTGGAAATGTAAGATAAAGAGTGTTTGTTTGTACACAACTGGATTAGTAATACTATAGATAGTAGTAATATATAAAATTAATATATTTTAATTTTAAGTATTTTTTTAATATTATAATTATTATTATTTTGTTCTAAAAAATATAAATTTTGCATAAAAATTATTTAAAAATTCATTAATCCCCTTACTCAATTTCTAATCCCAACCCTACTATGGGATTGATAGTCCTACCAATAAGGGGGATTACTAGTTTAAGGGGATAGTTAATCCTCCCACTTATGACCCCAATCAAACACTTTATAGATAGGTCCCACGGACTATTAGTTCAATCCCCCTCACCAAAGAGCTAAACAAACATGGCCTTAGGGTACATGTTAACAATACCTTTGAATAATAAACTCAAATAGAAAGTTATTAAATATATTTAATTTAATTAATAAGTTAAAAATAGAATGCTATTAAATTCATGACAATTTAACACGACATTAAATATGCATTAAGAAGTTAAAATTAGAAAATTAAACATAAATTAATACAATACTAAATATACCTTGAAAATGTTAGAGGTCTCAAAATTTCTATCAAATATTTTGTCAAATGTTTCATATAAATGTGGACCGCACACTTATGTAGGACCCACCACATGTGAGATATTTGGTACAACATTTGATAGAAATTTTGATATCCCTACTATTACTCATATACCATATCAAGTGTACCAGGGGCACTTGTCAATATTAGCCTTTAAATAAGAAGTAACGATAGTGATACAAAAAAATCTATCAAATGTTTTACCAATGTGAAACTCACACTCATGTTGCAAAATCCACAGGCATTTGAAAAAACTCTTAATAGAAATTTTAGAACCTCTAACATTTTTCTTAAATATTAAGGCTCTATTTACACGTGTATTTGTGTGTCATTGATGTTTTGTAGACTATTCTAATTGGGCAACTTCCTTATTTAACAACAAAATAATATTCTGAAACTTGACAAACCTTACAATTTGTTATCACTATTTAACAAGTCATTCATGTTGGCATAATACTTTACCTTCTTTGTTTTTGGAGAAAAAAAATATATTTTACATTTTTTTCATAGTTAATGAAAAATAAGTTTATTGGAGTAGAAAATATTTTTGTTTTTAGAAGGTAAAAAAACATTTTCTTAACTTAAGACTTACCAATGCAACCACACTAACATCATCGTTGTCACTATCACCACTTGCAAATCAGACTTTGAGAAAAATATTTTTATTCATCTTAATTGAATATATTGTACAATTACTTATTTATAGAGATGGATCACCAGTAAGTAGTAAGTCCTATAATTGAGCTATTCCTATAATCAAAACTACAATCAAGCTATTTCCTAATCTACAAATAGGAAGCAATCACAAGAGATAATTCCTAAAATCTCTACACTCCTCCTCAAGTTGGTGCATAGATGTCACACATGCCCAACTTGCCCAAAAACTTTGAGAACGCTCGACTAGACACTGCTTTATTAAGGATATCATCCAACTGATCTTCTGAGTGAATCTTAGGCAACTCCACAATTTTCTCATCCAATTTCTCCTTAATGAAGAATCTCTCTACTTCCACATGTTTTGTACAATCATGTTGAACCAGATTATGAGCAATATCACATGCTGCTTTATTGTCACAGGAGCGTTGAACTGGTTGAATAGGCAGATAGCCCAAATCCCGTAAGAGAAATTTTAGCCATAATGCTTCACATATTCCAAGTGCCGTACCTCTAAATTCAACCTCTGTGCTTGAACGTGCAACAACATTTTGTTTATTGCTTCTCCATGTAACGAGATTACCACCTACAAAGGTGAAATATCCTGAAGTAGATCGTCTGTCATCTACTGCTCCAGCCCAGTCAGCATCAGTATATGCATCCACACTTTGATAATCTACATTTTTTGTAAATAAAATTCCTTTTCCAGAAGTCGATTTCAGATACCTCAAAATGCGCATAATTGCATTCATATGTTGCTCTCTAGGATTACGCATAAATTGGCTGACAATACTCAAAGCATAGGCAAGGTCTGGCCTTGTGTGGGCTAAGTACATCAATCTTCTGACGAGTCTTTGATATCTTCCTTTATTAACAGGCACGTGATTAGTCTCAATACATAACTTCAATCCTTCTTTTACTAGTGTACCAGCTGGTTGACATGCTGACATACTAGTTTCCTGCAACAAATCTAAGGCATATTTTCTTTGAGACAAAAAAAATTCCTTTATCAAATCGAGACACTTCGATCCCAAGAACATATTTCAAGTGGCCGAGATCTATCATTTCGAATTCTTTGGACAAATAACTCTGTAGAGCCTTTCTTTCTTCAAGATCATTTCCTGTGACCACCATGTCATCAACATACATAATAAGGGCAGTGATCTTACCATGCTATTTTTTCAAGAATAAAAATGTGGTCCGAATTACTTTGATGGTAGCCAAAGGCTCTCATAGACTTTGTGAACCTTCCAAACCATGCTCTAGAAGATTTTTTCAACCAATATAAAGCTTTCTTTAATCTACACACCTTCCGACAATGGACTTCTGGTATCATGCATCCTGGTGGCAAATCCATGTAGACTTCTTCGAACAACTCGCAATGTAGAATGCATTTTTCACATCAAATTGTTGTAATGGCCAATCCAGGTTCGTAGCTAGAGACAACAAGACACGAACTATGTTGATTTTAGCTACTGGTGCAAATGTATCTGTATAATCAATCACATAAGTTTGGGTGTACATTTTTTGCCATAAGTCTTGCTTTAAAGTGTTCAATCGTACCATCTACTTTGTGCTTCACAATATACACCCACCGATATCCAACTGTTTTCTTCCCCAGTGGATGATCAACAAGTTCCCAAGTTTCATTTTTCTGTAAGGATTTCATCTTCTTATTCATAGCAGTTTTCCACCTTGGGTCGGCTAAGGCTTCCTGCACACTGTTAGGAATAGATACAACTGATAATTAATTTACAAATGACTTATGTGATTCTGACAAACGATGGTTAGACACATAATGACTCATAGGGTATTTAACTTTACTAGAAAGTTTGGGTTCATATGTGGTTTTAGGGATACCTCTGGTCTGACGCGGTGGTAGCTATTTTCTAGATGGTTCAGAAACATCTTCAACAAGCGATTGGTTTGGTGTATTAGCGGCCTGTGGTGTGAGGGATTTGGACGAAGATGGAGCTGCAACTTTATTTTCTTGGTGTTCATCATTGTCTAGGTGTTCATCACCACTTTGGTCCAAAGGTATACAATTGTAGACACCTCATTTTTTACTGCCCTTAAGCCTTTGGTGCCACCGATTGATCACCAAATGATGAATTCATACACTTGTCCAAATGCTCGAAATCCTCAGCAGAAAGCCTCAGCTTTGAGCCTCAAAAGAGCCACAACCTTTGCGCCTTTTTTTTGGACCAAAATAGCAGTTTTTTAAGCCTAACTATCTGGGTGCCTGCAGACCCACTAGTGACTCCAGCCGCCCACTATTAGTGGCCAGCCACCCCCTTTTAGTGGCCTGCTAGCCACTTATGCCTGCAAACCTACTTGTATCTCCAGTCACCCACTATTTGTGCCCTGCCGACTACTTGTGTAAAATTTCAAATCTTTTTGTTAGCTGTGTCAGCCGTCTCCCCAGGTGCATGCATGATACCAGCTGCATGTATGCTGATATTTTCAGGAGCCAAACCTAATTTTCTATATATAGATGACTCCCTCTCATTTTTTAGGGTTAGAAAAATTTGAGAAGCAAAAGTTCTGAAAAATATTTCCCTCTCTACATTTCTCTCTCTCTCTTTCTTTCTCTTACAACTTCTATACCCTTTGCCTAGGCACTCTAAACCAAAACTTGAAGGTTCTTGGCTGAAGTGTTTAAGCTTGCATTTTAAGCTCTTGAGGGTGTCAAATTGGTGGCATGTGATTCAAAGGGTCATTCATCTTCAAGAGATATAACTCCAAGCTTCTTTCCTTTATTCATTTACCATCATTTATTGCGATTTTTGTACTGTTTTTTTTACCTATATTGGTGGGTTGAATCTTATGGTTTGAGGTCAATATGGTTAGGGAATATGGCCCGAGCCAAGGGTTGGATGATTTGGCAGACCTCGAAGACGATTTGGACAACTTGCAATTCTTTGATGAGCATGATCAGGGAAATGTACAGATTGGGTGGTTCAACTTGCATGGATCGACTGATAACACTAGATGGTTGAATGATGAGCCAGACAAGGAAGAAGAAACTGGAATGAAACCATAAGGAAAAGAAGCAAAGATAGCTATAGTAATTGGAAAGGCTGATGAGAAAGGAAAGTTGCCGGAGAGCGCTAGTGTAGGAGACCTGAGCCAAGATATGAGAATTGTGAACACCACGGACACCGAACAGGAAACTACATTGAGGCAGTTTGAACGAGAAAGAATTGAAGGCAACCGGCGAACCGTAATTTCATGGCACCCTATGGGGGTGATGTGAAGATGATACAAGCAGAGCCAGATAACTATTTGTCGGCCGCTGAGGACGAATGGTGGGAAGATAACGATTTGCATCTGGCCCATACTGACGAAGACTAGGGCAATTGCATCCCGGCTAATATGTGGTATGTACAGGAGGTAGACCATCTAACCCGAAGTGGACGGTATTTTAAGCCGCCGCACCTGGATCAAGTCGAGGTGTTTGGAAAGGACAAAGAGGCCGAGAAACAAAAGGAGAAACAACTAGAAGAAGAGTTAGTATTGAAATAGCTCAAGAAAATCTACGCTGACATCTCCATCTGGGGTCTTCTCATGGCCTCACGAGTGCATCGGCAAGCAGTGTTATCAACAATGAACAAGGCTAAATTGTCCATTGACACCACGCCCAAGCAGTTTATGGGTTTGGTCTTTCCCGATAGTGCCAGGCCAATGCTTACTTTCTTTGACAAAGACCTACCACCGGAAGGGTTGGCTCACAACAAACTGTTGTACATATCTGTGGAATGCGGGAAGAAGTAGGTACCGGTGGTATTGGTATATACCAGTTCAGTCATCAATGTTTATCTGTCTCGTACTGCCTATACGGTTGGGCTCAAATTGGTGGACTTCATTCCCACAGCCCAAGTGATACAGGCATATGACAACACAAGCTGAGAGGTCATGGGCACGGTAAAGGTGCGAGTCCAGGTTGGCTCGTCAGAGCAAGAGATTAAGTTTCATATCTTGGATGTACTGGCTACCTTTAACTTGCTACTAGGGAGGCCTTGGTTACATCACGTGAAGGCTATTTCCTCCACCCTCCATCAGATGTTGAAGTATCCTCATAAGGGAGGGATGACAACTGTCTTTGGGAACTCATCCATCCATCCACCTCCAGAGGTGACTACACTAGTGCTAGAGATCAACCATGGGGACGAAGATGTATTCCTCTCGGGATTCACTTTGGCTGAAGCCCGGATAGTACAAACCATTCTGGCCGTAGATGAATGCATGTACGTCAGTGCTCAGTCCATTTACTTCATGAACAAACTACGGCATGTTCTAGGAATGGGGCTCGAAAAGAGTGGTCAGAAGGTGTTGCAGCACTGATAGATACGCCACACAACCCACATGCCTTTAGATTGGGCTATGTGCCCACCAAAGAGGGCTGGATAAGAAAGGGAGAAGAGAGGAAATGCAGAGCCAAGGCCAAGAGAGCTGGAAAGCATTATGAGCTTGTCCACAGACTGATTCGGGGGACGCTCAATGACCATTTTGTTCGAGAGGGAGAGGATTTCCTTTCTTGTGGCTTTCCTGAGCCTTGGGTAAATTCCTCAAAGAAGCGCGTCCTCGGATTTGATATTTTCTTTGATCTGTAGCTGCAAGACAGTGATGAGGAAAGGGCAAAAACAAGCATCAAAGCTAACCAGAGCATGAAAGGTGACTTAGATGGCAACGCGCCTGAAGTATATGCAGCATTGGCCAATCTCCTTACGGATCCCGCGGCTGACCTAGAGGACTTGGAGGATAACTTTACTGTCTCCATGATCGAGGAAAAACTGGGTGTAGACCCTACTAGTGGTATTCTGGATGCATCAAAGGCACCACGCCTTACTTGATAGCTGGAGGAGGGCTTTCTTTCCAGTTTTGAATCGGATGATGAGCCAAAATCTGATTCCACTGAGTCTGTAGGGTTGGGATCATATTTAGGTCAGTTTGGGGAGTCTGAGTCTGGTATTTCTGGGAGTGGTAACCCGGATACCAAAGTCCTGTTTAGGTCTTCATTAAGCTTTTCTTTTGAGTCTATAACCAAAGATCTGGACCTTTTGAAAAAAAATGCTGCAGATTCTGAGTATTTCTCTGTGCCGCTAGTTTATTGTATTGACCAAGATTTTCATAATTTTAACGAGAACGAAGAAGAAAGAATTCCTCTGGCTTTGAAAATCTTGATTAATCGAGAGGAGGAGAGGTTTGCTAAACCTTGATTTAACGAAATCATTGCCATTAATATAGGCACTGAGAAGGATCTGCGCTTGGTCCAAATCGGGTGCACGTTGTCTTTGGAGGAACGTGAGCGTTTAATTTCTTTGTTAAAAAATTTCAAAGATGTTTTCGTGTGGTCCTACAAGACATGCTTGGAATCGACCCTGAGATCGTATAGCATTGGATCCCTCTTGACCTTGAAAAGCAACCAATCAAGTAGAAACTACATAGAATTCATCTGGATTGGGCATTGAAAATCAAGGAAGAGGTTACCAGGCAGATTGATGTACGATTCTTGTTAGTAATCTAGTATCCAACCTAGTTGGCCAATATCGTCCCAGTGCTGAAGAAGGATGGCAGAATTTGAGTTTGTGTCGACTTTCAAGACCTGAATAAAGCAAGCCCGAAAGATGACTTTCCTCTGTCGCATATTGATGAGTTGGTAGACTTCACTGCAGGCCATGCCTTGCTTTCATTTATGGATGGGTTTTCCAAGAATAATCAAATTCTGATGGCACCCGAGGACAGAGAAAAGACCACTTTCACTGCACCATAGGGTACGTACAGCTACCGAGTCATGCCGTTTGGGTTGAAAAATGCTGGGGCTACCTATTAGAGGGCTGTGACCACCATTCTACATGATATGATCCACAAAGTGGTTGAGGTGTATGTGGACAACATGATTGTCAAATCCAAAGAGCAGGAAAGCCACTACACCGCACTCGAAAAATTCTTTCAACGGATCAGGGAATACAGATTGAGGTTAAACCCACAGAAATGCACCTTCAACGTAATGGCAAGAAAAATGATGGCCTTTCTGATCACGCAGAGAGGAATTGAAATAGATCCTTCCAAAATCAAGGCCATCTTAGAAATGCCACCACCAAGGATTGAAAAGGAGGTGTGTGGCTTTCTGGGTAAAGTGCAATTTATAAGACGGTTTATCTCCAAATTTGCCTTGACTTGTGAACCACTATTTGGTCTCCTGAAGAAAGGAAAGAAATTTTGATGGGACGATTGATGTTAGGTTGCCTTTGAACAGGTTAAGCAGTACCTCCAGAATCCACCTATGTTATCGCCACCAGAGCTGGAGAAGCCGCTGATTCTGTATTTGTTAGTAACGGACTCGACCATGGGGTGCATGTTAGCTCAAGAATCTGAAGATAAGGTGGAGAAATCTATCTATTACTTGAGCAAGAAAATGCTAGACTATGAGACTCGCTACACTTCCTTGTAGAACGCTTGTTTAGCCTTGGTATGGGTGACCAAAAAGTTGAGGCACTACTTGTTAGCTCACTCTGTAATCTTGGTTTCGAGATTAGATCCCATCAAATATCTCTTTGAAAAACCAGCGCTTATGTGTAGGTTGGCTCACCAGCTGCTTCTTCGCTCCGAATTTGAGCTCACATATGTTACACGCAAGTTAGTTAAATGAAGGGCTGTAGCGGAATTCTTGGCCGACTGCCAGTAGAGAGAGATGAGGCAGTGGAGTACTTGTTCCCAGATGAAGACATTCTGCAAGTTAAAGATAAAACTTGGACAATGTACTTTGATGGAGCATCCAATCAATACGATTATGGGATAGGCATGTTGCTAATAACACCCGATGATTCCCATATACCCTTAGCCTTCAAACTCTAGTTCAAAGTGTCCAACAACGAAGCCGAATATGAAGCATGTATTGCTGGTCTAGAAGCTGCCCTAGAACTAGAGGCAATAAGGTTGGATGTCATTGGGGACTCGAACTTGGTTGTTTCTCAATCAAACAGAGACTGGAAAGTCAAACAAGAGAAGATGAAGGTTTACCATCAGGCCCTGGATATTCAAATTCTAAGGTTCGAAAAGTTGACATTCACACATCTACTGAGAGAGAGCAACTGGTTCGTTGATGCTTTCGCAACTCTATCCTCTATGGTAGACATCCCACTAGGAGTAAAGATGCGTCTAATCATCATGGAACAGAAATACACGCCGACCTACAAGAGTGTTACCACAATAGATGAAGTGCAAGACAAAAACCCCTGGTATTACGATATGTGGAACTTTCTAAAAAAAGAGACGTATCCACCAGGGACAAATGCCAAGGACAAACGGGGAATATGGCCTTTGGCCGTCCAATTTATCATATGCGGGGGCAAGCTGTATAAAAGAGGTCATCCAGGAATGCACAAGTTGTGTGTGAAGGAAGAAGAATCGAAGCATCTTATGGAGGCTATCCACGGAGGGGAGTGCGGGGCACACATGAATGGTGTGATGCTAACCCGGAAGATCCTTAGACAAGGTTATTACTGGTCAACCATGAAGGAAAATTGTATTGGCTTTGTACGGCGATGCCACAAATGCCAAATTCATCCCAATTGCATGAACATACTGCCGTCTAAGCTCTACAATATGACGTCACCATGGCCTTTCTTAGTTTAGGGAATCAATGTTGTCGGTGCAGTCTCACCAAAGGGGTCAAATAGACACGAGTTCATCTTGGTCGCGATTGATTACTTTATAAAATGGGTGGAAGCTCAATCCTATGCGGTGTTGAAAGAGTCGCAAGTGGCCAAATTCATTCGAAATAATATCATCTGCCGGTGTGGAGTTCCGAACGAGCTTATATCAGATAACAGCTCATACTTCAAAAAAGAGGTAATGGATCTGCTTGAGAAGTACAATGTCACTTTTCATAAGTCATCAACATATAGACCATAGACCAATGGAGCTATTGAGGCCGCCAACAAGAATATTACGAACATCTTGAGAAAGATGGTGGTAAACTACAAGGACTGGCCGAATAAACTGCCATTCGCGCTCTAGGGCTACAGAATCTCAATCTGAACATCTACAGAGGCAACCCCCTATGCTCTCATCTACGGGATGAAGGTTGTTCTGCCAATTAAAATTGAAGTGTCGTCGCTGCGAGTTATGGCTGAGTGTGAGATAGCGAAGGCGAACTGGCAACAGAGTAGATTTGAGGAGTTAATGTTGTCTAATGAGAGAAGACTAAAGGCATTATATCATGTCCAAGGCTACCAGCACAGAATTGCCAGGGCTTTTAACAAGAAAGTTAAGTCCAAGAATCTCAAGAAGGGAGACATGGTACTAAAAGACAACCAGGCTCCCATCCACAACCCTAGGGGAAAGTTCAGACCCAATTGGACTGGCCCTTATATCATCAAATCTATCTAGTCAGGAGGGGCGATTATTCTCATGGACCTAGATGGCCTGGAGTTTTTACAACCAATCAATATGGACAAGTTGAAGAAATACTATCCTTGAGAGGCTCACTAGGCCGAAAACCTGGAAGGACGACCTAGGCAAAAGTTAGAGCATGAAAAATTAAAAATAAAGAAAAACTAAGCTTGCAAGGTTAAAAACCCTAAAGAGTGACTTTGGCAAAAGTTAGAACGCAAAAGGAGAGAGTTAATACTCAAGTGAATTTGAACCGAACTATGTAAGGCTTGATTCCCATCCTTGGGATACATAGGCAACTTCATCCTGAAGTTCGGCCGTAACCATCTCCAGCTCAACTGTTCTTTTCGTTCATTTTGTTCAGGTCATTTTTGTCCATCATCAGTTAGCTCGGTTATGTGGTCTTCAGTATCGCGGCAGAAGGGTCGATATGGTGAATACAGTTCTGAGCAGTTGTGATCTTTTGTTGTACATCTTGAGGGTAGGTTCCGTGCATGTTAGGCAGTGATCATTTTCGAAAATAGTTTTGAAAAGTTTTAACAAAAGTTGATTTTGTTCAAAATTTTACCTTTTACGACTTAGACCATTTTGGGACCAAAAGGAAAATTCTTAGTGCTCACAACTTTAATTCCATTGATTTCAACACAAGTACATTCTCCAACTCTCTGATACAAATCAAAGTTTTTTTTACATCATAAAATTTGAAAAGAAAGGTCAAAGCAATAAACTAGGGGCATAGATGAGTCAGGTGCTCCTACGTCCTCTACTCGTGCTTGTGGAAGCTTATGTAGCCAAAGTGGGCCTGACTTGTGCCTCATCCATGAGCTAAGACAAGCACTCGCCCAAAAGGGCATAACTAAAACTAGGGGCAAGGGCCAGAAGCTCTCTCGTCCTCCAGGCAATGAGGTACCGAGTTAAGTGTGAACCACAAAGTGGGAATGAGGCTGGGTATTCTACGCCCTCATCTGGACGGGTCTGATCATGCCCAAACTGGCGTCTAAACCGGAAGGGGAAGTAGAACACACAGTGCGTAAGGCCAATTAACTAAACGCCCGGCTATTAGGACATGTTATAGCTTATCTCAGTTAAATTAAGTTAGGGGCAACACCAAGCTATGTCAGCTGTAGATCTGTTGTACATCCAGTTGCACCACCACCTCTTGTTAGGAAAGTCCATTAGTCGCTAGCAGAAAAGGTAAGCTTGGGCTGAATACTCGGGGCAAGGGTCCACTACTTTCAGCTTATCCATTAACCATACCTGGGAAGAGATGAAAAATAAGAGAGATTAAAGAATAGAGAGATGTACGTTGAGAGAAAAGTACAGGAAAGGGTTTTGAGAGAAAATAGAGCACGAGTGCCGAGTGATGTGAGAATCATATAAAAGAAATGGTGGGAAACAATGCCTGGAGCAGTAGTGGGCTTCTTGCAAACCTAGTGGTCTCTAGCCGGTGAAAAGCATCTAAACCCATTAGGGTCTCGGTCAATGCCAAACGAATGTAACTCTTACCCTCTCTCAGGCATTGGGCTACTTCAATCAGCTTAATGCTGGCTCCGTCACAACTAGGGGCAAGAAGAAAATGCGCGAGCATACATAAACAGAGGGCATGTTACCGGAAGCCTCGCCAAAGAAGGTCACCTCTATCGCCGATGTCAAAAAATCGGTGAATCAAGCCGGGTATATCTAACTCCCCGTCATGAGCCAAAGATCGAGCTTCATGCAAAGTAAGCCTGCACATTTGTCCCAAAGCTTGGGCATTGCCAAAATAGGGCTGAGGCATGATTTCCTCGCCGTGTCGAGATTCTAATAGTGCTTGAAATTCTTTAAGAGTTAGGCACATTTCTTGGGCTCTGAAGCGAAATACATATGTAATTGGGTCCTAACATCGGGCCGCAGTATGGAGGAACGGAAAACAAAGGGAAGTATAGCAAAACCTCAGAAATTTACCTTTCTCGTGCCATCTAAAATGGCCACCCAATCCATAAGCTTCTTGGTAAGGAAGATCTCCATTTTCAAAAAAAAAACAGCAGCCAAAATGAGGTTCTGTTGAGGAAATGACGAAGGAAGACCTTTTGTAGAAAATAGGGCTGTGAGTGGAGACCAGCTGTCAATCATATACTGGTTCACCACAATTTGTGGCCTGGTAGTTTGGCATTTTGGTTTTGTCCTGGTCTTTATGTTTTGGGGTCTTGTTTTGAGTCTTTTGTTTTGAGCAAGTGTACATAGCTGTGCTTGCATTGTTTTAACTTTGTTTTCCAGTTATCGAGTTGTATTTTGTATTTTGTTTTGTTGGTCGGCTCATTACTTGATTAAGAACATCGTTCCAATACAAACATTCTCGGTTCAAATTCAAATCCATAGTCATTATATGCAAACGTGGTGCTCATGAGGCAAGAACAAGAACTAATTTTTATAAATTGTAGGGTTTCCCCCGATCATCATTTTGTTTACAAAAGAGAGTACAAGTTTTTTTCAAAAGCAAAAGTAAAACCTATCTGAAGCTATACATGTACTAAGCTACCAAAACAAAAAGAAACTAAGCAAAAGAGTACAAAAATCAACGCCAATCGCGTCAAGCTCGAGAGGCCCTCTTCATCCTCTTCCTCGGAAGGGACTCAGGGGCATTGTCTCCATCGGTGTTACTACCAGAATTAGACTCCGGGCCGGAGCTGCTACCAACATCTCCACTCCTTAACTCAAAACCAGCCTCGGCGTCCTACTCGCTCTCCGATCCCAAGTCGGCGTCATCGTCCCTACTCTCAGACTCAGAGTGTCGATTCACCGCCTCCTCGGAGTCGCTGGTCTCAGTACCATCCCTGCTCAACACCGGCTCTGAGCTGCTCCGACTCTGAGCACCTCTATTCCTACCTCAACCTCGATGCTCGTCTCGACTACGTACTGGGGCCTATTTACCTCTCCTCCCTGTCGCTGGAGGGGATGCCGCCGGTGCTAGTACTGCCACTGCCATTGATGCCCTCGATACAGATGAGATCTGAGAAACAAATATCAAAGTATCAGATACAATATACAGTAGAATATAGTATACAGTAGGAATATCATGCAGAAGGCAGTACAGTGTATCAGTGCCGTGTAAAATAGTATCAAAAGGCATATCAGTAGATCAGTGTGTAGTATCATGTATAAGAGTGAATATTACATGTTAGTGTGGTGCACAACAGTGTGAACCAGTAGTGAAATGTATGCGACAAATGGGGTACCTGAATACCGTAGAGACTAAACAGTGTCTCTCTCCTCTGTACCATGCCAACTAAAGAAGCAACCAGTTGGAGAAGGCCCTTCGTGTACTTCGGCGGTGCCTGTAAGTGAATTTGAACATTAATATCTGGAAATGGAAAATGTGGGAGACAAGTTGAAAAGTGTGGTCTTTACCTGAGGTGTGCTTGGAGCTCTGACATACTCGTGCCCCGGCTCTGGTGGCTCTATCAGTATTTGATAAGCTGTCCCACCTAGACACCAACAATTAAGCACAGTAGGAATCACAGGCCAACCAGCAGTCTGCACGGTAAGAGGGACCTCTCCAACATTCACCTCGGCCTCTTAAGCAACCTCTTCAGCAAAAGGAGCGCTAGCTGCATCGCCCTCGCGAACTCCTATCAGGGGTGGCATGAGGTGAGTCCTGATGAAGTTCGTATAGTCCCCATCCCCTCTGAAATAATCGACATGCAACCCCATCATAAACTGAATAATAACCTTAACTGAGAGGCTGTCGGCTATCCTCATGGATGCTAGGGGTAGCATAGGAATGACTGGGGCGGGTAAGCCTAGAGTCTAGCATAGGAAACGCTCACCTAAGAACCAGGCTAGGCAGAATGGGCTCTCCAGTAAAATTCAGTATCGAGACATGGCCCAAGCTCTAGTATACTGGTCCCTCACTCCAGCTGGCATTGTCGCTCAGGGCTGCCATATGATCTGCAAATAGAGAACGTACAAATTGTTAATTGCTGTCAGTTGTTGGAGTGTGAATCAGAACAGTAGCAATAGGAATAAAGCAAAATGACCGTAAATTTTAGGTTACCTCGCGAGCTACAACTGTGTCAAAGTATCGGCGGAAGAAGGTGAAAGTCATGTCCTCACGGTGTCAGTGGTGACATCTATCATCATATCACTGCGAGTAGGGCACGGCCGGAACGATCTCGTCCACTGGCTCTGGAGTAAGAGTCGGGAAATAAGCGTAAACCCACAACTACAAGAAAAGGTCAACAGCATTATCAACGATGCATGAACAGATATAGAAAGTGCAAAGCAGAAAGCAAAATATGTCAACAGATATAAAACAGAAAGTGCAAAGCAAAAAGCATAATGTGTTAACAAAAAGTGCAAAAGTAGAAAGTTGTGGTGCATACCTCCCAAGCTCTTCAGTAGCATCTGACCCGCTCTCCTTTCATGTGAAAAGTGGAACTCATATAGCCATAGAGTGTGGCGAGGCCAGCTCCACCCCAGTCATAAAATCGAGCCCGGGGTAGGGTCACAAGGGCGCTAAGTAAGTACAAATCCACGGTGTTCCACCTATTCGCGAACAAGGTGGTATCGAAGAGGAACATCAAGAAGCCCCGAACGTACTGCTATACCTCCTCCTGTGTCTCGGGTTGACTCCCGCAGAAGTACTCAAAGAACCAATTGTATCTGACCATCGCTGGCTTGTATAGAGATGGGCTCACTCCAAGCAGATAGATCCAAACCGCCTCCCACTCGCCCATATCCATGTCAAAGGGGATCGGGTCACCCTCTACTCCTAAGCCTGTGATCATCGAGAAGTCGTAAGAAGTCATCGTCATCTCCTTGACGGAAGAAAAATGAAAGAAGTTGGTGATGTCCCACCACCTCTCCACTAATGCTCCAAGTATGGCCTGGTTGGCTAAGTGGCGTGAGAGTTCGGTAAGCCAAAACCCACCTCATCGACAAGGTCACGGACCCGAGAGGAGGGCTCGTGATACCATTCCCTGGCTGTCATAACCCTGCAACCTTTATAGGCGCGAGAGTCCCCCTATGGCAAAGAAAGAGGGAGTTAGGTGAAAGACAGTAATAGCAAAAGAGTCAAATGGAAGGCAGTGTAGGACAGTCAAATGAAAGGCAAAAAAACATAGAAATAAAGTTTGTACCTCAATAGCGCTGTGGGAAAGGTGGGACTCCGGCTCCCTCAGCAAAACATCCTTTGGCATGCCACCAATGAAATCGTCAAAGCACATCATGCCTCCAAGCGCCATCATATGCGTGCCGGGGTGGTAAGTGGTTGGATCAAAGGGCCTCATCCTCAATGGTAGTGGCTCAGGCTCCAGTCCCGAAGCGAACTCTGCCTCAAAATCAGCATCAATGTCCTCCGCTACCTCAGCAGCCTCAATGACCACCGGTTCCTCAACCTCTATGGGTGACAGTGCAGGTGGAACCTCGGGAGGGGCATCATCATAAGGAATGTCATCTACCATTTGAAAAGTGGGTGAAAATCGGTGAAAAATGGAGGGGGGGGAAAAAGGGAAAAAACTTGGAAAAAGTCAACTCTAGAAGAGAGAAGATGGGTGAAAAATTCAAAACTTAGAAAAGTTCACCATACCCAAGAGAAACTCGAGAGGAACAAGCCCAAAGTGGTGAAAATGCAAAAAAATAAAAAATAAATAAAAATAAAAATAAAAAAAATCAACGAAAACAAAATCTAATCGGTTCAAAGTGTAGAGGACTAAAGCAGTTTTGCGAATAAAGTTTATGTAGGGCGTGGAAAATGCGTACAAAGCACGAATCTAGAGAGGGAAAACACCTAGAAAGAGAAGGAGAAGGATTTCGGTCTTGAGGGTGTGTGCAAATGAAGCTTGGATGTTAATTTAAAAAGGGCCCGCGGCTAAAAAGACAAATCTGCCCCGATTTTGTATTAGTGGCTGACAAGCCCTATTAGTGGCCAGCAAGCCCATTTTGTGGTCGACAGGTCTCCTTTGTGATTCAGTGATGGTTTTGTTCCCGTTTTGCCCTAACAGTGTATGAGAGGTCCTATTTGGGTCTAGGTTGATTTTCGCGGAGCTCGAAAATGTGTCCTAGTTGCGTCGTTTCAATGCCTGCTATACTCCGACACGCGAACGTGCCCCAATTTCAAAAGTGAGCGGGTTGTATCCTTTTGATCATTTTGCAAAACCTTCGATAGGTAAAATCGGAGATGGGCGTCAAAGGTCGCTTTTGTCTGTTTTGTCGAATTACATATCTATTCCCTTTTATTGCATAGAATGTGTGTTTTCACATACACTTATGTTGCATATGTGCCTTGCATCGTTCATAATTCAGATGCTTACATAGAACATGCCTTCAATTTTGCATAGAACATGATTTCGATTCATGCATAGAGCATGCTCTTGTTTCTTGCGTAGAACATGCTTTCAATTAACATCATATGTCAGTTGTCGATAATCTTGCATGAAACATGCATTGTCATTATATAGGTGTTCAATCTTGTTCACTTTTTGTATCTATCGCACTTGTTCACTTTTTGCATCTGTCGCACTTGTTCACTTTGTGCATCTATCTCACTTGTTCACTTCGTGCATCTATCACACATTTTCATTACATTGTGTATCTATTGTACAATCTCATACTTTTCGCATCTATCTTAGGACACGTGAAACGCAACCCTGAGTGGTTGTTTATCTCAAGATGCATGAAATGCAACCCTAAGCGGTTATTTATCTCAGGACACGTGAAACGCAACCCTGAGCGGTTTTTCTCCTCTTCTCACGATTCCAGCTTGATTAGAGTATCTCAGGACACGTGAAACACGATCCTGAGCGGTTTTTATTTCAAGAAGCGTGAAACGCGACCCTGAACGTTTTTTCTCATCTTCTCACGATTTCAGCGTGATTAGAGTATCTCATAACACATGAAACATGACCCTGAGTGATTTTTATCTCAGGACGCGTGAAACATGACCCTGAGCAGTTTCTCTCCTCTTCTCACGATTTCAGCATGGGTATAGTTATCTCAAGACGCATAAAATGTGACCTTGAGTGATTTTTCCCTCCTCTTCTCACAGCTTCGGCGTGGTTAGAGTGCGCGTTTTTAGTTCTTTTCATGTGAAACCCATTTCAATTTAAGCTTAAAGCTCATTCATATGTTGTTTTCTTGTTATTGCTTATTGCATCTGTTATTGTTTATTGCATCATCTTGCATGATTGTGACTTTTCAAAATAGCCGACTTCATGAAGTGTGTGAGTCCAGCTCTCAAATTATATTTTTCATGTATATTATTTGCATCCTGCCCCAAAACTATGCTGGTTTGATTCCCTGCAAAGGGATACGTAGGCAGCTTTCAGGCTCAACCAATTTAATTTATGTCTTGATTGCTTGTCCAAGTCTTACGGCCTTGTCAAAATGGGTCGTCTCTAGGCTTTGACATTCACTTATGTCATTTCTTGACTTCGAGCTCTATCAAAGACGGGCAACTATAGACATCCCATTTTTGACTGCCCTTAAGCCTTGGGTGCCACCGATTGATCACCCGATGATGAATGCACACGCTTGTCCAAATGCTCAAAATCCTCAGCAGAAAGCCTTAGCTTTGAGCCTCAAAAGAACCACAACCTTTGTGCCTTGTTTTTGGACCAAAACAGCAGTTTTTTAAGCCTGACTATCTGGGTTCCTGCAGACCCACTAGTGACTCCAACCACCCACTATTAGTGGCCAGCCAACCCCTTTTAGTGGCCTGCCGGCCACTTATGCCTGCAAATCCACTTGTGACTCGAGTCGGCCACTTTTGTAAAATTTCAAATCTTTTTGCCAACTGTGCCAGCTGTCTCCAAAAGTGCATACATGATACCAGCTGTATGTATACTGATATTTCCGAGAGCCAAACCTAATTTTCTATATATAGATTACTCCCTCTCATATTTTGAGGGTTAAAAAAATTTGAGGAGCAAAAGTTTTGGAAAATATTTCTCTCTCTACATTTTTCTCTCTCTCTCTTACAACTTCTATACCATTTTTCTAGGCACTCCAAACCAAAACTTGAGAGTTCTTGGTTGAGGTGTTTAGGCTTGCATTTTAAGCTCTTGAGGGTGTGAAATTGGTGGCTCGTGATTCCTCTTCAAGAGGTATAACTCCAAGTTTCTTTCCTTTATTCATTTACCATCATTTATTGTTGTTTTTGTACTGTTTTTTTTTTTTACCTGTATTGGTGGGCTGAAACTTGTGGTTTAAGGTCATTAAGGGTAGAGGAGTGGACCACTCCTCTTTGACCCTTGCTTTCTAGGCCTTTGCCCGTGTGTTTCCCACCTTGTCATCAACCTTTTTTGAGCTATTTTCCACTGAATCTCAGAGGTTTTTTAGAGGCTAAAATCATGTTTTGAAGCCCCAAAAATGGAGGGGTTAGCCTCCCCTCCTTGTGCTCGTTTACTAGCTTAAATGCCTCCATATTATAGGTAACTTCTCCAAGCTTTTACATGTGAATTTCAACACTGTTTTAGTGTATATTGGGACTATTTTAGGCTGTTAGCTTCATTTGGGCTTTGTTTAGCATGCTTGTAGTGTAATAGTTCTCATAGGTTTGGTGATCTAGGCCTTAGACACCAACCTATTTGAGTTAATAGCATTTATTTCAAGCTTTCCACACTTGTAATCATCTTTAATCACCTCTGCATCCCTCTTATTTCTTGGCTCCTTTTGTTGCCTTGAAATTAGTTTCAAACTAATTGCTTGTTTAATTTTCAGATAGAGACCTTGTGCTTAATGGTTTAATCCATTTGGGGGTTTATTACCAACGGCATGGTGTCTCTCTCATGCCCAAAACAACCCTTTGTTTGACACTTCTTTCTATTAATGGACTTATTGAATTAATGAATGGAAAGGTAATTAAAATGGAGTAATAAAATTGGGTTTGAAGAGGTAACAAGATAATAACCTAATTTGGTGTTCAATCGAACATTAATTGAACACATAGAGACTTGAGTCATTTCATACTTGTTAGTGATGAAATGGTTCAAGTTTCCAAGGTCAAACCACTTCCCTTGATCAAATCATGATAGGGAGGAGGTTCACAAGTCTTTCATTGTGCATTTATTGAAATTGTATCCCTTGGTTCATAAGTCGTCACGCAATGAATTTGTGCTGATTGATGGCTTGCGAATCGAGTCTACCACTCCTTTGAGCTGTTTGATGATAAGGATGGGTGGGGAGGGGGGGGGGGGGACAAACATCCCCTGAGGATGCTTTGTTTGTGCCCTATTTGTTGTCTGTTGCAGCAGGAGAAACCCAACATTAGTAGGCGGCAGGCCACCTTTAGTGGGCGGCTGGCCACCACTTCTGGCCTGCCGACCACTTCTTCTGGCCTGCTGGCCACTTTTGTTTTTCAGCCAGGCAGTTTCCTTTTTTGCTACAGAACAGAGCAGAGGCAAAGGTGAAAAATAGTGCAATTCTCTGACCACTAAACAGAAGCATTTTGGCAGTCAAACAAAGACATTTTCAAGTGGAAACCCGCATTCATGCATGAGTCATCCCTAGCATTTCGGGGCCCATTTAAATTTTGTTGTTATAGTAGTATGTTGTACTTCAAGAGATGAACTTGTAATAGTAAATTACTTACTTAGTTCAATTCCCAATTTGTAATAATTAGCTAATGTAGTTAATTTATTTCAATTGGTTTGTAATAATTAGTTAAGTAGCTTAGCTAATTCATTCATTCGGACCCTCCTGTGCGAAGGTAAATATGTAATAATGCGTGTATGTCTTCCAACCCCACGCTTTTCTCTCTTTTATTTACCTGCTTATTATGGGTAGTTTAGAACATCATGTTTCTTTTAGCATTTCCCATGTTTGCATCCATTTGTCTTGCATGAATCGAAGCTCGGTTCATCATTCTAACAAGCATTGTCGTTTATTACTTCGTTGAAAACGTGCTTAAAACTGCATGCTATCAAATTGATTCACATGCCATGTTAATAGCCGAGCCTATTTAAGTTGCATATTGCATGTGTTGAACTAATCATTTGCATAGTTATGGGCATGCATGTTTTCTAACTCTTTTGTTTCTTTCGATTTGCCTTGGAGTACGAGGTGAGTACTTATTGCTTTAGCATACCACATGCATGTGATTGTTGCCATGTCTAGCATGCTTGGCATGAGGCTAAGTGCTTAATTGATATACCTGCTTGAATGCCTGTGGATGAAGGCTAATTGCTTGAATTAGGATAATTTGAGTAATGTACATATGCGATTACTTTTTCATGTGGTACATATTCGAAACAATTTTCAAAAACATACATGAAATCAATGTGTTCCAATTCTTGTAAATTAGTCTATACTTGTGTGCAACACATAGTAATGCTAGCCTAATAATCAAAACAAAAGCATATAATGTAAATAAGAATCACATCATGATTAGTAGAGGCCGATCTTTGATCAGGCGAGTGGGGTGCTCAATTTATGACCTTCCCCTTTCATACCTAAGTTCCCAGGTCGAGACACTTTGGTGATAACGGACACGTGGCCTTTGGCATAAGTCACGAGTTCCCTAAATTTCCCAAAAAAATATTTAGTTGGCGACTCTGAAATTTAGCAAAGCAGTCCATTTTTGGCATTTTGATTCATAATCAATTTTTCAAAAGATTTGCCAAATTTGGACTCTTTTGTGTTTATCTATTTCACATTGCACTTGTGAAATCAGATTCAGAAACGCAGGAGTCTGAACTGTAGGGCTATCATATTCGAAAGGAGCGCGAAAGTCAAGCTACAACTACGCAAATCTAATTCACCCACATTGTTTTTAACCGATTCAGAGAGTTCCTCATTATTCACATCCTGATTACCAAGTTCAGAGAGTTCCCCTTTGGTAGAGATCAAAAAATTATAGTCATAGTCTAAAGCTTGAACTTTTTCTTGGTACTCCCCTTAAAGTTCAGGCTTAGAGGAAAAATACAAAGAATCTTCATGAAAAACGACATCCAATGTAACAAACATGTGTTTGATGGGAAGGTGATTGCAGCAGTACCCCTTTTGAGAAGCAACATATCCTAGAAAGACACAGCGCAGTGCTCGAGAAGTCAACTTGGTGCGCTGAGGTAAGTTGGGGGTGACGGGAGCAACAATTGCTTCAGCGAGAGCCTGAGATGGTGTTCGAAAATCAATGGTGCTGGAAGGTACTCGGTTGATCAAATAAGCTGCAGAGGTAAGTGCGTGTCCCCAATAAGAAATCGACATATGGGCTTCTATCAATGAAGCATGAACAACCTCTAACAAGTGCCGATTTTTTTTGCTCCGCGACCCCATTATGTTGGGGTATATCAGAACAAGTAGTTTGATGAATAGTTCCATGGGTTTCCAAATACCGCTTCAATTCAAGACTTGAATATTCACCTCCATTATCACTGAGGAAAACCTGAATTTGTGCATTGTACTGACTGTGAACAATTTTATAAAAATTTTGAAATAACAAGTTTACTTCACTTTTGGACTTCATCAAACATACCCAAGTCATCCTGGTACAATCATCAATAAAAGTAATTGTAGACCGCCCAGAACTTCGCTCCGCGCGCGAGGGCGCAAATCGTTGTTCTTAGCTGCTACAGTTCGAACTCATGTCATGGTTCTGAATCTAATCTCACAAAGTGCAATGTAAGACTGATAAATCACCAAAGAGTCCAAATCCGGCAAATTATTTTGGAAAACTGATTTTAATCAAGAAGTGCCAAACATGGACTGCTTTGCTAGATTTCAGAGTCGCCACCTAAATATTTTATTTTGGGGGAATTTAGGAAACCCTGAATCGTGCCTAAGGCCACGTCTCTGTCATCACCAAAGTTGTCTCGGCTCGGGAACTTGGGTACGAGAGGGGAAGATCATGCAATGAGCACCCCCGCTCGCCTGATCAAAGGATCGGCCTTTACTAACATGATATGTTGTTTTTGAAAACATGTGTGTTCTTATTCCGATTCATTAGCTAGCTTACTATGTGATGCGCACAGCATACAAGTATAGACTAAATCACTCAAATTGGAACAAAACATCTCATGTTTGTTTGTTTGAAAATGGTTTGAAGTTTCCACTCGCAAGTAGGCTAAGACGCAGATTTTGCCACCCTCAAGTGAGCTTAGAAAACATGGTGATTTGCCACTCCCAAGTGGGCTGAAAACACACATTTTGATGAATTGTTCCAATTCAAGCAGTGAAGCCTTCATCCACAGGCATTCATGCAGTTATAGCAGTTAAGCAAATAGCCTCATGGCAAGCATGCTAAACATGGCAACACTTACACACATGCAAGGATGCTAAAGCATAAAAGCTTACCTAGTACTCCGAGCCAAAACAAAAGCTAGTTAGAAATCATGCATGATTCTAGCTATTTTAAGATGCCTAATGCAACACATGCAAAATGCAACTAAAATAGGCTCGGCTACCTAGAACGTCATATGAATGCAACACTCGATAACACGCTTTGAAACACGTATTCAAGTAAGTATTGAAATACGATGCAGTTTGAATGATGCGCCGAGCCCAGTGTATGCAAGACAGATGAATGATGCATGTATGCGAAGCATAAGTATGCTAGTTGAAACATGCCCTAAAACTAACCATCGAAAGCTGATAAGTAAAAGGGAAAAAGAAATGGAGGTTGGAAGACATGCATCACACACACGCACACTTATTACAACAGTTGTGCCCTCTCGACGGAGGGTCCGAATGAATCAACTAACTAGCTACACTAAGCTAATTAATTACAAACCGAATTGAAACTAGCTATACTAAGCTAATTAGAATACTACAAAGATGAAATAACTTAGCTAAATACATTAACTAATTAATTACAAAATTAGCAAATTAACTAGCTAAACAAAGTAGTTAAAATGGCCTCGAGGGGAGGGAGATATGCATGCTCGATTGCCTCGCTCGGAAATCCATTGCCATGCCACCAATTGCTTCTATTTGCACTCTTTTGGACTTTTGAAAATTGTGCCAACTTCTAAAATGCTTCTAACCCACCCTAGGAACATGTTGAGGGATGGTCGGCCAAGAGGGATAGCTATCAGCCAGAGCTTATGGCTATCGGCCGATATTGATAGCTGATCGGCAGACTTGGTGGTCTGTCGACAGCTTTGATGGCCGGTCGGCCACTGCTTCCTGTAATTTCTCCTTTTGCTGCAATAGAGCACAAACAGGGGCATGACAGTGTATTTGCAAGGGAATGTGCGTACCACCACACTCTTTATCATGCCTCAAGCTCAAAGGAGTGCGTTACTCGACTCTTGGGCCACCAACCGAGCATCACAATGCACGATGGCCGAGAAGCCAAGTTTGTACAAGTCAATGAATACACAAATAGACTCGATGAGCCTCCACCCTATCATGCACGATCAAGGGTGTCGGCGACTAAGAAATGAGGCACGTTTTATCACTTTGAGTATGAAACGTCCCTCGTTTCTTGTGTTTGGATTAACGTCCGATGCAAACACATGCAATGCAACACAAACATGTTATCTTGGCATGTTTTACTTCAATTCAATTTGTTTACTCATTTTAGATTACCAATTAATCCTTTAACCGGTTAAGTCCAAAAGTGAGAAGTCCTCTAAATGGAAAGACGGATTAAGCCACTAGCATCTTGAACATGAAAGAAGCATTATGCCGTTGGTTAGTAGAAACCCTCAAGAGAAGGCTAAAACCATTAGGCGTGAACGCCTCAATTTCGTGCTCAAACCAACAAAGGGTTTAAAACCTCTTTCAAAGTGATATAACAAATGAAGAATGGGATGCAATGACATATATTCCAGCACTGAAATAGTATACTAAATGACATCAAAACACGAAAATGATGCATGCAAGGCATTCTCGGAGTCGAAAGCATTGAAACTAGCAAAGAGCATAACACTATAGGCATACAATACTAAGCCTAAATGACCAAACCAACCCCAGACAGAGGTTAAATATGCCAAAATAGTGGCTGAAACATGCTAGACTCGCAGTATGGATGGCAAGAAAGATATGCTCATGTATTAGCTCACAAACAAGGCATAATGGCACAGCTCTTAAACACAATTAAAGAGTGATAAACATGAGAGTATAGCAAAGATATAAGCTCTGAAATACCATGCCAAATGATGCCAAGGCATGCAAACATCACAAGTATAGCATGGTAGGGGCCTCAAAACTCAAGACTAGTCAAGGCATTTGCACTATAGCTATACAAAACATGAGTCATATGACCAAGGCAGCCCAAAACAGTCCTAAAACTGCCCAAATGGAGTTCTAAAACATGCTAGAAATAAACTAAGAATAGCTAGAATGAAAGGCTAACACAATAGCACATGTTAGGCAATTTAGCACAATGGCACTACAAGTATACGAAGCAAAGCTCGAGTGATCAAACCGGCTCAAAATAGAGCTATAAAGCATGCTAAAACAATAGCTAAAACAAGCTGGAGTTAAACTAAAATGAGCTAGCATGATTGGCCAAAACATCAAGCATGTTAGACTGGTAAGCAAGATTTACACTACGAGTGTATGAAGCATGCAAGAGGAGAACTCACCAACCAAAATCAAAGTTATGGCATGCTGAAATAAGCCCAAAAATAAGCTAAGAACAAGCCAACACATGCTAGAAAAACATGTTCAATAATTAGGCCAACAAGGCATACAACCAAGACAAGAGGAGAGGGCACCACCCCTTCCCATTTTGAACCTCAAAACCACATTTTTACCACTGAAAAACCACTGGATTTCAGTAGTTAAAAGGCCAAACAAAGACGGTTTCAAAAGCTTAGGAAGTTGGCTCTAAAGGCTTTACAAGCCAAAGAGCAAAGGGAGAGACAACCCCCTAACACAAAATAGGCTTAAACCATCACTTCTAGGACTGAAAAACAGAGTTTTCTTTAGTTCAAAACCAAGCCAAAAATGATTTGCAAAGGTGGTAAAACAAGCATGCAAAACAAAGCTTTAGAGGGACAAGTGCTTACCCTTGAAGCCAAACAGCAAAACAGCAAGATTTCTGAGTTAAAACCAAGCTTTAGCAGCCCAAAACAAGTTTCAAGGGACCTCAGCCCAATGGTGATCAAGTCTTCTTAAGGGTTGATAGGTTGAAGATGGATGTATGCAAGCCTTCAAGCACGAAATCCTTAGAGAGAGTGAAATCTAGAGAGAGTTTCTAGAGAGAGAGGCTCCCAAATCTTTTGCCAAAATTGTTCTAATCTATCCTCCAATGTTCTAACTCTTGAATATGAGATACAAGGCTCTCATATATAGAAAAATATCAACTTTGGTCGAAATATCTGAGCTAGGACATGTGGCATAAGCTGGAAACAACTGGAGGAGAAATATCTGCCAATTCTGGGCTTTCTAGACACTTTTGGCCTACCGGCCACTTTGTTGGCCGACCGGCCACCATTTGTGGCCGACCTATGGTAGATGAGCTCCAATTGTGGCCAATGCACTCCCATAGAGGCCGACGGCAAAAACTAACCCCAGTCCCCAACTTGCACCAGGCGTAAATCCTTCATCTGGACTCCTTTTCAGGTCATTCTTGTGTCCAAATTGAAGCCTCGGAAGTAAGCTTTCCAATGGTGGCATCCTCGCATCAAAATTATAACTGTGATAAGAGATATCCCTCTTTTAGTGAAGGCTACTCAGTTTTGGTCCAACTGGATTGATGCCCAATTTCAACCAACCATATCTCCCCCATCCGGACTCGGCTTTAGGAGATTCTTGAGTGTAAAATGAAGCCCCGGAAGTCTTATTTCCAACAGTGGTGGTCTCATAGCTGAAATCCAAGTGTGCAAATAGATAAGCTTGATTTAGCGAGGGCTGCTCGACTCTCTCTTAGCGATTCATGCCCATCTTCTTCTCCAACTTGGTTTCTTTTCCTCTTTTCCTCTTTTCTTCAACTCCAAACCCCTAAACAAGGTGTTTTGAAAGATTTGCCAAAGATTTCATCTCTCTTTCATTCATTTCCACTTTGTCCTTGCTCGGTTTACCGAAAAGCGCAACATTTGACAAAATGCGAGCATCGAAACATCATAGGAACTTTATTTCAAAAATATTTTGAAAGAGAGGATTTTTAGGTCTAAAAACCATTCAAAATAGCTTTGGTCCACAATGGAGTGTGAAGTTTGGATTTGACTCTCCTCTCGCCGAAGAAATCAACCATTTGCACTGCACAACTTTCATTACCAAAGAAACCAACAGTAGCACCCAAGTCTTAAGGGCGGTCAAAAATGGGGTGCCTATAGTAATAAACCCACGTGATCCATCCAAGTTAGTAACTTTAGATGGACTCTAAACATCAGAATGTATGATCATAAAAAGGAGCTAGGCTTTTACTCAAAATTAATGGAAACGAAGCACAATGGCTCTTTGCAAGTTCACAAACATCACATTTGAAACTGGAAATATCAATTTTTGCAAATAAATTAGGAAACAATTTCTTCAGGTAACTAAATAAAGCATGCCCCAGACGTCAATGCCATAACCATATCTCAGATTTCTTCTTTTCATCCGCAGAACCGCCTATCATTAAAGCATGACGCAACCGGTTTGAACTCTTTGACACCAAGTCTAAGTAATACCACTTCCCTCGCCTAACACCACAACCAATTGTTTGCCTTGTTTGGATGTCCTTAAACACACAAAAATCAGGCCAGAAAATGACAACACAAAATAAGGCAGTGGTTATTTGGGAAACTGACAAGAGATTATAATCTAAAGATAGAACAATCAAAACATAATCTAAATTCAAAGTGTCAGTGAGGGACAAGGATCCTTCTCCAATAATCAGAATTAAGGTACCATTGGCAGTGGAAACAAAATTTTGTGCAAAAGGTTTAAGAGAAAAGACTTGTTTAGAATCAAATGTCATATGATCCGTAGCACCGGAATCAATTATCCATGCACTATTAGAAACAGGTGCAGAAATATTTAAAACCTTACCCTCATTACCTGTCGCTATTGCTAATACCGAGAATGCTTCGGCAATATCATTCTCTGTCTTTGTTCCAACAACCGTAGCAATAGAGGTCTTCTTAGAATTCCTCTTCTATGAATCACGGCTATAATCCCACCATTCTGGATACCCCACCAGTTTTGTAGCATTGATTTTTGGTATGACCATTTTGATTGTAGTGAGTGCATTTGTAGAAAGATTTATCGACACCAGTAGCAATCTTAGGAGGGACAGGCCAATTCTAATTAGAATGGTTTCGAGTCACCATGGCGAAAGCTTCAGAATTTCCAAGTTCAACATTTATCGTTTCGCATCGAACACATCTACGGCGGACCAATGCATAACATTTCTCTAATGCGGGAATTGGATCCTTCCTCAAAATTTCACCACGAATTTGTTCGAATCCACCATCTAATCCAGCAAGACAAATATGCATCCTTAGTCATTGAACTAATTTTTGATAGGATGCAACATCTTTTTCACTCTCCATGATCACCTGATCACGATGATCCAACTCACTAAAAATTTCAATTAACTCTCCATAATACACAGAGTGTTCTGTCACTATGTTTGGCAGAGAAGGCCCACTAGTTCAACGTAAATCGTTGTAATTCGTCCGCTCCATCATAAAAAGCTTGAGAAAGAGCTTTTCAAATATCATGAGCGGTGGGTAGGAAAATGTGTCGCTTCATAATGTCTGGGGACATAGAAATCAACAGCCATCTCTTGACCCTTTGATTGTCTACATACCACTTCTCATATCCATCATCCGGCTCGGTTGGTGGCTGTGAATTACCACGAATAAAGGAGAGTTTCTCCTTCTTAGCAATATGCATCTCCATGATTTGAGACCACATATCATAATTGGTCTCATTGAGTACAATCCCTGCATTGAGCGATGAGCCTTCGGATTGAATGATAATGGGAGCAGACTTGGTACCAGATGTTTTAGAATCTAACTTGGCCATGGTTTGATGGTGATATGGATTCAATAAAAAGATGATGATGATTCTTTCAAGGCTCTGATACCAACTTGCAAATCAGACTTTGAGAAGAATATTTTTATTCATCTTAATTTAATACATTGTACAATTTGGATTGTTTGGGGTGTCATAAATAAGTGCACCTTTTGTCTTTTTGGACTAAAAAGTTGAGGAAAAAAAGATAGATGTTTGGGTTAACTTTTTGACTTTTTACGAAAAAATTTATATTAAAATATTGTATAAATAAGTGTGTAGAAGAAGTTAGTGGAGTAGGCGTACAGGTTGGGCGGGGTAGTGGGTTGGTTAGGAGATGGGAAATGATTGCCTCCTTTTCGGGCTTGAATTGGACGGTGTTGTTCAGCCCGTGAGGGCCCACCACAGGTCCCGTTTTGATAATCGGAACCGTGCAATGTGTAGAACTCGTCGAGTACTATATGCTTGTCAAAAATCACATTAATTGGATATCGATAACTATCTGATCCTGTTAGTTTTTTTTGTCAACTGTTATCTATAACACCATCCATTTTTTATACAAAAATGATTTGATCACGTAGTTAGCAATATCCAATCAACGTGATTTTTTACAGACATAATTCTAGATGATTTTTACATATTGAACCGTTCGGATTATCAAAACGGGACCCGTGGTGGGCCCCCACGGGCCCAACATATACGTCTAACTTAGTGATTTTATATATGTAAAAAAAAAAAATTTCCTGTCACGGTACTAAAGGGGCTAATTCAGTCCCAAAAACTGTGTAAAGTTGGTTTGATTAAAATATTATGTATATTAATTTTTTTATATTTTTAATTTGTGAATAGTGATAACTTTTTTACTTTTTTTTTGTAACTTTTTGATTTTTTGAAGCACCCCAAACCAAGCCTTATTTATAGAGATGGATCACCACTAAGTAGTAAGTCTTATAATTGAGCTATTCCTATAATCAAAGCTACAATTAAGCTATTTCCTAATCTATAAATAGGAAACAATCACAAGAGGTAATTCCTAAAATCTCTACATCACCATCACTATCTATCTACCTCCACCACATCCCAACTATCACCATCTCCACCACCACTATCACTCCACCATAACAACTGATACAACTAGGACCTTGTTAACAAGTGTCCTAAGAATATAAGATTAAGACAAAATAAGTGTAGAACCCAATATACTTTGTATTAGTTTTATAGCACTTTTTACTCAATTTAATACATTTTTTAACTTTTTCACTATTTTCAAAATACTTTTCACATTAATCCCAACATTAAACAATGCATGAAGGGCATTTGTTAACATTTGTCATACAACTATTAATCTATTAACTTTAATCTTACAATCAAATATAATTGGAATAAAAATGTAAGTCTCATCATATTTTAGGTGGTCAATCATAACCTAAAACAAAATGATGTGGTTGTGATGAAACTTTGATTATTTTTCTCACAAGGACACCAACCTGCCATATAATTTTATGGGAGAATTACACACCATAGTGTGCCAGAAAAAAAATTATAAAAAAATGATAAATTTTATGAATGTTAATAATTATAATTATAATTTTTTTTACTATTATGCAATAATTTTTCAAAACTCCCCCAGAATAACAATTTCCCCTAACTTTGTTAATTTTTGTAGCTCAGTTAGTGGACCTATTTTATTCAAAAAATTTACTTTGACTAAGGAGTAAATTTTCATGCAAGTTTGCGTAGTTTGAAATAGGGATTTTTAGTTTAAAATACTTGATATTAAGATTTTATAAGATAAAAAATATGCAATATTTTCTTAGTAGTTAGGATCTCTTAATATTTTCATAGAGAAATTTTGGCCTAGAAAATTTCAGTACAAAGAAAAAAAAATTTCACAGAGAAATTTGTCTTCATAAAAAAATTTCAATTCTTCAAAAAGAAATTTTAGTTCGTCGTGGAGAAATTTGTAACGAGCTGAAATTTCTCTAATAATATTATTGAATAACCTTAACTAATAAGAAAAAAATATATTGAACCTCTCTTACTACCAAAAGTTAAAAATATGAATGTTTCACTAATTTTTCCTTGAAAATAACCTCATATCAAATATGAATAAATCCCATTGCAAGGGCAGACAAATATTTTTCTTATTAGATTTGTGGTTCAATAATAAACTATGTATTTTGTGTAATGTTACATATTTTTGTGATAATATTACACATTTTTTGAATTAAAAATGTTTAGATACAAAAAATTGTAACATTACTATAAAATATGTAATTTCATTTTTGAACCATAAATTGTTGTGACTTTGCCCAAAATATATCTAACATTTACTATAAAAATACTAACATGCACTACAAAAATATGTAATAAGGTGAACATAGGGGGTGTACCATAAAAATTCCTTATAATGGCTACTAGTTATGCCCACCATTAATGAAGAATTTTATTTTATTATTAATTGTTATAAAAAAAAATTTACATTAATACATTTTTTTTATTTATAAATAGCAATAGGTTTTCTTCTGAAACTATTGGACCAATCGGCTAAAATTTAAATCTTTTTGAATCAAAAAAAATTCTTAATCTGAAAGTTTACATATATGTCTAATAGTTCAAATATAACCTAATGTCATTTATTTGTATGTGTCATTTATCTATTCCTTTATTTATTCACCTCACTACCACCAATTAGCCATCGGTCACCAGCGACTTTCTAGCTAATTTTCATATGACTTTTCCGGTACCAACGACTTTTCTAGCAACTTTCAACACATGTATTTAGCACAAATAAAAATTAAAAATTAGTTTAAATAACATATAATCCTTGTAAGTTACTTTTCACCAATTAACTAATATTCAAGAAGAATTAATAAAAAATTTAATCCATACAATCATGTGATAGTTATTGAACATTGATTTTAAATTTTAATAATATGTTTCAATTTTATCAAATACAATAAAAATCTTCATTCCATGAACGAGGAGGATCAAAATCCCACCATTAAGTGCACACCTTGTCATCAATGTTATCATAACCGCAGACTTATCGCCAAGGATGATTTATTCTCCAAGCAATCTTAGGATCCTTGAAAAACATGACCATTAGTTTTATACATGCAATCCATATATATATGATTGAATTAAGACTTTTTATTAATAATTTATGTACAAGAGTCTAAAAATGAATCAAATTATCATGTTATGAATTTCACATGCCCAAATGTAACCATTGTAGAACTGAAAAATTATATAATCTACCAATGATAGATCTAGGAGGACTCTTATGGAATTTTTAAAAATAAAATACAGTAATTCCACAGTTTTGATATAATCATACAGATTTTCCTTTCAGCAAAGTTACATTTCAATTGTAAAATATATACAAAGATAATCAAAGTAAAATATACATTTCAAGTGCAAAAGAAATTACAACATTAGTTAAATTATGTGAATTAAAATCTTAAAGAAGCTCAAGGGCTATAAGTAGTTGGCTCCGTTCAGGGCCGGCCCTGAGATTTAGGGGGCCCAAGGTGACCTCGGAAATGGGGCCTTTCTCACATTGAAAAAAAAAAAAAAAAGTTGATGGATAAATGGATAAAAATTTATTTGCAATATAATCATTAAAATTATAAACAAAAATTTACTTTCATATATTAAGATAGGAAGCAATCATTACAAATACTCAAAAAACTAAAAATTTGGCTTTGTTGCTTTATAGTTTAGCAATATCCAGTTTACAATTGAACCAACTATCACATAAACATTACTCTTCTCACATTTTTAGCTGCAAAATCACTAATGAAGCTTGCATAATCAAATTAATCCACTATATCCTTTTCAATGGATGACAAAGCTAACATATTCAATCTTTCTTGTGACATAGCTGATCGAAGGTAAGATTTGATTAACTTCAACTTTGAAAAACTTCTTTCTCCAGAGGCCACTATAACAGGTATAGTTAACAAAATTCTATACACAATCCATGCATTTGGGAAACAACCATCCATTGTTTTCAAATAATTTAATACTTCAATTGGCCTTTTGATTCCTTCCGGTAAAACTTCTTTCAAGACATTCAACTCTGAAAATAGATCTCTCCCATCAATATCAAAAAGTTCATCATGTTTCAGAAAATCTTCAAGATTAACACAATAAGTCTTCAAACATTCCTTGTTGGTAGAACTCAACTTTTTCATATCAAACAAAAATCCAAAATTTTCCTCATATACTTGAAATTGTTCAAACCTACTCGTAAGTGAAGAAAGAGCTTGATCAATTATATACATAAAGTAATTAACTCTAAAAGATTCTTCAACAGCCTGTGTCACCTCTGTACTAACATTCTCGTCAAATTGCTTCTTTTTGCGAATGACACGCTTTTCACGAAATACTGGATCAATTTCCATTAGAGTAGCAACTTTTTTTGCCTCAATCATGGCATCCAAAAATCCAGTTTCTCTATACTTTTCAAGAAAGGTAATGAGTCCTTTTAACTGAATTATAGCAACATCAATATGCATGTCTTCCCTTTGAAATATTTTGCTAACTGAGTTAACTACAAACAATAAATTGTGCCAAATAATCATGCAAAGCAAAAATTCAAAGTTCTCAATTTCATATGTTGCTGAAGACTCAGCTTCACTCTTTGTATTATGGGGTTCACCAAGATTTGCCAAATGATTTAAAGCATCTCTTATTTGTGGAGCTTGATATCTTATTGCTTTAACACTTTCAACGCGACTTTCCCACCTTGTTTGTGACAATGGCTTCAATGTGAGACCTTCCACATGATCTTTGAAAACTTTCCACCGCTTTGTAGAAGATGAAAACAATAAATATATACGTTGTAACACTCCAAAAAAAGAGATAGCTTTGGGACAAGAGTTAGCCATATCACAAAGTGCAAGGTTAAGGCTATGACAACCACATGGTGTGTAGAATGCTCTAGGATTTATTTCAAGTAGCCTTTTCTATACACCTTTGTGTTTCCCTTTCATGTTAGAGCCATTATCATATCCATGCCCTCTTATATCACCAATATCAAGTTGGAGTGTGCACAATACCTCTTTAAGTACATTAAAAAGACCCAATCCCGATGTGTCATCCACCTTTAAAAATTCTAAAAAGAACTCTTCCACCTTTACTTGATTAGTTAAAACATCCACACATCTTATTACAAGAGACATTTGTTCTTCATGACTAACATCTGGAGTACAATCAAGAATAACTGAAAAATATTTGGCTTCTTTGATTCTTTTCACAATTGTAGTTTTGACTTCACCCGCTAACATCTGTATCAATTCATTTTGGATTTTGTGTCCAAGATAATGATAATGAATTTCATTCCTTTCAATGCGATGAATGTGGTCTTGCATTACCGAATCAAATTGAGCAATCATTTCAATTAAACTCAAAAAGTTTCCATTTCTTTCTTGATAAATCTTCTCATTGTCTCCATGAAACGCTAAATTATTTTTAGCAAGAGTTCTCACAACAGCAATTATCCTTAGTAACACCTTTTCCCAATGTTCTCTCTCCCTATTGATTTGTTCTTGAACACCTTTATCAATTGTTTCATTCTTTTGCAATCTTTTTTCCAATTCAATCCATTTGCTCATACAAGTCATGTGCTCATTGCTAGTTTCATGACTTCTAAGCCTGTGACCTAGATTCTTCTAATCTTTAAATCCATTAGTAGTCAACTGAGTCTTGTACCCATCTTCCTTAAATAACTTACAACAAAAGCAAAATACTTTGTTTGAAGCATCTGAATATACTAGCCATTTCCTATCTTGCTTCTCTTCATTTGATAAATTTCGAATGTAATATGTAGAGGAGAAATGTCTATCCTTGTCATCTCTAGGAAAATTGACAACATTACTTCTTATAGGACCTCTTTCAACTAATAAATCTCTGAAATTCTGATCAATCTTGTCTCAATTACTTGGGTCATTAATATTTAAAGGTCCATATTCAACATTAAAATCTTCACTTTCAGTGGCTTTCTCATTCACCAAACCTTCATTGTCATTCTCATTCAAACATTCAATAGGCTCTTCAACACCCAAATCTTCATTATCATTCTCATTACATTGATTAAGTTCTTCAATTACCAAATCTTCATCAACCAAACATGAACTTTCTATTTGTTTCTTGCTACCAAAAAATTTATCAAGCGCTCCCAATTGAGATTGAATAAAATTTTCTAATTTTTGCTTCTTTTTCCTTTTTTCACATCCAAAAATATACTTCCTAGGAGGAATGACTACTCTATATAATCACAAATCCACACAAATTTACAATCATTGATCTCTGCAAATAATATACTTTCAGAATTAGAGCACAACAAAAATTATAGACTTTCACTAAAGCACATAAATTAGGTAATTTTCTAACTTAAAGAACAAATTATATAGGGCAAGAAATTAAGAGGAAAATTAGGGAAAAAATTAGGGCAAAAACTTCCTCCATTTAAATGTGATATATATATATATATAAAGAAAGAAAGAGAGAGAGACTCACGGTTTTGATGCCCAAAATCGTTAATGCTCAGCTTCCGTCAAATATGGAGGAGAGGAGAAGACTGAAGACTCACGGTTTCATCTTCATCAGTCCAATGCAAGAAGAGAGAGAGCAGTCCAATGCAAGATGACTCACGGTTTTGTCAAATATTGAGGAGACAGAGATGTGTTTCATTCTTCTTAGGTGCTGTGTTTCATTCTTCTCAAAGATGTGTTTCATCAAATATGCAAGACCCATGTGAATTGATTTTGCTCAGGTGGGTATATCCTGATGTGTTTCACGTTTTTGGGCCCATGTTCATTGGGCCTCTATTATGATATATATATTTTTTTGTTTTTTTTTTTTTTTTGGGCCCTATATTCAATTGGGCTTATTATATTTGGATTTTTTTTTTAATATCTAAAACAAAAATCCATATTTTGGGGCCTTATTTTCAGCCCAAATCTGGGGGCCCAAGGTGCAGGCCTCTTTGGCCTGCCCTCAGGGCCGGGCTTGGCTCCGTTTGGTTTAGTTTTTGAAAAGAATTTTAAGTTTTGAGTTGTATTTAGAAAGAAAAGCTGTTGAAAAAAGTTTTGAAAATTAAAAATTTGTTTGGTTATGAGTTTTGAAAATAATTTTGTAATAATCTGTAAAAAAAAAATTAATGAGAGCAGAGAGAAAAAGTGATTAATTGATTTATTAATAATAAAAACAAAAAAGAGAAGGAGAGATGCGAGAAAAAAAAATAATTTTAAAAAGAGTTTTGAAAATTGATAAATCAAACATGCTTTTTGATTTTTTGATCCAAATGTTAATTTAAAAACTAAACTAAATGGTACAGTTGTGTTTGTATTAATTGACTAAAATAAAGTTAAAATATTTTTCTTTTCTCTTTTCAAATTTCCAACCATTTCGACATTCCAAACATAACCTAAATAAATTCAGGGGAGCGGAATTTGCTACCTAGATGAGAATTATTTGAATTGGAAAGGATGGAGTTGTTGAGACTTATTAATATCATTGCATCTGGTCCCTCAATCAGGTTGGAGATCAATGATTACCCTAATACTATTTGGTTGGGAGATTTGAGGAGGGATTTGGAAAGGGAAATGAAAAAGATAGGTGAAATGTAAATAAAACATACCTATATTTCACTTAGTTTCACACACCTTTTCCCTTTCTTTTTCTAAATCCTTCCCCAAATCCCCCAACCAAGCGGTGGGCTGCCAAATCATCAGGTGCATTCTCTGTATCCTCTCTTTTCAAATCAATTACTGATGGTGTTGGTTCTAATCCCAAATTAATTAAAATGCTGTGGAATAAAACTTACCACCTAAAGTTCATTTCTTTGGTTGGCTCACTTGGAAATACAAAGTGAAAACCACTGTGTTCCTCCAAAGAATTGGTATACTAAATTGAAGCACTTCCAATCTTTGTGGCTTGTGTAAGAATGATTAGGAAACAATGCTTCTTGTGTTACTTCATTGCCCCTTTGTTTGGAATGTTTGGTCTGCATTATTACAGTGGTGGGGTATTCAGTGGGTCACTCCTGGCTCCATTGAGAGATTGCTGATATGGTGGGAAGGTGTCATGGCCTGAACCCGCCCCCATAGGTTGAGGACATAACCAGCCAGTAATTATGGGATTCCCATATTTTGGAGCACTTTTTCAACTCCATTTCTCTCTCTTACTTTTCAAAAACTCCATTGGAGAGCTTCTCTCACTAAAACCTCCACTTCTCTCTAGGGTTTGATCTAGTTAGAGTAGTCTCTCGCCCTTTGGCCTTTGTAAAAAGTGTGTTGATCGTCGAGAGCTACATTTTGATTCGAGAATTTTGGGATTTGAAGCATCTTCGTTTTCTTCATCTTCTTCGTTGGGTTTCATCTCTTGAGGTAAGGATTCCTACTCATTCCTATGTGTTTTAACATAAACATTGAGCTATTTGTATAGATGGTTTGAGTTGGGAAATTTTGGGACTTAGGGTTTCAAAATGAATAAAGGGGGTTTTGTTATTTGACTCTTGAATATGTATTTGGGTCTCAAAATAATGGTATTGTTGAAGAGTTGTTGATATTCGAACCTTTGGGTTAATATTGAGAAATGGGGAAAAAAGCCCTAATTTGTACATAAATTAATTGGTATAATTAATTTGGGAAAAACTATGGGAATATGAAATTGAGTTGCATATATTGAAATTGGCACATTATGAGATGGAATAGTGAAGTTGGATTTATTAATCGCTCACTTTGAAATTGTTGATATTTATCTGTCGAACGTAATTATTATATGTTTAGAAATAATTGCTTTGGGCTATCGGTGGAGGATAGTCTTGATTGTTGTAGACAATGCATGATGATTAGGCAAACTAAAACTAATCAATTGAGTATGCCATTGAATATATGGCGGTTGATATAATATATGAACTTTATGTATTGGTTTGATTATGTATATGATATGTGTTTATATACATTGTGTTGTATGGGAGGAGATAGGGGATGTACTCCACGGTTTAGGGGAAGATAGGGGATGGACCTCTAAACCGAATATTGTTTGACATTGATACAGCACTAAAATGTGTATCACATGTGGAATATGGAAGTGTTTTGTTTGACATTGATGCAGCACTAAAATGTGTGTCATATGTGGAATATGGAAGTGTTTTGTCTGAGATGGATACAGTACTAAAATGTGTATCTATTATGAAGCATGAAGTGATTAATTTGAGTTGTTATTTCAACTGAAATAAAAACGTTGTTGATATGGGACGTAATCTCACCTAAAGTATATGGCCAGGTTCTGAGCCAGGGTTATGAATTGAGGATTGGTTAAGAGATGGAATAAAAACATGGACACATTGGTCATGTATTTGAAGTGAAATATGAATTGATCTATGTGAATTAAACATTTATCAAATGCTGATGTTTTAGTTATTACCCATGCAATGTTTAGCATATCTCTACTAGGCGTTGGCTCACTCTATATGGGACATCACTTTCAGGTATAGGTAGCATGCCACCTCCAAGGACGTAGCTTGCGAGGAATAGTGGTTGGGTCATCTTTTGTGGTTACTTTATTTGTATTACATGTAAATCAAGCCTAGCGCTTATTTTGTATGGAGTTAGAACTCTTCTTTTTGTAACCAAGTGTTGACTTGGAAAGCTGTAAGCCCATAGGGCATTTGCTTTTGTTGTTAACATGTGATACATTTGTAAGAAATACTCTGAGGAAATGTACTTATGCTTTATTCTCCGATGTCTAAGCATGTTAAGAATGTATGATTATTGGATTTATTTTGAGGGCATTACATGTCATGGCCCGAACCCGCCCCCGTGGGTTGAGGACATAACCGGCTAGTAATTATGGGATTACCTACGGCCTCAAACCTGACCAACTGTATGTTAACAAAGTTAATGGGGGCCAAACAGAAGCAGTTCAAAACTTTGTCCATAGAGTTGTGCTTACATGGCACAACATAACAAACCATACATATGTATATTAATAACTCACAACAAAATATGTACTACACAAGGTTCTGTACATACAGGATCATCTAAGTCTAAGCCAACCCAAGAAAACTATGTACAACATATTCCAAAGACTTCGCCCACGTGACAAAATAAAACAGAATGACAAAAAGGCGAAGACAGGTCTCGTGCGTGAGATGCAAGGGCTGACTCTTCAAAACCTTTGTTGTTCCTCAAAGACTTCACTGGGGCTGGGTTTGGACTTCTCTTGGCTCACCTACAAGGACATGAATGAGCGTGAGCGAAAGCCCAGTGAATAATATCAAATAAAGAAGTTACTCAAACGGTATGTAGAACAACATGCTTCAAACGACCTTGGGCCCAGTTCATATTTTCATTTATGTCTAACTGGCCTTTGGCCCATTCATTCATGTCAAAACGGCCTCTGGCCCATTCATTCATGTCAAAACGGCCTCGGGCCCATTCGTTCATGTCAAAACGGCCTCTGGCCCATTCGTTCATGTCAAAACGGCCTCTGGCCCATTCACTCATGTCAAAACGGCCTCTGGCCCATTCATTCATGTCAAAACGGCCTCTGGCCCATTCACTCACGTCAAAACGGCCACTGGGCCATTCATTCATGTCAAAACGGCCTCTGGCCCATTCATTCATTCTTGTCAAAACGGCCTCTGGCCCATTCACTCTATCATTCAGATCAAGCTGGCCTCTAGCCATTCATTTGGCATAGCAACATTGTCCACCAATCGAATCAACGAACTTATAAAACTTACATAGAAGTAAGTAATTTGGACAACAACATATTTAAGATATCTTTGTTAAGATATTACTCACAGTGATCGGTTGGTTGGTTTTCCATGGAGCTTGACCCTACACATCACATAACACATACGGGTCACAAATGATTTAATCCGTTCTTTAATTCATATATTCCTCTTTAGGCTTTATTTCTTATCTCTTTAATTCATTCACAATGCTTAATGCATGCCTAAGAGTACTTAGAAGTGAAAGAGAACGGAAAACGAAACACAGAATGCACTTTCAAAATTTTCAGAAATAGGATCCTCGCTCGAGCGGACCCATGAGGTCTGCAAAAGTACTGGATATGTCAAATTTACGCTCGATCTCGAACTCTGGCGCTCGAGCGGAAGACCTCTCTACATGGCTCCCCGCTCGAGCGTGAACTTCCCCACTCGAGCAGACACCATGTCTGCAGAAAATACTGGGAACACGAATTTCACGCTCGAGCGGCGGTTTCCTCGCTCGAGCGGACATCAAAATTCTGGAAAATCCAAAACACGTTCTTGAGCTTCAATTTGATGTTCAAAGGTTCCAAATGCATGATTTTGGCTCAAACTTCATATATACATATTCTAACATGGTATAAACACCAAATTACAACACAATGAAGCTCAATTTCACAATTTAATCACACGCATGTCCCAAATTAACTCAAACTCATCACCAGCACACTAGTTTCAAACATGCAAGACTGAAACTCCCATGATTTGCACTTGCATGTGAAATATACACAATATCCTCAACTTAATTGGTGAACAGATGATCAAATACATGGTCATTAATCAAAACTCAACATGGATTACATACTTTATGCTCAAACATGGAAATTTATTGCAATTTCTTACATGCATGTGTTCTAAGACTTCAAATTTAACAAAACCAACTCAATTCCATCATAATCAATCTCACTCATGTTCATGACCATTAATCAAACTTGCATTCACAATTTACAACATTAAACTCATGAATTCCCTTGCCTAGGAGCTCAATCTTCCAAACTACAGCAAATTCTTGAGTTTAATCTTCAAATTCCCCAAACCTTGAGCTAAGATTACACAATTCTCTCCCTCTCTCTCTCTCTATAGCTGGCCCTCACTCTTCTTTGAGTTCAAAATCAGCCAAATGAAGCTAAAGAGAGAATGCAGGGTGTAGTGCTCTATTACAACCAATTCCACTAATTCCAATATAATAATAATAAAGTAATTGGGCACTAATTTATCAATTTAATCTGATCCGAATCAATTTTTAATCAAATTTCACCGTAGGCTCTAAACATTACACTAATCACAATGGCGCAATCAATTTTGGGTTCTGTGGCCGATAAGGCCTTCAATTTAATTTCCAAAGCAGTCAATCAAACAGATATTCCTACGGTGAACAGATAGAAATTCAAAACCACATATTTTCACATAATGGCACACAAAATTATATCAAACACATAATCATAGTCATGTTAAGGACCAATTAGCATACTACAGAACAAGGATATTACAGTCTTTCCCCCTTTATGAAGTTTGGTCCTCCAAACTTAATTTACCTTCGTCGGGAAACAAATGTGGATAGCGTAGTCGCATTTCATCCTCCTTTTCCCACATGGCATCCGTCCCATAGTGTTCTTTCCATTCCACTTTCACCATTGGGATAGACTTGCTTCTTAGTTGTTTCACTTGTCAGTCAACGATTCGTTCAGGCCATTCGGTGTATTCCATATTTTCATCAATAGCTACCCGGTGATAATCAATCACATGTAACGGGTCTCGGAGGCAACCCCTCAACATCGACACGTGAAACACGTTATGGATTTGTTCGAATCCTAGAGGCAAAGCAACTCTATAAGCAATTGGACCAAGCCTTTCCAGAATCAGAAACGGCCCAATGCAACGGGGCGACAACTTGCCCTTCTTTCCAAACCTGACTTAACCTTTCATTGGGGACACACGGATAAACACGTGGTCACCGACCTCATACTCAAGAGGTCTTCTTCGAACATCTGCATAGTTCTTTTGTCCGTCCTGAGCTGTTTTGAGCCTTTGCCGAATAGTTTTGATTTTCATAGAAGTATCTTGCACAATTTTAGGGCCAAGTAAAGCTCTATCCCCGACCTCTGTCCAACAATTTGGTGATCTGCACCTTCTACCATACAAAGCCTCGTATGGTGCCATACCGATGCTGGAGTGGAAGCTGTTATTATAAGCAAATTCCGCAAGTGGCAAATAGTCTTCCCAACTCCCCTGAAAATACAAAGCACACATCCGAAGCATATCTTCCAAAGTCTATATTGTTCGTTCTGATTGCCCATCTGTCTGTGGGTGGAATGCAGTGCTAAACCTTAGTTCCGTCCCCATAGCTTCCTGCAAACTCTTCCACAATCTAGATACAAATTTCGAATCTCTATCTAACACAATAAATACCGGAACTCCATGTAAACGGACGATCTCATCAACATAAATGGTAGCTAATCTATAAGCATTAAATGTAGTTTTGACAGGCAGAAAATGTGCTGATTTAGTCAGTCTATCAACTACAACCCAAATAGAATCCATACCTCGAGAAGTCCGAGGTAGGCCAACAACAAAATCCATAGTTACATGCTCTCACTTCCATTTAGGAAGAGGGAGAGGTTGCAGTAGACCACCTGGTTTCTGATGTTCAGCTTTAACTTGCTGACACTGAAGACATTTGGATACATATTCTGCAATCTCTTTCTTCATCTTAGGCCACCAATAGGTCTGTTTCAAATCCCGATACATTTTATTGTTACCTGGATGCATAGCAAATGCTGATTTGTGGGCTTCATCTAAAACCCTCTTCTTTAGTTCCGGAATGTCTGGGACACACATTCGGTTTCGAAATCTCAACACTTCATTTACAATGCCAAACTCTGCTTTCGGACTTGTCTCAATTTCATCTATCATCTTCTTAAGGAATTCATCCTCTTTCTGTTTCTGTTTGATTTCATCAATGATTGCCGACTCGGCTGTAATAGCGGCTACCAATCCGCCCTATTCACACATTACCACTTCAATTTTAGACTTCTCAAAATCTTGCAAGATCTCTTTCTGTTCAGTAAGCAAACAAGCCATACTCCTCGTTGATTTTCTGCTCAAGGCATCAGCAACTGTGTTAGCTTTCCCAGGGTGATACTGAATCTCTAAATCATAATCCTTTATCAGTTCCAGCCATCTTCTCTGTCGCATATTCAACTCCTTCTGCGTGAAGAAGTATTTCGGACCTTTGTGATCCGTGTAGACTTCACACTTTGCTCCATACAGATAATGCCGCCAGATTTTCAAAGCAAAAACAACTGCGGCCAATTCTAGGTCATGTGTTGGATAATTCTTCTCGTGTGGCCTCAACTGTCGAGAGACGTAAGTAATAACCTTTCCGTTCTGCATTAACAAATAACCCAAACCTTTATAAGATGCATCACTGAAAATTACAAAATTCTCCGTACTTGAAGGTAATGTCAAGATTGGTGCAGTGGTCAATCTTGTTTTCAATTCATGAAAGGCAGCTTCTCTTTCGTCGTTCCATTCAATGGTTGCCCTTTCCGTGTCAATTGGGTAAGAGGCACAGCTAATTTCGAAAAGTCCTTCACAAACCTTCTGTAGTACCCAGCCAAGCCTAAGAAACTGCGGACCTCTGTTACATTCGTCGGTGTGGGCCAATTCACAATTGCTTTTATTTTCTGTGGGTCCACTGAAATCCCTTCTTTGTTGATAACATGCCCTAAGAAAACAACTTCATCCAACCAAAACTCATATTTCTTTAGCTTAGCAAATAATTTCCTTTCTCGAAGTATTTGTAGGATAGTTCTCAAATGATGTTCATGTTCAAGTCTATCTTTAGAATATATCAAAATGTCATCAATAAAAACCACAACAAATTTGTTAAGGTAGGTTTTAAAAATTCGGTTCATTAAGTCCATAAATGCTGCCAGAGCATTAGTCACTCCAAATGGCATAACAAGAAACTCAAAATGTCCATACCTCGTTCTGAATGCGGTTTTCTCAACATCTTCTGCCTTAACTTTCAATTGATGATACCCAGACCTCAAATCAATCTTAGAAAACACTTGTGATCCCTACAATTGGTCAAATAAGTCATCAATACGGGGTAGGGGATATTTGTTCTTTATTGTTACCTTGTTCAATTCCCGATAATCGATACACAGGCGTAGGGTTCCATCATTCTTTTTCACAAATAATACTAGTGCACCCCAAGGCAAAGTGCCGGGTCGAACAAACCCCTTGTCAAGCAGGTCTTGCAACTGTTCTTTCAATTCTTTCATTTCGGTAGTAGCTATTCTGTAGGGAGTTTTAGAAATGGGCTGGGCGCCTGGCACACTTTCAATAGTAAACTCTATCTCTCTATCTACCAATTCCCCTGGTAATTCATTTGGAAACACATCTGGAAATTCTCTAACAATAGGGATATCATTCAATTCAACATTCACAGATTGTTCAGACAACACATAGAACAAATAACCCTGGCACCCTTTCCTGATCAGTTTACATACTTTCATTGCAGATATCAAATAAGGTGGAGGCACTACCCCATTACCCACAAACACAATTTCCTTATGTTCTGGTGGTTTAAACACAACCCGTTTTGTCACACAATCAATGGTGGCACAATATTTGGTCAACCAATCCATGCCCAAAATTACATCGAAATGCCTAAAGTTCAAGGGTAACAAATCTACATATAGGATAGCATCCTCAACACGCATAACACAAAACTGGTATATAGATTCACACAATACAAATTTCCCAGATGGAGCAGACACACATAGCAGATATGGCAGTAATTCTAAAGGTCTATTCAGTCTAGATACAAATGCACACGTTACAAATGAGTGTGTTGATCCAGAGTCAATTAACACAAAGGCATCCTGATTACATATAGAAATGGTACCTGAGACAACTGCATTGGCATTCCGTGTATCGCCTGGAACAAGCACAAAAACTCTCCCCTGTCTCACGGTATCCCCGGTGGTAGCAGACTTCAAAGTATTTCCCGGCTTCGGTATTTATGTAGTTGAGCTAGCAGCTAGCTTTCCACCATTCTGATCACAATCTCGAGCCATATGCCCTCGTTTCCCACATTTGAAACAGGCCCCTGACACACGGTAACAAACCCCACGGTGCCTTTTGCTACAAATATTGCACATGGGAGCTGTGTCTCGGGAAGAATTCGAAGTATTTGAGGAGCCCGTGTTTTGCTTTTTCAAAAATTTCTTCTTTGAGAAGGAGCTTTGCCTTTTGCTGCCTTTCCAGTTAGTTGTAGACTTAGTCTGTCTAGCTATGTCAGCTTCTGATATGATAGCCCTGTCTAGCACCCCAATGTAGGTTTCCAGCTTCAAGACATTCACCCTCTCTAAAATGTCACTTCGAAGCCCACCTTCAAAATGCCTCGCTTTCTTGTAATCGGTATCAATCACATGAGGTGCAAACCTGGCCAATTCAGTGAATTTGGTCTCATACTCGGCTACAGTCATACTGTCTTGCCTTAGTTCCATGAACTCTGACACTTTCCTATCCCGAACACATTGTGGGAAGTACTTGTCATAGAAGATCTCCAAAAATTTCACCCAGTCAACATCTTTATGATTCTCACGCATCAACATCCACCATCTTCTTGCCTCGTCTTCTAGCATAAAAGTGGCTAGAAGTACTTTCTGTGTCTCTGAACACAGGAACACTTCAAACAGTTTCTCAATGCCGAGGACCCATGCTTCGACTTTCAACAGATCTAGTCCCCCGTGGAACTGTGGTGGTTTCATTTTCTTGAATTCTTTGGTGAGTGCTATTATCTGATTGTCATTTTGATTATCTGGCACAGGAGGTGCCGGAGGTGGAGGGTGTGGTTGTTGCCACTGTTGTTGCCACTCCTGTTGTTGCCTCAACGTTTCTGCCATTTCCTGAATCAATATTTCCATTCTGTCTATTCTGGCAGTAGAGGACTCCTCTATCTCATCACCTCTTGTTCTCACCATCTGATTAAACTTACATTATACTTTATACAAAAGATACACAAGTATGCATATACTAGAAAGCACACATATTCAAACAATTGCAATGCAAGCAATTCACAAACTTATAGCACATAATCGTTCACATCAAAACAGTTAGACATATTCTCGATGCTTCCAAATTCATACTTATCACATGAATGCATCCTAGATCTTTTCTAGACACTTATTGCTCTTTTGGACAAATGTGTAAGTTATTAACTCGTGCTGTGATACCACTCTGTCATGGCCCGAACCCACCCCCGCGGGTTGAGGACATAACCGGCCAGTAATCATGGGATTACCTACGGCCTCAAACCTGACCAACTGTATGTTAACAGAGTTAATGGGGGCCAAACGGAAGCAGTTCAAAACTTTGTCCATAGAGCTGTGCTTACAAGGCACAACATAACAAACCATACATATGTATATTAACAACTCACAACAAAATATGTACTACACAAGGTTCTGTACATACAGGATCATCTAAGTCTAAGCCAACCCAAGAAAACTATGTACAACATATTCCAAAAACTTCGCCCATATGACAAAATAAAATAGAATGAAAAAAAGGCAAAAACAGGTCTCGTGCGTGAGACGCAAGGGCTGACTCTTCAAAACCTTTGTTGTTCCTCACAGACTTCACTAGGGCTGGGTTTGGACTTCTCTTGGCTCACCTACAAGCACATGAATGAGCGTGAGCGAAAGCCCAGTGAATAATATCAAATAAAGGAGTTACTCAAATGGTATGTAGAACAATATGCTTCAAACGGCCTTGGGCCCAATTCATATTTTCATTTATGTTTAACTGGCCTTTGGCCCATTCATTGATGTCAAAACGGCCTCTGGCCCATTCATTCATGTCAAAACGGCCTCTGGCCTATTTGTTCATGTCAAAACGGCCTCTGGCCCATTCGTTCATGTCAAAACGGCCTCTGGCCCATTCGTTCATATCAAAACAGCCTCTGGCCCATTCATTCATGTCAAAATGGCCTCTGGCCCATTCATTCATTCTTCTCAAAACGGCCTCTGGCCCATTTACTCTATCATTCAGATCAAACTGGCCTCTGGCCCATTCATTTGGCATAGCAACATTGTCCACCAATCGAATCAATGAACTTATAAAACTTACATAGAAGTAAGTAATTTGGACAACAACATATTTCAGATATCTTTGTTAAGATATTACTCACGATGATCGGTTGGTTGGTTTTCCATGGAGCTTGACCCTGCACATCACATAACACATACGGGTCACAAATAATTCAATCCGTTCTTTAATTCATATATTCCTCTTTAGGCTTTATTTCTTATCTCTTTAATTCATTCACAATGCTTAATGCATGCCTAAGAGTACTTAGAAGTGAAAGAGAACGGAAAACGAAACACAGAATGCACTTTCAAAATTTTCAGAAACAGGGTCCCCGCTCGAGCGTGGACTTCCTTGCTCGAGCGGACCCATGAGGTTTGCAAAAGTACTGGATATGTCAAATTTACGCTCGATCTCGAACTCTGGCGCTCGAGCGGAAGACCTCTCTACATGGCTCCCCGCTCGAGCGTGAACTTCCCCGCTCGAGCGGACACCATGTCTGCAGAAAATGCTGGGAACACGAATTTTACGCTCCCCGCTCGAGCGGACATCAAAATTCTGGAAAATCCAGAACATGTTCTTGAGCTTCAATTTGATGTTCAAAGGTTCCAAATGCATGATTTTGGCTCAAACTTCATATATACATATTCTAACATGGTATAAACACCAAATTACAACACAATGAAGCTCAATTTCACAATTTAATCACACGCATGTCCCAAATTAACTCAAACTCATCACCAACACACTAGTTTCAAACATGCAAGACTCAAACTCCCATGATTTGCACTTGCATGTGAAATATACACAATATCCTCAACTTAATTGGTGAAGAGATGATCAAATACATGGTCATTAATCAAAACTCAACATGGATTACATACTTTATGCTCAAACATGGAAATTTATGGCAATTTCTTACATGCATGTGTTCTAAGACTTCAAATTTAATAAAACCAACTCAATTCCATCATAATCAATCTAACTCATGTTCTTGACCATTAATCAAACTTGAATTCACAATTTACAACATTAAACTAATGAATTCCCTTACCTAGGAGCTCAATCTTCCAAACTACAGCAAATTCTTGAGTTTAATCTTCAAATTCCCCAAACCTTGAGCCAAGATTACACAATTCTCCCTCTCTCTCTCTCTCTCTCTCTCTATAGCCGGCCCTCACTCTTCTTTGAGTTCAAAATCAGCCAAATGAAGCTAAAGAGAGAATTCAGGGTGTAGTGCTCTATTACAACCAATTCCACTAATTCCAATATAATAATAAAGTAATTGGGCACTAATTCGTCAATATTTAATCTGATCCGAATCAATTTTTAATCAAATTTTACCGTAGGCTCTAAAAATTACGCTAATCACAATGGCGCAATCAAATTCGGGTTCTGTGGCCGATAAGGCCTTCAATTTAATTTTCAAAGCAGCCAATCAAATAGATATTCCTACGGTGAACAGATAGAAATTCAAAACCACATATTTTCACATAATGGCACACAAAATCATATCAAACACAATCATATTCATGTTAAGGACCAATTAGCATACTACAGAACAAGGATATTACAGAAGGAGGTAATTTCAAGAAACAATAGAAGATAATCTGCAGAGCTATCCCTCTAGCAACTCTGTGGTCCATTTGGAAGCTTAGGAGCGAATATGTGTTCAATGATTCTAAACCTGATATCTGGGAACTTTCTGAACTTATAAAAATCAAAGTAGCAACTTGGCTAACATCCTCATCCAAGGAGTGGCATTACTCTGTAAATGACTTGGTACACAATCTCAATCAGATAAGAGTATGCTTAGGTATTTGGATACTGGTAGTCTGCTGCTTGGTGTTATATTATTGTTTTGTTCTTGTTTGCCCTCTACCCTTGTTGGTTGCTTGCCAACTCTTAGCTTGAGCTAGTATATGATTGTATAGCCTTCCTGGTGTCAACCTAATTGGATTTGGATGGTTTATTGTTATGCACTTTGCTCTTACCCCCTCTATTGTTGTTTGTTCTTATGTATTATATGTTTGAATTTATCAATAAAGTTTTTTTTTTTTTTTTTTTTTGCTGATAATTAAAAAATAATAATTAAAAAAAAAAAAAACAAGCTATACATATGCTTAGTTAAATGGGTAAACTACCAATAGATTCTAATATTTTGATTTAATTCTCATCAAGAACTATTGAAAATAAGTCTTATTGCATATGTCGCTAAAAATTGACAATCATTGACTTTTTTTTGTTATTATTTTTATAAATTGTGGTAAAAACTTACAATTAGTGACTTTTTCTATGGCAAATTTTTCAAATTGTCATCGAAAGTTGAAAGTTAGTGATGATTTTTTAAATTATTTCTAAAACTTATAATTAATGACATTTTTGGTGACAAAATTTTCAAACCATATCTGAAAATTAACAATTAATGACTTTTTTTAATAATGTTTGATAAAAAAACACTATTAATTATCATAAGACCTATTAGACAATTAATCCATCTATTATGACCTATACATAAATCCTCCAAATTAAATTAAATTTGTGCTTGGATCATTTAAACAAAATAAGGCTATTTTTTCCTTTTTCTTTTTAAAATCTTCAACCATTTCAATGATCCAAATATAACCTCAATAAATTCATATCTTTTTGCCCTACCACATCTCATGTCAGTTGGGGTTTAAAGGTTTGTCTTTATTCCTAAACACTAGTCATTTCTACTTGCACTAACCTATTTGAGAAGAATGGTAGATTTACAAACACAAAGTGAAACGACTCGCTTCCCTTCAATTTCAGATTAGATTAGAGGATATTCTTAAGCCTGTAGGGGCTCATTATGAGTCTCATTTTGATAATTCGAACTGTTTAATGTGTAAAACTCGTCGAGTACTATATAATTGTAAAAAATCACGTTGATCGGATATCGATAGTTATTTCATCGGATCAGATTTCTGTCAACCGTTTATTTTTTCACCATCTATGTTTTTTTTATACAAAACTGATTTGATTATGTAACTATCGATAAGGGACTGGAGGGAAACCAGATCGTCAAAATAATAATACTCCCTCCGTCCCAAAATAATAGTCTCTTTTAGAAAATTTAATTTTTTTTTATTGTACAATTATTACATTTTAAAAATATTAATTTTTCAAAATTACCCTTTGATAGTACATTTTTTTGCAAATATCAATTGTTATAATTATACTTTTTGTGTTATTAACGAATTTGAAAGAAGGGTAAAATAGTAAATTCATATTATTTTATTCCTTAATTTTTGAAAAGAGATTAATATTTTGAGATGATAAAAAATAAAATATGAGACTAATATTTTAAAACGGATGGAGTAATAATAATAATCGAGCATCAAAACTGAATTTGCCATTAAAACTGCCATGGTTTACCGATATAAATAAAAACATAAAAATAAAATTCACCAGTGCAATTAGCCATTTTCCTCTCAAATTTTCTGGAATTAATTAAAAATAAAATTAGTTCCAGAACTAGATACATCATAGCCACACTTATTAACAAATGGAGAATACAAATTCCATTAGTCTTTATTTTCTTGGGGCTTCCTTTGAGACAAAATAGCCTGATAAATCATAATCAGCAAGCAAAGCAACAATGAATCACTTCAAAGTATTCTAACCAGCTACAAGAACCTTAACAACAATTCCACTCTTATCAACCCAAATGCGAACCCTAGTGCAAACAAAATCACTGGTAACAATGGTTCCTGTCAGCAGAATCACGGCTTTAACCTGATAATTCTTCTCCCTCTCGATTGTCGCTACTGCTATTTTGCCCTGTGCCCCAAGGAGCTCAAGCCACGCAGCCTTACCTGCATAAATATAACTTGTATTAGCCTTCTACACATAGTTAAATTAATTTATCAGAAATGTATCATTATTAGGGCCGCAAAGGAGTCGAGCTGAGCTAAACTTTAGTATGTTTGGGTTTGTTTATTAAAATTTTAACGAACTCGAATTCGAGTTCGAGCTCAATAAAAATTTAACGAACCGAGCTCGAGTTGAGTTGGCTTAAGCTTGACTCAAGCTCGAGCCTGTTCGCGAGCCTTAATGAGCCAAAAAATTTATAAATTCATACTTGTGTATGAGACTAAAGTTACAATTAAAATTTTGATTTTACAATTATATATACAATATATATAAACATTCTAAAAAAAATAAAAAAAAGAGTCAATATTTTACCAAAATAATAATATTTACTACCACTATTATATAAATGTACTATCTATAGTTAACTATTATTTACATTTATAATTTTTTAAATATATAAATAAAATATTTATCTTATTTTTTATACATATTTTTATATTATTTAATATATAAATAATAAATATTAAACGAGCCAGTTAATGAGCCAAGTTTTAGAATGTTTGTTCTTGTTTATTAAAAATTTAATAAGCTCGAGCTCCAGTTCGAGCTCGAACGCAAAAAATAAATAAATAAATAAATAAAAAATAAAAATTAACGAACCATGTTCGAATAAGCTCTTACTGAGCCGAGCTTGAGCCTGTTCACAAACGGCTCTATTCATTTGCAGCCCTAATCATTATCTATCACAGTATAACAATATATCAACTAATCTTTTGTTTTCTTTTAATAGGAAAAGAATAAGAATTATTAACTCAATGTAGAGAATTAAACTTCATAAGTACATTTTTATAGGAAAAACCAAAAAAAAAAAAAAAAGGCATGTCAACATGATTTAAACCAAATCCTTAGCAAAACCTAATCTTTACCTGGGCATAAGGCCTCGGGCATTTTCAGGTATTATGCTTTGCTAGATCTTGTTTGTATTGTCTTTGTGAATTGTGAATGATATGTTGTTGATATGAAGGAGTATTTATAGATGAGCGTTAATCAAGGGCAAATATCACTAGGGTTTTTACTATGTGCCTAAGAGTATATTTTAAGAAAGTATTAAATAAGTATATTTATTAAAAATTGAAAAATGTTATCAAAAATACTAGAAATCCCAAAAATTCTATTAAAAGTTCTATCAAATGTCTTACATGAGGACCCACACAATGTGGGTCCCATATGGGTCCCACACCCATGTGAGATATTTGATAAAACTTTTAAGAGAATTTTTAGTGTCTCTAGCATTACTTAAATGATATAGCTCCTAAATTTTCTACTAAATAAATGATCAAATATCTCACATGGGAGTGGGGTCTACAAAATTGCAGTCCCCACACCCATATGAGACATTTGGTCATTTATTTGGTAAAAAATTTTGATATCCTTAGCATTACCCTTATAAACTAGCATAACATTAAAAGCTATCTTAATTAAAGATTTTTTTATATATAACAAGACCAAAATTATCATGACCTGCTCTCCATACCCAAGGGTTAAGCGTCGTAATGGCCAGTAACTGAAGTTACCTTCGGCCAATTCTTAAACAAATTACTAAACGTGAGTAGAAAAATATTTAAGTAAGTGTATCAAAATAATCATTAGAGCTTTTATTTTTATAACAAAAACCCGTTGACCAAAAGGCTGATATTTACATGTAAAGAATAGAATTATAAATATGATAAAAGTGCTATGTATGTCTATTCCGCAGCCCTGAGTCGAAGACTCTCCAAAAACTATTTCTAAATTGCATTGTTTCCTGAAAATTGGTAAACATCTGTAAGCACATGGTAGAGTGAGAAATATTATACTAAGAGCATAAGGGCATAAAATTCACTATGGATAATTATTGGTTAAACAGAGCTTGATATTAAAATAAAAAATATATAATACGAAAATAATTTGACATATAATACAGAAATCATAAAAACAAAATAATCATAATCACGGTACAGAATGGAACAGAATAGATGTATGGACTCAAGATGTGGCTCGTATGAACTCTAAATGTGGCTCCCACCATAGTGTAGCACTTAGCTCCGTACAGCACTTTGCTCCGCACCCGAAATCATAATCACGGTACAAAACATAACAGATGTATGGACTCAAGAGGTGGCTCGTACGAATTCTAGAAGTGGTTCCCATAATAGTGTATAACTTATCTCCATACAACACTTTCATCCACACCAAAAATCAGAGTGTTAGTGGATCCATGACAGACAGAGGATCACAAAGTGACTAATAAGAGGGCCAATGGTTATTTAAGTCCCCCCAAGGCATGGGACCTCTATGGTGGTACTTAAAAAATAATTACTCAAAACACATTTCAATAAACAGTTATATCCATGGGTTTTCCTTATTATATAAAATAAGGTTCATAAATAAACAACATAATTTATAAAACACAATTTACATAAAATAAACTATGATAACTCAAAATATATGTAAAATATATTATGGTGACTCAAAGTATAATATAACTGTTGGAAAAATCTTCTGTGTAAATTAAAAATGAAATAAATGAAAAAAATAAAAAATAAATTACTTACCAAATTTATTTTACCGAACCAAATAAATAATTAAAAGATCAAGTCGAGTGTGTAACACTCTGTCCTTAAGATAGATTCACCTCGCTTCGGTGCTTACAAACTAATGGCATCTATCTCCCAAGATACAATGATCTTTATAAATTGTAGTAGTACTCCAAACAATTTGTACGACGAACCAAACCTGTGTTCTATACTCTCTTAATATTTTCCTAAAAAATAGTATGAAGAATAATGCAACCAAAGAGCAAAACCAGGAGGAAAGAATATTTCAGAATATTTTTCACGATGTTTTTGGATGTAAAAAACTGTTGGAACATGTCTGGAAATTTATAGACCTGAACAGGTGTTATTTTCAAATTGGAACAGATTGGATTTGAAACCAATAGGTGCATTATTGTTTGAACAGATAACTGCTGGGCAGTTTTTATCTGTTGGAAAACTACTAGCAGATTTGAATCTGTCTGGCGGTTTTGAATCTTTCCGGTAGTTAAAAAAAAACTTGTTTAACAGTTGGGAATTTAGTGGAATTCGGAGGCACAATTTTTGGACCAAAAAATTTGAATTCAACTACATTTTGAAATTCAAATAAATTCCTGCAAGATTATGAAAAAATTCAAATAAATTTTGTACAAAAAATTAATGCTAGAACCGACCCGACCCATAACCCACCGTCGCGCTCGATACGGCTCAGTTCGGCCGGTCAGCGACGACGGCATACGCGTGTGTGGTGGTTTGGGCTAAGGTTCACTTTGTCCATAACTCTTCCCTTCTACAAACTTGGGGTGCCCCTTGGGGCCCAATCCAAGTTAGTACACCAAGAGCTCATATACTCACAAAAACTCACTTAAAGTTTCAATGTGGGACGAGACTTACAAGAAAACCCACATTTAATTCTTTAAAAGTCCGTTCCACGAACCCGAAAACGACGTCAAGTTCCTATTCACTCATAAATGGTTTTGACAAACCGTATTCACCGTGTGACTTACCATGCAGCAATGAACACATCACCTTTTTGGACCCACCCTAAAAGACATTTGGGACCCACTCAAAATTGGGCTCAAAGTTAGCCCAAAATATGCCTATAAAACCAAATTTTCCAACAATCACCCACATGAATGGAATTTGATGAAGAGAAAATGCAACAACATGATCTAATTACAGAAAGTACAGAAATTGGAAATATTCTGTAAAGGATAGGTAGCTTTTGGCTTTGAACCTTCCTTTGTGAGATACTATCGGATTTACTAGCTAACCAGTGAACATGATGTCTTGAACTGTTCATCCATTTGTGTAAACCAAGACAATAGAACTCACATAAGATATTTCCAAACACAATTTAGTTCTCATTAGTGTATTCATTTTGGCCCTGAACAACCTGGTCTTTCATGAGTGCTCTAGAGAATTGTAGCCCTTCACAAATCCCATAAAACCGGCCCTGTTCACACTCGTATAGGTGATTCTTGTGAAGAGTATCCTGCCATACTCCACTAGGTTTACCTAGATATAAGAATCATTAAAATTTTACTTAACCTAAAATGTCGCAGACATCACTATTTCATTATAGAAATAGGTAGGAGTTTGACTCTCCAGTGATCCTTTTGAGTCATACACAACTCGGTTATCCCTTTGAACCTAGATCTTGGGATCTCCAATCAACTAGGTTGGGTTGCCGTTGTGGTAACTCTTATTTAATAGGCTTAAGTCTCATTCCTCTCGAGGAATTCTCAACTAACTCTCTCCCTAACCCTTTGGTTAGTGGATCCGCTATGTTGTCTTTAGACTTCACACATTCAATGGAAATAATTCCATTAGAGAGTAGTTGTCTCACAATGTTATGTCGAGGATGAATATGTCGCAACTTTCCATTATACATATGACTTTGTGCTCTACCAATTGCTAATTGACTATTACAATGTATGCATATAGCAGGCGCCGGTTTTGGCCACATTGAAATATCTTCAAGAAAGTGGTGAAGCCATTCTGCCTCTCCCCCAGCTTTATCTAAAGCTATGAATTCTAATTCCATAGTAGACCTAGCAATGCAAGTCTGTTTGGAAGATTTCCAAGACACAGCCACACCACCAAGAGTAAAGACATACCTACTGGTGGACTTTGAGTCTCTAGTATCTGATATCTAGCTTGCATCACAGTATCCTCGAAATACTGCTGGATATCTAGTATAATTCAGCCCAATGTTACGAGTAAATCTAAGGTATCTTAGAACCCTTATAATTGCTTTCCAGTGTTCTACTCTTGGGTTACTCGTATATCTACTTAATTTACTTACTGCATAAGCTATATCCGAGTGAGTGCAGTTTATCAAGTACATTAAGCTTCCAATAATTTGGACATACTCTAATTGAGAAATACTTTCCTATACATTTTTAGAAAGAAACAAATTAACATCCACTGGTGCTCTAGCAAGATGATCATCATTTTTGCTAAATTTGTTAAGTATTTTCTCAATGTAATGTGATTGTGACAAAGCAAAACCTTCTGATATTTTGGTAATTTTCATACCAGGTATTACATCAGCAATCCCCATGTCCTTCATGTCAAAATGTTTATTCAACATTTTCTTGGTAGTTTTAATCATGTCATTATTACTACCTAGGATTAGCATATCATCCACATAAATACATACTATAACATAGCCTTTGTTTGTGTTTTTAATATAAAGACATTTGTCACATTCATTAATTTTGAATCCATTTGACATCATTACTTTGTCAAATTTCTCATGCCATTGCTTTGGTACTTGTTTTAAACCATATATGATTTAACCAATTTACACACTTTCTTTTCTTTTCCTGGAACAGAAAATCCTTATGGTTGTTCTATGTAAATTTCTTCATCTAACTCACCATTTAAAAAAGCGATTTTCACATACATTTGATGAATTTCTAGATTGTAGAACGATACAATAGCAATTAGTATTCTAATAGATGTTATTTTAGTAATCGGTGAATAAGTGTCAAAGTAATCAAGACCTTCTTTTTGTCTAAAATCTTTGGCCATCCGCTTTCATTTTTCTCTTGAAAATCCACTTGTATCCAAGAGGTTTACAACCTGGTGGCAGATCCACCAATTCCCAAGTGTGATTTTGCAGGATGGATTCAACTTTACTATTTACAGCTTCTTTCCATAAAGAAGCTTCAGAACTGGACATAGCCTCTTTAAAAGTTAAAGGCCCATTTTCTAACAAAAATGTTAGAAAATCTGGACCAAAAGATTTTGAGGTTCTAGCACGCTTACTATATCTAGGCTCATCTTCCTCGTTTTGATCTATCTCTTGCTCTTGTTCTTGATCTTGTTCTTGATCATGACTAGTAATAGCATCATAAGATCTTTTATTAGTACTAGTCTCTTGTCCAGTTTTATTTGGATACACATGTTCAAAGAAAGACGCATTTCGCGATTCAATAATAGTATTTACATGCATTTCGGAATTTTCTGACTTATGAATCAAAAATCGATATGCACTACTATTCTTGGCATGACCAATGAAAATGCAATCAACTGTTTTGGGACCTATCTTAGTCTTTTTAGGACTAGGAATAGCCACTTTAGCCAAACACCCCCATACTTTTAAGTATTTGTAGGATGGTACTCTTTCGTGCCACATTTCATAAGGTGTTTGATTCACTTTCTTTTGGGGTGCTTTATTTAGAATATAATTAGCAGAAAGTATTACTCCCCCCCCCCCACAAGTTGTAAGGTAATCTAGAACTTATTAACATGGCATTCATCATTTCTTTTAAAGTCTTATTTTTCCTTTCAACAATTTTATTTTGCTGAGGTGAGTAAGGAGTGGTGGTTTGATTAATTAATCCATGTTCTTTACAAAATTCACCAAAAGGTGATTCATATTTACCACCTCTATCACTTCTAAGTTTCTTAATTTTCTTACCAAGTTGATTTTCAACTTCATTCTTATATTGAATGAAAGTTTCCAAAACTTCATCATTGGTTTGAATTAAATAAACATAACTATATCTAGTATAGTCATCTATAAAAGTGATAAAATACTTTTTTCCATATGTAGTTTGAATAGATTTAAAATCACAAATGTCACTATGAATTAATTCAAATGGTTCTGTACTTCTTTCAATTGAATGAAAAGGAGTTTTAGTTAATTTTGCCTCAATGCAAATTTCACATTTATGATTTGAATCAATGTCAATTTTTGGTAAACATTCCATATTAATTAATCTCCGCAAAGATCTATAATTAACATGTCCTAGTCTACCATGCCACAAATTTGAAGACTCAAGCAAGTAAGAAGAAGATGTATCTTTATTAATAATAGATGATACAACAGTCATTACATTCATTTTGAAAAGTCTATCAGACATGTAACATTTTCCTACATACATCCCGTTTTTAGTAAGTAGAAACTTGTCACTTTCAAAAACTAGCCTAAATCCATTTTTACTCAACAAAGATCCGAAAACAAGGTTCTTGCAAATGTCCGGTACATGCAGCATATTGTTGAGAGTGAGTTCATTTCCAAATGTCATCTTGATAATAATCTTTCATTGTCCTTCAACTTTGGAAATTGAGGAGTTGCCCATTAAAAGTTGTTCACCGTTGTCCACTATAGAATAAGATGTGAACATCTTTTTGTCGGCACAGATGTGACGAATAGCACCAGTGTCCATCCACTATTCTTTAGGATTTCTGACGAGGTTTGCCTCGAAAACAACTGCAGAAAGATTTATGTCATCAACACCATTGGAAATTTTATCCATTTCGGTCATATTAGCTTGAGTAGGCTTCTTACTTAATCTTCCTTTACCTTTACGTTTGCAACGATAATCTTTAGCCCAATGTCCCTCTTTGTCACAAAAGTAACACTTGTCATTAAACTTGTGCTTCTTAGTTTCCCCTCCTTTAGATAGCATTTTCTTCTGTCATCTTTTAAAATCAGTTCCTAAGAAATTTTCTAGTTTTCCACCATGATTGACTGGTACAGTCACGACAAGAGGAGGGGTTGGCACAATTGCAGCCACCATACCAGTACTGGTTTGAACATTAGTTTGACTAGTTTCTGTAACCATGAATTCTAAATTGTAAAATAAAATTATAATTAGACTTTTACACTACACAGAAAATTAAACCATAACAACAGAATTAAATTCTGTAAAAATAAAAGAAACAAGAATTATAACTTTTATTTTCAATTAATTTGAAAATAAAATAAAATTTTATTTAAATAAATTAATTCCACACAGAAAATTAAATTTCTGTAACACACCAATAATTAAAATACTGAAAAACAGAATTTTAATTAATGAACACTCAGAAATTATTTCTGAAACCAAAATTAATGTGATATCCCTGTTCCGTAATATCTTAATTAGTCCTTAATACGAATGTGATTATGTGTTTTGATATGATTTTGTGTGCCATTATGTGAAAATATGTGGTTTTGAATTTCTATCTGTTCACCGTAGGATTATCTGTTTGATTATCTGCTTTGGAAATTAAATTGAAGGCCCTATTGGCCACCGAACCCGAAATTGATTGCACCATTGTGATTGACATAATTTTTAGAGCCTACGGTGAAAGTTAATTGAAAATTGCTTTGGGTCAGATTAAATTGATTAAATTAATGAATTGGTGCCCAATTACTTTATTACTATTATACTGGTATTAGTGGGATTTGTTGTGTAAGGTCACTACACCCTCTATTCTCTCTTCTTTGCTTCATTTGGCTGATTTGAACTCAAAGTTAGAGAGAGGGCCGGTTATAGAGAGAGAGGGAGAGGAGAATTGTGCAATTTTGGTCTTGAGGCTTGGAAATTTGGAGTCTAACTCAATATTTGATCATAAATTGGGAAGATTAAGGCTCCTAGGTGAGCGAATTTGTGCATATTAGTTTGTAATTTTTGTGAATTCAAGTTGGATGTTGATAAGGAACAAAAAATGAATTGATCATGATGAATTTGAATTGGTTTTGTTGATTTGGTAGTCTATATGCACATGCATGTAAGAAAGTACTTTGAAATTGCATGTTTGAGCATAAAAATGTATAATCCATGTGCAATTTTAATTGAAGCTCATGTTTTGATCACCTCTTCACCAATTAAGTTGTGAATGATGAGCATCTCCCACATGCATGTACAAATCATGGGGGTGTAAGGCTTGAATGTTTGAATTTCAGCATGTTGGTGTTGAGTTTGAGGTAATTTGAGTCTTGCATGTGATTAAATTGTGAAATTGGGCTCCATTGTATTGTAATTAGATGTTGGTATCATGTTAGTATATGATTATGTAAAGTTTGAGCCAAAAACATGCATTTGGAGCCTTTGAACATCGAATTGAAGCTCAAGAACTTGATCTGGAAATTCCAGAATTTTGATGTCCGCTCGAGCGGGGAAACCGCCGCTCGAGCGTGAAATTCGTGCTCCCAGCATATTTTGCAGACATGGCTCCCGCTCAAGCGGGGAAGTTCATGCTCGAGCGGGAGGCCATGCAGAGAGGCCTTCCGCTCGAGCGCCAGAGTGGACGATCGAGCGTAATTTTCGCATAACCAGTACTTTTGCAGGCCTCAAGGGTCCGCTCGAGCGGGGAAGTCCACGCTCGAGCGGGGAGCCTGTTTTCTGAAATTTTGAAAATGCATTCTGTGTTTGTTTTCCGTTCCCTTTCACTTCTAAGCACTCTTAGGCATACATTGAGCATTGTAATTGAGTTAAAGAGATAAGAATGAAGCCTAAAGAGGAATATGTGAATTTAGAACGGATCGAATTGTTTGTGACCCTTCTTGTGTTTATGGAATGTGTAGGGTTAAGCTCCAGGGCAAATCCACAAGCCGATCACTATGAGTAATATCTTAACAAGATATTTGAAATATATTGTTGTTCGATTGTTTACTTATGCGTAAGTTTTGTAAGTTCATTAATTTGAATGGTGGACAACGATTGATACAAATGGTTGGGCCGAAGGCCGATTGATACAAATGATTGGGCCGAAGGCCGATTGACATGAATGATTGGGCCGAAGGCCGATTGATACAAATGATTGGGCCGAAAGCCGATTGACAGGAATGATTGGGCCGAAGGCTGATTGATACGAATGATTGGGCCGAAGGCCGATTGATACGAATGATTGACATAAATGATTGGGCCAAAGGCCGATAGATATAAATGATTGGGCCAAAGGCCGTTTGCTGTAACTGTTTCCATAATTGCTTATGTATCTTTTTATTGATATTATTCACTGGGCATTCGCTCACGCTCATTCATGTACATGTAGGTGAGCCAAGGGACATCCAAAACCAGCCCCGGTGAATTATGAGAAACAATCAGAGTTTTGAAGAGCCAGCCCAAAAGTCTCACGCACGAGACTGTCTCCGCTTTTGTCCTTGTTCATAGTTTTTGTTAGGTTGGCGAAGGCATTGGACTACTTTTGTATATAAGTCTTGGGTTCGACTGACTTAAACTTGTATGATCATGTATGCACAATGTTCTGTGTTAGTGTATATTTTGATGTGAGTTATTGGCCTCGTTTGGGAAGTGGCTATTTTAGTAGGCTATTTGGCTTTTTGGCTATTTTAGTAGGCTATTTTAGTTTTGTGTTTGGGAAGATGAGATGAATTTTTAGTTGAGTTCTTGTATTGGAAAGTGTGTTGAAATGATGTTTAAATTTAAAATGACAAATTTATCCCTAATTTTTTATTTTTTAAATTGATGTAAAGGGGCAAAGTGGTAATTTTGTCGTTGATGTACCAATTTCCAGCTGTGACAGTGTAGGCACAGCCTACACTGTCCAGCGCAGAGCCTATTTTTTTTTTTTTTTTTTTTTGAAAAACTGTGAACAGTGCCGCTTTTTTGCTTATTTCTCATTTCAGGCTATATTAGCCTCACACACCTCTTCCCAAACAGCGCCATTAACACATAAATGTTTAGAATGTGATGGTGTGCATATAAGCACAGCTCTATGGACAAAGTTTTAAATTTGCTTCCGTTTGGCCCTTTTACTCTGATGAGTTTTGTTTTAACTGGTTTGAGGCCGTAGGTAATCTCGCGATTACTGGCCGGTTATGCCCTTAACCCATAGGGGCGGGTTCGGGTCATGACAATTAATTTCTGACAAATTTCATAAATAAATATTTTGAATTGTTAATGACACGAGTATATTACTACTAGTTGTCAAAGAAAATAGATAGTATATTACTACTATCTGTCAAACAGTATATTACTAATATATTGTTTTTCCAACCAGAATATTATTTTGTAAAACCACAGAAAATAATTCCCGTAAGAAAAAAAAAAGATGAAAAAGAAACACATGAAAAATTCTATTTTAAACAGAATAATTCAAATATGTCTTAAGATTGTTGGAACAATCTTCTGTGTAAATTAAAAATGAAACAAATCAAACAAATAAAAAATAAATTATTTACCGAATTTATTTTATCAAACCAAATAAATAATTAAAAGATCAAGTCGAGTGTGTGACACTATGTCCTGAAGACAGATTCGCCCCACTTCGATGCTTATAGACTAATGGCGTCTATCTCCCAAGATACAATGATCTTCACAAATTGTAGTAGCACTCCAAACAATTTGTACGACGAACCAAACCTATGTTTTATACTCTCTTAATATTTTCCTAAAAAATAATATGAAGAATAATGCAACGAAAGAGCAAAACCAGAAAGGAAAGAATATTTCAGAATATTTTTCAGGATGTTTTTGGATGTAAAAATCTGCTGGAACAGGTCTGGAAATTTATAGACCTGAACAGGTGTTATTTTCAAACTGGAATAGATTGGATTTGAAACCAACAGGTGCATTACTGTTTGAACAGATAACTGCTGAGCAATTTTTATCTGTTAGAATGTTGTTGGCAGATTTGAATCAGTTTGGCAGTTTTGAATTTTTTCGGTAGTTAAAAAAAAAATATGTTTAACAATTAGGAATTTAGTGGAATTCGCAGGCACAATTTTTGGACAAAAAATTTAAATTCAACTACATTTTGAAATTCAAATAATTTCCCACAAGATTACGAAAAAATTTAAATAAATTAATGTTAGAACTGTTGTCACGCCCCAAAATTTGAGACAATATATATATATATAAAGTACAACTCAAACAAGAGAGATAACCACAATATTTTAATATACACATACAAGCAGAGTTATAACATAAATAACTGATTTGAGTGCCACTAGAGGTTTACAAACATTGTCAAACCAAAAGGTAAAAGAAGAGAGAACACAAAAACAAACTACTAGTCCAAATTTTCAAGTGAACCACGGCTCTAAAACTTCATCTTGATTGTCTTCGGGATAACCTTCCCCGTCGTAAGCTGCTTCTTCACCTGGCATGACACGCCATGAGCTTGGAATGCCCAGTAAAAACACACACACCCCATATCTTCTATCAATCAATCAATCATACACAAAACAATTCAGGTAACATAACATACTTACAATAAGGTTTTATGAATTAGTAGTTAGACTAGGCATCTAGAACCTCCCAAAGAAATCCTTCTACCCAACCACAAGGATTGAACACCGGACTATTCAGAACTCCCCCTTTTGCTGCTTTGCAGACCTTACCACCTATGCCCACCTTCTGATTATTTACCTGTCAGTGGCATTGATGGACCTCAAAAGGGATGGCCAACAAGTGGGCTCGCTTACACCCAAATCGTGCCTATGGCTCGTTTACACCCTGCACAGACCATACCAAAGGGCTCGTTTACACCCTGAAACCACCGCGTAGAGTCTGAATACATCCGGGTCAACCTAGGGGCCCACTTAAACTGCTTACGCAAGACTTAACTCACTTGGTATTAATCCCATCATAATTCATGTCATGCAAATGTATAAAATTGTTCTAAAACACTAAGATGAACGTCACCCATTGCCAACCCCTTATCATTTTCCGTGTAGTAGATCTTTTGGTAAGTAAGTTAGTCACATTCCCTAATTCGGTCATATAAAAGAGTATGAGAAAAACATACGAGAGGAAATATAGTCCATGATTATCATACATAAGTATAGTAAGGAAAGAAAACAACATTAGAAATGCTTTGAAACATTTAGAGACAAACAACATAATAGAACACAATTTCCAGCACTATTCGGTTCTGCAGGGCTAACAAGAATGCTTTGGTAAAAATAATTCTAGGTCAAATTAGGGGCTGAAATTGCACAGAAACAATATTAAATCTGTCTAGTTTCAGTTCCAATTTTTAGAAGTTGCACAGCCCTTCCAAAAATTCATCTACAAACTATATTCAAAAACCTGTCCAGACTTGTCACCCTTTGGGAAAACTAGCTTTTATCTCAATCTACCCAACGGTTTTCACTCAAATAAAATCTGTTGGAAAGACGACTTAGTGTTCTAAATTTTGACAGAAGAACCAACATGAGATGATTTTTCTAGAATTTTATAAAATTGCTAAAAGTGGACTGTTTTTCAGAGACTCAGGACCAGATTTTTCAACAAATTATCCAAGCCCTAAAAGCACACAATTAGGAGCTAATAAAATTGTCACAAGCTCTAAACACATAAAATATCCTACAATAAATTCAGATTTGAGAATTAGATAGATTTGATATTTTTTTTTTAAATTATAGAAGTTGCAGCAGTGTCTAATTTCACAAATTTGCAAGACAATGACACTATATCATACCCATACTTTCACACACACCAAAAACCCTATTTACCATTAATTTGTAACACAAGAGACATACTAGACAATAGAATGAGATGATGAAAGGATTGGAGAAATTAAGGGAGAGGTATGTTCTTACCTTCAAGAATTCCTTCTTTTTCTCTTCTTTTTTTCTTCTTCTTCTTACTTCTCTACTTCCTTTGAGCCAACGCTCCCTCTCTCACCCTCTCCTTGGGCTTTTGAAAAACGTGGGAGTGGATTTGGACAAGCCCTCAATTTATAGAGTATAAGGTAGCTTAATGGCTAAGAGAACTAAATATCTAGATATTTGTTTTTATTTTATTTTATTTTATTTTTTTGTTGTTATCCAACCAACTCTTCCACCAACATATTATATATATATATATGAACTATGTATATATTCAAATACACAATAGTATTCTATTCAAATAAATAATAAATGAAAGAACAATAAAAAAAATAGAAAGAAAAATAAAATGTGTGAATTAATTTAGAAATTATGAGGTAAAATAAATAAAACCAAGTTTTAGGATAGTTCCAATCATAAATTGGTGTTCTATGATTTAAATATGGCAACACACGGAGAAATTATTCTTTACTTGGGCCCTTACACAGACTTTTACGGAACTAGGGCTAAAATGCTATTAACCTAAGGCTCAGGGTTTCAAGTATAATTACAAAAAAATTAGGGTCTCTACAACTGACCCCACCCACAACCGGACTAGGGCTAAAATGCTATTAACCTAAGGTTCAGGGTTTCAAATATAATTACAAAAAAATTAGGGTCTCTACAACTGACCCCACCCACAACCGGTCAACGGCGCACGTGTGGTGATTTGGGCTACTGTTCACTTTGTCCATAACTCCTTCCTTTTACAAACTTGGGATGCCCCTTGAGGCCTAACCCAAGTTAGTACACCAAGAGCTTATATACTCACAAAAGCTCACTTAAAGTTTCAATGTGGGACAAGCTTTATAAGGAAACCCACATTTAATTCTTTAAAAGTCCATTTCATGAACCCGAAAACAACGTCAAGTTCCCATTCACTCATAAATATTTTTGATGAACCGTTTTCATCGTGTGACTTGCCATGCGATAAGGAACACGTCACCTTTTTAGACCCACCCCAAAAGACATTTGGGATCCACTCAAAATTGGGCTCAAAGTTGGTCTAAAATAAGCTTATAAAATCAAATTTTCCAACAATAACCCACTTTAAGATTAATTTTAACTTTTACCTTTCGCTTATTGCAACCCACTAAATACTCCAAACTAAACTCAAAGTTTTATATATAAAACTTGGACGCCAGAGAGAGAGAGAGAGAGAGAGAGAGAGAGAGAGAGAGAGTTTTTGGTGATGATGATGCTGCTGATAGGTAGCTATTTATATAGTAAAGGACGCGTAGGCGGCAAACAGTCTTGGGGGGCACGTATTTGTTGTACAGAAAATGTTATATTTTAATATATTTTGGTTTAGGAAAAATATATAGAAAAATATAATAAAAATATCATAGTACTCAGAAAATAATATCGAATAATAATATGAAGTTAAAAATATTTTTTTTGTAATCATTTATAATTAAATAATACTAATATAAAATTTAAGAGACAACTTAAAGTTTCGGGTTGTTACAAAAATACTTTTTTGGAAAATTTACCTATAAATCCTATATTAAGAAATGGTAATCTATTTAGTTCCAAACATTTTTTTATAAACCAATTAATCTTATTGATTTTGAAAAGGTAGATTTAACATATTATTTAAAAATTAGATTTACGGTTATATCATTATTTCTATTATGTTTCCTCCTTTTTTTTTATTTTCTTTTCTTTTTTTCTAGAAAATGTGCACAATTTATGAAAATCAAATTTGGGATGAATTTTTATATAAGAATCTTTTTTATTTGGAAAACATTTCAAAATGAGTATAAAAATGACTTAAAATATGGGATTTTTCAAATATTCCAAAAGGATGTGGGATTCTTCAAATATTTCCAAAGGAATACAAAAACTCCTTAATAAGTTTTCGGCAAATGTACAATTTTAAACTGTAACACTTCAATGTAACACTTCTAAAAGAAAATTTGGTGTACTTTTTTCAAATGTAATATTCTAATATAGCACTCTAAAAAAAAACTCATTAGTGTAACATTCTAATGTAATACAAAAAAAAATTCTTAGTGTACTTTTTCCAAATGTAATACTCCAATATAACACTAAAAAAAAGAAAAAAAGAAAAAAAAAAAAAGATGTGGGATTTTTCAAACCATTACAAAATGAGTACAAAAATTCCTTAATATGTTTTAGACAAATGTATAATTTCAAACTGTAAGTGTTGCGTTTGAAAAAATAGACTGAAATTTTTTAGTGTTTTTGTGTATATTACATTGGAGTACGTTACATTAGAGTGTTACGTTTGGGATTACATTAATTGAAGTGTTACGTTTAGAAAAATTACACTAAGGAGTTTTTTTATTTTTTTTTTATTTTTATGATATATTGGAGTGTTACATTTGAAAAAAGTACACTAAGAAGTTTTTTTAATGTTACATTTTTACATTTAGGAAAAGTATACCAACGAGTTTTTTAGTGTATTACATAAGAGTGTTACATCATTGGAGTGTTACATTAGAGTGTTATGTTTTTATTCGTAATGTGGGATTTATTCCAAAATAAGAGAAAATCTAAAATTTATATAGTGTAGATTACCCAAATATGTAATTTTACATTTAGAAAAACTCACTTTTGTCCCTAAAAAATTAAATTCAAACATGTAAGCTACTATCCTTTTGTATAATTTTCACTTTAAAGAGACCTCCAGATTCATAAAAAAAAATAAAAGAATAAACAATTTATAAGATCATATTTAAATTTTATTTGTGTTTCACCCTACTTTTTTGCTTTATCCCCCTCCCCTCCCTTATTTTTGCCACGTTCCTTCTTGTTTGATATTTTATACTATTTTCAGATAATTTAACTTTTCATCATTAACTTTATCAAATTGTATCTCAGACATGTTTAAATGTATATATATAATTTATTTTTTGAATATATTTGTTCAAAAAATTAAAAATTAGTTTCATGGAAAAAAAATGAAATAAATAAAACACTCATTATTTTTATTTGATTTTCTCTTTTTTTTACACAAAATAATTTTTAAAAATTCAAACATATATATTTTATATTTATTTTTGTCAAGATAATTTCTAATTTTTTTTAAAATTTAAAAATTCAACCAAATAAAAAAAATTTACAACTAGAATGCTTTTTAGCAATACCGTCAGTCATGAAGGTTGGTGGGTCTGTATATCTTATATGATTTTTTTTTTCTTTTTTATTTTTTTTTTTTACCACTCTATACTAATAAAGAATCTTTAGACTTAAGTCCACATAGGGGGGGTGAAAAACTTTTCCCAAAAGACCAGAATTTATTTTTCTTCTATTATATATTTTCCATGCAAATGAAAGAACTTAGTCATTTATTACTTTCTTAACAAAACTCATTATTTAAAAAAGTAATAAATGATCTTCCCCCCCCCCCCCCCCCCCTATGTGGACTTAAGTCTAAAGATTCTTTATTAGTATAGAGTGGTAAAAAAATAAATATAACAAGGAAAAAAAATCATATAGTGTATTATTTATTTGTTTTTTTATTTTTAGTGAGAGTCCCCAATTGAAGATATAGAGACCCACCAACCTTTATGACTAACGGTATTGCTAAAAAGAATTGTAGTTGTAAATTTTTTTTATTGGGTTGAATTTTTAAAATTTGTAAAAAAATTAAAAATTATCTTGACAAAAATAAATATAAAATATATATGTTTGAATTTTTAAAAATTATTTTGTGTAAAAAAAAAAAAGAGAAAATCAAATAAAAATAATGAGTGTTTTATTTATTTCATTTTTTTTTCCATGAAACTAATTTTTAATTTTTTTAACAAATATATTCAAAAAATAAATTATATATATACATTTAAACATGTCTGAGATACAATTTGATAAAGTTAATGATGAAAAGTTAAATTATCTGAAAATAGTATAAAATATCAAACTAGAAGGAATGTGACAAAAATAAGGGAGGGGAGGGGGATAAAGCAAAAAAGTAGGGTGAAACACAAATAAAATTTAAATATGATCTTATAAATTGTTTATTCTTTTATTTTTTTTATAAACCCAGAGGTCTCTTTAAAGTGAAAATTATACAAAAGGGTAGTGACTTATATGTTTGAGTTTAATTTTTTGGAGATAAAAGTGAGTTTTTCTAAATGTAAAATTACATATTTGGGTAATCTACACTATATAAATTTCTGGATTTTCTCTCATTTTGGAATAAATCCCACATTACGAACAAAAATATAACACTCTAATGCAACACTCCAATGATGTAACATTCTTATATAACACACTGAAAAACTCATTGGTGTAGTTTTCCTAAATGTAAAAATGTAACAATAGAAAAACTTCTTAGTGTACTTTTTTCGAATGTAACACTCCAATGTATCATTATAAAAAAAAAAAAAAAAAAAAAAAAAAAAAAAAAAAAACTCCTTAGTGTAGTTTTTCTAAACGTAACACTTCAATTAATGTAATCTCAAACGTAACACTCTAATGTAACGTACTCCAATGTAATATACACAAAAACACTAAAAAATTTCAATCTATTTTTTTCAAACCTAACACTTACAGTTTGAAATTATACATTTGCCCAAAACATATGAAGGAATTTTTGTACGTATTTTGAAATGGTTTGAAAAATCTCACATATTTTATTTTATTTTATTTTATTTGAATGTTATATTGGAGTATTACGTTTGGAAAAAGTACACTAAGAAATTTTTTTTTTATGTGTTACATTAGAATGGTCACTAATGAGTTTTTTTTAGAGTGCTATATTAGAATATTACGTTTGAAAAAAGTACACTAAATTTTTTTTTAGGAGTGTTACAGTTTGAAAATCCCATATTTTAAGTCATTTTTATACTTATTGTGAAATGTTTTCCAAATAAAAAAGATTCTTATATAAAAATTCATCCCAAATTTGATTTTCATAAATTGTATACACTTCCTAGGAAAAAAAAAAAAAGAAAAGAAAAAAAGAGAAGGAAACATAATAGAAATAAGGGTATAACCGTAAATCTAATTTTTAAATAATATATTAAATCTACCTTTTCAAAATCAATAAGACTAATTGGTCTACAAAAAAATGTTTGGAACTAAATAGATTACCATTTCTTAATATAGGATTATAGGTAAATTTTTCAAAAAAGTATTTTTGTAACAACTCGAAAATTTAAGTTGTCTTTTAAATTTTGTATTAGTATTATTTAACTATAAATGATTACAAAAAAAAATAATTTTAACTTCATATTATTATTCGATATTAGTTTCTGAGTTCTATGATATTTTTATTATATTTTTCTCTATATTTTTCCTAAACCAAAATATATTAAAATATAACATTTTTTGTACAACAAACAATACGTGGCCCCCAAGACTGCTTGCCTCCTACGCCTCCTTTACTATATAAATAGCTATCTATCAACAGCATCATCATCACCAAAAACTCTTTTATTCTCTCTCTCTCTCTCTCTGGCGTCCAAGTTTTATATATAAAATTTTGAGTTTAGTTTGGAGTATTTAGTGAGTTACAGTAAGCGAAAGGTAAAAGTTAAAATTAATCTTAAAGTGAGTTATTGTTGGAAAATTTGATTTTATAGGCTTATTTTGGACCAACTTTGAGCACAATTTTGAGTGGGTCCCAAACGTCTTTTGAAGTGGGTCCAAAAAGGTGACGTGTTTCTTGTTGCATGGCAAGTCACACGGTGAAAACGGTCCGTGAAAACCATTTATAGTGAATGGGAACTTGATGTCGTTTTCGGGTTCTTGAAATGTGGGTTTCCTTATAAAGCTTATCCCACATTGAAACTTTAAGTGAGTTTTTGTGAGTATATAAGCTCTTTTAGTGTACTAACTTGGGTTGGGCCTCAAGGGCCATCCCAAGTTTGTAGAAGGGAGGAGTTATGGATAAAGTGAACCTTAGCCCAAACCACCACACGTGCGCCGCCGACAGGTTATGCTAGGCGCGGATGTGGGTTGTGGGTCGGGTCTGTTCTAACATTAATATATTTAAATTTTTTCATAATCTTGTAGGAAATTATTTGAATTTCAAAATGTAGTTGAATTTAAATTTTTTGTCCAAAAATTGTGCCTGCGAATTCCACTAAATTCCCAACTGTTAAACAAGTTTTTTTGTAACTGCCAGACAAATTTAAAACTGCCAGAAAAATTCAAATCTACCAGCAGCATTCCAACAGATAAAAATTGCTTAGCAGTTATCTGTTCAAACAGTAATGCACCTGTTGGTTTCAAATCCAATATGTTCCAGTTTGAAAATAACACCTGTTCGGGTCTATAAATTTCTAGACCTGTTCCAGTAGTTTTTTACATCCAAAAACATCCTGAAAAATATTCTGAAATATTCTTTCCTTCCCGGTTTTGCTCTTTGGTTGTATTATGCTTCATATTATTTTTTAGGAAAATATTAAGAGAATATAAAACATAAGTTTGGTTCGTCGTACAAATTTTTTGGAGTGCTACTATAATTTGTGAAGATCATTGTATCCTGGGAGATAGACACCATTAGTCTGTAAGCATCCAAGTGGGACGAATCTGTCTTAAGGATAGAGTGTCACACACTCGATTTGATCTTTTAATTATTTATTTGGTTCGGTAAAATAAATTCGGTAAGTACTTTATTTTTTATTTGTTTGATTTGTTTCATTTTTAATTTACACAGAAGATTGTTCCAACAATCTTAAGACAGATTCGAATTATTCTGTTTAAAACAGAATTTTTCATTTGTTTCCTTTTCTCTTTTTTTTTTTTTCTTGCGGGAATTATTTTCTGTAGTTTTACAAAATAATATTCTGGTTGAAAAAATAATATATTAGTAATATACTGTTTGACAGATAGTAGTAATATGCTATCTATTTTATTTGACAACTAGTAGTAATATGGAGGGAGGATGGCGACTTGTACTCTATGGAAGAAGGCGACAGGTTCCTAGGTCTGACATTAGCAAATCAGGTATGCACACACTTTTCGTGGATAATATCCCTCTGTCCATGAATCCAAAAGGGTTGTACGCCATGTTTATGAAGTTTGGGGTGGTTAGAGATGTTTTCATTCCAAATAAATCTAGGAAAACAATGAGGTCAAGGTTTGGTTTTGTAAGGTACGACTGCCTGGTAGCAGCGGATTTGGCTATCCAGAAGGCCAATGGAGTTTGGTGTGACGATAAGGCTATATGGGTCAAGCATGCAGAGTATGCAAAGGACACATCACATAATAGAGGTGTGGATCAAGCTGTCGATGCAGGGCGTGGTAATGGGAGAAGTGAAGTCAATGGCTGGAAACATTTTCGGAAGGCAGAGTCATCATTTAGAGGTGTGAAGACATATGCAGAGATAGTTCAGGCTGGGAATATTCACGAATCTGAGGGTTGTTCGGTAGATGTGATTGAAGTGGGGAATTGATGGTTATACAACAGTCTTATTGTTAAGTTGAAAAGTTTTTACACGTTCTCAGATTTCAAAAAAGTTGTTGGTGAGCTTGGGCCAGAAGGAGTTGAAGTAAGAAAAGGAGTTGGGAGGACTGCTGTGGTGACCTTCTGTACATCTTCCGAGTTGAAGGAAAATATGACACTATTGGATAGTTGTTGGAAGGAGTGGTGCGATTCAGTGTCTGAATGGCCAGAGTTGGGGTCTATTGACCGTGAGAGAGGTGTGTGGTTGTGTTGTTATGGAGTTCCATTTAACTTATGGAGTGTTGATACTTTCAAAAAGATTGGAAGCTTATGGAGGGAGGTAATTAGAGTGGAGGATGAAACGACTAATCCTTCATCTTTTAGATATGGTAGAGTTAAAGTTGCCACAGTGTGTTCGAATTTCATTAGCACAGTAGTACAGTTGAGGTGCAGAGGTCAAAGGTTTCCAGTACGAGTTTGTGAGGAGCAAGTTATGAAGCATAGATTCGGAGCATGTAAATGTTCAAAGCAAGATTCTCTTAGTTCTAACAATTCTCAGAACAAGCTTGTCAGACATGGTAGTTCAGAGGTGGAGGAAGTTGCTAAGGTGGAAGGTAGGTTGCATAATGAGGTGGCGAAATTTGCTGAGGTGGAAAGAAGTTTTCATAATGAGGTGGGAGGTCAAGATGTTGTGGCATCTCTCTATCAGAAGGACGTGGCAGTTGAAGAAGGTAGTGGGGAAGATGAGAAGTTGGTCGATTCATTTACATCTGTGGTGGGTGAATCTTTAAACACATGTCTGGGGAATTCAATGGTTCCAGTAGCTCGAGATGGTCATATAATCAATGATAGCCCATCTGTCCCTAACAGGAGCATTATTGAAAGAAGTGGGGTGGATGCTGGATTGGTCTGAGCTGGGTTTATGAAGAGTCTTAGTAGTGGGTTTGATAGGCCCGGTATTAATATTCAATTAGTGTTGGATGAGGCTGTTGAAGCAAAAGGGGTGGTTAGGCCCAATGAAATAACTTTGGGAGTGGCCCATTATTTTAAAGGAAAGGAAGTGGTCCAGGCCCAGGTTGGTGGGAATTTTGCAACGAGCTCTTCACAGCCCAGGTCTCTATTGGGCAGGGTAGCTGAAGGATCGGGAGGGCCTCATAAGCAAAATTGTAAAGTTTTAGGGAGAAAGAAATCTCTGGTTCAAGGTAAGGGATCAAAGGGGGGGAGTTTAGTTCAGAAGGGAGGGAAGGGAGCTGCTAGAGCTGGTAGTTCGTCTTCAATGTGGCAAAAGGGACCTGTTTTCCGAGTGGCAGCGGCTGTTTTGTCTAAATCAAGTTCTGGTGGTCAGACTAATCGGAGAGGAAACCTGGTTTTAGATGAGGCAAAGGTGACTTTACAGTTGGGAAAATCTTTAGGGATTGATTTCGGTGGTAAGGATCAAGAAGCAATTCAAAGAATTGTAGAGTTGGAAGAAGAGGATGTGAGGAGGGTGGCGCAGCTGGATGGTGTTATTCATTATTGAATAACGCCATCAGGTGGTTAGGTGTTTCTCTATGTTTTTCTGATGAAGCTAATGACCTGGAATATTAGGGGTTTTGGGAAACCAGGGAAAAGAAGAAAAATTAGGGGGTTGCTCAAGGAGAGAAGAGTTGATTTGGTGTTTTTCCAAGAAGTCAAGAAAGATAGGTTGTCAAGAGAAGAAGTTCGTTCGATTTGGCCTAATGATGATTTTGATTTTTTGAGTGTGGATGCAGTTGGTTTGGCTGGTGGAATATTGTGTGTTTGGAGAACTTCGTTTTTTGTATTATCAGAGTGTTGCAGTTCTAGGTGCTTCATTTTGTTATCAGGTACTATCCTTCCAGACTTTGAATGTGTATTTATTAATGTCTATGCACCGAATGATGTCTCAAGGAGGGGTCAGTTGTGGAATGTTATTAGCAATTTAAAGTCAGGTTTTCCTACACCATGGTGTTTGCGAGGGGACTTTAATGAGATTAGGTTCGTAGGGGAAAGAAAAGGTTGTACAAGAAAGGGTAGAGGCATGATAGAATTTAATAATTTTATTGAAGGGTTGGAATTGTTGGATCTACCAATGTTCAGTAGGCAATTCACATGGAGTAATTCAGGGGATGGGGGCAGGTGGAGTTGTATTGATCGAGTTCTATTGTCATCTGGATGGTTGGTAAAATTCAAGTTGAAGTTGTGGGGTTTACCAAGGGCTGTTTCTGATCATTGTCCTTTGCTTTTAATGGAGGATGGGAGGGATTGGGGGCCAAAGCCGTTCATATTTATTAATGCCTGGCTTTTACATCCAAGTTTTTCTTCTATTATTAAGAAATCATGAATGTGTCTTATTCTTTAAAAAAGGCTCAGGAGGAGTTACATGAGTGGGATTCGGTGGCTGAATCTAGAGATTTGGGGGTTGATGAAATAGCTCGTAGAAGAGAGGTTAGGAGGTTAGTGTGCTCTTTGTCCAAAAAGGAAGAATGGTTGTGGCTTAAAAAATCCAGGTTGGATTGGGCTATGAAAGGAGACAAAAATACAAGGTATTTTCATACCATAGCTTCAAGTAGGCAGTGCAGGAATTTTATGAACTCATTGTTAGTTGATGGTGTGTTACTTGAGGAACCATCGATGGTGAGAACAGAGGTGTTCAGGTATTTCAATCAAGTGTTCTCTGAAGGTTGGAGGGGCAGACCACAATTGAGAGGGCAATTTAGATCTATTGGCTAGGGTCATCTAGTGGATGGTTTAGAAGCTGTTTTTTAGAAAGAGGAAGTTTGGGCTGCTATTCATAGTTGTGATGGGAATAAAACACCAGGGCCTGATGGCTTTAACTTGGCATGTTTTCAAAAGTGTTGGAAGGTGTTCAAAGTGGAGGTTATGCAGTTCTTTAAGGAGTTTCATGACTATGGGAAGTTAGTCTCTGGAGTGAATAATTCTTTTATTACTCTTATACCGAAAGTTGATTGTCCTATTAGCATAACTGATTATAGGCCCATAAGTCTCAGTGGTTACATTTATAAGATTCTAGCGAAAGTGTTGGCTAATAGATTGAAAAAGGTGGTGCCAAAGGTTATTGGTGAGGTTCAATCATCTTTTTTGGGTGGAAGAAATATATTAGATGGGGTCTTAATAGCCAATGAGATTGTTGATTGGTGGAAGGTTAATAAAAAGAAGGGTGTGATTCTCAAGCTTGACTTCCATATGGCGTATGATTCGGTGAGTTGGGATTGTTTACTATCTCCGATGAAGGAGTTTGGTTTTGGAGATAGGTGGAGAGGTTGGATTAAGAAGTGTCTTGAATCATCCAGATGCTTAGTTTTGGTGAATGGATCCCCTACAGATGAGTTTAAACCTGGTAAAGGCCTTCGTCAAGGTGATCCTTTGTCTCCTTTTTTGTTTAACTTAGTGGCAGAAGGGTTTAATATGCTGATGCTTAGGGCTAGATCTTTGGGTCTAATTTCAGGAGTTTCGGTGGGCCATGATGTTATGGTATCACATCTTTAGTTCGCTGATGATACAGTTATTTTTGTGAAGCTGATATGGAGGTGTTAACAGTATTTAAAAGGATTCTCAGGTGCTTTCAATTAGTATCTGGTTTGAAAATTAATTTTCATAAAAGTTTTATATGCGGAATTGGTGTGCAGGAATCAAAGCTAGAGGAGTTTGTATCTAGACTACATTGCAAATATCAGAAGTTGCCATTAATGTATCTTGGGTTACCAGTGGGGGCTAATCCAAGGCTGAAGAAGACGTGGCAGCCGATCCTTGATAAATGTAAAGCTAGACTTGCATCTTGGAAGAGGAAGCTCTTATCATTTGGTGGTAGGCTAATGCTTATTAAGTCTGTTTTATCCAATCTGCCTATGTATTATTTACCTCTTTTTAAGTTGCCCTCTTTGGTGGCTAAGGCTTTTGATAAAATTCGAGCAAACTTTCTATGGAGGGGAGGGGGTCCAATTTGAAAAGGAAGGTTCATCTAGTTAGCTGGACTGAAGCAACAAAGAGCAAAGCTAGTGGGGGTTTAGGTATTAGAAGAATTCAAGAGGTGAATGATTGTCTGTTGGCTAAATGGTGGTGGTGGTTTGGTGTTGAGGATGACTCGTTGTGGAAAAAAGTTATTTGTAGTGGGTATCCTCCAATTGGTGGCATGTGGTACCCTTTTTCAGTTGATTTTGGGATCTGTTCAAAAATTTGGGGTGCTATTCTCAAGGTTAGTCATTCAAATTCTCATCTTTTTAATATTTTTGTGAATAACTCTAAGTTGATTGTAGGGAATGGGGACATAATTCATTTTTGGACTGATACGTGGGTTGGCAATCTATCTATTAAATCTGCTTTTCCAAGGTTGTTCAGTTTATCGTTAGAAAAGGACATTACTCTTAAAGTGGTGGCGGAAAGGTGGTCTGCCCAGATTAATAGGACATTCAGGTTTAGAAGAGCGTTGCTAGGATGGGAATCTGATGAGTTGATCAGGTTGGGTGATTTTTTTAATACTACTGGGTATAGTCTGTCGGAAAGGGTTGATAGGTTACAGCGGGAGGCAAGTTCATCTGGTCAATTTAGTGTTTCCTCCCTGTATTCTATGTTAGAGACCTCAAAATCCTGTCCAGTCACTAAGATAATCTGGAATAATTTATCTCCTCCAAAGGTTCAGTTTTTTGGTTGGTTGGCATGGAAGGGGCGTCTTTAGACTTCTTATTTTCTGCGAAGAATAAGGGTGCTGGGACCTGGTGTGATATCCCTGTTCCGTAATAGGTTAATTGGTCCTTAACATGAATGTGATTATGTGTTCAACATAATTTTGTGTGCTATTATGTGAAAATATGTGGTTTTGAATTTCTATCTGTTCACCGTAGGAGTATCTATTCGATTATCTGCTTTGGAAATTAAATTGAAGGCCTTAACGGCCACCGAAACCAAAATTGATTGTGCCATTGTGATTGGCATAATTTTTAGAGCCTACGGTGAAGTTTAATTGAAAATTGATTCAGATAAAATGAAATTGATTTAATTAGTGAATTAGTGCTCTATTATTTGATATTATAATAACATCACAAGAGGGACTTTTTATGTGAGCACTACACACACACTCAATTCCTTCTTCTTACTCATTTGAGCCGAATTGCTCTAAGAAAAAGAAGAGGGTCAGCTAGAGAGAGAGAGGGAGAAGGAAATTGGGGTTTTGAGCTCAAAGCTTGGTGATCTCAAAGATTATTCAAGAATTTGCTAGTGATTGGAATAAATTGAGCCTCTAGGTAAGCAATTGACTCTCGAATTCACGAGTGTAATGTGTAATCTTGTGTGTTTAAAGTTGATTAATGGTCAGGAGCAAGAATTGAAATGAAATTGAGTTGACCATGTTGAATTGAGGGTCCATGTTAGCATGCATGTATGTAGTTGCTTTGAATTTGCATATTTGAGCACCAAATGCATGATCTATGTGAATTTTTAGTTGAAGATCATGTTCTTGACCACCCCTTCATCATATAAGTTGAGAATGAGAAGAATATGCCACATGTATGTGCAAATTATAAGGGTGTAAATGTTGAATGCATGAAATTGTTACATTGGTAGTGAGTTGGTGGAAAATGAGCCATGCATGCGTTTGATTCATGAAATTGAGCTCCATGATGATGTGTTTTAGTGTTTATACCATGTTAGTACAAGAATATATGAGGTTGGAGCCATAAAATGCGAGAAATGTTGGTTTGAATGTTGAGAAGGAGCTCAAGAACACATTCTGGATTTTCTAGAATTTTGAGGTCCGCTCGAGCGGGCTAACCTACGCTCGAGTGTAAATTACGTGCTCCCAGTACTTTTTACAGACTTGGTGTCCACTCGAGCGGGATATTTCACGCTCGAGCGTAGAGCTTTGTAGACAGGCCTTCCGCTCAAGCGCCATATTTCACGCTCGAGCTTATTTTTCATGCAACCAGTACTTTTGCAGGCCTTAAGGGTCCGCTCGAGCGGGGTACTTCACGCTCGAGCGGCGACCCTATTTTCTGAAATTTTGTTTTTGTATTCTGTGTTTCGTTTTCCGTTCCCTTTCACTTACAAGCACTCTTAGGCATGTGTTAAATATTGTAATTGAGCTATAGAGATAAGAATAAAGCCTAAAGAGGAAAATGTGAATTTAAGAACGGATTGAATTGTTGGTGACCCTTTTGTATTTATGGAATGTGTAGGGTCAAGTTCCAAGGCAAATCCACAAACCGATCACTGTGAGTAATATCTTAACAAGATATTTGAAATATACTGTTGTCCGATTGTTTACTTATGTGTAAGTTTTGTAAGTTCATTAATTTGAATGGTGGACAACGATTGACATGAATGATTGGGCCGAAGGTCGATTGATACAAATGATTGGGCCGAAGGCCGATTGACATGAATGATTGGGTCGAAGGCCGATTGATACAAATGATTGGGCCGAAGGCCGATTGACATGAATGATTGGGCCGAAGGCCGATTGATACGAATGATTGGGCCGAAGGCCGATTGACATGAATGATTCGGCCGGAGGCTGATTGATACAAATGATTGGGCCGAAGGCCAATTGACATGAATGATTGGGCCGAAGGCCGATTGACATAAATGATTCTGCCGGAGGCCGATTGACACAAATGATTGGGCCGAAGGCCGATTGATACGGATGATAGATACAAATGATTGGGCCGAAGGCTGATTGAAACGGATGATAGATATAAATGATTGGGCCAAAGGCCGATAGATATAAATGATTGGGCCAAAGGCCGTTTGCTGTAACTGTTTCAATAATTGCTTATGTATCTTTTTATTGATATTATTCACTAGGCATTCGCTCACGCTCATTCATGTACATGTAGGTGAGCCGAGGGACATCTAAAACCAGCCCCGGTGAATTATGAGAAACAGTCAGAGTTTTGAAGAGTCAGCCCAAAAGTCTCACGCATGAGACTGTTTTCACCTTTTGTCCTCTGTTTATAGTTTTGTTTTGTTGGCGAAATCATCGGACCATTGTTGTATATAAGTCTTGGGTTTGACTGACTTAAATCTGGATGATCCTGTATGTACAGTGTTTTGTATTAGTACATATTTCGATGTGAGTTATTAACATATAAATGTTCGAATGTTACGGTGTGCATATAAGCACAGCTCTATGGACAAAGTTTTCAATTGCTTCCGTTTGGCCCCTTTTTACTCTGATGAGTTTTGACTTATTTGGTTCGAGGCCATAGGTAATCACACGATTACTGGCCAGTTATGGCCTTAACCCATAGGGGCGGGTTCGGGTCGTGACACCTGGTGCTTCTCTATTGTGTCAGTTTTGTCAATTGGAGGATGAGGTAGTGTCTCATTTATTGTTATGGTGCCCTTTTGCTTGGAGAGTATGGTCTTGTGTGATGGATTGGTGGGGGTTGTGTTGGGCTATGCCTCGGAATGTGGAAGATCTTCTTGGGTGGTGGGGTGGCTTTAGGTGGGGTAAGTTCGCAAATTCGATTTGGTGGACTATTCCACTGGCTGTTATGTGGTCATTATGGAAACTTAAGAATGAGGTGGTGTTTAATGGTAAGCAAGTGCACCTGGAGGAAGTCTGTGACTTGATTAAGTTTAGAATTGCTGTTTGGGTAAAAGCTCATTTTTCAGGGTGTTTTTACTCTGTGCATGAAATTGTTGATAATATTCAGCAGATTAGATGTCAGTCTTTAACTTGTTAGGCTCTGTTAATTCCAGGTTGTGAATATCTTGCTTGGGTTGTACATGATTTTCCTGGCCTGGTGTGTGGTCTTGGTCTGGTGTGTTGATCTATGTTGGTTCCTGGGTGAAGCTTATAGTTTGTGGCTAAACTGTGAGGGCAGTAACTTCTCTCCGATTGATGATATCTGTGCTACTGAATGTATACTGACTTGGGTGTTGATTAGGAGATCTGGATATTTGCTTTGTGGTAGGGATTGATGCTTGGGTCTATGGGTGATCAATGTTGCTAATTTTTCTATGATGACTACTTCATCTCAGTTTGGCTTGAGGGTGAACAATGCTACTGGCTGTTGTTTTTCTCTGTGGTGGTGAAGTCTTCAATTTGGCTGCTGTCATTTCCTTCTGGTGTTATGTTTTGTTTTCATGTTTGGTAGGTTGGATGGGTTGGGTTGTTTTACTTTTGGGTTGGTCTACCTGGGTGTTGTTGTTTTTTGGGTGTTTGTGGTTGGTTTCTCACCAACTTCTGATGGTGTGCTAGCATATGATTTGGCGATCTTATTGGTGCCAACCTAGTTGGGATTGATTTGGTTCGCTATGATGCTTTTTGCACTCATCCTTTTTTCTTCTTTTATTGTTGTAAATTTTCTTTTACATCAATAAAGTTTTTTTTGCTGATCAAAAAAAAAAAAAAACAATTCAGAATATTTATTTGTGAAATTTGTCAGAAATTAATTTTGGTTTCAGAAATAATTTCTGAGTGTTTATTAATTAAAATTCTATTTTTCAGTATTTTAATTATTGTTATGTTACAGAAATTTAATTTTCTGTGTGGAATTAATTTGTTTAAATAAAATTTTATTTAATTTTCAAATTAATTGAAAATAAAAATTACAATTCTTGTTTCTTCTATTTTTACAGAATTTAATTATGTGGTTATAGTTTAATTTTCTATGTAGTATAAAAGTCTAATTATAATTTTGTTTTATAATTTACAATTCATGGTTACAGAAACTGGTCAAACTAATGTTCAAACCAGTACTAGTATGATGGCTACAATCGTGCCAACTCCTCCTGTAATGCCCTCAAAATAAACCCATAAATCATACATTCTTGACATGCTTAAACAGAAGAGGATGAAACATAATTACATTTCATCAGAGTATTCATTACAAAATGTATAACATGTTGACAACAAAAGTAAATGCCCTATAGACTTACAACTTTCCAAGTCAACACTTGGTTACAAAAGAAGAGTACTAACTCTACACAAAGTAAGCCCTTGGCTTGAAACACATGTAATACAACAAAAGAACGACAAAATAAAGTCAAACAGCCTCAAGCCTCCCAAGCTACGTCCTTGGAGGTGGCATGCTACCTGTACCTGAAAATGATGTCTCATATAGGGTGAGCCACAGCCCAGTAGAGAAATACTAAAGCAAATATAAGTAATGACTAAAACAATAGCATTTGATAGATGGTTAACACTTATAATCCAATTACATCACAACACAGTTCCATGACAATAATGTCCATGTTACGTTCCACTTTTCATTTCTTATCCAATTTCTCGATTCATAACTATGGCTCAGAACCTGGCCAAACAATTTAAATGAGATTACATCTCATATCAACAGTACTTCCATTTCAATTGAGATAACAACTCAAATTAAACACTTCATACTTTACATTAGATACACATAATTGCTGTATCAATCTCAAATAAAACACTTTCGTACTTCATACATGATACACAGATTTGCTGTATCAATACTTCAATAGATACCCATTTTTGCTGTATTGATGGAGTCCATCCCCTATCTCCTCTCAAACAATATTCGGTTTAGGAGTCCATCCCATATCTTCCCCTAAACCGTGGAGTACATCCCCTATCTCCTCCCACACAACACAATGTATATAAACACATATCATATACATAATCAATCAATACATAAATTTGATGTATTATTCCAACCGTCATATTCGATGACATATTCAATGCGATTAGTTTCAGTTTTCCCTAATCAACATACAGTGTCTACAACAATCAAAGACTATCCTCCACCGATAGCCCAAAGCAGTTATTTCTAAATAGAAAATAAATGCACTAAACAGATACAATATCAACATTTTAATGGGTGAGTGATTAATTAATCCAACTACACCATTCAATCCCATAATTCCCCAATTTCATGGATTTCAACTCAATTCCACACTTTTCCCAAATTAATTATACCAATTAATTTATCACAACACATTTAGGGCATTATTCCCTTATTCTCAAATAATGATCCTAAGACCAAATTCCACCAATTTAACTCTCAAGCCCACATTTCCAAGGCTCTAAATATACATGGAGCTTTAAAACACAAAACCCCTCTTTTATAAATTACAACCGAACCCTAACTTTTCCCAAAATCTCCTAACATCACCAACTAATCAAAATGACCAAAATTAAAGACAAAGCTCATAAGATGGAGTGGAATATCCCTACCTCGAAATGAAGAGCTCAAATGGAGGAGATGACCAAAATCCAAAGTGCTCCAAATCCAAGATTTTTCAGATTAAAAGGAAGCCCTCAACACCCTCTATCTTTCTTACAAAGCGCCTAGGCTAGAAACTCACTAGAAGTAGATCAATCCCTAGAGAGAAGTTGTTTAGAGAGAGAGAGCTCAGATCTAGGGTTTTTGAAAAAGAAGGAGATGAAAAAGTGAAGTGTAATCCCGCTGCTGTCTACTGATATACGTATGACCCACTCGAGCAGAGAATAGCACGCTCGAGCGTCAGACACAAAAACTGGACCCGCTCAAGCGCAAAGATGCCCGCTCGAGCGCCAAGACATAACTGCAAAACACACCCGCTCGAGCGCGAAAGAAAAGATGCTCGAGCGTAGATTACACTCCTCCAGTACTTTTACAGACATCCAACACCCGCTCGAGCGCCAAGGTACCCGCTCGAGCGCGACCCGCTCGAGCGTATGGAAATCCGCTCGAGCGTGAAAAACGCACCTGCAGAAGTTTCGCAGAGGTACAAAATGCTGAAAGTGTGTAAACTCTGCTCGAGCGCAAAGGGACTCGCTTGAGCGTGTAAACGCGCCCGCGTGGGCCCCACTGCTACAATTCGGACTCGATTTGTGTCGGTTCTTAATCTGATCTCGCAAGGTGCAATGCGAGATTGATAAATCACCAAAGAGTCCAAATCCGACAAATCGTTTTGGAAAACATATTTTTTTGAAAGAGGTGCCAAACATGGACTGCTTTGCCAGATATAGAGTCGCCACCTAAATTTATTTTGGGGGAATTTAGGAAACCCTGACTCGTTGCCTAAGGCCACGCGTCCGCCATCATTAAAGTTGCCTCGGCTCGGGAAATTGGGTACGATTGGGGAAGGTCAGCTATGAGCACCCCCGCTCGCCAGATCAAAGATCGGCCTCTACTAACCATGATATCTTGTTTTGAAAACATATGCGTTCTTATTCCGGTTAATTAGCTAGAATTTACTATGTGATGCGCACAACACAAGTATAGACTAGATCGCCTAATTTGGAACAAAGCATTGCATATCCGCTCGTTTGAAAAATGGTTTGAAATTTTCTACTCGCGAGTAGGCTAAAACACGGATTTCAATGAGTCGTTCCAACTCAAATAATCCAACCTTCACCTATAGGCATTCAGGCAGTTATGTCACATAAACATATAGAAACATGGTAAGCATGCTGTCATGTTAACATTCGCACTCATGCAAGATGCTAAAGCATAAAAAGCTTACCGAGTACTCCGAGCCAAAACAAAGAACTTGTTAGCAATCAATGTATGATCCAAGTCCATGTTGAATGGCTAATACATCACATACAGAATGCAACTAGCATAGGCTCGGCTAATCCTAGTATGGCATGTGGGATGTAACAACTAACACGTATTCAAGCTAGATTTGAAATATTATGTAGTTAGCATGATGCGCTGAGCCCGGTGCATGCAATACAAATGAATGGATGCACGCATGCATAGCATAAGGATGCTAAATTAAATATGCCCTAATACTAACCATCAAAAGTAGGTAAGTAAAAGGGAGAAAGAAGTGGGGGTTGGAAGACATGCACGCACGCACCTACACTTATTACAAATTCGCCCTCGCTCGGAGGGACCAAAAGAATAATACACTTTAATTAACCTACAAGCTAATTAAATAATTTACAGACCACCTAATTAATTAACAAATCAATTAAGCTAAGGAAAGCATTAAAAGGCCTTGGGAAGAGGGATGCACGCATGCTCGAATTGGCTTCGCCCAGAAATCCAATGCCATGCACAAGCTGCCTCTGTTTGCACTGTTTTGCCCCTCTGAAAATGGCACAATTCCCAAAGAACACTCTCTGAACACTGTGGAACACCACTGGCCAAGGGGGAACACCACCAGCCAAAGGTAAGTGGCCATCAACCACAAATGAAGCCATTGGCTATAAATGGATGGCCGGTCGGCACTAAATGAGGTCGGTCGGCTATCTATGCCAGCAGAATCCTGCTTTGACAGCAACAGAGGACAAGCAAGGTATGGCAATGCATTTCAAACAAATGTGTGCACCAACACACCCCTTATCATGTTTATGACTCAAAGGAGGATGTTCCTTGATTCTCGGACCACCAATCGCGCATTTCGATGCGTGATGGCCCAAGAAGTCAAGTTGTGCATCTTGATTTCAAATGTAATGCAAACCAAACAAACAATGAATCCTAACTTCTATCATGGTCAATCAAGAGGCGAGGAATGCACGCAAGATGCAACCTAAGCATGCAAGCCTAGCATGCCATATGAACATGCAAACAAGCAATGATGCTACCAAGGCAACTAGCATATTACAAGATGCAAGGACAAGCATGCAAACAAGTGTATGACTTCATTCAATCATGAGACAACATGTGAGGCATAACACATGCAAGTATGCAAGGTGACTTAACGTAAGATGCATGCCAAATGTAATGCCACTTAAACATGCAACAACACATGATAAGCCAAGTATGCAATCAACACACAAGGTGAGCATGCCACAACATGCGATGGATGGTCTTATACCAATTTGGGCAGCTCTCAAATAAGCCCAAAATAGTGGCCAAATGCCAAGGAAATGAAGGCAAAATGACATACAAACATGCATGCGCACATGGTTCAACACTTAGGCATTAAAGGGCGACTTTTAAGCACACTTAAAAGAGGACAAACATGGACTAGTGGCATGCATACTAAGCTCTAAAATCATGTTATAAAAGGTGCCAAACCAAGTAAATAAGACAAGCTAAGCATGCAACGATGTCCAAGACTTAAGGCAAGCCAAGGGGCTTAAACCATGGCCATGCCAACCAAGCCTCACAAGGCTAAAAGGACTTAGAATAGTCCCAAGGCAGACCTAAACAAAGCTAAGGGCATACCTAGATAGCATCTAAGTGGCCTACACATGGAAGCATACAAAAGAGGCCAAACATGGAGCACAAGACTACAACCTTTTAAAGCATTAAAGGAGCATCAAATGCAAGCATACAAGCATACCATGGGGACTGAAATGATGCTATAAGTGGTGCCAAACCACTGAAACAAGCTAAGCAATGCATGCTCAACACTCATACACCCAAGGCTAACAAGCCAAAATGCAAGGTGGCTATACAAAGCATGCCATGGTCGGCCAAAACAACCAAAAATAGAGCTAAAGCACACTAAAACATACACAAAAGCTTCACAAAGCTTGGCCAAAATCATGCTAGAACAAGGGTCAAAGCCTAAAGCATGTTAAGGCAAAATATGGCATTACAAGACAAGTATGCAAGGCAAGCATGGTGTGTCTAAACCAAGCAAAAATAGTGCTATATCATGGCAAAATAAGCACAAATAACACTTAAGACATGGCCAACATGCACTTAAAAATGGTGCTCACACATGAGGCTAAAATGGCACATTTGGAAGACAACAAGGAGAGGGGATGGCCCTCTCCTTCTTACAACCTTAAACCACCATCCTCACCACTGAAATCCCTCAAGATTTCAGTGGTGAGGAGGCCCAAACAAGGTGGTCCCGGAGCTCACCAAAATAGCACAAAATGGGGGCCAAACAAGGCCTAAGAGGGGCCAAACAACCCCAAACACCAAAACAACCTTAAACAACTATTTTAAGCAAGTAAAAACAGAACTTTTATATGTTATATACTAAGCTTAAAACAGCAAGCAAAGGTGGCTAAAAGCCTACACAAGAATGGGGATTAAAGGGCAAGGTTCTTACCCTTGAAGACTTTCTTCAAGAACAATGCTCCAGCAGCTTCCTCAAGCTTGAATCCACCCAACAACTCCAAGTACAACCCTCTAATGCCTCAGCAACTAAAGGTATAGTGTAACACTAGGTGTTTGTGCACAAAAGTAAGGACAAACACACACTTAGACACAAAGAGAGGAAGATATAGAGAAAGATAGATATAATATGCTAACCCTAATCTCAGACCTCTCTCTTGAACTTTTGGAACCTTGGAGGAGGGAGGAGAAGCCCTCCCTTTATAGAGGATCACTCTTGCAAAGCTTACAAAACAAACTACGCAAGAGTGAAATCCCTCCATACACGTGTATGGAGGGGGTGCAAAGTGTATGCCAGCTAGCACAGCTGGCATAAAAATATCTGCAAAAGCAGATGCATAGTGGTCGGCCAGCCAAAAATGACAAATTGGCCAAAACAAGGGTCGGCCGGCCACAAAGAGTGTCGGCCGGCCAAACACTTGGCCGATGGAAACAAAGCAAGGGCCGGTGGCCTCAAGCCATGGCCGATAAGGTGTGGAGATGGCCAACAAGCCATTCCCTGCCTTCCAAGGCAAAAACACAAGTGTTTGGTGCAAAACCAAACACAAAACAGTCGAGTCGAGAGATCCTGAGACAAGGCGCGTGGCCGAGACCTCTGGGAACTCAAGACGAACACAAACATGGATAATCACCGAGTGTTCAAACGGTGACATTCAAGTCTTGAGGACGGTCAAAAATGGGGTGTCTACAGAGCGGACCACCAAAAATTTGGGCAACAAGGAATGGGACTAAAGCTCAACCAACCTGTTCGAAACACGCCCAACACATCCTAAAACTCAAATATAAGGAATTAAAGGATGACAACAAGACATATACAACAACCAACCTCACGGAACCTAAGTTCGGATACAACAATCAAAGGAGGAAGAACCAGGATCGTTATAACCTCCCCCCTTATGGAATTTCATCCCCGAAATTAAATACAAGTTTTTCAAAAACGTGATTTTCTCAATTCTCAACAATATTACAACAACCTGACCCATTACCGGTCATTCTAACTCTATTCAAGAGGCATTTCACAATGTATACTCAATATGCATCATTAGCATGTTTTCCCTTGAAATTTGCCAATTTCAACATATATTCCACAATTCTATATCATATTCAAAGTTCATGATATATTTCCATTTCTACAATACATTCAATATATGCAATGTTACATTAAACTTCCATTTTAAGGCAAGTTTCCAAATACTTCCATAAATCAAAACATATACAATGTTTTACAACTTAAGACATATTTAATGCTCTTAAAGTTCATCAATATTACAAAATCCCAATATATGGTTAAACATTTACAAACAAGTCCGGATATTTCTCACGGACATCCACCTCACATTCCCAAGTGGCTTCCTCCACTCCGTGATGTTTCCACAAAACTTTTACCAAGGGAATGGTCTTGCCTCGTAAGACTTGGTCCCGCCTATCCAAGACCCGAACCGGCCTCTCCTCATACGAGATATCCTCGTCAACCTCCAAATCGGTCTAATCCAGCACATGGGATGGATCCGGCTCATACTTCCGAAGCATACTAACATGAAACACATAATGCACTCCGGACAACTGCGGCGGTAAGGCTAAACGGTACGCAACCTTCCCAATCCTCTCAAGGATCTCAAAGGGACCAATAAACCAAGGGTTCAACTTCCCACTCTTCCTAAACCTCATCAAACCCCGCCTAGGTGATATTTTTAGAAAAACATGATCACCCGTCTCAAATATCAAAGGCCTCCTCCTACGGTCGGCATAACTCTTTTGGCGACTCTGAGCCGTAACAAGCCTCCTACGGATAAGCTCAACTTTCTCCGTCGTTTCCCTCACTAACTCTGGGCCCAACAAAGGTGCATCACCCACCTCGGCCCAACAAACTGGAGACCTACACGGTCGGCCATACAAGGCCTCAAACGGTGCCGTACTGATACTCCACTGAAAACTGTTGTTATAGGCAAACTCCACCAAGGGCAAGTGCCTTTCTCACGTCCCACTAAAGTCAAGGACACAACCTCGAAGTATATCCTCAAGGATCTGAATAGTATGCTCGGACTGCCCGTCAGTCTGAGGATGATAAGCCGTGCTAAAGGTCAATCTAGTGCCCAAGGCACCCTGCAAACTCTGCCACAACCTAGCAATAAAACGAGGATCTCTATCTGAGATGATCGACACTGGGACCCCATGCAACCTCACTATGTCTCGAATATACAAGTCGGCAAGATGATCCACTGAATCTCTCACGCGCATAGGAATAAAGTGCGCCGACTTAGTCAACCAGTCTACAACCACCCAAATAGCATCACTACCCCGCTGAGTCCTCAGAAGACCTACAACGAAGTCTATAGTGAAATGCTCCCACTTCCACTCGGCAATAGGCAAGGGTTGCAACAAACCCGCTGGCCTCTGATGCTCGACCTTCACTTGCTGACAAGTAAGGCACTTCAATACGAAGACTGCCACATCTCTCTTCATATCCCGCTACCAAAACTGGCGACCCAAGTCACGATACATCTTAGTTCCTCCCGGATGCACCGCAAGGCGTGAATGGTGAAACTTTCGGAGTACTTCCTCTCGGCAAGACTCCGGCACAAACAAACGGTCTCGGTATCTCACACTCTGGTCGGGATACACAGACAAACCCTTCTCAGCCTTCCCACTGGAGATCTTCTCTTGGAGGGATTCTACCTCAAAGTCACCTCTCTGAGCCTCTAACACTTGAGTCACAAGTGTAGGCTGTGCAACAATAGAAAACAAGGCCGCAGCCTCAACGGATTCACCCAGAAGCAAATCAAACTCGCTAAGTGCCCCCAACATCTCCCATTTCCGGATGGCTGTACAAGCTACGTCACTAATGGATTTCCTACTAAGGGCATCGGCCACAACATTGGCCTTTCTCGGGTGATAGTACAACTCAAAATCGTAGTCCTCAATGAACTCCATCCACCTTCTCTGCCTCAAATTCAAGTCCATCTGTGTAAACAGGTACTTCAAACTCTTATGATCCAAGAATACCTCGAATCTCTCACCATAAAGGTAGTGCCTCCAAATCTTCAAGGCAAAAATTATTGCTGCTAACTCTAGGTCATGTGCAGGGTAATTCCTCTTGTGTATTTTCAACTGACGTGAGCCATAGGCCACCACTTTTCCCTCTTGCATCAACACACAACCCAAACCCTTTCGTGAGGCATCACAGTAAACCGCATAACCCAAACCTCTCTCGGGAATAATCAAGACCGGAGCGGTGGTCAATCTAACCTTTAACTCTTGGAATGACTTTTCACAAGTCTCACTCCATACAAATTTGACCCCTTTCCACATCAATCTAGTTAGGTGAAGCTAGCCTGGAGAAATCCTTCACAAACCCGCGGTAATACCCAGCTAATCCCAGAAAACTGCGGATCTCAAAAACACTCTAAGGCTGTGCCCAATCCTGCACTGCCTCTATCTTGGATGTATCAACCGACACCCCTTCCCCGGAAACCACATGGCCTAAGAACTTAACCTCTCTTAGCCAGAACTCACACTTCCCAAACTTGGCATACAGCCTATGGGCCCTAAGCAACTTGAGCACCACTCTCAAGTGTTCCTTGTGCTCCTCCTAGAAGGTGAGTAAATCAAAATGTCACCCACGAAAACAACCACAAAGCGATCTAAGAATTCCCGGAATATCCAGTTCATCAAATCCATAAACACTGCCGGTGCATTGGTGAGCCCAAATGGCATCACCAGAAACTCATAATGGCCATACCACATACGGAATGCCGTCTTAGGAATATCTTCCTCCCTGACTCTCAATTGATGGTAACCCGATCTCAAGTCTATCTTAGAGAAACAACGGGACCCCTTCAACTGGTCAAACAAATCATCTATACTGGGCATAGGGTACTTATTCTTGACCGTAGCCCGATTCAACTTCCGGTAATCAATGCAAAGTCTCAAGGCACCATCTTTCTTTTTAGCAAAGAGGGCCAGTGCTCCCCACGGTGAAACACTAGAGCGAATAAAACCCTTATCTAGCAACTCCTGGAGTTGAATCTTCAACTCACTAAACTCGGCTGGTGCAAAATGGTAAGGTGCCATAGAAATCGGTGCCGTGCCGGGCACTAGATCAATAGAGAACTCGATCTCTCGATATGGTGGAAAATTAACAAGGTCCTCGGCAAAAACGTCCGAGTACTCACAAACCACTCTCGGTAACTCAACCTCGGTCTCATCACACTCACCACTCATAAGGCTAGCGAGAAGACCACTAAGCTCACTCCGCCCTCGCGGATCATACACCAGTGGCAACACACTACCAACCCGATCCCCCAAGAAATGGAAACAATCCCTACCCGGAGTACATACTGTGATCCTCTGGCAGTAACAATCGATAACAGCTCGGTATGACGATAGCCAGTCCATACCAAAAATAACATCAAAACTCGACATAGTCATAACTACAAAAGGAAATGGAAGCCGGCGGTCGGCTACCTCTATATCACAGCCCCGACACCCTTGTTTCAAAATCAATTCACCCCCAACAGGTGATACTACACAAATAGGAGATGCTAACTGTGCCAACTCCAACCCCAAAACAGATGCAAATGCAGCAGATATAAAAAAATGGGATGCACCCGTATCAATCAACACATTAGCAACCGAGTTGCAAAACAAGAAGGTACCTCTCACAACAGATGGAGCCGGTACTAGGTCCTGCGCGGTAACAGCATACACACGCCCTGTAGGCCCCTGATCTACCTGCTCACCTCTCGGAGCAAAAAGCTGCTGCACAGACTGGGACGATGAAGCCCCCTGATTGGCCCTCGAGGCCTGAACTAACTGAACTGGTTGAAAACTCTGCCTCGACCCAGATGCACCAGACGTGCCACTCAACTGCAGGCAAAACCTCTTTAGGTGCCCCGCCTGACCACACTGATAACAAGACAGCGGCTGGCCTCTGTCCTGACTCTGGCTCTAAGGTTGAGCCGAAGATAAAGCTGCTCTCTGACCTCCTCCCCCCTGCGGGGAAGCTGGAGACTTGTGGCCCAGCTGACCACACTTGTAACAAGTAACGTCTCCCTGACTGCCTCTCCAAGAACCTGAACTTGGCACTGGAAAGGTAGACCTCACAAAAGCACCCTAGGACTGCTGAGGGTTAGCACCCCTCTGCCTTCTACCGTCTTCCTGGCCATCCTGACTCCTCTTGGAGCCTCTCTGCCTCTCCTCCTCCTCCTGCATCATAATTTCCATATGGGTTGCGGCATCCACAAGACGCCCATACTCCTGGGTCATAGAACCCCTAACTCTCATCTTGAGGCCATGCCTCAGCTTCTTCTCAAACTCCAGACAACGGCGTTCCTCAGACGCCACAAGCTTAGGCGCAAACCTGGATAAACTAGTAAATGCGGCCTCAAACTCGGCCACTGATGAACTCAGCTGCTTAAGCTGGTAGAACTGATCTCTCAACTTCTCCCTAACAGCGGGAGATAGAAACTTCTCTTGGAAGGCATCCACGAAAGCCTCCCATATACCACCAATGCGGCCTCTCATGAATTTCCACCACTGACCCGCATCCCTCTTAAGCTGGAAAGACGCCAAGGTCACCTTCAAAGCCCCGTCTTTGATGCCAACCATCTCAAACGTCTTTGTCATCTGCTCCAACCACTCATCAGCGTTAAGTGGCTCTTTCGGATCTCCAACAAACTCATCCGGATTAGACCGGAAGAACTCCCTCTTCAAAAAGGAAGGCCCTGCCTTAGCAACTTGGACCTGAACCTGATTCTCAGCTTTGAGAATAACCAAGGATTCCCTCAAAGCTCCTGCCATCTCGCGGGCTAAGGTGCCTATGGCCTGCTGACCTGCTGGCTCGGCCACATTGGCCTGACCAACACCCTCCTGTTGCGCCGGAATATCATCCGGTATAGGCATCTCCAGCCTCCTAGGCCTATCACGCCTACCTCTACGTCCTCGTCCTGACATCCTAATAAAGGTAACGAAGAACGTTAGCACACTTATAAATGTGCCGCAGCTACAACACTCGCGTCCTAATGCATGGACAACAGTAATTCATTCCAAGTAAGCACAAATCACATAAGCACTTACGAATTTCATTTCCGAATAATGATAGTCCCGAGGCGTTACTAGAGTTCCGGTTAGAAACAGCATTGATCAAGTGCCTTTCGAACAAGACTCACACAAACCCAAGGATTCAATCAACATCCTAGAAATTAAATCTCATACCCATATAACCACATAAACATGTTATCACATAAGCACATAACATTACATCTAAGTTTCTAACAAGCGAGACAAACCGATTGTGATATTAATCACTTCCCACGTACCCAAAGTATTCAAACCCGGTACGCTCTGATACCAAGTTGCAACGCCTTCAAAATAAACCCATAAATCATACATTCTTGACATGCTTAAACATAAGAGGATCAAGCATAATTACATTTCATCAGAGTATTCATTACAAAATGTATCACATGTTGATAACAAAAGTAAATGCCCTATAGGCTTACAACTTTCCAAGTCAACACTTGGTTACAAAAGGAGAGTACTAACTCTACACAAAGTAAGCCCTTGGCTTGATATACATGTAATACAACAAAAGAATGACAAAATAAAGTCAAACAGCCTCAAGCCTCCCAAGCTACGTCCTTGGAGGTGGCATGCTACCTGTACATGAAAATGATGTCCCATATAGGGTGAGCTACAGCCCAGTAGAGAAATACTAAACCAAATATAAGCAATGATTAAAACAATAGCATTTGATAGATGGTTAACACTTATAATCCAATTACATCACAACACAGTTCCATGACAATAATGTCCATGTTACGTTCCACTTTCCATTTCTTATCCAATTTCTCGATTCATAACTATGGCTCAGAACCTGGCGAAACAATGTAAATGAGATTACATCTCATATCAACAGTACTTCCATTTCAATTGAGATAACAACTCAAATTAAACACTTCATACTTTACATTAGATACACATAATTGTTGTATCAATCTCAAATAAAACACTTCCGTACTTCATACATGATAGATAGATTTGCTGTATCAATACTTCAATAGATATACATTTTTGCTGTATCGATGGAGTCCATCCCCTATCTCCTCCCAAACAATATCCGGTTTAGGAGTCCATCCCTTATGTTCCCCTAAACCGTGGAGTACATCCCCCATCTCCTCCCACACAACACAATATATATAAACACATATCATATACATAATCAATCAATACATAAATTTGATGTATTATTCCAACCGTCATATCCGATGACATGTTCAATGCGATTAGTTTCAATTTTCCCTAATCAACATACAGTGTCTACAACAATCAAGACCATCCTCCACCGATAGCCCAAAGCAGTTATTTCTAAATAGAAAATAAATGCACTAAACAGATACAATATCAACATTTTAATGGGTGAGTGATTAATTAATCCAACTACACCATTCAATCCCATAATTCCCCAATTTCATGGATTTCAACTCAATTCCACACTTTTCCCAAATTAATTATACCAATTAATTTATCACAACACATTTAGGGCATTATTCCCTTATTCTCAAATAATGATCCTAAGGCCAAATTCCACCAATTTAACTCTCAAGCCCACATTTCCAAGGCTCTAAATATACATGGAGCTTTAAAACACAAAACCCCTCTTTTATAAATTACAACCGAACCCTAACTTTTCCCAAAATCTGCCAACATCACCAACTAATCAAAATGACCAAAATTAAAGACAAAGCTCATAAGATGGAGTAGGATATCCCTACCTCGAAATGAAGAGCTCAAATGGAGGAGATGACCAAAATCCAAAGTGCTCCAAGTCCAAGATTTTTCAGATTAAAAGGATGCCCTCAACACCCTCTATCTTTCTTACAAAGAGCCTAGGCTAGAAACTCACTAGAAGTAGATCAATCCCTAGAGAGAAATTGTTTAGAGAGAGAGAGAGCTCAAATCTAGGGTTTTTGAAAAAGAAGGAGATGAAAAAGTGAAGTGTAATCCCGCTGCTGTCTACTGATATACGTATGACCCGCTCGAGCGGAGAATAGGACGCTCGAGCGTCAGACACAAAAACTGGACCTGCTCGAGCGGCAAGACACAACTGCAAAACACAGCCACTCGAGCACAAAAGAAAAGACGCTCGAGCATAGATTACAGTCCTCCAGTACTTTTACAGACATCGAACACCCGCTCGAGCGCCAAGGTACCCGCTCGAGCACGACCCGCTCGAGCGTATGGAAATCTGCTCGAGCGTGAAAAACGCACCTGCAGAAGTTTCGGAGAGGTACAAAATGCTGAAAGTGTGTAAACTCCGCTCGAGCGCAAAGGGACCTGCTCGAGCGGACCACCAAAAATCTAGGCAACAAGGAATGGGACTAAAGCTCAACCAACCTGTTCGAAACACACTTAACACATCCTAAAACTCAAATATAAGAAATTAAAGGATGACAACAAGACATATACAACAACCAACCCCACGGAATATAAGTCCGGATACAACAATCAAAGGAGGAAGAACCAGGATCGTTATACCTCTTCTTGCTGTGACTGTACCAGTCAATCATGGTGAAAAATTAGAAAAGTTCTTAGGAACTGATTTTAAAAGATGGTAGAAGAAAATGCTATCTAAAGGAGGGGAAACGAAGAAGTACAAGTTTAATGGCAAGTATTACTTTTGTGACAAAGAGATACATTGGGCCAAAGATTGCCGTTGCAAACGTAAAGGCAAAGGAAGATCAAGTAAGAAGCCTACTCAAGTCAATATGACCGAAATGGATAAAATTTCCAATAGTGTTGATGACATAAATTTTTCTGTAGTTGTTTTCAAGGCAAACCTTGTCAGAAAATCCTAAAGAATAGTGGGTGGACACTGGTGCTACTCGCCACATCTGTGTCGACAAAAAGATGTTCACATCTTATTCTATAGTAAACAATGGTGAACAACTTTTTATGGGCAACTCCTTAATTTCTAAAGTTGAAGGACAATGAAGGATTATTATGAAGATGACATTTGGAAAGGAACTCACTCTCAATAATGTGATGCATGTACTGGACATTTGCAAGAACCTTGTTTTCGGATCTTTGTTGAGTAAAAATGGGTTTAGGCTAGTTTTTGAAAGTGACAAGTTTGTATTTACCAAAAACGGGATGTATGTAGGAAAATGTTACATGTCTGATAGCCTTTTCAAAATGAATGTAATGACTGTTGTATTCTCTGTTATTAATAAAGATACATCTTCTTCATACTTGCTTGAGTCTTCAAATTCGTAGCATGGTAGACTAGGACATGTTAATTATAGATCTTTGCGTAAATTAATTAATAGGGAATGTTTACCAAAATTTGACATTGATTCAAATTATAAATGTAAAATTTGCATTGAGGCAAAATTAACTAAAACTCCTTTTCATTCAATTGAAAGAAGTACAGAACCATTTGAATTAATTCATAGTGACATTTGTGATTTTAAATCAATTCAAACTAGAGGTGGAAAAAAGTATTTTATCACTTTTATAGATGACTATACTAGATATAGTTATGTTTATTTAATTCAAACCAATGATGAAGCTTTGGAAACTTTCATTCAATATAAGAATGAAGTTGAAAATCAACTTGGTAAGAAAATTAAGAAACTTAGAAGTGATAGAGGTGGTAAATGTGAATCACCTTTTGGTGAATTTTGTAAAGAACATGGATTAATTCATCAAACCACCACTCCTTACTTACCTCAGCAAAATAGAATTGTTGAAAGGAAAAATAAGACTTTAAAAGAAATGATGAATGCCATGTTAATAAGTTCTTGATTACCTCAGAACTTGTGCGAGGGGAAGTAATACTTTCTGCTAATTATATTCTAAATAAAGTACTTCGAAAGAAAGTGAATCAAACACCTTATGAAATGTGGCATGGAAGAGTACCATCCTACAAATACTTAAAAGTATGGGGGTGTTTGGCTAAAATGGCTATTCCTAGTCCTAAAAAGACTAAGATAGGTCCCAAAACAGTTGATTGCATTTTCATTGGTCATGCCAAGAATAGTAGTGCATATCGATTTTTGATTCATAAGTCAGAAAATTCCGAAATGCATGTAAATACTATTATTGAATCGCGAAATGCGTCTTTCTTTGAACATGTGTATCCAAATAAAACTGGACAAGAGACTAGTACTAATAAAAGATCTTATGATGCTATTACTAGTCATGATCAAGAACAAGATCAAGAACAAGAGCAAGAGATAGATCAAAACGAGGAAGATGAGCCTAGACGTAGTAAGCGTGCTAGAACCTCAAAATCTTTTGGTCCAGATTTTCTAACATTTTTGTTAGAAAATGAGCCTTTAACGTTTAAAGAGGCTATGTCCAGTTCTGAAGCTTCTTTATGGAAAGAAGCTGTAAATAGTAAAGTTGAATCCATCATGCAAAATCACACTTAGGAATTGGTGGATCTGCCACCAGGTTGTAAACCTCTTGGGTACAAGTGGATTTTCAAGAGAAAAATGAAAGCGGATGGTCAAAGGTTTTAGACAAAAAGAAGGTCTTGATTACTTTGACACTTACTCACCGGTTACTAAAATAACATCTATTAGAATGCTAATCTCTATTGCATCGTTGTACAATCTAGAAATTCATCAAATGGATGTGAAAATCGCTTTCCTAAATGGTGAGTTAGATGAAGAAATTTACATGGAACAACCCGAAGGATTTTCTGTTCCAGGAAAAGAAAAGAAAGTGTGTAAATTGGTTAAATCATTATATGGTTTAAAACAAGTACCAAAGCAATAGCATCAGAAATTTGACAAAGTAATGATGTCAAATGGATTCAAAATTAATGAATGTGACAAATGTGTTTATATTAAAAACAAAAACAAAGGCTATGTTATAGTATGTATTTATGTGGATGATATGCTCATCTTAGGTAGTAATAATGACATGATTAAAACTACCAAGAAAATGTTAAATAAACATTTTGACATAAAGGACATGGGGATTGCTGATGTAATACTTGGTATGAAAATTACCAAAACATCAGAAGGTTATCCTTTGTCACAATCACATTACATTGAGAAAATACTTAACAAATTTAGCAAAAATGATGATCATCTTGCTAGAACACCTATGGATGTTAATTTGTTTCTTTCTAAGAATGTATAGGAAGTGTTTCTCAATTAGAGTATGTCCAAATTATTGGAAGCTTAATGTACTTGATGAACTACACTCGCTCAGATATAGCTTATGTAGTAAGTAAATTAAGTAGATATACGAGTAACCCAAGAGTACAACACTGGAAAGCAATTATAAGGGTTCTAAGATACCTCAGATTTACTTGTAACATTGGGCTGAATTATACTAGATATCCTGCAATACTTGAAGGATACTGTGATGCAAACTAGATATTAGATGCTAGAGACTCAAAGTCCACCAGTGGGTATGTCTTTACTCTTGGTGGTGTGGTTGTGTCTTGGAAATCTTCCAAACGGACTTGCATTGCTAGGTCTACTATGGAATCAGAATTCATAGCTTTAGATAAAGTTGGGGAAGTGGCAGAATGGCTTCGCCACTTTCTTGAAGATATTTCAATGTGGCCAAAACCGGTGCCTGCTATATGCATACATTGTGATAGTCAATCAGCAATTGGTAGATCACAGAGTCATATGTATAACGGTAAGTTATGACATATTCATCGTCAACATAACATTGTGAGACAACTACTCTCTAATGGAATTATTTCCATTGAATATGTGAAGTCTAAAGACAACATAGCAGATCCACTAACCAAAGGGTTAGAGAGAGAGAGTTAGTTGACAATTCATCGAGGGGGATGAGACTTAAGCCTATTAAATAAGAGTTACCACAACAGCAACCCAACGTAGTTGATTGGAGATCCCAAGATCTAGGTTCAAAGGGATAACCGAGTTGTGTATGACTTAAAAAGATCACTGGGGATTCAAACTCCTATCCATTTCTATAATGAAATAGTGATGTCTGCAGCGTTTTAGCTTAAGTAAAATTTTAATGATTCTTATATCTAGGCAAACCTAGTGGAGTATGGCAGGATACTCTTCAAAAGAATCACCTATATGAGTGTGAACTGGGCCGATTTTATGGGATTTGTGAAAGGCTACAATTCTTTATAGCACTCATGAAAGATCAGGTTGTTCAAGGCCAAAATGAACACAATAATGAGAACTAAACTGTATCTGGGAATATATTATGTGAGTTCTATTGTCTTGGTTTACACAAATGAATGAATAGTTCAAGACATCATGTTTACTAGTTAGCTAGTAAATCCAATAGTGTCTCACAAGGGAAGGTTCAAAGCCAAAAGCTACCTATCCTTTGCAGAATATTTCCAATTTCTGTACTTTCTGTAATTAGATCATGTTGTTACATTTTCTCATCGTCAAATTCCATTCATGTGGGTGATTGTTGGAAATTTTGGTTTTATAGGCCTATTTTGGGCCAACTTTGAGCCCAATTTTGAATGGGTCCCAAATGTCTTTTGAGGTGGGTCCAAAAAGGTGATGTGTTCCTTGCTGCATGGCAAGTCACACGGTGAATACGGTTTGTCAAAACCATTTATGAGTGAATAGGAACTTGACATCGTTTTCGGGTTCGTGGAATGGACTTTTAAAGAATTAAATGTGGGTTTTCTTGTAAGTCTTATCCCACATTGAAACTTTAAGTGAGTATATGAGCTCTGGGTGTACTAACCTGGATTGGGCCCCAAGAGGCACCCCAAGTTTGTAAAATGGAGGAGTTATGGACAAAGTGAACCTTAGCCCAAACCACCGCACACGCGCGCGCCGTCGCCACTGACCGGCCAAGCCGAGCCGTGTCGGGCGCGGGTATGGGTTGTAGGTTGAGTCGGTTCTAACATTAATTTTTTGGACAAAATTTATTTGAATTTTTTCATAATCTTGTAGGAAATTATTTGAATTTCAAAATTTAGTTGAATTTAAATTTTTTGTCCAAAAATTGTGCCTCCGAATTCCACTAAATTCCCAACTGTTAAACAGGTTTTTGTTTAACTACCGGACAGATTCAAAACTGGCAGACAGATTCAAATCTGCTAGTATTTTTCGAATAGATAAAAACTGCCCAGTAGTTATCTGTTCAAACAATAATGTACCTGTTGGTTTCAAATCCAATCTATTCCAGTTTGAAAATAACACATGTTCGAGTCTATAAATTTCTAGACATGTTCCAGCAGTTTTTTATATCCAAAAACATCGTGAAAAATATTCTAAAATATTCTTTCCTCCTGGTTTTGCTCTTTGGTTGCATTATTCTTCATACTATTTTTAAGAAAAATATTAAGAGAGTATAGAACACAAGTTTGGTTCGCCGTACAAATTGTTTGGAGTGCTACTACAATTTGTGAAGATCATTGTATCCTAGGAGATAGACGCCATTAGTCCATAAGTACCGAAGCGGGGTGAATCTATCTTAAGGACAGAGTGTTACACACTCGACTTGATCTTTTAATTATTTATTCGGTTCGGTAAAATAAATTCGGTAAGTAATTTATTTTTTATTTGTTTCATTTATTTCATTTTTAATTTACACAGAAGGTTGTTCCAACAGTTATATTATACTTTAAGTCACCATAATATATTTTACGTATGTTTTGAGTTACCATAGTTTATTTTATGTAAATTGTGTTTTATAAATTATGTTATTTATTTATGAACCTTATTTTATATAATGAGGAAAACCCATGGATATAGCTGTTTATTGAAATATGTTTTGAGTAATTATTTTTTACGTACCACCACGGAGGTTCCATGCCTTGGGGGACTTAAATAACCATTGGCCCTCTAATTAGTCACTTTGTGACCCTCTGTCTGTCATAGATCCACTGACACTCTGATTTCTGGTGTAGAGCAAAGTGTTGTATGGAGCTAAGTTATACACTATTGTGGGAGCCACCTGTAGAGTTCGTACGAGCCACCTCTTGAGTCCATACATCTGTTATGTTCTGTACCGTGATTATGATTTCTGGTGCGGAGCAAAATGCTGTATGGAACTAAGTGTTACACTACGGTGGGAGCCACCTTTAGAGTTCGTACGAGCCATCTCTTGAGTCCATACATCTGTTCTTTTTCGTTCTGTACCGTGATTATGATTATTTTATTTATATGATTTCTGTATTATATATCAAATTATTTCCGTATTATATATTTTGTATTTTAATATCAAGCTCTGTTTAGCCAATAATTATCCATGGTGAATTTTATACCCTTATGCTCTTAGTATAATATTTCTCACTCTGCCATGTGCTTATAGATGTTTACCAATTTCCAGGAAATAATGCAATTCAGAAATAGCTTTTGGAGAGTCTTCGACTCAGGGCTGCAGAATAGACATACATAGCACTTTTATCGTATTTATAATTCTATTCTTTATATGTAAATATCAACCTTTTGGTCAATGGATTTTTGTTATAAAAATAAAAGCTCCAATGATTATTTTGGTACACTCACTTAAATATTTTTCCGCTCACGTTTAGTAATTTGTTTAAGAATTGGCCAGAGGTAACTTCGGTTGCTGGCCATCACGACGCTTAACCCTTGGGTACGGAGAGCGGGTCATGACAATTTTGGTCTTGTTATATATAAAAAAATCTTTAATTGAGATAGCTTTTAATGTTATGCTAGTTTTTAAGGATAATGCTAGGGATACCAAATTTTTTTACCAAATAAATGACCAAATGTCTCATATGGGTGTGGGGTCCACAATTTTGTAGACCCCACTCCCATGTGAGATATTTGGTCATTTATTTAGTAGAAAATTTAGGAGCTATATCATTTGAGTAATGCTACAAATACCAAAAATTCTCTCAAAAATTTTATCAAATGTCTCACATGGGTGTGGGGCCCACATTGTGTGGGTCCCCATGTAAGACATTTAATAAAACTTTTGATAGAATTTTTGGGATTTCTAGTACTTTTGATAACAATTTTCAATTTTTAATAAATATACATATTTAATACTTTCTTAAAATATACTCTTAGGCACATATTAAAAACCCTAGTGATATTTGCCTTTGATTAACGCTCATCTATAAATACTCTTTCGTATCAGCAACATATCATTCACAATTCACAAAGACAATACAAACAAGATCTAGCAAAGCATAATACCTGAAAATGCCCGAAGCCTTATGCCCAGGTAAAGATTAGGTTTTGCTAAGGATTTGGTTTAAATCATGCTGACATGCCTCTTTTTTTTTTTTTTTTTTTTTTTTGCCTTTCTATAAAAATGTACTTATGAAGTTTAATTCTCTACATTGAGTTAATAATTCTTATTCTTTTCCTATTAAAAGAAAACAAAAGATTAGTTGATATATAGTTATACTATGATAGATAATGATTAGGACTGCAAATGAATAGAGCCGTTTGTAAACAGGCTCAAGCTCGGCTCGATAAAAGCTCATTCAAACTTGGTTCACTAATTTTTATTATTTATTTATTTTTATTTTTTTTGCGTTCGAGCTCGAACTCGAGCTCGAGCTAATTAAATTTTTAATAAATAAGAACAAACATTCTAAAACTTGGCTCATTAACTGGCTTGTTTAATATTTATTATTTATATATTAAATAATATAAAAATATGTATAAAAAAATAAGATAAATATGTTATTTATATATTTAAAAAATATAAATGTAAATAATAGTTAACTATAGATAGTATATTTATATAATAGTGGTAGTAAATATTATTATTTTGGTAAAATATTGACTCTGTTTTCATTTTTTTTAGAATGTTTATATATATTGTATATATAATTGTATAGTCAAAATTTTACTTGTAACTTTAGTCTTATACACAAGTATGAATTTATAAATTTTTTGGCTCGTTAAGGCTCGTGAACAGGCTCGAGCTTGAGTCAAGCTTAAGCCAACTCAGCTTGAGCTCGGTTTGTTAAATTTTTATTAAGCTCGAACTCGAATTCGAGTTCGTTAAAATCTTAATAAACAACCCCAAACATACTAAAGTTCAGCTCGGCTCGATTCCTTTGCAGCCCTAATAATGATACGTTTCTGATAAATTAATTTAACTATGTGCAGAAGGCTAATACAAGTTATATTTATGCAGGTAAGGCTGCATGGCCTGAGCTCCTTGGGGCACAGGGCAAAATAGCAGCAGCGACAATCGAGAGGGAGAAGAATTATCAGGTTAAAGCTGTGATTCTGCTGATAGGAACCAAAGTTACCGGTGATTTTGTTTGCACTAGGGTTCGCGTTTGGGTTGATAAGAGTGGAATTGTTGTTCAGGTTCCTGTAGCTGGTTAGAGTACTTTGAAGTGATTCATTGTTGCTTTGCTTGCTGATTATGATTTATCAGGCTATGTTATCTCAAAAGAAGCCCCAAGAAAATAAAGACTAATGGAATTTGTATTCTCCATTTGTTAATAAGTGTGGCTATGATGTATCTAGTTCTGGAACTAATTTTATTTTTAATTAATCCCAGAAAGTTTGAGAGGAAAATGGCTAATTGCACTGGTGAATTTTATTTTTATGTTTTATTTATATTAGTAAACCGTGGCAGTTTTAATAGCAAATTCAGTTTTGATGCTCGATTATTATTATTATTATTCTATCCGTTTTAAAATATTAGTCTCATATTTTATTTTTATTGTCCCAAAATATTAGTCTCTTTTCAAAAACTAAGGAACAAAATAATATGAATTTACTATTTTACCCTTCTTTCCAATTCATTAATAATACAAAAAGTACAATTATGACAATTGTTATTTCCAAAAAAAGTACTACCAAAAGGTAATTTTGGAAAATTAATATTTGTAAAATGTAATAATTATACTATCAAACAAAATTAAATTTTCTAAAAGGGACTATTATTTTGGGATGGAGGGAGTATTATTATTTTGACTTGTGTCTAGTTTCCCTCTAGTCTCTTATCAATAGTTACATAATCAAATCAGTTTTGTATAAAAAAAATAGATGGTGAAAAAATAAACGGTTGACAGAAATCTAATCCGATGAAATAACTATCGATATCCGATCAACGTGATTTTTTATATGCATATAATACTCGACGAGTTTTACACATTAAACAATTTAGATTTTCAAAACGAGACTCATGATGAGCCTCTACAGGCTTAAAAATACTCTTCAATCTCATCTGAAATTGGAGGATGCCAGTCGCGTTGACTTTGTGTTTGTAAATCTACCATTCTTCTCAAATAGGTTAGTGCAAGTAGAAATGACTAGCGTTTAGGAATAAAGACAAACCTTTAAACACCAACTGACATGAGATGTGGTAGTGCAAAAAAGATATGAATTTATTGAGGTTATGTTTGGATCATTGAATTGTTGAAGATTTTAAAAAGAAAAAGGAAAAAATAGCTTTATTTTATTTAAATGATCCAAGCACAAAGTTAATTTAATTTGGAGGATATATGTATAGGTCTTAATAGATAGATTTATTGTCTAATAGATCTTATGATAATTAATAGTGTTTTTTTTATCAAACATTATTAAAAGAAAGTCATTAATTGTTAATTTTCAGCGATAGTTTGAAAATTTTGTCACAAAAAATATTATTAATTATAAGTTTTAGCGATAATTTAAAAAATCGTCACTAATTTTCAACTTTCAATGACAATTTGAAAATTTTGTCATAGAAAAAAGTCACTAATTGTAAGTTTTTGTGACAATTTATAAAAATCATAACAAAAAAAAAAATCAATGATTGTCAATTTTTAGCGACATATGCAATAAAACTTATTTTCAATGGTTATTGATGAGAATTAAATCAAAATATTAGGATCTATTAGTAGTTTACCCGTTTAACTAAGCATATGTATAGCTTGTTCTTTTTTTTTTATTTTTTTTAATTATTAGCACGAAAAAAAAACTTTATTAATAAATTCAAACATATGATGGAGGTGTTTTGTGGGGCTTTTTTGAGCCAACTTATGGCTTCTGACTTTTAAAAAGTTATTTCGGACTATTTGGTTAAATTTATTTCAAACAACTTATTTTAAGTCAAAAAAGCTGATTTTGAGAAGCTGCTCACCCCTTACTTCTGATTATCAGCTTTTGCTGTGGACATGTTAATTCACGGTTATATTCTTAGATTTTTTTATTTTTTATTTTTTTTAAAATAGAAAAAGATCCAAATGGACTATAAAATATTATTATTATTTTTTATGAGAAATGTAGACAAATAGTGAATAATAAAAAATAAAAGTTAATTGAAAAAGTTACTTCACAGCTTATTTAACAAACACTACTCAGCAAATTAAATCTATAATCCAACAGTTATACCAAACAGATTAATAGCTTCTGATTAAAGTCATAATCTATAATCTATTAAGCTATAATCTATAATCTGTTTTAACAGGTACACCAAACAGGACCAATACATAAGAACAAACAACAATAGAGGGGTAAGAGCAAAGATCATAACAATAAACCATTCTAATCCAATTAGGTTGACACTAGGAAGGCTATACAAACATATGCTAGCTCAAGCTAAGAGTTGGTGAGCAACCAACTTGGGTAGAGGGAAAACAAGAACAAAACAACAATACAACACAAGCACCAAACTACAAGCATCCAAATAACCAAGCATACTCTTATCTGATTGGGATTATGTACAAAGTCATTTACAAAGTAATGCCACTCCTTGGATGAGGATTTTAGTCAAGTTGCTACTCTGATTTTTATAAGTTCAGAAAGTTCCCAGATATCGGGTTTAGCATCATTGAACACGTATTCACTCCTAAGCTTCCAAATGGACCAAGAGTTGCTAGAGGGATAGCTCTGCAGATTATCTTCTATTGTTTCTTGAAATTACCTCCTTCCCACCATATTAGCAATCTCTCAATGGAGCCAGGAGTGACCCACTAAATACCCCACCATTGTAATAATGTAGACCAAACATTCCAAACAAAGGAGTAATGAAGTAACACATAAAGCACAGTTTCCTAATCATTCTTACACAAGCCACAAAGAGTGGAGGTGCTTCCATTTAGTATACCAATTCTTTGGAGGAACACAGCGGTTTTCACTTTGTATTTCCAAGTAAGCCAACCAAAGAAATGAACTTTAGGTGGTAAAGTTTTATTCCACAGCATTTTAATTAATTTGGGGTTAGAACCAACACCATCAGTAACTGATTTGAAAAGAGAGGATACAGAGAATGCACCTGATGATTTGGCAGCCCACCGCTTGGTTGGGGGATTTGGGAAAGGATTTAGAAAAGGAAAGGGAAAAAGTGTGTGAAACTAAGTGCAATATAGGTATGTTTTATCCACATTTCACCTATCTTTTTCATTTCCCTTTCCAAATCCCTCATCAAATCTCCCAACCAAACAATATTAGGGTAATCATTGATCTCCAACCTGATTGAGGGACCAGATGCAATGATATTAATAAGTCTCAACAACTCCATCCTTTCTGATATCTAGGTAGCAAATTCCACTCCCCTAAATTTATTTAGGTTATGTTGGGAATGTCGGAATGGGTGGAAATTTAAAAAGAGTAAAGAAAAAAAAAAAAAGCTTTATTTTAGTCAAATTATCCAAACACAAAAGTACTGTTTAGTCAGTTTAGTTTTAAAATTAATATTTGGATCAAAAAATTAAAAAACACATGTTTGATTTATCAATTTGCAAAACTCTTTTCAAAATTAATTTTTTCTCTCTCCTCTCTCCTTCGCTTTTTTGTTTTTATTATTAATAAATCAATCAATTACTTTTTCTCTCTCTCCTCTCATTAAAAAAAATTTGTAGATCATCACTAAATTATTTTTAAAACTCATAACCAAACAAATTTTTAATTTCCAAAACTTTTTTCAATAACTTATGTAGCACTTGTGCCCTTTTTAAAACTTTTGGGAAGTGTATTTGAATCATGTATTATGTTTTGGGAATCTTTGGTGTTGTTGTATCTTAGTTTTGGATGAGTGAAAATTTATTTAAACTAGTTGGGATTGCTTGTTCACGCTTGTTCGTGTTGAAAAGTTGTTTGGAAGCTTGAAAATCTTGTTCTGGGGTCGACAACGGTCTTGGTGGTACCGATACCTTCTCCTTTAGTTGGCCACAAGGGTTGACACCAATCTGGGAAGGGTCGACCCTTGTTCTGGAATTGCTCACTGCATTTTGGTGTCTACACCAGTCTTGGAAGGGTCGACACCTTGCCTATTGCACTCTTTGCCTTTTTGCCTGAAGGGTCGACACCTATGTTGTAAGGGTCGACACCTGTGTTGCTATCAAACAAAATGTTCCAGCTTTTCTTCATAATGGTCGACACCTCTGCTATAAGGGTCGATACTTGCAACTTTTTTCAGAATTTTCAGTCGGTTTGGGGGTCCACTTTTGGGGGATTTTGACTTGATATTTTGGGTTGACTTTGGGACTTATTTCTATTTTGACCTAGTACTATAAATAGGTTCCCACTTAACCATTTTCTTTATTTCTTCTTCTCTTTTCTCCCTCTAAACTGTATGACTCTCTCTCACTCTCCAAAATCACTTTTTGCTCAAAGATCTTTAGATCTACTCACCTAGAGTGATCTTTCCACCATGGTCCTTTGAGATGGATTGCAGATCTTGTCAAGGGCTTCCTTTTGGTCTGAGTGGTTCGTGGTTTCAGCGCCGGTGATTTTTGGGTGGTTTTCTCTCCTAAGCTTGAGGTAGGGATTTCTTTGATCTTTTTCAATACTACTTTTATAGATAGACATGTGGTAGTTTTATTGCATAAAAACCATATTCACTATGGGTTTTTCTTGAAAAACATGAAAGGGGATCTAGGGTTTGATACTCATGATTGGTATTGTTAAGTTGTTTGTTGTTGGGTTATTTGGAAATGATTTACTATGTTTATGAAGAAAGGAAGGAAAGCCCTAGTTTGTTATTATTGATATCATGGATTTAAAAAGGGAGGGAGTTGAATAATCTTTATATTTTGCTAATATGGGTTGGTTAATTGTGTTCATATCAAAAGAAAACAAAAGAGAAGTACCCACGGTGTTGGTATTGTTTCAGACTAATCACGTGATGTTGAGTTGAGTTATGGTTTTGGTACTTTGGAATTGATTTTGTAAAATAAAGGTGATGGATTTGGTTTTGGTTTTGTAAAATGACGAGAATGGATTTTTAGAAAATGGTTGAGGTTGTGTGGTTCGGAAAATAACGGAAAGTAGTCTTTTGAAGGAAAATGAAGTCATCACCCTTTGTAAATCGATAATGAACTTGAGGTTGGATTTTGGAATTCCTTCACATATTATTTTTACTATTGGACTGAAAGTCTAGTGAGAATTGGGTTTGTTTTCCTTTCGTGTGAAATGTAGATATGGATGGATGTGAATTTAAATGGTGGGGTTGGATATTTGAGATCTCTCACCTATGAAAATGTGAATAGTTTATCTATTTGGAGATTGTATATATGTTTAGAAATATATGTTTTGAGCTATCGGGGGAGGATAGCTATGACTGTTGTAGAAACTGCATGTGGACTAGGTGAATTGAAATTAATCACTTGTGCTTGTCATTGAATATGACTATAACTATATACATGGGATATGTATGGCTATTTGGGGAGTGGAAAGGGGATGTACTCCATATATGATTATGTTTTCTTATACATTGTGTCTGTATTACACATAGGTTGTTATGCATTCTAGTATGTTGAAATATTTGGGAATGTGCTTGCGCTTCGAACGAGAGGTACCATTACCTTCCAACTAGCGACTGGAGAATTGGCCGCGCTTTGAATGAGAGGTACCAGTACCTTCCAGCTAGCGCCTGGAGAACTTGGAAGAGGTACCAGTACCTTCCAGTCGGTGTTTGGTAAGTTGGGATTTTGTTATGGAAAGGTGTATCCTTGAGTTGGGATTTTGTTATAAAAATGTGTATCCTTGACTTGGCATTTGTTATGAAAAAGTGCATCCTTGGCTCACCATGCTTAAGGATGGTAGAGCATAATTCATTTATCATTATTGTCTCAGTGTATCTGGGTATATCATGGGTTATGATGGTATTATTCTAGAAAGCCGTGTTGCCTCAATTGTTGAAGCAGATAATTATTGATTGCTTGTTGTTTTCTTTTGTATTAAAGGCATACTTGTATAGTCATGAATGTGTTGGAAATGAACGTAAGTATTGTGTTGAGATGGTGGAGAAATGTGAAAGACTTTGAATACTTGTGAACATGTTTTAAAAAGGCAGATAGGTGTAAGTCTGGAAAGTGAAAGATAACGTAATGGGTTTGGTGAAACTATTTTCCTCGGAAACTTGTTATAGTCATATGAATTTTGAAAAAGATAACAAGAAGAAAGAAAAGTGAATTGCTTATGTCATTGAATGAAATGAATGACTTTGAGAAAAGTTCTTATATATACATATATTTCTGTATAAACCGTCACATTATTTATACAGTATGAGACTAAGCATTCATGATCATAGCTATCTGTAAGTTGCTATTGTTTAGGATCATGTTGAGATCCCTACTGGACTTTATGTCCATCCCACGTTGTTGATTCTTTTTCAGGTGAACATCGAAGAATGTTTCAAGGTCATGGATCTTCTTTACCTGTTGGCCACAGGGCCTTTTATTTGTGGGCAGAACGCCATTGATGTAAAAGGGTTAAACCCTTTCTTTTACTTTTAAAGATGTAAGCCTACGGGCAATTTATTTGGTTATGCCCATGTTGTAATTAACTTGCATTCGGATGAGAGAATTTTTATTTATTCTTACTCGTTGATGTAAAGAGTTTTCCGCATGTTATCTCTGAATCTGAATTAAATTAATGAATCTGGTAATGGCTCCGAGTAATAAAAAGTGGGGCGTGACAACTTATCTTTCTAAATATAACTCAAAACTCAAAACTCATTTCAAAAACTAAACCAAACGGAGCCAACATTACTTATAGCCCTTGAGCTTCTTTAAGATTTTAATTCACATAATTTAACTAATGTTGTAATTTCTTTTGCACTTGAAATGTATATTTTACTTTGATTATTTTTGTGTATATTTTACAATTGAAATGTAACTTTACTAAAAGGAAAACCTGTATAATTACATCAAAATTGTAAAATTTACTATATTTTTTTTTAAAAAATTTCCATAAGAGTCCTCCTAGACCTATCATTGGTAGATTATATGATTTTTCAGTTCCACAATACTGTGAAATTCATCACAAGTTGTAACGTAATAATTTGATTCATTTTTAGACTCTTTTTTTTTTTTTTTGATCGGCTCATTTTTAGACTCTTGTGCATAAATTACTCATAAAAATTCTTAATTTAATCATATATATTTGGATTGCATGTATAAAACTAATGGTCATGTTTTTCAATGATCCTAAGATTGCTTGGAGAATAAATCATCCTTGGCGACGAGTCTGCGGTTGTGATAACATTGATGACAAGGTGTGCGTTTAATGGTGGGATTTTGATCCTCCTCGTTCATGGAATGAAGATTTTTATTTTATTTGATAAAGTTGTAACACATTATTAAAATTTAAAATTAATGTTCAATATCTCTATCACATGATTGTAAGGATTAAATTTTTTATTAATTCTTTTTCAATTTAAAAAAGGAGTTAATTGGTGAAAAGTCTAAACTTATAAGGACTATATGTTAATAATAAAATTATTTTTCAATTTTTATTAATTTAATTTTTTTTTATAACAATTAATAATAAAATAAAATTCTTCATTAATGGCGGCTTAACTAGTAGCCATTATGAGGAAATTTTTATAGTGCTTAAAAAGTGTGTACTATATTCACCTTATTACATATTTTTGTAGTGCATGTTACGTATTTTTGTAATAAATGTTAGATATGTTTTGGGTAGGGTCACAACAATTTATGGCTCAAAAATGAAATTACATATTTTATAGTAATGTTACAATTTTTTGTATCTAAACATTTTTAATAAAAAAAAAAACGTAACATTAACACAAAATACATAATTTATTATTGAACCACAAATCTAATAAGAAAAATATTTAATATTCACGATTTACCTGCCCTTGCAATGGGATTTATTCATATTTGATATGAGGTTATTTTTAAGGAAAAATTAGTGAAACATTTCTTTCTAACTTTTGGTAGTAAGAGAGGTTCAATATATTTTTTTCTTATTAGTTAAGGTTGTTCAATAATATTTTTAGACAAATTTCAGTTTGTTACAAATTTCTCAGTGACGAACTGGAATTTCTTTTTGAAGAACTAAAATTTTTCTATGAAGACAAACTTATCTATGAAAATATTGAGAGACCCAACTATTATGAAAATATTATATATTTTTTATATTATAAAATTTTAATTTCAGAAATTTTAAACTAAAAATCCCTATTTCAAACTACGCAAACTTGCATGAAAATGTACTCCTTAGTCAAAGTAAAATTTTGGAATAAAATAGGTCCACTAACTGAGCTATAAAAATTAATAAAGTTATTATTCTGGAGGAGTTTCGAAAAATTATTACATAATAGTAAAAAAAAATTATAATTTTAATTATTAACATTCATAAATTTTTTTTTTTATTTTTTATAAAAAAAATTTCTAGCACACTATGGTGTGTAATTCTCCGATAAAATTATATAGGCACGTTGGTGTACTTGTGAGAAAAATAATCACAGTTTCATCACAACCACATCATTTTGTTTTATGTTATGATTGACCATCTAAAATATAAGGGGACTTACATTTTTATTCCAATTATATTTGATTGTAAGATTAAAGTTAATGCCGGTGTTTGAGAAGTGGCTTTTTAAAGATTTTTTGACTTCTTGACTATTTTAGTAGGCTATTTTAATTTTTGTGTTTCGAAAGATTAGATGAATTTTTTAAGAATTAGTGTATTAAAAAATGTGTTTGAAATGATAGTAGAAGGTAAATTGACTAAATTGCTCATAAAGATATTTATAAATTACAGAAGGTACATGTCCACGTGGCCGTATTCATACTGCCACCGTTGTCCTGTGTATGACGAAAGGTGCAAACATTTGTTTGCAAAGAAACAAATGAAGTTGCTGTTAGTTTGACATATAAAAATTAATTAAAATTTTTATTTAATTGAAATTTTTATCTATTTTTGCAAAAAATTAAAAACATTTGTTTGCAAGCATTTATTTTAATTTTTACATATAAAAATTAATTAAAATTTTGTTTGGTTTAGTGAATTTGGGGGGAAAAAAAAATTGAAAATCACTTTCTATCTCCTATACATCAATCAATCATTTTTTTTCTCTCCTCTCTCATTTTCAATCACTTTTTCTCTCAAACACAACAAAATTATTTCCAAAACTCCTATACTCTAAACTATTTCCAAAATATACAACCAAACAAACGAAAAAAATTTCTAAACTCTTTCCCCAGAATTTATTTTCAAAATTTATCTCTCAAAACCAAACTAAACAAGGCCTAAGTTTTTATTTGATTTTTTTTTATTCCAAAATATTTGTATCTTTTTAAAAATTAATGTTAAAAATACTATGAATTTTCTATTTTATCCTTCTTTGAAATTCATTACTACTACAAAATATACAATGATGACAATGGCTATTTAAAAAAGAAAGAAAAAAGAAAAGGGGAAATGGTGAATTTCAGATAATTTAGTTAAGTTAGAAAAGAAAATTTTACAGAAATAGACAAATGAGATCAATGAAATGTTTTGAAATGTAGTTATTTTTTATGTTGTGCAGTGTGGTACATTTGTAGTTATTTTTTATTGAAATGTTTTGAAATGCACATAACTTATATAAGTGAAAGTTTACTATCAATAATTTTAGTAACAAGTACAAGTTGCTGTGAAACTTTCATGATTTATTATGTAAAATAAAATTTAAATTGGTACATACCGATTTAAGCTTTTCCCACAACTCTTCCGACGCTGTGAACAAGCCGGTTTCCCTGTCAAACCCAATATCTGTGACACCCTTACTGTTATCCATCAACTTATTCCAAGCCTGCCATTCCTTTTTAAAACTGCTGCACTTGGTCTTCAACTGTTTCATTTCATGATGTCTACCCGTGCGCTTAGCGAGTTTTAGTGCAATTTCCTTATACCCTGTTACGGTTATGGTTGTACCTACCTATTAGCCCGCTAATATTTTGTCCCTAACACACTCTAGGAAGATTTCTGTGGCTGCACTGTCCCAGTTCGCTTTATGTGCATGATCCAAATCATCAACAAATCCTTCAGTAACTGATGGGCCAACCCCTTTATTTTTAGACGGGGTACAAGGGGACAATCGTGTTGTAGCCATTCGACTAATGTGAGAGGACGTATTGTACACATTAGAACCCAGTTGATGAATACATTTCAGACAATAAACTATGACCCATATGCAAAAAAGAACTTTCACAAAAGTTTAACAAAACTAGTACAATAATTACTAATAGCATATAGCGTTTACATAAAAACGATCACGATGTAGTTACTTGTTCAAAACATTACTTATGTACAAGGGTAATGATTTACGGGGTTTACATTCGCAATAATAAGATGATGATCATGATGCACAACACACAAATCACTGTTTTCATTACATGCAAAGTATTAATAATGTGCACGACATCAGCCCGTAACTGCATGACATCGGTTGTTGATGAGTCATGGTCGGGGCTCTGTCTCCTTGATTCATCACACCAACCAATCCAATTAATACATTGCTGATGAATTAGAAACGTAGCACTTACTAGTTATGGGAATTACAGTTTGCAAACAAATGGAGTGAGAAATAATCATTTGTTACAACTCACCATGGATTGGGGGCAAACATAATATGCACGGCCAGGATTTTTGTGAGATCTTGATATCTTCACAAAACAGTGACCATAGCCACAAGCACACATGCACTGTGGCCATGTCGATGTGGCAGTGGAAAAAGAGGAAGCCATATTACTACACACAGACCAAACACATGACTAAAACAGCACCACAGATTGGGGTTATAATTACAATACACGTATGTTCGATGAAATGTAACAGTTAATTTATAACAGTATACCAGATTGAAGGAATAGGTATTTAATTTATAACAACAGTTGATTGTTAACAACATAATAGATTGAGTGAATAGGTAATTAAGTCATAACAATGATTTATTTTTCACAGCAGAGCAGATACCTTTATTTTTCATGAAAACAATTGTGAATTTGTATGTTGTTTTGATAAGGACATTATTATGAAATTAACTCCAATAGATTTGCGCAATTCAAATTCACTACGTAGAAATCAGATTTCTAAGAATAGAGTTGAAAGGAAAAAAAAAAAAAGAAAAAAACAAGAAGACAAATAGAGTATTTTATATGCCCAACCTAAGAAGATCTTTACACTTTAAAAAATAAACCAACAAATTGTATTTTCCCCAACTTGATTAGCCTCCAATCTTAAAATTGGTTGATTTGGTAATTTTGCATCTTAACTCAAGTGTTTTGTATAGCGATCCCGGGTTTTACCCCTTGTTGTATAGTGATCCGGACTGGGTTCCATGGATGTTAGTAGTTATCTTTATCTTGTTTACATCCTTTCATACTTTGTATTTGAGTTATAGGATGTGTTGGGCAGGTTTGTTACAGGTTGGTTGTGTTTGGGAGCAAATGGTTGCTGCCCAGAATTTTGGTCCTTCGCTCAAGCGAGAAGTTTGTCGCTCAAGTGAGCTCTTTGCTTTTGGTACTTCGCTCGAGCCAGGGTTTCTTCGCTCGAGCGAGAGTTGAGTCTTGTGTCTGGTGGCTCGAGCCAGAGTTTCTTCGCTCGAGCGTGAAACTGCGTCTGGTTCTGGACCTGGGAGTTGCATTTCTTGGCTCGAGCGAGCTTTCCTTCGCTCGAGCGAGCGAGGTGTATGTTTTGAGTTCCTTCTCTCGAGCGAGCATTCTTCGCTCGAGCGTGCTTCTGGGTTGTAGACCTGAAGCTTCGTAATGTTGGCTCGAGCGAGACCTTCTTCGCTCGAGCGAGGGTTCTTTGTGTCTAGTCACTCGAGCGACCAACTCTTCGCTCGAGCGAGCCTGTTATATATCAGCAGGCAGCAGCGGGGAAAACATCACTTTTACATCTCCTTTCTTTTTGTAAACCTTAGATCTGACTCTCTCTCTCTCTATACTTGTCTTCTCTCTAAGGTTTGATCTATCTAGAGTGAGTTTCTACCCTTAGTCCTTTGTGTAGAGTGGGTTGAGAGCTTCGTTTTAATCTGAAAAACTTGGGATTTGGAGCACGTTGGTTTTTGATCTTCATCTCCGTTTGACCTCAAACTTTGAGATAGGGATATCCTACTCATCCTTATGAGCTTTGTCTTTGAATTTTATCATTTTGATATGTTGGGGGTTGTTGGGTAATTTTGAGAAAGTTTGGGCCTTTATGTAATTTTACAAAAGAAGGGGTTTTACTTATATAAACCTATATGCATGTTTAGCATGGAGAAATGAGGTAAATGTTGGGTTATTGATAGAAATGGAACCATAAGGTTGTTTTGTTAATTATGGGAAATGCCCTAATTACATTGATAAATTAATTTGTAAGAATTAATTTTGAGAAAGGAGAAATTGAATTGAAAATGTTGAAATTGGGAATGTATGGGATTAAAGGGTGTAGTTGGATCATTTATCACTCACCTAGTTGAAATGTTGATATTTTATCCTTTTGGTGCATTTATTTTCTGTTTAGAAATAACTGCTTTGGGCTATCGGGGGAGGATAGTCTTGATTGTTGTAGACAATGCATGATGATTAGGCAAACTAAAACTAATCGATTGAGTATGCTAACAAATATAGCGGTCGGAATAATACATTAACTTTATGTATTGATTGATTAGGTATATGATCTACGTTTATATACATTGTGTGTGTAGGAGGAGATAGGGGATGTGTTCCACGGTTTAGGGGAAGATAGGGGATGGACCTCTAAACCGGATTTTGTTTGACATTGATACAGCACTACAATGTGTATCAAGTGTGGATTATAGAAGTGTTTGAATTGATTTGATATAGCACTAAAATGTATATCGTTATCAATTGTGAAGCATAGAAGTATTTTTATGTTATATTGATACAGCACTAAAATGTGTATCCTTTGTGAAGTATGGAAGTGGTTCATGTGTTTTAAAGATGAGTCTCAATCTCATTAAGTTATTTGGCTAGGTTCTAAGCCTTGTTTTCAAACTCAAAGTTTAAAAAGAAATGGGATATGAAATGTAACATGGACTTGAATGTCATGATACTGTAATGTGTTGTAAGTGGGAATATAAGTGTGGACCATCTATCGAATGCTGCTATTTTAGTCATTGTTTATAATTGGTTTAGTATGTTTCTACTGGGCTGTGGCTCACCCTATATGGGACATCATTTTCAGGTACAGGTAGCATGCCACCTCCAAGGACATAGCTTGGGAGACTAGAGGCAGACCGACTTTTTGGATGTTTTGCTTTACTTGATGTATTACATGTAAATTCGAGCCAAGGGGTTAATATGTATATGAGTTAGTACTCATTTCTTGTAACCAAGTGTTGGCTTGGAAAGTTGTAAGCCCATAGGGCCTTTACTTTTGTTGTCAACATGTAATGCTTTTGTAAGAACTACTCTGGTAAATAGAAAGATGTTTATTTCTCTTATACAGTTGCATGTCAAGAATAATGGGTTTTATGTATTTTTTTTGAGGGCGTTACAACTTGGTATCAGAGCGTACCGGGTTCGAATACTTTGGGTACGTGGGAAGTGATTAGTATCACAATGGGTTTGTCTCGCTTGTTAGAGACTTATGTGTGACATTATATGTTTATTTGATAACATGTTTATGTGACTATGTGGGTATGGGATTTAGTTTCTAGGATGTTGATTGGATCCTTAGGTTTCTGTGAGTCTTGTTGGAAAAGCACTTGATCAATGCTGTTTCTAACCGGAACTCTAGTAACTCCTCGGGACTATCATTATCCGGGAATGAAATTCGTAAGTGCTTATGTGTTTATATGCTTACGTGGAGTGAATTACAGTTGTCCATGCATTAGGACGCGAGTGTTTAACGGCACATTTATGAATGTGCTAATGTTCTTCGTTACCTTTATTAGGATGTCAGTACGAGGACGTGGTGGTAGGCGAGGTAGGCCTAGGAGGCAGGAGGTACCTATACCGGATGACATTCCGGCGCAGCAGAAGGGGGTTGGCCAGGCCAATGTGGCTGAGCCAGTAGGTCAATAGGCCATGGGCGCCTTAGCCTGCGAGATGGTAGGGGCCTTGAGAGCATCCATGGACATTCTCAGAGCTGAGAATCAAGTCCAGGCCCAGGTTATTGATGCAGGGCCTTCTTTTCTGAAGAGGGAGGTCTTCCGGTCAAATTCAGATGAGTTTTTGGGGGATCCGAAAGAGCCACTTAAGGCTGATGAGTGGCTGGAGCAGATGACGAAGACGTTTGAGATGCCAGGCATTGAAGACGGGGCCTTGAAAGTGACCCTGGCATCTTTCCAGCTTAAGGGGGATGCGGGTCAGTGGTGGAAATTCATGAAGGGTCGTATTGGTGGCACCTAGGAGGCTTTTGTGGGTGCTTTCCAGGAGAAGTTCTTGTCTCCAGCTGTCAGGGAGAAGCTGAGAGACCAGTTCTGCTAGCTTTTGCAGTTGAGTTCTTCACTGGCCGAGTATGAGGCTGCTTTTACTAGCTTGTTCAGGTTCGCACCTGAACTTGTGGCGTCCGAGGAACGCCGTTGTATCGAGTTTGAGAAGAGATTGAGGCGCGGCCTCAAGATGAGAGTTGGGGGTTCTATGATCCAAGACTATAGGCGCTTGGTTGATGCTGCAGCCCATATGGAGATCATGATGCAGGAGGAGGAGGGACAGAGAGGCTCCAAGAGGAGCCAGGATGGTCAGGGTGATGGCAGGAGACAGAGGGGTGCTAACCCTCAGCAGTCTCAGGGTGGTGTTGCTAGATCGACCTTTCCAATGCCGAGTGCAGGCTCGGGGAGAGGCAATCAGGGAGATTTCACTTGTTACAAGTGTGGTCAGCTGGGCCACAAGGCATCGGTTTGCCCACAGAGGGGAGGAGGTCAGAGGGCTGCTTCATCTTCAGCTAGACCGCAGATCCAGAGTTAGGGCAGGGGCCAGCCCTTGTCTTGTTATCAGTGTGGTCAGCTTGGGCACCTGAAGAGGTTTTACCCACAGTTGAGTGCCATTTCGGGCGCGTCTGGTTCTAGGCAGACACAGGGTTTTCAGCCAGCTCAGTCTGTGCAGGCCTCGAGGGCCAATCCGGGAGCTTCGTCGTCCCAGTCTGTGCAGCAGTCGTATGCTCCGAGGGGTGAGCAGGTGGATCAGGGGCCTACTGGGCGCATGTTTGCTATTTTTGCGTAGGATCTTGTACCTGCTCCATCAGTTGTGAGAGGTACCTTCTTGTTTTGCAACTCGGTTGCTAGTGTATTGATTGATACGGGTGCATCTCATTCTTGTGTATCTGCTGCATTTGCATCTGTTCTGGGATTGGAGTTGGCACAGTTAGCATCTCCTATTTGTGTAGTGTCACCTATTGGGGGTGAGTTGATTTTGAAACAAAGATGTAGGGGTTGTGATATAGAGGTCGTCGATCGCCGGCTTCCGTTTCCTTTTGTAGTGATGCCCATGTCGGGATTTGATGTTATTTTGTGTATGGACTGGTTATCGTCATACCGGGCTGTTATTGATTGCTACCGCCAGAGGGTCACAGTTTGTACCTTGAGTGGGGATTGTTTCCATTTTCTGGGGGATCGGGTTGGCAGTGTGCTGCCACCGGTGTATGATCTGCGAGGGCAGAGCGAGCTTAGTGGCCTACTTGCTAGCTTCCTGAGTAGTGAGTGTGGTGAGACCCAGACTGTGTTGCCGAGAGTGGTTTGTGAGTACTCGGACGTCTTTCCTGAGAATCTCGTTAGTTTGCCACCTCATCGAGAGATTGAGTTCTCTATTGATCTAGTGCCCGGCACAGCGCCTATTTCTATGGCACCTTACCATTTTGCCCCAGCCGAGTTGGTTGAGTTGAAGGTTCAGCCCCAGGAATTGCTAGATAAGGGCTTTATTCGCCCTAGTGTTTTGCCGTGGGGAGCACCGGCCCTCTTTGTTAAAAAGAAAGATGGCGCCTTGAGACTTTGTATCGACTATCGGAAGTTGAATCAGGCTACGGTTAAGAATAAGTACCCTATGCCCCATATAGATGATTTGTTTGACCAGTTGAAGAGTTCCCGTTGTTTCTCTAAGATAGATTTGAGATCGGGTTACCACCAGTTGAGGGTCAGGGAGGAGGATATTCCGAAGACAGCATTCCGTACGCGGTATGTCCATTATGAGTTTCTGGTGATGCCATTTGGGCTCACCAATGCACCGGCAGTCTTTATGGACTTGATGAACCGGATTTTTTGGGAATTCTTAGATCGTTTTGTAGTCGTTTTCGTGGACGACATTTTGATTTATTCACCTTCTGAGGATGAGCACGAGGAACACTTGAGAGTGGTGCTTGAGTTGCTTAGATCCCATAGGCTGTATGCCAAGTTTGGGAAGTGTGAGTTCTGGCTAGGAGAAGTCAAGTTCTTAGGCCATGTGGTTTCCGGAGAAGGGGTGTCTGTTGATACATCCAAGATTGAGGCAGTGCAAGATTGGGCACAGCCTAAGAGTGTGTTTGAGATCTGCAGTTTTCTGGGATTAGCTGGGTATTACTGCCGGTTTGTGAAGGATTTCTCCAGGTTAGCTTCGCCGTTGACTAGACTGACTCGGAAGGGAGTCAAATTTGTATGGAGTGAGACCTGTGAAAAGTCGTTCCAAGAGTTGAAAGTTAGATTGACCACCGCTCTGGTCTTGATTATTCCGGAGAGAGGGTTGGGTTATGCAGTCTATTGTGATGCCTCACGAGAGGGTTTAGGTTGTGCGTTGATGCAAGAGGGGAAAGTGGTTGCCTATGGCTCACGTCAGTTGAAAATACACGAGAAGAATTACCCTACACATGACCTAGAGCTAGCAGCAGTGATCTTTGCCTTGAAAATCTGGAGGCACTACGTTTATGGTGAGAGATTCGGGGTGTTCTCGGATCATAAGAGTCTGAAGTATCTGTTTACACAGAAAGACTTGAACTTGAGGCAGAGGAGGTGGATGGAGTTTATTGAGGATTACGACTTCGAGTTGCACTATCATCCCGGGAAGGCCAATGTTGTGGCCGATGCCCTTAGCAGGAAATCCATTAGTGATGTCGCTTGTATAGCCATTCGGGAGTGGGAGATGTTAGGTGCGCTTGGCAAGTTTGATTTGCTTCTGGGCGAATCGGTTGAGGCTGTGGCCTTGTTTTCTGTTGTTGCTCAGCCTACACTTATGACTCGAGTGTTAGAGGCACAGAGAGGTGACCTTGAGGTAGAATCCCTCCGAGAGAAGATCTTCAGTGGGAAAGTTGAGAAGGGTTTGACGGTGTATCCCGACCTGAGTGTGAGATACCGAGACCGTTTGTTTGTTCCAGAGTCTTGCCGAGAGGAGGTACTCCGAGAGTTTCATCATTCGCGCCTTGCGGTGCATCCAGGAGGCACTAAGATGTATCAGGATTTGGGTCGCCAGTTTTGGTGGCGGGGTACGAAGAGAGATGTGGCAGTTTTCGTGTCTAAGTGCCTTACTTGTCAACAAGTGAAGGCCGAACATCAGAGGCCGGCGGGTTTGTTACAATCCTTGCCTATTGCTGAGTGGAAGTGGGAGCATGTCACTATGGACTTCGTTGTAGGTCTTCCGAGGACTCAACGGGGTAGTGATGCTATTTGGGTGGTTGTAGACCGATTGACTAAGTCGACGCACTTCATTCCTATGCGTGTGAGAGATTCGGTAGATCATCTTGCCGACTTGTATATTCAGGATATAGTGAGGTTGTACGGGGTCCCAGTGACGATTGTCTCAGATAAAGATCCTTGTTTTACTGCCAGGTTGTGGCAGAGTTTGCAGAGTGCCTTGGGTACTAAATTGACCTTTAGTACGGCTTATCATCCTCAGACTGACGGGCAGTCCGAGCATACTATTCAGATCCTTGAGGATATGCTCCAGGGTTGTGTCCTTGAATTTAGTGGGACATGGGAGAGGCACTTGCCCTTGGTGGAGTTTGCCTACAACAACAGTTTCCAGTCTAGTATCGGTATGGCACCGTTTGAGGCCTTGTATGGCCGACCGTGCAGGTCTCCAGTTTGTTGGGCCGAGGTGGGTGATGCGCCTTTGTTGGGTCCAGAGTTGGTGAGAGAAACGACGGAGAAAGTTGAGCTTATCCGTAGGAGGCTTGTTACAGCCCAGAGTTGTCAGAAATCTTATGCCGACCATAGGAGGCGACCTTTGGTATTTGAGGTGGGTGATCATGTCTTTCTAAAGATATCACCTAGGCGGTGATTGATGAGGTTTGGGAAGAGTGGGAAGTTATCCCCTCGGTTTATTGGCCCTTTTGAGATCCTTGAGAGGATTGGCGAGGTTGCCTATCGTTTAGCTTTGCCGCTGCAGTTGTCCGGAGCTCATGACGTGTTTCATGTGAGTATGCTTCGGAAGTATGAGCCAGATCCATCGCATGTATTGGATTGGACCGACTTAGAGGTGGATGAGGATGCTTCGTATGAGGAGAGACCGGTTCGGGTCTTGGATAGGCGGGATCAAGTCTTGCGAGGCAAGACCATTCCCTTGGTGAAAGTCTTGTGGAAACATCACGGGGTGGAGGAAGCCACTTGGGAACGTGAGTTGGAGGTCCGAGAGAAATATCCGGATCTATTTGTGGATGTTTGAGTATATGTTGTGTATTTTGTTGTATTAGTGGACCTTAAGAGTATTGAATATATCTAAGGTTGTAAAACATGGTAAATGTTCTGGTTTAATGGAAGTATTTTGAAACTTGCCTCGAAATGGAAGTTTAATGTAACATTGCATATATCGATTACATTGTAGAAATGGGATTATATCATGAAAAATGAATATGATATGGGAATGGGAATCATGTATATTGTAAACTGTTGAAATGGAAAGGAAATGCATGTTGAAATGTATATGTTGTGAAATGCCTCTTGACAAGAGATGGAATGACCGAGAGGGGTCGAGTTATTAAACGTTGTAATGTAACTTTGTTTAAAATGAAGAAAAACTTGTTCTTTTGAAAACTTGCACTCAATTTCGGGGACGAAATTCTTTAAGGGGGGAGGTTATAGCGATCCCGGGTTTTACCCCTTGTTGTACAGTTATCCGGACTGGGTTCCGTGGATGTTAGCAGTTATCTTTATCTTGTTTACATCCTTTCGTACTTTGTATTTGAGTTATAGGATGTGTTGGGCAGGTTTGTTACAGGTTGGTTGTGTTTGGGAGCAAATGGTTGCTGCCCAGAATTTTGGTCCTTCGCTCGAGCGAGAAGTTTGTCACTCAAGCGAGCTCTTTGCTTTTGGTACTTCGCTCGAGCCAGGGTTTCTTCGCTCGAACGAGAGTTGAGTTTTGTGTCTGGTGGCTCGAGCCAGAGTTTCTTCGCTCGAGCGTGAAACTGCGTCTAGTTCTGGACCTGAGAGCTGCATTTCTTGGCTCGAGCGAGCTTTCCTTCGCTCGAGCGAGCGAGGTGTATGTTTTGAGTTCCTTCGCTCGAGCGAGCATTCTATCGCTCGAGTGTGCCTCTGGGTTGCAGACCTGAAGCTTTCTATTGGTCGAGTGTGCATCTGGGTTGCAGACCTGAAGCTTTGTAATGTTGGCTCGAGCGAGACCTTCTTCGCTCGAGCGAGGGTTCTTTGTGTCTGGTCGCTCGAGCGACCAACTCTTCGCTCGAGTGAGCCTGTTATATATCAGCAGGCAGCAGCGGGGAAAACATCACTTTTACATCTCCTTTCTTTTTGCAAACCCTAGATCCTACTCTCTCTCTATACTTGTCTTCTCTCTAAGGTTTGATCTATCTATAGTGAGTTTCTACCCTTTCGTCCTTTATTAAAAAGGTAGAGTGGGTTGAGGGCTTCGTTTTAATCTGAAAAACTTGGGATTTGGAGCACGTTGGTTTTTGATCTTCATCTTCGTTTGAGCTCAAACTTTGAGGTAGGGATATCCTACTCCTCCTTATGAGCTTTGTCTTTGAATTTTAGCATTTTGATATGTTGGGGGTTGTTGGGTAATTTTGAGAAAGTTTGGGCCTTTATGTAATTTTACAAAAGAAGGGGTTTTACTTATATAAACCTATATGCATGTTTAGCATGGAGAAATGAGGTAAATGTTGGGTTATTGATAGAAATGGAACCTTAAGGTTGTTTTGTTTATTATGGGAAATGCCCTAATTACATTGATAAATTAATTTGTAAGAATTAATTTTGAGAAAGGAGAAATTGAATTGAAAATGTTGAAATTGGGAATGTATGGGATTAAAGGGTGTAGTTGGATCATTTATCACTCACCTAGTTGAAATGTTGATATTTTATCCTTTTGGTGCATTTATTTTCTGTTTAGAAATAACTGCTTTGGGCTATCGGGGGAGGATAGTCTTGATTGTTGTAGACAATGCATGATGATTAGGCAAACTAAAACTAATCGATTGAGTATGCTAACAAATATAGCGGTCGGAATAATACATTAACTTTATGTATTGATTGATTAGGTATATGATCTACGTTTATATACATTGTGTGTGTAGGAGGAGATAGGGGATGTGTTCCACGGTTTAGGGGAAGATAGGGGATGGACCTCTAAACCGGATTTTGTTTGACATTGATACAGCACTACAATGTGTATTAAGTGTGGATTATAGAAGTGTTTGAATTGATTTGATATAACACTAAAATGTATATCGTTATCAATTGTGAAGCATAGAAGTATTTTTATGTTATATTGATACAGCACTAAAATGTGTATCCTTTGTGAAGTATGGAAGTGGTTCATGTGTTTTAAAGATGAGTCTCAATCTCATTAAGTTATTTGGCTAGGTTCTAAGCCTTGTTTTCAAACTCAAAGTTTAAAAAGAAATGGGATATGAAATGTAACATGGACTTGAATGTCATGATACTGTAATGTGTTGTAAGTGGGAATATAAGTGTGGACCATCTATCGAATGCTGCTATTTTAGTCATTGTTTATAATTGGTTTAGTATGTTTCTACTGGGCTGTGGCTCACCCTATATGGGACATCATTTTCAGGTACAGGTAGCATGCCACCTCCAAGGACATAGCTTGGGAGACTAGAGGCAGACCGACTTTTTGGATGTTTTGCTTTATTTGATGTATTACATGTAAATTCGAGCCAAGGGCTTAATATGTATATGAGTTAGTACTCATTTCTTGTAACAAAGTGTTGGCTTAGAAAGTTGTAAGCCCATAGGGCCTTTACTTTTGTTGTCAACATATAATGCTTTTGTAAGAACTACTCTGGTAAATAGAAAGATGTTTATTTCTCTTATACAGTTGCATGTCAAGAATAATGGGTTTTATGTATTTTTTTTTAGGGCGTTATATTTTGGCACTTGATTTGTCTATTAGTTTACACTTTTTTTTTTTTTGTCCATTAGTTTTCAAAATTTGTGTACATTGAAAAAAAGGTTAAATGAAAGAAGATTTTTTTTTTTATCAAATTAATAATTCATCAAATTTAAATTAAAATTTTTTATTAAATTTGATGGAAAGAAAATTTTAATGTATGAGAATAATTTTTAAAAAGATTTTAACAAAAAATTAATAAAGGAATTGAAATAATTCTTATCATGTCAAGTTTTTTATTTAAACTGAAAATCAAATTAGATTAAAAAAAAAAATTTTGATGAAGAATGAGAGATGCTCTAAACAATTAATGTTTGTTTCAGTTTTTATTTAGATGGAAGAAAGAAAAAAAAAATGATAGTTAAATCTCCAGAAAAACCAAAATGAAGGAAGACCCAAAAAAAGGGAAATCACAAGAAGTCAAACAAAAATAAAACAAAATATATATATATATATGGAAACAGAAAACATGAAAGACGAAACCACAACAAAAGAACATATATGAAGTGGGGGATAATGCTCAGATTCTATGGGTGTAAATAGAGTCTGTCATGCAAAAGTTCGCATTCAGTACGATGAATTTACTTCATAATTAACATAGGACAACAAATTTTTTATGAGAGTATAAAAAAAAACTAATTTTAGCAGCACAGAGTAAAAATAAATAAATAAACAAAGAACAAAAAAACTAGTACTAGACAACAGATTTTCAATTAGAGAAATTTTTTTACAAAAAAATTTGTTTGCTGAGCAAAGAAGAAACCAATAGAACACAAAAGAAAAAAAAAAAATGATTGCTGAGCAAAGAAGAAACAACTTATACTTTTCTATTTTTGTTGGACAAGAACACAAAAGAAAACCAGCAAGATCAGTGATTGAACCACCAAAGTTGGAACAAGAAAAAAAAAAAATTAAAGGGGATTACATCATCATATGTGCAGATCAGTGAAGAAAAAAAGAAAATACCATCAATATTTGCTAAATCACAGTAAGATCTGAAACAATGGTTTGAAAACTAGCAAGACCAAGTTCGTTAATAAAGAAGAAGCATAGAAATTGGGTTTGGCCACCGAACCTGTCGCAGATCCTCGACAATCGGCTACTTGGTCTTTCCGCAACAGTTCTGCCGGAGTGAGCCGTCAGAGAGAGGTATTGCACCCTTCTGTTAAACCCTCCAGTTAGACCCAAAGTTTAAGTGATAAGATGAGAGATATGAGAGATATGAGCACATTTGCAAACAGATAGGAGCAACAAAGGGTAAAAATGTCTTTTTACCTAGATAATGCCATACAGCTGGATTGCAGCTCCATTACTCAGCTACAGTGTGACTTTTTGAATTTTTTTTTCCCGTTGGAGGCTAAAATAGCCCGCCAACCACATTCCCAAACACCGCCAATATATTAATAGTTGTATGACAAATGTTAACAAATGCCCCTCATGCATTGTTTAATGTTGGGATTACTGTGAAAATTATTTTGAAAATAGTGCAAAAGTTAAAAAATGCATTAAATTGAGTGAAAAGTGTTATAAAACTAAGGAAAATGTTACACAAACACACATATTATACGAACTCAATGTACACACTGACATGACAGATACATGTCATTGTCCTGTGGGTCCACTAGAGATGATAAAGCATTCTCTTAAAGCAGGGTCCAACTGTGGTGGACAATACACAACTCCCCATCTCTCATTCTCACCCTCTCTCTCTCTCTCTAAGATTGGGAAGTCTCAGTCCTTCTCCTTTGGCAATCTTGGCCCTTTTCGTTTCACTCGCTGGTGACGCCGCACCTTGTCCCAAGATATTTTTGAACGCCTTTCTCGGTTTCTCTCTTCCTTAGATGATCTTGGCTCACGATCTCTCCTCTTTCAGTCTCACCACTCACAAAACCCTGACACAAATCTTTGAATTTGTTTCTTAATTTCACACTCTAGCCCTCTGAATCTCTATTGTAAAAAAAAAAAAAAAAAAAAAAAAAATCCTATTTGCAAAGTGTACAGATTTGCAGTGTTTTTTTGTACACTGGTTCGTTGATTTATCAACATTACCCCATCCCTCCATTAATGTTGGAGATGGTAAATAGCCAAATCCTCAACCTGTAGCTATCGCCGGAGTTTGAATCGACTTTGAGGCGAGATTCGTGACTGATGAGACCAGAAATATTGGGCATTCTTTTTTGTTTCTCTTTACCAGTTAACCAGAAACTGTGTATTTTTTGTTTCTTAAAAGTTGTTTACGTTTGTGTAGCTCGACTTTTTTGCGCCTCCTTTCAGAAGCTCGAAAGAAGCCCTACAATTCGGACTTCCGTGGTTCTGAATCTAATCTCACAAGTGCAATGTAAAATTGATAAACACCAAAGAGTCTAAATCTGGCAAATCTTTTGGAAAATCGATTTTGAGTCAAAAGTGCCAAAATTGGATTGCTCTGCCAGATACAGAGTCGCCACCTAAATATTTTATTTTGAGGAAATTTAGGAAACCCATGACTCGTGCCAAAGGCTACGTGTCCGTCGTTACCAAGATTGTCTTGGCTTAGGAACTTAGGTACGAGGGGGAGAAGGTCATGAATTGAGCACCCTCGCTCGCCTGATCAAAGATCGGCCTCTACTAATCATAATATAATTTTTATCAATATTATATGCTCCTGTTCCGGTTTATTAGGCTAGCATTACTACGTGATGCACACAAGCAAGGTATAGACTAATTTGCCCGAATTAGAACAATTCAATTTCATGTTTGGTTTTCGAAAAGGGTTTGATTTTGCCACTTAACAAAGTGGGCTTAAAGTTTGTGAATTTGCCACTTGACAAAGTGGGCTTAAACGTACATTTATTGAATCATTCCAATTCGAGCAACAAGCCTTCATCCACAGGCATTCAAACAGTTATAGCAAGTAAGCACTTAGCCTCATGGCAGGCATGCTAATCATGGCAGTCACTCACACTCATGCAAGTGTGCCGAAGCATTAAAAACTCACCTAGCACTCCAAGCCAAAAAAGGAACTAGTTAGAAAAATGCATGATTCCTAACTTATGCAATATGCCTAATGTAACACATGCAACATGCAATTAGATAGGCTCGGCTACTTAACATATTATTTGCAACAATTTCATAGCATGTGTTTAAACATGTATTCAACGAGAAATGACAATGCAGTTAGAATGATGAACCGAGCCTCGATGCATGTAAGACAAATGAATGGATACAAGCATGCGATATGCTAATTAAAACGTGATGCTCCTAATCTAACCATCAAAAATAGATTAAAAAAAAAAAAGAGAGAGGAGAAAGACGTGGGGTTGGAAGATATACACATTATTACATTACGCTCTCACGAAGGAGAGTCCAAATGAATAAACTAGCTAAGCTAAACTACTTAACTAATTATTACAAAACTTGAATGAATAATTAACTAACTATCTAAGCTAATTAATTAAGAATTTAACTAGGCTAAGCTAATTAAATATTACAGCACAACTAATTAGCTACAACTAATTAAGCTAATTAAATATTACAACACAAACTAATTAGTTACAACTAATTAATCTAATTAAATATTACAACAAATAAATGATTAATTGTTAATCAAACTAATTAACCATTCTCGGAAAGCGAAGGAAGCCCATGCATGCTCGGTTTTCACCTAAAGAACATCTATTATTTGCCCCCGAAAGCCTCTGTTTGCACAACCCTTGCACTATTTTTCTTCTCCAGATCAACTCCGTCATGCTTCACAAGCACACTACCCAAAATTCACCGGTGGCTAGCAGGCCAGAAAGGGTGGCCGGCCAACCACCATTAAGGGGTTGCCATCCAACACTGGTGGCCGACAAGCTAGTAACAATGGTCGGCCGGCCACTGATGACACACCATTTTTTGCTACAACAGAGAGAGCAAATAGGGCGAAGAGAGGGTATTCTCACAGGTTGTTTGTACTCTGTATCCTTCCTTATCATCAAAACATCTCAAAGGAGTGATACACTTGGTCCTTAAACCATCAATCAAGCAATTTCATTACATGATGGCTAAGGAATCAAGATGTACAAGTTAATAAATGCACAAACAAGACCAAAACCATCACGCTATCATGCATGATCAAGGGCAATGGAGACCTAGGAAACTTGGCACATTTTATCACTTTGAGTATGAAATGCCCAAATTTTCCTTGTGTTCAATTAACGTCCGATTGAACACGTCAAAACACAACCAATTTCTTATCTTGCACCATTTTAATTTCAACTTTTAGTTACTCATTTTAATTACCTTTCCATTCCTTAACCAATTAAGTCCATTGGTGAGTTGTCCTCCAAAGAGAAGGAAGTGTCAAACAAGGGGTAGTTTAAGACAAGAGAGAGATGTCATGCTGTTGGTAATGAACTCCCAAAAGAGGATTAAACCATTAAGCATGGACCTTAATCTCAATCTTAAATAACCCTAAGGTTGAAACAACCCAAAATGCAAACAAAAAAAAGTCAAGAAATGAGGGAGGTTGCAGAGATTAATGATTACTGAAATGAAGTGAGAAAAGCACTAAAACTTGCCAATCAACTCAAACAATGGGTGTCTAAAGGCCTAAAACACCAAGCTTGTGAGGACTATGACGCTAGAGACATGCAAAACAAGACTCAAATGCAACAAATAGCCAAAAATAAAGTTAAAACAGTCTAAAACAGAGTCTAAAACATGCTAGAATTAAGCTACAAATGACTAGAAAAATAAGCTAACACATAGGGCTAACTAGGCTAGCAAACTAGACACAATGAGGGGAGGCTAACCTCTCCAAATTTAGACTTCAAAACATGATTTTTACCACTGAAAATACTCTAAAATTCAGTGTTCAAAATCCCAAAAAAAGATGGTTTGAAAGTGGGAAACAAATGTGGAAAAGCCTTACAAGCAAAGAATAAAGAAGGGTGAGATACCCCCCTAACCTTAAATGTCCTAAAATACCAATTTCAGCCCACAAAAATAGAGTTTTTTATAACCCCAAAACAACCCAAAAATAGTGGAAAGAGATATAAAAGCAAGTATGCAAAACAAGTTTAAAAGACAAGTATTATACCTCTTGTAGCAAAGATCAATTCTGGCACTAATGCAAGCCAAAACTACTTTCAAGAGCTCCAAGAAGACTTCAAGAAAACTCAGCTCAAAGATGAAAAACTTTGGTTAAGGAGGTGTGGGCAAAAGTGTAGCGTATGTAAGCTAAAATGCACAAATTTGCAAAAGAAAGAAAGAAATGTTGAGAGAGAGAGATTTTTGTTCCAAATATTCTAACCCTAAAAAATGGGGAGAAAACCCCATATATATAGAAAAACATGCATTTGGCTGAGAGAAATCCCTCTCTACACGTGTAGGGAGATGAAACCAATTGTGCCAACAGCTGGAATAGTCACCAAAATATGTGCAAAAAAGACACTAGTGGCCGGCAGCCACCAGGTATTGCAGGCTTGAAGGTTTTGGTCCATAACAAGGCATAGAACGAACAGGGTGTGAATGCTCAAAGACAGGACATTGCGCCGAAGACTTCGGGCACTAAAACGAGCACATGCAAACATAATCATCAAGTGCACAAGCGATGACGTCCAAGTCTTGAGATGGTCAAAAATGGGGTGTCTACAGTTGCCCCTTTTTGACAGAACTCGAAAGTCATGAAATGACGTGAGTGAATGTCAAAGTCCAGAGACGACCCATTTTGACAAGGCCGTAAGACTTGGACAAACAAATGAGACAAAGAACAGTTGCGCCCATAGGCTACCTACGTATCCCTTTGCAAAGAATCAAACCAGCTTAGTTCGGGGGCCAAATGCAAGCGAGATGCATGATACAAGAACATAACTTATGATCATGCAATGAGGTTGTACAATGAAACATTGGAATGCAAATGTAATGCAAAGAAAATGTCACATTTAAACAAACCGAAACAAGGTACATCAATTCCAATCATAAGAAGAAAGAAGTAAGTAAATAATCACGTCACGCGTGAGAATCATGAGCTAAACCACATTTCATACAGAAAGGATGTAAGAAAATTATGCAAGCTTAAATACACCTTGTGCAGGAAAAGCGAAGGGCGACGTAACCGTCAGGCACACCCGAGGTCTCAACCGAGATCCTAACGTGTTGCATGCGTGAGGAGGAAGGGTGGTGTGAACACCGAACACATTCGAATGTTTTTAATCGATTTTCCATCCTAATGCATTACACGCAAGAGGAGGAAGGGTGGTGTGAACACCGGCGCACTCGAATGTTTTTAATAGATTTGCAATCTTAACGCATTGCACGCGAGAGGAGGAAGGGTGGTGTGAACACCGAGCGCACCCAAATGTTTTTAACCAATTTGCAATCCTAACGCGTTGCACGTGAGAGGAGGAAGGGTGGTGTGAACATCGGGCACACCTGAATGTTTTTAACCGATTTGCAATCCTAACGCATTGCACGCAAGAGGAGGAAGGGTGGTGTGATCACCGGGAGCACCCGAATGTTTTGAACCGATTTGAAATCCTAACGCGTTGCACGCGAGAGGAGGAAGGGTGGTGTGAACACCGGGTGCACCTGAATGTTTTTAATCGATTTGCAATCCTAACACATCGTACACGAGAGGAGGAAGGGTGGTGTGAACACTGGGCGCACCCAAATGTTTTTAACTGATTTGCAATCCTAACACGTCGCACGCGAGAGAAGGAAGGGGTGGTGTGAACACCGGTCGCACCCGAATATTTTTAATAGATTTGAAATCCTAACGCGTTGCACGCGAGAGGAGGAAGAGTAGTGTGAACACTAGGTGCACCCGAATGTTTTTAACCGATTTGCAATCTTAGCGCGTTACAAGCGAGAGGAGGAATGGTGGTGTGAACACTGGGCATACCCGAATGTTTTTAACAGATTTACAATCCTAACGCGTTGCATGCGAGAGGAGGAAGGGTGGTGTGAACACCGGGCGCACCCGAATGTTTTTAATCGATTTGAAATCCTAACTCGTTGCATGCGGGAGGAGGAAGGGTGAAGTGAACACCGGGCGCACCTGAATGTTTTTAACCGATTTGCAATCCTAATGCGTTGCACGCAAGAGGAGGAAGGGTGGTGTGAACACTGGGCGTAGCCGAATGTTTTTAACCGATTTGAAATCCTAACGCGTTGCACACGAGAGGAGGAAGGGTGGTGTGAACACTGGGCACACCCGAATGTTTTTAACTGATTTTCAATCCTAACGCATTGCATGCGAGAGGAGGAAGGGTGGTGTGAACACCAGGTGCACCCGAATGTTTTTGTACTGATTTGCAATTGGCACGAATGATTTTATCTAGAACTCCTCTCAATGAACGACACATACAATATCATGCATTTCTTCGAATAAACCATACATACAATATCGTGCCTGTATAAAAAAGAAATGTTCTATGTAAGACAAACAACCGAGATACAATGGCATCTTCCGTGCAAGAAACAAAAATTGAAGCATATTCCATACATGATATAAGAGCGGAAGCATATTCTATGCATGAAACAAAAGCGAGAGCACATTCTATGCGTGCTTCATAATGCATGCAAGATGCGCATGCAATACCCATGAAATGTATATCTTACGTAAGGAAGCGAAATGAAAAGCATATTTTATGCAACAACGTGAAATGCAGATTCAAAAGCATAATTTTACAAAAACAAATTCTGTAGCAACTTCCGATTTACCTCTCGAAAGAGTTACCATATGTTTAAAGGATACACCTCGTTCATGTTGACAAGTGACGAGCATAGTGCACCGAAAACACAGTTTTGAGCTTCCATGGAGACATTCTGAACCCAACAGTGAACAATCCCTTCAATTCTTGGAAACCTAGGACACAAAACAGCATCAGGACCCCAAGGGAGGCCACCGGTCACTTGCCGGCCACAAGAGGAGGCCGCCGGCCACCTACCGGCCTTTAATAACTGTTGCCGGTCATAAAAGTGGCCTGCCGGCCACCTGTGGCAGATTTGGGTATTTTGGTCTTTTCACCCATGGTTCTTTAAGTATGAGGCTTGGGGTCTTATTTCCTCACAACCCTAAGATTGAAATTGCTCCCTCTCTCTCTCTAGGTGCTCCTTCTCTATAAATTTGTGCTTTCTACGCGTTTTCCAATGCCCCACATGAAGTTTATTCGCTAAACCCTCTTTGTTTCCTCCATTTTGAACTGATTGAAATTTGATTTCGGTGCTTTTTCTTAGAGTTTCACCACTTGAGGTTTGTTCCCCTCGAGTTTCTCTCGGGTTTGGTGCCTTTTTCTGCGCTTTGACTTTTCCTTCAACTTTCTCCTTCCTAGGGTTTGACTTTTTCCAAGTTTGCCCTTTTGCCTTCGTTTTTCTTCATTTTTCACCATTTTCGCATCTTCTTTCTAGATGGAAGATGATCTACCCCATGACGGAGCTCCGTTCAAGATTCTAACTTCGGCAGAGATGGAGGCCGAGCCTGAGCCCGAGATATTACCGCGGGGAGTACGCCCCTTTGATCCGGTGACATACCATCCTCGGACACACGTACTACCACCTGGGGGTATCAAGCATTTTAGAGAGTTTGCACGATGCGCACCAGAGGACCTCTTGCTACGGAAGTGGGATTCCCATTTGTCTCACAGCCCCACCAAGGTATACACTATATTCTCATGTTTTCTTCACTTTACGTTGCATTTCTTGCTTTAACTGTATTCCTTGATTCAACTGCATGCTTACATTGTATTTCTTGCCTTAATCACGCTCTTGCACTGTATTTCTTACACTGCCTTTCATTTGCCTATTCTCATATCACTGTATATCATTGTTTTGACCACAGGAGGACTCTCGCTCCACTAGGGGCTATGGAGCCATGTCTGTGGGGGACTGGTAGATAGAGCTCCCTGCCGGTGTCCGCTACATTATCGATAAGGCCGGCTTCAGCTTTCTACACGGGGCTATCGCGCCATATAGTCAGTCGACCGCTTCTTTGTGTATTAGTGGAGCGGTGGTGGGATACCAGTAACTCCTTCCACTTTTTCACAGTTGGGGAGATGATGATGACTCCCTACGACTTCGCCATGCTCATAGGCGTAGAAGTAGGGGGTAATCCGATCCCTTACGATATAGACATGGGTGAGTGGGAGGCCGCCTGGCTACACCTGCTGGGAGCACGCCCACCTTTCTTCTGACCGGCGATGGTATGATATAGCTGGTTCGCCGAGCACTTTCGAGGGAGAGAGCCAAAGACCCTAGAGGAGACTGAGCACTACACCTAGGGCTTTTTGATGTTCCTCTTCGGTACCACCTTGTTTGCGAATAGGTGGAACAGCGTAGGGCTGTATCTCTTGAGCGCCCTGGTGGACTTACCTCAAATTCGACTCTATGATTGGAGAGAAGTTGGCCTCGCCACACTGTATGGCTATATGAGCTTGACATCCCGGAGAAGGGGAGACAGGGTTGGAGGCTATTGGAGACTCTGGGAGGTATACTTTACACCTCTGCTTTACATTTTCTATCTTCCATTTTTGTGCTTTCTATTTTATACTTTTTGTACACTGCATACTACACATACACTATATTCTGCATCGTACATTCTGTATTCTCTATATTTGTACACTCTGTACACTGTACTACACATTTTGCTTTCTGCATCTGCACTTGTACTTTCTATAAACTGTATACACATTCTGCTTTCTACATTTTACATTTTGCATTCTCTATATCTATACACTCTGTACACTGTACTACACATTCTACTTTCTGTACACTATATACACATTCTACTTTCTGCATTCTGTGTTCTCTGTATCTATACACTGTACACTTATTGTTGCATTTTCCTTGCAGCTTTGGGTATATGCATATTTCCCGACCCTTGCTCCAAAACTAGAGGTAGAGATGCCTCCTGTTGTGCTGTACTCTTATCGGTATGACAGTAGATGCCTGCGGAGGACTTGGGAGACCTTCACAATCTTTCACCGGTACTTCGACACAGTGACTGCGGCAGAGGTAACCCAAAACTCACAGTTATTTTTTCTTTATCAACAACTGACGATGACTAACCATCTGTATATCCCCTGTTTGCAGATCGCTTGACAGCCTTGGGCGATGATGCTGGCTGGAGTCAGGGACCAGTATGTTGGTACTTAGAGGGCTTTCTATTTTTAGTTTTTGCTAAAGGGCGCGGTTTGTCGAGCCTGGTTTCTAGGTGAGAGGTTCATGCGCCAGAACATGGGTTTGCCTGAGCCAGTAGTTCCCATGCCTCTTCCAGCATCTATGAGGGCTACGGAGAGCCTCTCCTTTCAAGAGATGATCCAGTTCACAGAGGGCTTGGATGCCGACTACTTCCGCGGGAAGGGGGATTATTCGACATTCATTCAGACACACCTCATGCCTCCCTTGACGGGTGCTTGTGTAGGTAGAGCAGCAGGTGCCTCTATGGCAGGTAGGACTCGGGGGACGAGGGCCAGGACTGGAGGGCTTCCTTCCGCGGGACAGGTTACCAGTTGGCCAGAGATCCCGACCATGCTAACATGCTAGAGGCTGGCTGGGACGTCCTATCAGATTCTGATCGAGCCAGCAGAGGCCGGGCATAGATACTTCCGAGCTCATGACGTACCTCCATTCTGTACCACATTTTCTTCAGCTTTCCACTTTCTTTCTGATATTTGTTCCTTTTGGATACTGATCATTCCCAATATATCTACAGGCACCCCTGGGGTACATTGAGGGACTGCTCGAGTTAGCAGCCTCGTTCGAGAGCATGATTCTAAGGAGGGAGGCACTGCTCAGTCTCCATGGCATTCAGGTATTCTTCCTCTATTCATTGCCCGCATTTCAGTATTCTCTACATTGTTGTGCACATCATTCTTACTGAAGCACTGCACTGATACTCATATTACAGAATGCATTTTGCCCCTTGTGACATCACATTGATATACCGTACTGACACACTGTACTGTACTTGTATCTGGCTCATTACATTCTTTCACTTTCATCATACTGCATCTGCAACTATACTTTGTATATGATGCGTCAATACTGTATCTTTTTAGGTTCCAGCCATACCGAGAGCACGCAGCTGAGAGGGTCATCGTGGTCGAGGCTAGAGAAGTCCTTCAGAGCCAGTGTTGAGTGACAATGATGCTGAGACCAGTGCCTCCGAGGAGGCAGTGATTCCGCAGTTTGAGTCCTCCGAGGGTGGAAATGACGGTGGCTCAAGATCTGAGAGTGAAGGTGATGCTGAGTCAAGCTCTGAAGCAGAGAGCGGGGATGATTCCGGTTCTGGCTCAGCATTTGAGTCAGATAGCGGCGCTGATAGAGACAGCTCTGAGTCTTCCCACAGGAAGAGGACGAAGAGGGCTTCTCGAGCTTGATATGACTGGCGCTGATTTTTTTTTGTTGGTACTTTGCTTAGTTTCTTTTTGTTAGTAGCATTAGCACATGTATAGCTTTAGGAAGTTCTGTTTTGCTTTAAAACTTTGTACTCCTCTTTTGTTAAAAGCCATAATCGGAATAAAACCGATAGTTTTGTGAAAAATGTGTTGTCATTTTTGCATCATGAATACCATATAGCATGAAATGAGCAGGGAATTGAAATGGCCAAGAGCGCTTGATTAAATAAATGCTTAATCGGGTAATGAACTGACGAACAACCAAAATACAAAATGCAATATACAACTCAATAAACAAAACAACAACAACTTGATAAACAAAACAACTCAAATCCAACTCGACAAACTTGCCAAAACCAAAAGGACTCAAAGCAAGACCTTAAAACACACAAAGAGCAGAACAAAACCCATGCTTCCAACATTGTTCGAGAAAAGGATGGACGGCAGACCTGAGAGGAAGGGTGCTGGCCAGAGAAGAAAGGCTGCCACCCATGAAAAGTGTCTTGTCGGCCACCAATGTGCAGAACCTCCAGATTGTTGACAGCTGGCTTCCATTCACTGCCGTATCTTCTACAAAAAGGTTGAGCTTCGTGATTTCTTCATTTCAGCTGCAAATTATTCATAAATGGAGCCAATTTTAGCCGAAAAACTCTCAGATTGGATTGTAACTTTAGACGACTCGGAAAAGATGAATTTTTGAGATTTCGACATAAATGCACTTTTCCCGCTGAGCCATTCTCCGCTTTATTTTTTGTTCCTTCATGCCACAGCTAGATGTTGGAACCCGATTACACATGTCTTTAGCTTCGGGGGACAAGAGATATGCCCGACAATTGAAGAATTCCAAGTGCTAATGGAATCCCAGCGAGACGAGGAAATCGTATCTTAGCCTCGTTTCGGCCACATCCAAGCTTTGGGATGGATGTGTGGGCTTACTCTATATAAGGCTCAATCTTTGGTTCACAACGGAGAGCTGGACATTCTTAGTCTAATTCGTCTATTTTTTGCCATTGGTGACCGCGACGACCTTCTTTGGCCAGGTTTACTACAGTAGGCCCTTTGCTTGTGTATGCTGGCTCATTTCCTTCTTGCTCCTAGTTTCAGAGGGTCTACCATTCGGCTAATTGAAGTGGTGCAAGGCTTGAAAGAGGGCAAGAGTTGCATTGCCCTGGTGCTGGCCAAGACTTTAATGGGCTTAGACGCCTTCCAACAGCAAGAGACTACCAAATTTGCAGGGAGTCCATTACTTCTTTAGGTAATGTTTCCTACCCCTTCTCATATGTGTTTCTCACATCACTCAACACCCATGCTCTACTTTTCTCTCGAAGCCCTTTTCTTACTTTTCTCTCAATATACATCTCTCTATTCTTTAATTTCTTTTTTCTTTCATCGCTCCCTAGGTGTGACTAATGGACAAGCTAAAGGTAGTGGACTCTTGCCCTGAGTACTTAGCTCGAGGCTATTTCTAAATTTTCCAAATGAAGGGTAGTGGTGCCACTGGATGTGCTACAGGTCTGTTGTTGACATTGCTTGGCATTGTCCCTAGCTTAACTTGATCGAAATGAGCTATAGCATGAATCGACAACCTGGCATTCAGTTGATCGGCCTTATACACTATGTATTCTACTTCCCGTTTAGGTTCAGACGTTAGTTTGGACATGATCAGACCTGCTCAGAGAAAGGGGTAGAGTATCCGGTTTCATTCCCCATCCGAGGTTCACATTTGGCTAGGTACCTCACTGCTTGGAGGACAAGAGAGCTTCTGGCCCCTGCCCCTAATTTCAGCTGTGCCCTTTCTGGCGAATGCCTGGCTTGGCTCGAGGATGAGGCACAAACCGGGCGCACTTTAGCATCAGAAGTTTCCACAAACACAAGTGAGGGACGCAAGAGCACCTGACTCTTCTATGCCCCTAGTTTATTGCTTTGATCTTTCTTTTCAAGTTTTTTGAATGTAATAAAAGCAACTTTGATTTGTATCAAGAGTTGGAGAACTTTGTATTAAAATCAATGAAACTAAAATTGCGAGCACTGAAAATTTTCCTTTTGGCCCAAAAATGGTCTAAGTTGTAAAAGGTAAAATTTGAACAAAATCAACTTTTATCAAAACTTTTCAAAACCATTTTCGATAAGGATCACCACTTGACACACATGGAATCAATCCTCGAGATGTACAACCCCGAATCCAAAGATTGCAAATTGCCCGTTGATTGAACAGCACTGCGCAGCAATAGAGATCACAACCAAACTTTCAGGTAAATAATGGGCAAAGATGACCTGATCAACACATGGATAGGACAGTTGAGCTGGAGATGTTTACGGCCGGACTTCAGGATGAAGTTGCCTACGTATCCCGAAGATGGGAATCAGGCCTTACGTAGTTTGGTTAGGGTTCACTCGAGTATTGACACTCTCCTTTTGCGCTCTAACTTTTTCCAAAGCCGCCCTTTAGGGTTTTCAACCTTGTGAGCTCAGTTTTTCTTTATTTCTAATTTTTTGCGCTCTAACTTTTTCCTAGGTCGCCCTTCTGGGTTTTCGGCCTAGCGAGCCTCTCAGGGATAATATTTCTTCAACTTGTCCATATTGATCGATTGGGAAAATTCTAGGCCATCTAGGTCCATGAGAATAGCAGCTCCATCCGACAAAATAGTTTTGATGATGTAAGGATCAATTTAATTGGGTCTGAACTTTCCCTTAGGGTCATGGATGGGAGCTCGGTTATCATTCAGCACCAAATCCCCCTCTTTGAGATTCCAGGACTTAACCTTCTTGTTAAAAGCTCTAGTAATCCTGCATTGATAACCATGAACATGGTACAATGCTTTTAGCTTTCTCTCATCAAACAACATCAGTTCTTCGAACCTATTCTGTTGCTAGTCCGCCTCTGCTATCTGACACTCAGCCATAACTCGCAGCGATGGGACTTCTATTTCGATTGGCAGAACAGCTTCCATCCCATAGACAAGAGAGTAAGGAGTTGCCCCTGTAGACGTCTGGATTGAAGTTCTATAGCCCCATAGTGCGAATGGAAATTTGTTTGGCCAGTCTCTGTAGGTCTCAACCATTTTCTGTAGAATATGCTTGATATTCTTGTTGGCGACCTCAACAGCTTCGTTGGTTTGCAGCCGATATGTAGATGAATTATGAAAAGCCACGTTGTATTTCTCCAACAAGTTGATCACTTCCTTCTTGAAATGGGAGCCATTATCTGAAATGATCTCATTTGGGACTCCATATCGGAAAATGATGTTGTTTTGGATGAACTTAGCCATGTGCACTGCTTTTAACACTGCGTAGGACTGAGCTTCCACCCACTTCGTGAAATAATCAATTGCCACCAGAATGTATTCATGTCCATTTGACCCTTTTGATGTGACTACCCCAATGACGTCGATTCCCCATACTGAGAAAGCCATGGTGAAGTCATGTTGTATAACTTCGATGGCGGGATGTTCATGCGATTCGCATGAATTTAGTATTTGTGGCATCGCAGAACAAAACCGATACAATCCTCCTCCATGGTAGACCAGTAGTAACCTTGCCTGAGAATCTTCCGGGCTAACATTACTCCGTTCATGTGCGCTCCGCACTCTCCCCCATTGACGGCCTCCATCAGGCGCTTTGATTCCTCTACTTTGACACACAACTTGTGCATTCCCAGATGACCCCTCTTGTACAGTTTACCTCTGCAGATGATAAATTGAATGGCCATCCGCCGTATTGCCCTTTTGTCTTTGGCATTTGCCCCTGGTGGATAAACCTCCTTTCCAAGAAGTTCTTGATATCATAGAACCAAGGGTTTTGATCTTGTGCTTCATCTATTGCGACGATAGTCTTGTAGGCCAGTGTATATCTCTACTCAATGATGATTGGACACATCTGGACTCCAAGCAGGATGTTTATCATAGAAGATAGAGTTGATAAAGCGTCAACGAACATGTTATTCTCTGTCAGTAGATGCGTGAAAGTCAACTTTTCAAACCTAGGAATCAGAATATCCAGGGTTTGGTGATAGATTTTCATCTTTTCCTTTTTGACCTTCCAGTCTCCATTTGCTTGAGACACAACTAGGTTCGAGTCCCCGATGACGTCCAACCTTTTTGGCCCTAGTTCCAGGGCTGCTTCCAAACCAGCAATACATGCCTCGTATTCTGCTTCGTTATTGGATACCTTGAACCGGAGTTTGAAGGCTAAAGGCATATGGGAATTATCAGGTGTTATCAGCAACACATCTATCCCGTAACCGTATTGATTAGACGCTCCATCAAAGTGTAGTGGGTCTTATAATCCATTATTTTCTTACTCAAATAGTAAATGGCTTTCTCCACTCTACCCTTAGATTCCTGAGCAAGCATGCATCCTATTGTTGTGTCCGTTACTGACAGATACAAAATCAAGGGCTTTCCCAGCTCTAGCAGCGACAACTCAAGTGGATTCTGAAGGTACTGCTTAATCTGCTCGAAAGCAAATTGACACTAATCATCCCATCGGAATTTCTTTCCTTTTTTTAGGAGACTAAATAGTGGTTCACAAGTCAAGGTTAATTTAGAAATAAACTGTCTTATTAATTGCACTTTACCCAGAAAGCTTTGCACTTCCTTTTCAGTCCTTGGTGGTGGCGTTTCTAAGATGGCCTTGATTTTGGAAGGATCTACCTCGATGCCCCTCTGTGTGATCAAGAAACCCAGCATTTTCCATGCTGTAACACTGAAAGTACACTTCTGCGGATTCAACCTTAGTCTGTATTCTCTAATCTATTGAAAGAATTTCTTCAAGGCGGTGTAGTGGCCTTGTCTTTCTTTGGACTTGACAATCATGTCGTCCATATACACCTTGACCTCTTTGTGGATCATATCATGCAGAATAGTGGTTGCAGCCCATTGATAGGTAGCCCCAGCATTCTTCAACCAAAACAACATCACCCTGTAGCAGTAAGTACTCCACGGCGTAGTAAATGCAGTTTTCTCTCTGTCTTCGGGTGCCATTAGAATCTGGTTATACCTGGAAAATCTATCTGTGAATAAGAACAATGCATGGCGGGCAGTGAAGTCCACTAATTCATCAACGTGCGGCAAAGGAAAGTCGTCCTTCGGACGGGCTCTGTTTAGATCTCTGAAGTCCACACACACCCGAATTCTACCGTCTTTCTTCAATACTGGGACGATATTGGCCAACCAAGCTGGATACTCAGATACTAGCAAGAACCCTGCGTCTATCTGCTTAGTGACCTCTTCCTTAATGTTCAAATCCCAATCCGGGTGTATTCTCCACAACTTCTATTTGACGGGTCGGGTCTCGGGGTCAAGAGCGATCCGATGCTGTACAATCTCAGGATCAATTCCAGGCATGTCTTCATAGGACCATGCGAAAACATCTTTGATATCTTTTAATAAAGCGACTAAGCACTCGCGCTCCTCCGAAGACAACGTGGACCCGATCTAGACCAGACGCGGATCCTTCTCAGTACCCACATTAAAAGTAATGACTTCATCAGTAAGGGGTTTTGCAAACCTCTCATTCTCTCGAGTAATCAAAATTTTCAAAACCAGAGGAATTCCTTCCTCTTCATTTTCATCAAAATTTTGAAAATCCTAATCAATGCAATAGACAAGTGGTACAGAGAAATATTCAGAATCTGTAGTGGCATTCTCATTTATCAAGTCTAGCTCATCCAGTTCTTCAATTACAACTGACTCAAAAGCAAAAGAAAAAAGACGACTTGGACAAGACCTTGGCATCCGGGTTATCACCCGCAGGAATATCGGACTTAGACTCGGAAGCATCGGAATCTGATTCCGACTCCACAGACTCAGTGGAATCAGATTCTGGCTCATTACCCGACTCAGAACTACTAGACAAGTAGCCCCTCTCCAGCTGCCAAATGAGGGATGGTGCGTCAGATGCATCCAAAATGCTGCTAGAAGGGTTCACACCCGGTTGGTCCCCGATTATGGAAACGATCAGGTTATCCCCCAAGCTCTCTGAGTCGATCGAAAGATCTGAAAGGAGACATGCCAATGCTGCCCCTACTTCAAGTTTGTTGCTGTCCTGGTCATTTTCTATGCTCTTCTCAGCTTCAGTAGTAATTGGATCAGCCCTTTCCTCTATATTACTGTCTTATACCTGCAAGTCAAAGAAAATTTCAAAGCTAGGAACCCGCTACTTTTCAGAGTTGAACCAGGGTTCGGGGAAACCACAAAATGGGAAGTTTTCTCCCTCCCAAACAAAATGGCCGTTCAGTGTTCCCCGGATCGGCCTGTGAACCAGCTCATAGCGTTTCCCAGCCTGTTTAGCTTTGGCTCTGCTTGCCATCTATTTTCCTTTCCTAACCCAATCCTCTTTGGTGGGCGTATAGCCAAGACCAAAGGCATGCGGATTATGTGACACATTGGCCAGTGCTGTGACGCCCTTCCGACCACTTCTTCCCAACCCCATTCTTGGCACATGTTGGAGCATGTTCATGAAGTAAATTGATTAGGCACTGACATACAAGCCCTCATCAACTGCCAAGATGTTCTACACTACTCAGGCCTCAGCTAGAGTGAACCCTAAAAGGAAAACATCCTCTTCGCTATGAACAATTTCCAGCACAGGTGTAGTTACCTATGGCAGAGGATGTATAGATGAATTCCCGAACACAATAGCCATCCCCTTCCGTGGAGATATTTCAGTATTTGGTGGAAGGGAGAGGAGACAGCTTGCACCTGGTGTAACCAAGCCTCCCCAATAGTAGATTGAAAGTGGCTGGCACATCCAGGACATGAAACTCAATATCCTGTTGGATTGGGCCTATTTGAACTTTGATTTGCATCGTGCCCATAACCTCTCTACTCGTATTGTCATACGCCCGAATCACCTGGGCTGTAGGCACGAAATCTGCCGGTTTCAAGCCGATAGCGTAAGCTATATGCGATGGACAGACGTTGATAGCTGACCCAGTATCGATCAATACCACTGGCACCCACTTTTCTCTGCACTTAATAGATATGTGTAGAGGTTTGTTGTGTGTTGAGCCTTCTGGCGGCAGTTCCTTCTCTAAGAAGGTTAAAGTTGGTGCAGCGCCTCCGGGGAAGACCAACCATACAAGCTGTTTAGGAGTTGTGTCAATGGACAATTTGGCCCTGTCCATCGCTGATAGTACAGCCTGTCGATGCACTCGAGAAGCCAAGAGCAGACCCCAGATTGAAATATTGGCTTGAATTTTTTTTAGCTGTTTTAGCACCTTTTCTTCTTCTAACTGTTTTTGCTTCAGCTCCTTTACATCTTTATCTTTCCCGAAGGCTTTAGCTTGGTCTAAATGTGGGGGCTTGAAATACCACCCACTCCTCGTCATGTGATCAACCTCTTCAAAGTACCAAGTGTTGTCTGGCAGGTCTTCACCCCAATCCTCGTTAATGTGGGCCAAATGTAGATCATCATCTTTCCACCATACACCTCTGGTAACCGACAAGCAATTGTCCAGTTCCGTTCTGATCATTCTCATATCATGACAATCCCCCGCAGGGTGTTGGGTTATTTTAGCTTTCTGTTTGTCTTGATCCCTCTCTTGCATGAACTGCTTTAATGCGGCTTCCTGTTCTGTATCAACAGTACTCACAGCGCCCAGTTCTTGAGCTAAATTCTTGATGCTGGTGCTCTCCAGCAGTTTTTCCTTTTCCTCAGCCATTTCGGCCACTATAGTTATTCTTGCTCCCTTTTCTTCAAGTTTTGGTTTAGTTCCTTTCTCCCAGTTAGGTTCATCACTTAACCACCCCGAATTGTCTGTCGACCCATTCAGATCAAACCAGTCAATCTGCATGTCTCCCTGATCTTGCTCGTCGTAGAGCTGCAGATTGTCTAAGTCCTCTTCTAGCTCTGCTAGATTATCCAGTCCCTGACTTGGGCCATCCTCTCTAACCACATTGACCTCCGCTGTTGTCGGCAATACCACTTCGGGCTTGGCTTGATCAACCAAAACAATATAGCAGCACAGATCATATTTCCCCTCAGTTAAATCCTCAGAGCACTCAGGCAGTGGACTGACATATTCCTCCGAGGCCAACCTCCCTTGTCTTGCCACTGTCACCACTACGGGTTCAAGTTGAAGTGTAGAAGTGTCCATCATGCACAAGTCTATGCTTTCAGGGATGAACACGACTGGTTTGGGTAGGTAGGAAGGGGTAATATATATACTGGGGTCGTATAGGATGGCCAGTGTATGTATTAGGTTTAAGTTTCGAGGTGGGGAAACTTGGTTGTGGGTCGGGAGAGGGTTGGTAATTACATTTGGCTTTTGGGGTGGTGCTATCACCTTGTTGTCGATGAGATCTTGAATCTCATGACGCAGTTTGTAGCATTGGTCGGTGTCGTGACCATGCTGCTGGTGAAGAGCACAGTATTTGGCTGGGTTGTGTTTAGGTAGGAGAAGATCGGGTAGTGGGCATTGTTCTAATGGCTTGAGATGCCCCTTCTTGATTAGCACCCTCAGGGCTTAGGATAAAGGCATATAGAGTGGAGTAAAGACCTTTTGAGATCAGGCCTAGTTATTTGAGGTTTGTGGAGTTGTGCTGGCGAAAGGGTTGGCGGTCTTGACTGTGGTGGTGACGACACTCACATCAGATGGCCGTACAGATGTGCTACGACTAGTGGTTGCATTAGAACTGCACATGAAAGGCCTCTTGGCTTGCTCCTTCTCATTGGTTATCAACCCCTATTTCATTGTATCTTCAATCTGAACACCTATCTCATAGAGCTCAGTGAATGTGAACAACGGCAAGATGATAATCTTCTGCAATAATTTCCCTTGCAGATTGGGGACCACCATCCTGATTTGATCCTTCTCGGATGGCCTAGTAGTCATCATTGAAGCCTTGCCCATCTACTTCATTACAAAGTCTGAGAAACCCTCCTTTGGCTCCTGACGGGTTGCCTCAAGATCACGGGTTATGACCTCGATCTACGTATTATAGGAGTATTGTGCGATGAAGGCCTCAGCCATTTCTTCTCAACTCTGCTTCACAGAGTCCTCCAGTTTTGCATACCAGATAACTGCTATTCCTGACAAGGTCCAGTCGAAAAGCGACAGTTTTTGAAGTCTGGTGAGGCCTATCAGCCGTAGGATATCTGAGAACAACCGCAGATGAACCATAGGGTCTCTAAAGCCATCAAACCGATCTATGTGTGGCATTTTAAACCGGTCTGGCAAAGTTACTGCGGAGTCAGTATATCCATCTTCGCTCTTGGGGATTGAGTTCACACCCTGTGCTCATTTGAGAAGCTTCTCCAGCTTGTTGACCTTCAATAGAGTCGGGTCAACTTCGAATTCAAACGGCGCCTCAATTTGGTACACTGGTGCCTTGGAGGCTTGTGGTGGGATGAGATCTACCGGATTGCCCAGATTCTCTTAGACATTGATAGTGCTTTCGGGTATTGGGATACCCGCAGGAGGTGCATGAGAAATAGAAATCGTAGCCGTTGCTGGCTATGGTTGCTGTTACCGCAACTACAGCCTGTTTATCACTTCGGCTTGATGGGCTATAACTTCAGCTTGGCGGGCAGCATCCTGCTGCATGGTTTCAACGGTTTGCTGGAGATGACAGTTCAAGTCCTTTATGCCGACCGGGGGATATTGTACCATCGAAATTGGTGAGTAATCTCTTATTGGACTGGATGTAGAAGGTTGTCCTTGACTAGACACAGGTGACTGCTGAATTATGCCTAACCCTTCTCCGTCTGGTAACCGATGAGAGCAAAGCAAACACAAGCTGTCCCCTGACAAGATCTTTGGATCTGTAAAGCCTCCTTACACGGGTCCAGAGTGCTTGGGGGATAACCGAACTGTTTGAAGTAATTGTGATAAACTACCTTGCAAAAAGAAATAAAGCAAAAAGGAAAGAAAAAATCAAAAACCGCACAGCACCTCAGCTCAGATGTGAACAACACACAGTTGTAATCAAAAGTTGTAGGACTGCACTCAAACACTGAATTTTGTCCAACCCCCCCCCCTCCTCAAAAAAAATTTGATACCCAAACTTCGCAACTGATACGCACATTCCTGTAGAGTTTCACTCTTAAGTGAAAACCAAAACACCCCTATGAGGGAGTAAGGTTACCTTATCCTAGTTTCGTCAGGAACTAGTGTTCACTAGTCAAACAAAGCGGTTTCACTCAATCCTGAATTCGTGTAAGCATCTTGTCCTAGTTTGGAATAGTCTCTATGGCTTTCAATATGTAACTAGGTCGATTGGTTAAAAGGGTACCTCAGCAAGACTACTTAATATACCTCTCATACCTAACACCGAGAAGTGAAAAAAGGATTAAATGGTACAACGGTAGTCCAGATCCAAGGGTTGTGTTCCCATTGTCGCAGAGCCCGCGATTGGTCAGCCTTTTGGCAAGCTTTTCCAAGTAAACCTCCAGCAAACCATCCAGGAATAGCAGATGGTAAACACAATGACTTAGGTGCACCAATGCAAATGCAAAGAAACACATAAGTGTAGATAAAATTTCATATCATGAGTTCAAGTCAAGTTCTCTAAATCCCTAGCAGAGTCGCCAGAAACTGTAGCTCGACTTTTTCGCGCTCCCTTTCGGAAGCTCAAAAGAAGCCCTATAGTTCGGACTCCTGCAGTTCTAAATCTAATCTCACAAGTGCAATGTGAAATTGATAAACACTAAAGAGTTCAAATCCAACAAATCTTTTGGAAAATTGATTTTGAATAAAAAATACCAAAATTGGACTGATTTGCCAGATACAGAGTCACCACCTAAATATTTTATTTTGGAAAAATTTAGGCAACCCATGACTCATGCCAAAGGCCATGTGTCCGTCGTTACCAAGATTGTCTCGGCTCAAGAACTTAGGTACGAGGGGGGAAGGTCATGAATTGAACATTCTTGCTCGCCCGATCAAAGATCGGCCTCTACTAATCATGATATGATTTTCATCAACATTATATGCTCTTGTTCCGATTTATTATGCTAGCATTACTATGTGATGCGCACTAGTAAGGTATAGACTAGTTTACTCAAATTGGAACAATTCAATTTCATGTTTGTTTTTCGAAAATGGTTTGATTTTGCCATTTAACAAAGTGGGCTTAAAGTTTGTGAATTTGCCACTTGACAAAATGGGCTTAAACGTACATTTATTGAATCATTCTAATTCAAGCAACAGGCCTTCATCCACAAGCATTCAAACAGTTATAGCAAGTAAGCACTTAGCCTCATGGCAAGCATGCTAACAATGGTAGTCACTCACACTCATGTAAGTATGCTAAAGCATTAAAAACTCACCTAGTACTCCAAGCCAAAAAAGGAACTAGTTAGAAAAATGCATGATTCCTAACTTATACAATATGCCTAATGCAACACATGCAATATGCAATTAGATAGGCTTGGCTACTTAACATGTTATTTGCAGCAATTTCATAGCATCGTTTAAACACGTATTCAACGAGATATTGAAATGACAATGTAGTTAAAATGATAAACCGAGCCTCGGTGCATGTAAGAGAAATGAATGGATGCAAGCATGCGATATGCTAATTAAAACGTGATGCTCCTAATCTAACCATCAAAAGCGAATAAATAAAAGGAAGAAAGACATGGGATTGGAAGACGTACATATTATTACGTTACACTCTCACAAAGGAGAGTCCGAATGAATAAACTAGCTAAGCTAAACTATTTAACTAATTATTATAAAACTTGAATGAATAATTAACTATCTAAGCTAATTACTTAAGAATTTAACTAGGCTAAGCTAATTAAATATTACAACACAAACTAATTAGCTACAACTAATTATTCTAATTAAATATTACAATAAATAAATGATTAATTGCTAATCAAACTAATTAACCATTCCCAGGAGGGGAAGGAGGCCCATGCATGCTTGGTTTTCACCCAAAGAACATCCACTGTCTGCCCCCCGAAAGCCTCTATCTGCACTATTTTCCTTCTCCAAATCAACTTTGCCATGCTTCACAAGCACACTGCCCAAAATTCACTGGTGGCTGGCAGGCCAGAAGGGGTGGCCGGCCGGCCACCATTGAGGGGTTGCTGTCCAACACTGGTGGCCGGTAGGCTAGTAATAGTGGCTAGCTGGCCACTGATGACGCACCATTTTTTGCTGCAACAGAGAGAGCAAAGAGGGCAAAGAGAGGGTATTCTCACAGGTTGTTTGTACTGTGTATCCCTCCTTCTCATCAAAACATCTCAAATGAGTGATACACTTGGTCCTTAAACCATCAATCAAGTAATTTCATTGCATGATGGCTAAGGAATCAAGATGTACAAGTTAATAAATGCACAAACAAGACCAAAACCATCACCCTATCATGTATGATCAAGGGTAATGGAGACCTAGGAAACTTGGCACATTTCATCACTTTGAGTATGAAATGCCCCAATTTTCCTTGTGTTCAATTAACGTCCGATTGAACACATCAAAACACAACCAATTTCTTATCTTGCACCATTTTAATTTCAACTTTTAGTTACTAATTTTAATTACCTTTCCATTCCTTAACCAATTAAGTCCACCGGACTTCAAAATGTGATTTTTACCACTGAAAATATTCTGAAATTCAGTGTTCAAAAGCCCAAAAAAAGATGGTTTGAAAGTTAGAAACAAAGGTGGAAAAGCCTTACAAGCAATGAATAAAGAAGGGTGAGATACCCCCATAACCTTAAATGGCCTAAAACACCAATTTCAGCCCACAAAAATAGAGTTTTTTATAGCCCAAAAACAGTGGAAAGAGATATAAAAGCAAGTATGCAAAACAAGTTTAAAAGACAAGTATTATACCTCTTGTAGAAAAGATCAATTCTAGGCACTAATGCAAGCCAAAACTGCCTTCAAGAGCTCCAAGAAGGCTTCAAGGAACCTCAACTCAAAGATGATCAACTTTGGTTAAGGAGGTGTGGGCAAAAGTGTAGTGTATGTAAGCTAAAATGCACAAATTTGCAAGAGAGAGAAAGAGAGAGAGAGATTTTTGTTCCAAATTTTCTAACCCTCAAAAATGGGGGAGAAGACCCCATATATGTAGAAAAACATGCATCTGGCTGAGAGAAATCCCTCCCTACATGCGTAGGGAGACGAAACCAATTATGATAACAGCTAGAACAGTTATCACCAAAATATCTGCAAAAAAGACACTAGTGGCTGGCAGAACACTTAGGTGGCCGGTAGGCTCAATCGGTGGCCGACAGCCACCAGGGGTTGCAGGCTTGAAGGTTTTGGTCCAAAACAAGGCATAGAATGAACAGGGTGTGAAGGCTCAAAGATAGGGCACTTCGCCGAGGACTTCGGGCACTAAAACGAGCACATGCAAACATATCCATCGAGTGCACAAGCGATGACGTCCAAGTCTTGAGAACGGTCAAAAATGGGGTGTCTACAGTTTAGGTAAAGGAAGTATCTCTTTGTTCCATGTATTTTTATTTATTTTAGAAAATCTATTCAAATTTGTTGTTGATGTTGGGACTGAATTAAATTTATTCTCGTTATGTAATATTTGTTAGATTTTTGTTTTTTTGGTGGTTGTTAATTCTAAGTAATTTGTTGAGATTGATTTGGATTAGCTACATCATAGTGAAAACTAAGCATTTCTATTTTCGTTGCTCACCAATTGTTCAACAGTTGGTTTGTGAGAAGCGCAGGGATGTGTTGCTCAAGCATGAGTTATATGGACCAAACTTCATTAATTTGCTCACCAACTGTTTGATGATTGTTTCAGTCTAAAGGAAGAGGCCTCCCTTGCATTGGAACCACAATGTGAAGGAAGGAGCCTCCCTTATAGTGTAACATTCTTTTATAACATTCTTTTACAAATATAACTAAATTACTTCTACAATAGAAGGGAACAAGACAAGGAACAAACTTCCTGTAAATATGAAAATAAGGATTGCATCATCTCTTTGTTTATAGAACAAAATACATGACAAAAGCCTAATGTTCAATAAATCTAATATTGAACAAAATACATGACAAAAACCCAATGTTCAATAGATCTACTCCATGATAGTCAACTTTTCACTTTACTAAATATGCCCAAATAATCAACTTCCTGAATCAGAATTGTTCCCCCTCCATTGCAACTTGAATGTATGATTTGAAGAACTTAACCTACACAAAATAATAAATTTCTTAGAGAAGCATAGCTGTATAAGGTGAGAAAGAGAGAAAATTTTGAAGACAGTGTTATATACCTTTATTACATGATAAAAAGCAGTCATCATTTGAAGTTGTCGGCATAAAATGAATTCCTTGATGAACATAAACTAGTTAGTCATACAATTGAAATAAATTTTAATAAATTTGATTGGTGTAAACTATCCAACCAATACCTGTAAAGCATGCAAGTGACTTGATTGGCGGTGCTAGTTGATTTCTCATCTCCATATAGTGAATTGGGTAAGGCTACAAAAACCATTTGTAAATTGGAAACATTGTTATTTTAAATCAAGATAGCTAACAAATTTTCTATATCATTAGTATATACTTTTTAGCACCTGTGGATGGTTCCTAATTAAATTGGGAATGTTAGCAGCTACTCCATTATAACAACCACTCCAAAATGGATTGGGAACACCCTGTGTTGGGTTTCCATTAGGATTTGAATAATTGATATACATGCTTGCACCTCCAACCATACGGTTCATGCTCTCTTGTGATAAATATGATGTATATGGAGGAGCATCACTGTAACCATTTGCTAAGCTAAACTTCTTTGAACAATCCTGCCAAATTGCATATATTATTGGAAATCATTAAAAATAAAAAATGAAAAAAAAAAAAGTAGAAGGAATTTAACAATGGATACCACACAACATTTTGATTTAAAAACCTTTTTTTGTTAAGATTGGTACAATTCACCTTGAACTTCTTGCTTCCCCTCTCCGTCCCCCTCCCCCTCTCTTTAGATGCCTGCTACAATGATTTTGATATCAAATATAATCTTATTTTCAGAGAATCAAACCAAACCAAACCAAACCAAAATTACAAAATATAAATAAATAAACCCAACCAAATTTACAAAATATAAATAAATACATAAATTACCTTTTTCTTCTCACCAATTGATCTATTTTAGACTTCTTACATTTTGATGGCGGACGACCTTAGCTCGCACTGGCAATGGACTAAGCACCTTAGTACATGGTTTGGACATTTCATTAAACTCTTCATTGCAAGGAGACAAAGATGGACATTGGCTTTTAATCAACTGATCATCAGTTTTTTGCATCTTCTCCTTTATTTCACTTAAATAACTCATCAAATGGTTGCATTTTTCTTCAGATTCTATAGCAATCTCATAGAAATAGCTACATAACTTATCATACTGCTGCACTTGTTCATTAGTTTCCTAATCATTGTATGAACATTTGCTGAAAGGGTGTCTACGCCTTAAGTCCTTCCTTCACTGTGATAGAATGTAATGAGATGGAACTTTTTTTCACTTTCTTTTTATTAAGCACAACAATTGCATGCCTACACAAAATACCACGAAACTCAAACAAATGACACAAGCAATGTACTTCACATTCCTTTTCATTTAGTGTAAGCGAAAATTGACCTCCTTCCTTAAGTCACCAACTTTGACACTATCTTCAACCTCAAAAGTAAAAGTGCAACCTGCTTGCTTAACAAAAGATACATCGCAATAAATCAATCCCCTCAACTCATCCTGAAATTCCTTAAACTTTGCCATGGTATATATCTGTTGAAATTGCTTTTCAATATCGAATTCAGTAATCAATGGGATTCTAAAATGAAAAGAAGCATGATCTGCCTGGTTTTCTTTTTCCACTTTGCTTCGTAATGCATTATCATATTGTTTAACAAACTACTTCAAGGTAGTCTTTGAGTTAACATACCCATCAAAAATGCATTCATGCTCTCACTGCGCTGCATAGTAGACATCCCAGCCCAAAATGTGTCTTTTACATATGTAGGAACCCAACGATGCCTATCATCATATAAATTGTGCAACCACTCATTGTTTTCCAGACCATATTCTTCAATCATTTCTTTCTAACCCTCTTCAAAATCACTAGGAGTTATCGAATCATAAACAACATTATGCAGAACATTTTTTATTGATTCATATCTCGAATATCCACAAAACTTTTTTGGAACCTTTTCCATTATATGCCACAAGCATAATCGGTGACAAGTCATTGGGAACACTTTTGCAATAGCTCCTTGCATAGCCTTGCATTGATTCGCAATTATCACTTTTGGAGCTTGCCCGGACATACATGCCAACCACAATTGAAATAACCAAATATAAGTGTCCGTATTTTCATTCGACAAGAGACCACATCCCAACAAAATTGATTGCCCATGATGATTCATCCCAACAAACGGAGCGAAGGGCATATCATATTTCTTAGTTAGGTATGCCAAATCAAATGAAACAACATCTCCAAAAGACTCGTATGCTGCTCTATTTCTTGCAACAACCCAAAACACATTCTTTAAACGACCATCATCATCTAAATCCATTACATAAAAGAAACTTGAATTTTTGTTTTGCATTTTAGTGAAATAAGTGAGAATTGCTTCGGTATCACCAGTTCCAAGTCTTAAACAAATCATTTTTTCAACGTAGTTTCGACAATCTTTCTCAGTGAATGATAGATGCTGATGACCTCCAGCTTCAACAACTAAAGAATTAAATTTTTACTCACATTTATTCCGGCTTGATCATTTAATTCTAGCCTCCTTTTCATATGCGTACCCATCATCTTATTACTTCGAAAGAAACATGTCTTTGCAGGACTTAATGAATGATTATGTTCAAGCACATATTTAGACAAGTTAAATGTTCCATTAGAACATGATACTACATTTATCTTAGCTTGACAAGCTTTTTTTTTTTTGTTGGTTTTGGCTTAAAAGAGTTCAATGAGGTATATACCGTTTTTCTCGTACGAGCACATGCAAGTGTAAAATATTTTATACTCCCGTTGTCTCCCTTCCTTGAGCTTCTTATCATGACTTCAAAACCTTCTTGTTGAGCATAAGATGCATAGTATTGATGAACTTCATCTTTTGAGCTGAACATCATTCTGACCTTTGGTGCTTCGATCTTCTTACTGCCATCTAATGTATCTTCAAAGTTACACTCATATATTTCGTCAGTTTCACCACTTTCCTTACCACATGACATTTCTCTAAGTCTATAGATTTCTATACCGATAATGGAAAATTCCTTGCTTTGATTTTGTTCTTTAGCTTGGAAGTAATGGGGATACAGGAACTTTTGAGAAAGCAAAAAGGGAATACAAAAGGTTTGGACATTATGTATCAAAAGTGGAATATGGATGGTTTCTACTAAAAGCCGCGCAAGATTTTTTTTTTTTTTTTATTTTTATTTTTTGCTGTTATCTTATTTGACTAGTTAATAGTCGATTTAGGAAGCCACCTTGGCATGCCATATCAGTGAGTGAACCAAGTTTGTCAAATGTGTTTGTTTGTATAGCACCACTCTAAAACTAATACAAAGTATTGGGTTTTACACTTATTTTGTCTTAATCTTATGCCCCCAGGGCAATTGTTAACAAGATCCTAGTTGTATCAGTTGTCATGGTGGAGTGATAGCGGTGGTGGAGATGGTGATAGTTGGGATGTGTCAATGGTAGACAGATGGTGATGATGATAGTGACAACAATGATGTTAATGTGGTTGCATTGGTAAGCTTTAAGTTACGAAAATGTTTTTTTTACCTTTTAAAAACAAAAATATTTTCTACTCCAATAAATTTATTTTTCATTGATTATGAAATAAATGTAAAATATATTTTTTTCTGCAAAAACAAAGAAAGTAAAGTACTATGCCAACATAAGACATTGGGTTGTGCTCCAACGGTCTAGTAGCTACACCTTAGGGTGTAGTGAGAGGGATGTTAAGGGTTCGAGTTGATGGAGCAACGGCGGCCTTTCAGTTATAATCTAACTATACTAACATACTAACGTTATCTCAGGAAAAAAAAAAAAAAAAAAAGAAGAAAAAAGAAGTATTATGCCAACATAAATGACTTATTAAATAGTGATAGCAAATTGTTGGTTTGTTAAGTTTCACAATATTATTTTGTTGTTAAATAATGAAGCGGCCCAATTAGAATAGTCTACAAAACATCAATGACACACAAGTACACGTGTAAATAGGGCCTTAATTATATTTAAGAAAAATGTTAGATGTCCTAAAATTTCTATTAAGAGCTTTTCTAGATGTATGTGGATCTTGCAACATGAGTGTAAGTTCCACATTTGACAAATTTTTTTGTATCCCTATCGTTTCTTCTTATCTAAAGGCTACTATTGACAAGTGCCCTGGTACACGTGATAAGGTATATTTATTATTGTATTAATTTGTGTTGAATTTTCTAATTTTAACTTCTTAATGCATATTTAATAATGTTGTATTAAATTGTCATGAGTTCAATAGCATTCTAGTTTTAACTTATTAATTAAATTAAATATATTTAATAACTTTCTATCTTAGTTTATTATTTAAAGATATTGTTAACATGTACCCTAAGTCCATGTTTGTTTGGCTCTTTGGTGAGGGGGATTAGATTAATAGTCCGTGGCACCTACCTATAGAGTGTTTGATTGAGGCATGAGTGGGGGGATTAACTATTCCCTTGGACTAGTAATCCCCCCCTATTGGTAGGACTATCAATCTCATAGTAGGGTTGGGATTAGAAATTGAGTAAGGGGATCAGTGAATTTTTAAATAATTTTTATGCAAAATTTATATTTTTTAGAACCAAAAAAAAAAAAAGTCAAATAAATTATAACATTAAAAAAATACTAAAGATTAAAATATATTAATATTATCTATAGTATTACTAATCCGGTGGTGTACAAACAAACACTCTTTATCTTACATCTCAAACCTAATACCATCACACTAATAATCTCCCCACCCAATCTCACCGTACTCTTAATCTCCTCCATCCTATGGAGCCAAACAAACTTGGCCTAAGAGGTCATGTTAAGAATGTAATTAATGAGTTTAACTACCTCTACTTATAGGGGGAAATGTAAACTTTAACTAGAAATAAATATGATAATTTTCAAAAGAGTGCTGCTATTAGCACTTCATAAATTATATTGGACCCCCCAATTTTTAGCTTTTTATTTATTTATTTATTACAATAATAACCTTAAATAAAATTACTACAGAGGGCATCATTAATTTTGGGACACCCCATCACACAATTAAGCCTACACACCCACTACATCATGAATTAGGGTTTATGAGAACACCCACCTCCATCACCATCCATCAATCTTCCCCAAATCCTACCTTCAAAACCTTGAAAAACCTTTGGTGACAATATTCTAGTGGTAACGGTGGCAACCATTTGATTACTTAAACTTCTTTGACAATGACAATGAATGAAAGTTTTTCTGGCAACCACAACTCCATAAGACGAGAGGAGTACAACAATAAAAGCTTAGATGAGGTTCATAGCTTCGATGTTGTTCTTAGCTCAGAGGAGATTGGCCTTGTAAGGATAAGTTTTCTTAAAAAAATGGCAAAAATAATAAAATATGTTCGTCATTTTTTTGAAACTGAACTCCCGAACTTATGACCGAAATTCGGGAACATAGGCCCAAACATTGTTTATTTGTTCGAAAACCAATAACTGAACATTTATTATTTGTTCAGAACTAGGTAACCGACTATTATTCGGAGGTTTGGACCTATTTTACTAAGAAAACTAAATCAATTATTATAATTTTTTTGCAAGAAATGAAATTATTATGCGAAAAGTAATAAATTATGTGTGTGTGTATATATATATAGAGAGAGAGAGTGCTTACCAACTGTGACAATGGTGGATGAGGTTGTAGAGATAGTAATCACATTGTGTCTTCTTCTTCTTCGTGGGCTTTGTTAGGGTTTTTTGGGAAGTGGATTTTTTTTGGGTATGGGGGGTGTGTATTCAATGGGTGGAACGTTTTTACAAGGATAATTTTTGTATTATTTTGAAGGGAATAAATTTTAAGGATTTCAAAATTTATAAGTGGAGGTCTAAAGAAATGGGAGGGTCCAAAATAATTCATGGAATGCTAATAGTACCGCTCTTTTCGAAAACTAGATAGTTTCTATATGGACAAAAATACCCTCACTTTGGGAATACCGAAATTCACTTAGTTATTAAAAAAAAAAAAGAAATTCACTTATTTATATAAAAAAATAAAATTGTAGTACCCTCTTGAATAAAAAATAAAAAATATTAATATGTCATTATAAATTTAAAAAAAAAATTTCTTTATTTAGAAGCTCATTTAAGTTGAAACAATTCCTTAAAATGGAATGATGAATTTCACTTACAATTAGATATCAATCCATTAATGCAATAATATTAGAACCCAAAAAATATAAAAAAATTCATGCTATTATATTACAACAAAAAATGAAAATAAAAATTCATTTCAATTGAATTCAAAAAATAATAAACTAAATAAATAAAAATACTTTATCTAGAATTATATCATCACGGTATGTGTTATAAATTTAAAGAAAATTTATAATTATAATAAAATAAAATAATAGAAGGAAATTAATGGATGAAATTGAAAAATATATAAAGAGGATATTTTGGTCTCTATATAAAAAAAATTATTTAATTTTAATAGTTTTAAAAACTTTTACTACTTTCCATACAAATTAGAGTAAATTGTACTACCTTTCTTAACCGGATGAGGGGCCACTGCGGTGGTATCCCCTGCTGTGCCGTTCAAAACGGCACCGTTTTTTCTTTTTTCTTTTTGAGGATTACATTAACTTCTTATTTCATTATCACAAACAAAAAAACCTAAAATAAAAAAACATAAATTTTAAGAATTAACTCCTAAACCCTAAAATAAAAATAATAAATTTTAAGAATTAAACCTTAAATCCTAAAATAAAAAATAATAAATTTTATCCCTAAACCCTAAAATAAAAAAATAAAAAAAAATTATCCCTAAATCCTAAAATAAAAATAAAAAAAATTAAGAATTAAACTCTAAACCCTAAATCCTAAACTCTAAAAAATAAAAAAATAAAAAATAATAAATTTTAAAAATTAAACCCTAAACCCTAAGATAAAAAAAATAAATTTTAAGAATTAAAGTAAAAAAGTGACCAAATATAGGGGCAAAGTGTAATTTATCATGCCAAAAAACTTAGTGAGAACATGAAAAAAAAAATGGTGAAGCTGTGAAAAACATAAATTTTAAGAATTAAACCCTAAACCCTAAAATAAAAAATAAATAAATTTTAAGAATTAAACCTTAAATCCTAAAATAAAAAAATAAAAAAAATTTATCCCTAAACCATAAAATAAAAAATAAAAAAAAATTAAGAATTAAACCCTAAATCCTAAACCCTAAAATAAAAATAAAAAATAAAAAAAATTATCCCTAAACCCTAAACCCTAAAATAAAAAAAATAAATTTTAAGAATTAAATCCTGAACCCTAAATCCTAAACTCTGAAAAATAAAAAATAAAAAATTATCCCTAAACCCTAAAATAAAAAAATAAATTTTAAAAATTAAACCCTAAACCCTAAAAATAAATAAATAAATAAATTTAAGAATTAAATTTAAAAAGTGACCAAATATAGGCGCAAAGTGTAATTTATCACGTCAAAAAACATAGTGATAACATGAATGGAAAAAAGAAAAAGAAAAAAAAAAAGGAAAAAAATTATGCCCCTTTTTCCTTTCTTTTTTTTTTTTTTTTTCATGGTAATGAAATAAGAAGTTAATGTAATCCTCCAAAAAAAAAAAAAAAACGGTGCCATTCTGAACGGCACAACAGGGGGTTACTGTCGCAGTGACCCTCATCCGGTGCTATACGCATCAATTGGTATACTAATTAATTAATGTATCAACATATATTATGACATTATTACTTTAAAATTATGACCTCACACATTATACAAGTTATAAAGACTCAAAACCTCTAAAATTATGCAACATCATATATTAATATACTAATTGATATACCAATTACTATATATAGTATTATTTTTAAAAATTTAACAAATTTCTATACTCATTAAATGAAATAAATTATTATAAATGGATTTTGTTAAAAATGCATTAAATAGGGTTAATTAGTGGCACTAGTTATCATAGGAGGTGAATAAAGGCATTAAATGTATTGTATTAAATAATAATAAAAAATTCTAATGTGACTACAATACCCTTTTATGTATGTCTCTTCATTTTTATTTTATTTTTTATTTTTTCTGATCCGTTCATCTCTCACCCACCTATATATTTTCAAATTAATTAATATTCAAATATTTTTTTATAATTTAAAAATATTTTTTCACCTAAAAATTTACATTTTATTTAAATTTTTCATTAAAATGATTCATAATATTTTTCATTAAAAATGATTTGTCACATTTTTTCCAAATTTTTCATAACACAAATACTACGGTTTGTTACTTTCACATTTATGGTGAAAATCATACACTTTTTATTCTTAAATTTGACCACAACCGTAGATTTAGGGATGAATCATTTTGTAGAGAAATGTAAATAAAATATTAAATTAAAATTAAAATAAATATTTAAAATTATAAATGATAATTAAATATTTATTTGAATAAATAATTTGGAAATACTTTGGTGGGAGGTGAACAGATCACAAATAGTAACAATAAAATAAAATGCAGAGAAATAGATATAATGATATTGTAGTCATATTAGAAAATAAATATGTCTTTGTTTACTTTCTATGATAGTGATAGTAATTAATCTTATTTAATGCATTCTTAATAAGTACCCTAGGGCATTTGCTAACAAAACCTATTATTCATTAGGCGGCTTCCCTCCAGTCCCAGATCAAACTGGAGAGTGCTATTGGGTTCGTGGGGACCACCACGGGTCCTATTTTGATAATCTGAATCGTTCAATAGATAGAACTCGTCGAGTACTATATACTTGTAAAATATCACGTTGATCAGATATCGATGGCTATCTCATCGGATCAGTTTTCTATCAACCGTTTATTTTTCACTGTCTATTTTTTTTTTTTTATACAAAACTTGTTTGATCACGTAACTATTAATATCTGATCAATGTTATTTTTTTTACAAGCATATAGTACTCAATGATTTCTACACATTGAACAGTTCAGATTATCAAAATGGGCCCTGTAGTGGACCCCCACGGGCCCAATAACACATTCCAGTCCGATCTGAGATTGGAGAGAAGCCCGACCCTATTGATCACTTAACAAATGCCTTATGGCTTTTGTTAACATGAACAATGGCAACTCCAGAAATTTTGATAGATGAGTCACTCCAAAAATTTAAGTTCCACACATTTTATGACCAGAAAAGAATTATAAACTAATTAACATTTGAATTTCTCAAATTTAAAGTAGAATAAATTTCTAATAAAATACAATTATCTTAACAAAATAAATATATATAAGCATTTATAATTCCGGGAAGATAGCAATTTTAATATATATTTTTACAATTGCATTCGATAAGTTGCCATTTTTGGGAATCATTGCATGATAATTTCAATGTCATTAGTGTCAATCACTTCAATTTTTTTTATATGTGATGAAGCTATTATTCAAACACTGATATCCCATTTGGTCATGCAACCGATTCTTTATATATTTTATTTTCGAGAAAGTTCTTTTAACGGTCACAGCCAATATAAATAATGTTAATTTCATAAGCAAATAATGATAATGTTAATTTCACTGGCAAATAATGAGTTCTTGCTAGATTTAAATTTCTAATAAATGAGTTCCCTTATTTTTTTTTTTTTAAATGGGATTTTTTTTTTACCATAAAAGTTTTTGAAAAATGTTAGAGGCCTCAAAATTTCTATCAAATGTTTTACTAAATATCTCACATGGATGTAGATCCCACACTTATATGAGACCCACCCCATATGACACATTTGATAAAAATTTTAATACCTTAACATTACTCTGAAAAGTTTTTTTCCAATGGTTATTGACACATTAATGGGTGGATGGGACCCATCAGTTGTTCTACAGAGACCAAAATATCCTCTTTATATTTTTTTCAGTTTCATCCATTAATTTCCTTCTATTATTTTATTTTATTATAATTATAAATTTTCTTTAAATTTATAACACATACCGTGACGATATAATTCTAGATAAAGTATTTTTATTTATTTAGTTTATCATTTTTTGAATTCAATTGCAATGAATTTTTATTTTCATTTTTTGTTGTAATATAATAACATGAATTTTTTTATTTTTTTTGGGTTCTAATATTATTGGATTAATGGATTGATATCTAATTGTAAGTGAAATTCATCATTCCATTTTAAGGAATTGTTTCAACTTAAATGAGCTTCTAAATAAAGAAAAATTATTATTTTTATTTAAAATGACATATTAATATTTTTTTATTTTTTATTCAAGAGGGTACTACAATTTTATTTTTTTTATAAATAAGTGAATTTCTTTTTTTTTTAATAACTAAGTGAATTTCGGCATTCCCAAAGTGAGGGTATTTTTGTTCAAATAGAAACTATCTAGTTTTTGAAAAGAGCGGTACTATTAGCATTCTATGAATTATTTTGAACCCCCTCATTTCTTTGGACCCTCACTTATAAATTTTGAAACCCTTAAAATTTATTCCCCCAAAATAATACCAAAATTATCATTGTAAAAATATTTCACCCATTGAATGCACACCCCCCACACTCAAAAAAAAAATCCACTTCCAAAAAAACGGTAACAAAGCCCACGAAGAAGAAGAAGAAGAAGAAGAAGAAGAAGAAGACACAATGTGATTACTATCTCTACTGCTTTATCCATCATTGTCACAGTTGATATGCACTCTCTCTCTATATATATATACACACACATAATTTATTAGTTTTCTCATAATAATTTCTTTTCTTGCAAAAAAAAATTATAATAATTGATTTAGTTTTCTTAGTAAAACAGGTCCAAACCTATGAATAATATTCGGTTACCTGTTTCCGAACAAATAATAAATGTTTAGTTACCGGTTTCCGAACAAATAAACAATGTTTGGGCCTATGTTCCTGAATTTCGATCATAAGTTCAGGAGTTCAGTTCCAAAAAAATGACGAACATATTTTATTATTTTTGCCATTTTTTTAAAGAAACTTATCCTTACAAGGCTAATCTCCTCTGAACTAAGAACAACATCGAAGGTATGAACCTCATCTAAGCTTTTATTGTTGTACTCCTCTCGTCTTATGGAGTTGTGGTTGCCAGAAAAACTTTCATTCATTGTCATTGTTGAAGAAGTTTAAGTAATCAAGTGGTTGCCACCGTTACTACCAGAATATTGCCACCAAAGGTTTTTCAAGGTTTTAAGGGTGGGTAGGTTTTCAAGGTAAGATTTAGGAAAGATGGATGGATGGTGATGGAGATGGGTGTTCTCATAAACCCTAATTCATGATGTAGTGGGTGTGTAGGTTTAATTGTGTGATGGGATAGCCTAAAATTAATGATGTTCTTTGTAGTAATTTTATTTGAGGTTATTATTATAATAAAATAATAAATAAATAACTAAAAATTGGAGGGTCCAAAATAATTTATGAAGTGCTAATAGCAGCACTCTTTTGAAAATTATCATATTTATTTCTAGTTAAAGTTTACATTTCCCTCTATAAGTGGAGGTAATTAAACTCATTAATTACATTCTTAACATGTACCCTTAGGCCATGTTTGTTTAGCTCCATAGGATGGAGGAGATTAAGAGTACGATGAGATTGAGTGAGGAGATTATTAGTGTGATGGTATTAGATTGGAGATGTAAGATAAAGAGTGTTTGTTTGTACACCACTAGATTAGTAATACTACAGATAATATTAATATATTTTAATCTTTAGTATTTTTTTAATGTTATAATTTATTTATTTATTTATTTATTTTTTGGTTCTAAAAAATATAAATTTTGCATAAAAATTATTTAAAAATTCACTAATTCCCTTACTCAATTTCTAATCCTAACCCTACTATGAGATTGATAGTCCTACTAATAGGGGGGGATTACTAGCCCAAGGGGATAGTTAATCCCCCCACTCATGACCCCAATCAAACACTCTATAGGTAGGTCCCACAGACTATTAATCCAATCCCTCTCACCAAAGAGCCAAACAAACATGGACTGAGGATACATGTTAACAATATCTTTAAATAATAAACTAAGATAGAAAGTTATTAAATATATTTAATTTAATTAATAAGTTAAAAATAGAATGCTATTGAACTCATGACAATTTAATACAACATTATTAAATATGCATTAAGAAGTTAAAATTAGAAAATTCAACACAAATTAATACAATAATAAATATACCTTATCATGTGTACCTGGGCACTTGTCAATAGTAGCATTTAGATAAGGAGGATACAAAAAAATCTGTCAAATGTGGAACTCACAATCATGTTGCAAGATCCACATACATTTAGAAAAACTCTTAATAGAAATTTTAGAACATCTAACATTTTTCTTAAATATAATTAAGGCTCTATTTACACGTGTATTTGTGTGTCATTGATGTTTTGTAGACTATTCTAATTGGGCCACTTCATTATGTAACAACAAAATAATATTGTGAAACTTAACAAACCAACAATTTGCTATCACTATTTAATAAGTCATTCATGTTGGCATAATACTTCTTTTTTCTTCTGTTTTTTTTTCCTGAGATAGCGTTAGTATGTTAGTATAGTTAGATTATAACTGGAAGGCCACTGTTGCTCCATCAACTCGAACCCTTAACATCTCACTCACTACACCCTAAGATGTAGCTACTAGACCATTGGAGCACAACCCAATGTCTTATGTTGGCATAATACTTTACTTTCTTTGTTTTTGCAGAAAAAATATATTTTACATTTATTTCATAATCAATGAAAAATAAATTTATTGGAGTAGAAAATATTTTTGTTTTTAAAAGGTAAAAAAACATTTTCTTAACTTAAAGCTTACCAATGCAACCACATTAACATCATTGTTGTCACTATCACCATCACCATCAGTCTACCATCGGCACATCCTAACTATCACCATCTCCACCACCGCTATCACTCCACCATGACAACTGATACAAGTAGGATCTTGTTAACAATTGCCCTGGGGGCATAAGATTAAGACAAAATAAGTGTAAAACCCAATACTTTGTATTAGTTTTAGAGTGGTGCTATACAACAAACACATTTGACAAACTTGGTTTACTCACTGATATGGCATGCCAATGTGGCTTCCTAAATCGACTATTAACTAGTCAAATAAGATAACAGCAAAAAAAAAAAAAAAAGAACAGCTTGCGCGGCTTTTTGTAGAAACTATCCATATTCCACTTTTGATACATAATGTCCAAACCTTTTGTATTCCCTTTTTGCTTTCTCAAAAGTTCCCGTATCCCCATTACTTCCAAGCTAAAGAACAAAATCAAAGCAAGGAATTTTCCATTATTGGTATAGAAATCTATGGACTTAGAGAAATGTCTTGTGGCAAGGAAAGTGGTGAAACTGACTAAATATATGAGTGTAACTTTGAAGATACATTAGATGGCAGTAAGAAGATCGAAGCACCAAAGGTCATAATGATGTTCGGCTCGAAAAATGAAGTTCAGCAATACTATGCATCTTATGCTCAACAAGAAGGTTTTGAAGTCATGATAAGAAGCTCAAGGCAGGGAGACAATGGGAGTATAAAATATTTTACACTTGCATGTGCTCGTACGGGAAAAACGGTATGTACCTCATTGAACTCTTTTAAGCCAAACCCAACAAAAAGAACTGCTTGTGAAGCTAAGATAAATGTAGTATCATGTTTTGATGGAACATTTAGCTTGTCTAAATATGTGCTTGAACATAATCATTCCTTAAGTCCTGGGAAGGCACATTTCTTTCGAAGTAATAAGATGATGGGTACGCATGTGAAAAGGAGGCTAGAATTAAATGATCAAGCTGGAATAAATGTGAGTAAAAATTTAATTCTTTAGTTGTTGAAGCTAGAGGTCATGAGCATCTATCATTCACTGAGAAAGATTGTCTAAACTACATTGAAAAAATGAGGCGTTTAAGACTTGGAATTGGTGATGTCGAAGCAATTCTCACTTATTTCACTAAAATGCAAAACAAAAATTCAAGTTTCTTTTATGTAATGGATTTAGATGATGATGGTCGTTTAAAGATTGTGTTTTGAGCTGTTGCAAGAAGTAGAGCAGCATTCGAGTCTTTTGGAGATGTTGTTTCATTTGATTCGACATACCTAACTAAGAAATATGATATGCCCTTCGCTCCGTTTGTTGGGGTGAATCATCATGCGCAATCAATTTTGTTGGGATGTGGTCTCTTGTCGAATGAAAATATGGACACTTATATTTGGTTATTTCAATTTTGGTTGGCATGTATGTCCGGGCAAGCTCCAAAAGTGATAATTGTGGATCAATGCATGGCTATGCAAGGAGCTATTGCAAAAGTGTTCCCAATGACTCGTCACCAATTATGGTTGTGGCATATAATGGAAAAGGTTCCAAAAAAGTTTTGTGGATATTCGAGATATGAATCAATAAAAAATGCTCTGCATATTGTTGTTTATGATTCGATAACTCCTAGTGATTTTGAAGAGGGTTAGAAAGAAATGATTCAAAAATATGGTCTGGAAAACAATGAAAGGTTGCACAATTTATATGATGATAGGCATTGTGGGGTTCCTACATATGCAAAAGACACATTTTGGGCTCGGATGTCTACTATGCAGCGCAATGAGAGCATGAATGCATTTTTGATGGGTATGTTAACTCAAAGACTACCTTGAAGCAATTTGTTAAACAATATGATAATGCATTACGAAGCAAAGTGGAAAAAGAAAACCAGGCAGATCATGCTTCTTTTCATTTTAGAATCCCATTGATTACTGAATTCGATATTGAAAAGCAATTTCAACAGATATATACCATGGCAAAGTTTAAGGAATTTCAGGATGAGTTGAGGGGATTGATTTATTGCGATGTATCTTTTGTTAAGCAAGAGGGTTGCATTTTTACTTTTGAGGTTGAAGATAGTGTCAAAGTTGGTGACTCAAGGAAGGAGGTCAATTTTAGCTTATACTACAATGAAAAGGAATGTGAAGTACATTGCTTGTGTCATTTGTTTGAGTTTCGTGGTATTTTGTGTAGGCATGCAATTGTTGTGCTTAATAAAAAGAAAGTGAAAAAAGTTCCATCTCATTACATTCTATCACGGTGAAGGAAGGACTTGAGGCGTAGACACTCTTTCATCAAATGTTCATACAACGATCAGGAAACTAATGAACAAGTGTAGCGGTATGTTAAGTTATGTAGCTATTTCTATGAGATTGCTGCAGAATTTGAAGAAAAATGCAACCATTTGATGAGTTATTTAAGTGAAATAAAGGAGAAGATGCAAAAAACTGATGATCAGTTGATTAAAAGCCAATGTCCATCTTTGTCTCCTTGCAATGAAGAGTTTAATGAAATGTCCAAACCATGTACTAAGGTGCTTAGTCCACTGCCAGTGCGAGCTAAAGGTCGTCCGCCATCAAAATGCAAGGAGTCTAAAATAGATCAATTGGTGAGGAAGAAAAAGGTAATTTATGTATTTATTTATATTTTGTAATTTTGGTTTGGTTTGATTCTCTAAAAATAAGATTATATTTGATATCAAAATCATTGTAGCAGGCATCTAAGGGAGGAGAGGAGCAAGAAGTTCAAGTTGAATTGTACCAATCTTAACAAAAACGGGTTTTTAAATCAAAATGCTGTGTGGTATCCATTGTTAAATTCCTTTTATTTTATTTTATTTTTTTTAATGATTTCCAATAATATATGCAATTTGGCAGGATTGTTCAAAGAAGTTAAGCTTAGCAAATGATTACAGTGATGCTCCTCCGTATACATCACATTTATCACAAGAAAGCATGAACCGTATGGTTAGAGGTGCAAGCATGTATATCAATTATTCAAATCCTAATGGAAACCCAACACAGGGTGTTCCCAATCCATTTTGGAGTGGTTGTTATAATGGAGTAGTTGCTAACATTCCCAATTTAATTGGGAACCATCCACAGGTACTAAAAACTATATGCTAATGACATAGAAAATTCGTTAGCTATCTCGATTAAAAATAACAATGTTTCCAATTTACAGATGGTTTTTGTAGCCTTACCCAATTCACTATATGGCGATGAGAAATCAACTAGCACCGCCAATCAGTCACTTGCATGCTTTACAGGTATTGGTTAGATAGTTTACACCAATCAAATTTATTAAAATTTATTTCAATTGTATGACTAACTAGTTTATGTTCATCAGGGAATTCATTTTATGCCAACAACTTCAATTGATTATGGCTTTTTACCATGTAATAAAGGTATATAACACTGTCTTCAAAATTTTCTCTCTTTCTCACCTTATACAGCTATGCTTCTCTAAGAAATTTATTATTTTGTGTAGGTTGAGTTCTTCAAATCATACATTCAAGTTGCAATGAAGGGGGAACAATTCTGATTCAGGAAGTTGATTATTTGGGCATATTTAGTAAAGTGAAAAGTTGACTAGCATGGAGTAGATCTATTGAACATTGGATTTTTGTCATGTATTTTGTTCGATATTAGATTTATTGAACATTAGGCTGTTGTCATGTATTTTGTTCTATAAACAAAGAGATGATGAAATCCTTATTTTCATATTTACAGCAAGTTTGTTCCTTGTCTTGTTCCCTTCTATTGTAGAAGTAATTTAATTATATTTGTAAAAGAATGTTACACTGTAAGGGAGGCTCTTTCCTTCACAGTGTGGTTCCAATGCAAGGGAGGCCTCTTCCTTTAGACTAAAACAATCATCAAATAGTTGGTGAGAAAATTAATGAAGTTTGGTCCATATAACTCATGCTTGAGCAACACATCCCTGCGCTTCTCACAAACCAACTGTTGAACAGTTGGTGAGCAACGAAAATAGAAATGCTTAGTTTTCACTATGACGTAGCTAATCCAAATCAATCTCAACAAATTACTTCGAATTAACAACCACCAAAAAAATAAAAATCTAACAAATATTACATAACAAGAATAAATTTAATTCAGTCTCAGCATCAACAACAAATTTGAATAGATTTTCTAAAATAAATAAAAATACATGGAACAAAGAGATACTTCCTTTACCTAAACTATAAACACCCCATTTTTGACCGCCCTCAAGACTTGGACGTCATTGCTTGTGCACTCGATGAATATGTTTGCATGTGCTCGTTTTAGTGCCCGAAGTCCTCGGCAGAATGCCCTGTCTTTGAGCCTTCACACCCTGTTCATTCTATGCCTTGTTTTGGACCAAAACCTTCAAGCCTGCAACCCCTGGTGGTTGTCAGTCACCAATTGAGGCTGTCGGCCACCAATTTAGCCTATCGGCCACCCAAGTGTCCTGTCGGCCACTAGTGTCTTTTTTGCAGATATTTTGGTGACAGCTGTTCCAGCTGTTAGCATAATTGGTTTTCATCTCCCTACACATGTAGGGAGGGATTTCTCTCAGCCAAATGCATGTTTTTCTATATATATGGGGTCTTCTCCCCCATTTTTGAGGGTTAGAAAATTTGGAACAAAAATCTCTCTCTCTCTTCTGCAAATTTGTGCATTTTAGCTTACATACACTATACACTTTTGCCCACACCTCCTTAACCAAAGTTGATCATCTTTGAGCTGAGGTTCCTTGAAGCCTTCTTGGAGCTCTTGAAGATAGTTTTGGCTTGCATTAGTGCCTAGAATTGATCTTTTCTACAAGAGGTATAATATTTGTCTTTTAAACTTGTTTTGCATACTTGCTTTTATATCTCTTTCCACTATTTTTGGGCTATAAAAAACTCTATTTTTGTGGGCTAAAATTGGTGTTTTAGGCCATTTAAGGTTAGGGGGGTAGCTCACCCTTCTTTATTCATTGCTTGTAAGGCTTTTCCACCTTTGTTTCTCACTTTCAAACCATCTTTTTTGGGGATTTTGAACACTGAATTTCAGAGTATTTTTAGTGGTAAAAATCATGTTATGAAATCCAAATTTGGAGGGGTTAGCCTCTCCTCGTTGTGTCTAGTTTGCTAGCCTAGTTAGCTCTATGTGTTAGCTTATTTTTCTAGTCATTTGTACCTTAATTCCAGTATGTTTTAGACTCTATTTCAGACTGTTTTAACTCTGTTTTTGGCTATTCATTGCATTTGAGTCTTGTTTTCCATGTCTCTAGCGTAATAGTCCTCACAAACTTGGTGTTTTAGGCCTTTAGACACCCATTATTTGAGTTGATTAGCATGTTTTAGTATTTTCTCACTTCATTTCAGCACTCATTAATCTCTGCAACCTCCCTCATTTCTTGACTTTTTTTTGTTTGCATTGAGGGTTGTTTCAACCTTAGGGTCGTTTAAGATTGAGATTGAGGTCCATGCTTAATGGTTTAATCCTCTTTTTGGGGGCTCATTACCAACGGCATGGCATCTCTCTCTTGCCTTAAACTGCCCCTTGTTTGTAACTTCCTTCGCTTTAGAGGACAACTCACCAATGGACTTAATTGGTTAAGGAATGGAAAGGTAATTAAAATGAGTAACTAAAAGTTGAAATTAAAATGGTGCAAGATAAGAAATTGGTTGTGTTTTGATGTGTTCAATCGAATGTTAATCAAACACAAGGAAAATTGGGGCATTTCATACTCAAAGTAATGAAATGTGCCAAGTTTCCTAGGTCTCCATTACCCTTGATCATACATGATAGGGTGATGGTTTTGGTCATGTTTGTACATTTATTAACTTGTACATCTTGATTCCTTAGCCATTATGCAATGAAATTGCTTGATTGATGGTTTAAGGACCAAGTGTATCACTTCTTTGAGATGTTTTGATGATAAGGAGGGATACACAGTACAAACAACCTATGAGAATACCCTTTCTTTGCCATGTTTGCTCTCTCTATTGCAACAAAAATGGTGTGTCATCAGTGGCCGGCCGGCCACTGTTACTAGCTTGTCAGCCACTAGTGTAAGACGGCAACCCCTCAATGGTGGCCGGCCGGCCACCCCTTCTGGCTTGCTGGGCACCAGTGAATTTTGGGCAGTGTGCTTGTGAAGCATAGCAGAGTTGATCTGGAGAAGGAAAATAGTGCAAGGGTTGTGCAAACAGAGGCTTTCGGGGGCAGACAGTGGATGTTCATCGGGTGAAAACCAAGCATGCATGGGCGTCCTTCCCTTCTCGGGAATGGTTAATTAGTTTGATTAGCAATTAATAATTTATTTGTTGTAATATTTAATTAGATTAATTACTTGTAACTAATTAGTTTGTGTTATAATATTTAATTAGCTTAATTATTTGTAGCTAATTAGTTGTGTTGTAATATTTAATTAGCTTAGCCTAGTTAAATTCTTAATGAATTAGCTTAGATAGGTAGTTAATTATTCATTCAAGTTTTGTAATAATTAGTTAAATAGTTTAGCTTAGCTAGTTTATTCATTCGGACTCTCCTTCGTGAAAGCATAATGTAATAATATGCATGTCTTCCAACCCCATGTCTTTCTCCCTTTTATTTATCCGCTTTTGACGGTTAGATTAGGAGCATCACGTTTTAATTAGCATATCGCATGCTTGCATCCATTCATTTGTCTTACATGCACCGAGGCTCAGTTCATCATTTTAACTACATTGTCATTTCAATACCTCGTTGAATACGCGTTTAAACGCATGCTATGAAATTGTTGCAAATAATATGTTAAGTAGCTGAGCCTATCTAATTGCATATTGCATGTGTTGCATTAGGCATATTGCATAAGTTAGGAATCATGCATTTTTCTAACTAGTTCCTTTTTTGGCTTGGAGTACTAGGTGAATTTTTAATGCTTTAGCATACTTACATGAGTGTGAGTGACTGCCATGATTAGCATGCTTGCCATGAGACTAAGTGCTTACTTGCTATAACTATTTGAATGCCTGTGGATGAAGGCTTGTTGCTTGAATTGGAATAATTCAATAAATGTATGTTTAAGCCCACTTTGTCAAGTGGCAAATTCACAAACTTTAAGCCCACTTTGTTAAGTGGCAAAATCAAACCCTTTTCGAAAAACAAACATGAAATTAAATTGTTCAAATTCGGGCAAACTAGTCTATACCTTACTTGTGCGCATCACATAGTAATGCTAGCATAATAAACCGAAACAAGAGCATATAATGTTGATAAAATTCATATCATGATTAGTAGAGGCCCATCTTTGATCGGGCGAGCAAGAATGCTCAATTCATGACCTTCCCCCCTCATACCTAAATTCTTGAGCCAAGACAATCTTGGTAACGACGGACATGTGGCCTTTGGCACGAGTCATGGGTTGCCTAAATTTCCCCAAAATAAAATATTTAGCTGGTGACTCTGTATCTGGCAAAGCAGTCCAATTTTGGCATTTTTTATTCAAAATCGATTTTCCAAAAGATTTGCTGGATTTGAACTCTTTAGTGTTTATCAATTTCACATTGCACTTGTGAGATTAGATTTAGAACTGCAGGAGTCCGAACTGTAGGGCTTCTTTTGAGCTTCCGAAAGAGGGTGCGAAAAAGTCGAGCTACAGTTTCTGGCGACTCTGTTAGGGATTTAAAGAACTTGACTCGAACTCATGATATGAAATTTTATCTACACTTATGTGTTTCTTTGCATTTGCATTTGCATTGGTGTGCCTAAGTCACTATGTTTGCCATTTGCTATTCCTGGACGGTTTGTCGGAGGTTTGCTTGGAAAAGCTTGCCAAAATGCTGACTAATCGCGGGCTCTGCCACGATGGGAACATAACCTTTGGATCTGGACTACCGCGGTACCATTTAATCCTCCTTTCATTTTTCGGTGTTAGGTATGAGAGGTATATTAGGTAGTCTTGCTGAGGTACCCTTTTTAACCAATCGACCTAGTTGTATATTGAAAGCTATAGAGACTGTTCCAAACTAGGACAGGATGCTTACACAAATTCAGGATTGCGTGAAACCGCTTTGTTTGACTAGTGAACCCTAGTTCCTAACGAAACTAGGACAGGGTAACCTTACTCCCTCATAGGGGTGTTTTGGTTCTCACTTAACTGGTACGTGCTTTTAGAGTGAAACTCTATAGGAATGTGCGTATCAATTGCAAAGTTTGGGTATCAAATTTTGGAGGGGGGGGGGGACAGAATTCAATGTTTGAGTACAGTCCTATAGCTTTTGATTACAACTGTGTGTTGTTCACATCTGAGTTGAGGTGCTGTGCGGTTTTTTCTTTTTGCTTTTCTTTTTGCTTTATTTCTTCTTGCAAGGTAGTTTATCACAATTGCTTTGAACAGTTCGGTTATCCCCCAAGCACTCTGGACCCATGTAAGAAGGCTTTATAGATCCGGAGATCTTGTCAGTGGATAGCCTGTGTTTGCTTCGCTCCCACCGGTTACCAGACAAAGAAGGGTTAGGCATAATTCACCAATTCAGCAGTCACCTGTGTCTAGTCAAGAACAGTCTTCTACATTCAGTCCAGTAAGAGATTACTCGCTAATTCTGATGGCACAATATCCCCCGGTCGGCATGAAAGACTTGATCCGTCATTTCCAGCAAACCGTTGAAACCATGCAGCAGGATGCTGCCCGCCAATCTAAAGTTATAGCCCATCAAGCTGAAGTGATAAACAGGCTGTAGCTGCAGTAACAGCAACCACAGCTGGCAGTGGCTTCTGCTTCTCGTGCACCTCCTGCGGGTATCCCAACACCCAAAAGCACTGCCAATGTCCAAGAGAATCTGGGCAATCCGGTAGATCTCATCCCACCATAAGCCTCCAAGGCACCAATGTACCAAATTGAGGCGCCGTTTGAATTCGAAGTTGGCCTGACTATATTGAAGGCCAACAAGCTAGAGAAGCTTCTCAAACGAGCACAGGGTGTGAACTCAATCCCCAAGAATGAAGATGGATATACTGGCTCCGTAGTAACTTTGCTAGACCAGTTTAAAATGCCACACATAGATCTGTTTGATGGCTCTAGAGACCCCATGGTTCATCTGCGGTTGTTCTTGGATATCCTACGGCTGATGGGCCTCACCAGACTTCAAAAACTGTCGCTTTTCGACCGGACCTTGTCAGGAATAGCGGCTATCTGGTATGCAAAACTGGAGGACTCTGTGAAGCAGAGTTGAGAAGAAATGGCTGAAGCCTTCATCGCACAATACTCCTATAATACGCAAATCGAGGTCATAAACCGTGATCTTGAGGCAACTCGTCAGGAGCCAAATGAGGGTTTCTCAGACTTTGTAACAAAGTGGAGGGGCAAGGCTTCGATGATGACTACTAGGCCATCCAAGAAGGATCAAATCAGGAAGGTCGTCCATAATCTGCAAGGGAAATTATTGCAAAAGATTATCGTCTTGCCGTTGTTCACATTCACTGAGCTCTATGAGATATGTGTTCAGATTGAAGATGCAATGAAACAGGGGTTGATAACCGATGAGAATGAGCAGGCCAAGAGGCCTTTCATATGCATTTCTAATGCAACTATTAGTGGTAGCATATCTGTACGGCCATCTGATGTGAGTGTCGTCACCACCATAGCCAAGACCGCCATCCCTTTTGCCAGCACAACTCCACAAACCTCAAATAACCAGGCTCGATCTCAAAGGTCTTTACTCCACTTTACATGCCTTTATCCCAAGACCTAAGGGTGCTAATAAAAAAGGGGCATCTCAAGCCATTAGAACAACACCCACTACCCAATCCTCTCCCACCTAAACACAACCCAACCAAATATTGTGCTTTTCACCAGTAGCATGGTCACGACATCGACCAATGCTACAGGCTGTGTCATGAGATTCAAGGTCTCATCGACAACAAGGTGATAGCACCACCCCAAAAGCCAAATGTAACTACCAACCCTCTCCCGGCCCACAACCAAGTTCCCCCACCTTGAAACTTAAACCTAATACATACACTGGCCATCCCATACGACCCCAGTATATATATTACCCCTTCCCACCTGCCCAAGCCAGTCGTGTTCATCCCTAAAAGCATAGACCTGTGCATGATGGACACTTCTACACTTCAACTTGAACCCGTGGTGGTGACAGTGGCAAGACAAGGGAGGTTAGCCTTTGAGGAAAATGTCAGTCCGCTGCCTGAGTGCTCTGAGGATTTAACTGAGGGGAAATATGATCCGTGCTGCTATATTGTGCCAGTTGATCAAGCCAAGCCCAAAGTGGTATTGCCGACAACAACGGAGGTCAATGTGGTTAGAGAGGATGGCCCAAGTCAGGGGCTAGATGATCTAGTAGAGCTGGAAGAGGACTTAGACAATCTGCAGTTCTACGACGAGCAAGATCAGGGGGACATGTAGATTGACTAGTTTGATCTGAATAGGTCAACAGACAATTCGGGGTGGTTAAGTAATAAACCTGACCGGGAGGAAGGAACTGAACAAAAACCTGAAGAAAAGGGAGCAAGAAGAACTGTAGTGGCCGGAATGGCCGAGGAAAAGGGGAAACTGCCGGAGAGCACCGGCATCAAGAATTTAGCTCAGGAATTGGGCCCTATGAGTACTGCTGCTAAAGAAAAGGAAGCAACGCTGAAGCAGTTCGTGCAAGAGAGGGATCAAGACAAACAGAAAGCTAGAATAACCTAACACCCTGCGAGGGATGCTCATGATGTGAGAATGATCAGAACGGAACTGGACAATTGCTTGTCGGTTACCAGAGGTGTATGGTGGAAAGATGATGATCTATATCTGGCCCAAACTGATGAGGATTGGGGTGAAGACTTGCCAGACAACACCTGGTACTTTGAAGAGGTTGATCACATGACGAGGAGTGGGTGGTATTTCAAGCCCCCACATTTAGACCAAGCTGAAGCCTTCGGGAAAGATAAAGAGGTAGAGGAGCAGAAACAAAAACAGTTGGAAGAAGAAGCGGTGCTAAAATAACTAAAAAAAATTCAAGCCAATATTTCAATCTGGGGTCTGCTCATGGCTTCTCGAGTGCATCGACAGGCTGTACTATCAGCTATGGATAGGGCCAAATTGTCCATTAACACAACTCCTAAACAGCTTGTATGGTTGGTTTTCCCCAGAGGCGTTACGCCAACTTTAACCTTCTTAGACAAAGAACTACCGCCAGAAGGCTCAACACACAACAAACCTTTGCACATATCTATTGAGTGCAGAGAAAAGTGGGTGCCAGTGGCATTGATCGATATTGGGTCAGCTATAAACGTCTGTCCATCGCATATAGCTTATGCCATCAGCTTGAAACTGGCAGATTTCGTGCCTACAGCCCAGGTGATTCGGGCGTATGACAATATGAGTAGAGAGATTATGGGCACGGTGCAAATCAAAGTTCAAATAGGCCCAGCTCAACAGGATATTGAGTTTCATGTCTTGGATGTGCCAGCCACTTTCAATCTACTATTGGGGAGGCCTTGGTTGCACCAGGTGAAAGTTGTCTCCTCTACCTTCCACCAAATGCTGAAATATCCCCACGGGAAGGGAGTGGCTATTGTGTTCAAGAATTCATCTATACATTCTCCACCAAAGGTAACTACACTTGTGCTGGAAATTGTTCATAGCGAAGAGGATGTTTTCCTTTCAGGGTTCACTCTAGCTGAGGCCCAAGCAATGTAGAACATCTTGGCAGTTGATGAGGGCTTGTATGTCAGTGCCCAATCAATCTACTTCATGAACAAGCTCCAACATGTGCCAAGAATGGGGTTGGGAAGAAGTGGTCGGAAGGGTGTCACAGCACTGGCCGATGTGTCACATAATCTGCATGCCTTTGGTCTTGGCTATACGCCTACCATAGAGGATTGGGTTAGGAAAGGAAAAGAGATGGCAGGCAGAGTGTAGACGCGCCCGCGGGGGACCTCGCTACTACAGTTCGGACTCCCTTTTTGTTTGTTGCGGTTCTAAATCTGAACCAAAGAGTCCAACTCTGGCAAATCGTTTTGAAGAAAAACAGATTTTTTGAAAAGTAGTGCCAAACATGGACTGCTTTGCCAGATACAGAGTCGCCACCTAAATATTTTTAAAATGGGAAATTTAGGAAACCCTGACTCGGTGCCAAAGGCCACGTGTCCGTCATCACCAAAGTTGCCTCTGCTCGGGAACTTGGGTACGATCGGGGAAGGTCAGCTATGAGCACCCCCTCTCGCCCGGTCCGAAGACCGGCCTCTACTAACCGTGATATCCAATTTTGAAAACGTTATGTGTTCTTATTCCGATTATTAGCCTAGAATTACTACGTTATGCGCACAGAAAACAAGTATAGACTAGATCGCCTAATTTGGAACAAAGCATCGCATATCCGTTTGTTTGGAAACGTTTTGAAGTTTGTTACTCGCAAGTAGGCTAAAACACGGATTTTAATGAGTTGTTCCAACTTAAACAATCCAACATTCACCCACAGGCATTCAAACAGTTATATCACATAAGCACTTAGCCTCATGGTAGTCATGCTATTATGGCAACGTTCACACACGTGCAAGGATGCTAAAGCATAAAAACTCACCTAGTACTCCAAGCCAAAACAGAAGCTCATTAGAAATCCATGCATGGACCTAAGCATACTGAAATGTCTAATGCAACACATGCAAAGATGTAATATAGGCAGGCTCGGCTATCCTAAACATGACATGTGGGATGCTACAAATAACACGTATTCAATTTGGAATTGAAATACAATGCAGTTTGTATGATGTACCGAGCCCGATGCATGTCAACAAATGCATGGATGCACGCATGCATTGCATAAGGTATGCTAATTTTAAATATGCCCTAATCTACCATCATAAGCAGGTAAATAAAAGGGAAGAAAGAAATGGGGGTTGGAAGACATACACACACTCACCCACACTTATTACAAATATACCCTCACATAGAGGGACCCAAAAGAATAATACAGTCCCAAAATAATACAGTCCAAATACAGAATAAATTAATTATTACAGAAATTTCTAATTATCAAATTAATATTAACATAAAAGAAAGGGGGCCCAGCCCTGCCTCGGGATGCGCGAATGATGCATGCTCGAATCCGACTCGCCCGGAAACCCGCGTCATGACACTGTTGCCTCTGCTTTTGCTGCCCTGCCTCTCTGGAAAACTGCCAAAGTCTCAGGACATGCTCCTTGAACACTGAGGATCATCATCGGCTGAATAGAATGTCCATCGGTCGTGTACAATAGTCACCGGCCATGAGTGAAGTTATCGGCACAAAATGTTTGCCGGTCGGCACCATATCCTGCCGGTTGGCACAAAATTCCTGCAGAGGACAGTTTGACAGCAACAGCAGGCAGACAGTGCATGATATGGATTTTAGAGCAAATGTAAGCATGGTCAATACTCCCTATCATGTATGGGACTCAAGGAAGCATGACCCTTGGTTCTTGGGCCATCAATTATGCATCTTGGTGCATGCTAGCCTAAGGAACCAAGATTGCATTTTAATGTGAAAATGCATGCAACACACAAATGAGACCAAAACCTTATCATACATGGATCAAAGGCCTTGGTGACCAAGGGTTGAAACAAGTTGCACCACTTGTTGTGTGAACTCCACTCAACCCTCATGCTTGGTTTGACAACCCCAAACCAAGCTATGAAATGCATGTATGCAACATAGCTCAAATGATGCAACATGAGGATTAGGATGCAGGCACACCAAATGTCATGCAACTACCATGTTAAGCATGCAAAATGCTAGAGTATACAAGATGCAAATGTCATGCAAATATGGGCCATTATGTAAGAAGAATCATCATGCTGCCATACCTAATGGACCCAACATGCAACAAGCATATGGTAAGTATACAATGATGGACTTAACCACAATGGGGCAGGCCTTGAACCTCCCCAAAACAGTGGCCAAAAGATGCCCGAAATGGTGACCAATTACCTATGCAAACATGCAAGTCAAAGGGCCTAAGGTTAAGGCACAAAGGGAGCACTCCTTGCTACCATTAACATGGCCACTCATGGCATATATTAGACAAGCAAAACAGATGTTTAGCATGCAAAAATACACCCCAAAACCTTGATATGGCAGCCCTAAAATGCATTAAACATGGAAGCATGCAAAAGGCCTATTTCAAGGCATAAAATTGCAACATTTCAAAGCATGAATAAGATGGTAAATGGAAACATATAGGCATGATATAGGGACTGAAATAGCATATGAAAGGACTCCAAATCACTTAAATAGCCTAACCAATGCATGTTCATGGATCATACACTCAAGACTAACAAGCCATCATGCAAAACAAACATGTCAAGCATGCCAAAGGTGATGAAATCAATGGCCCACAGCCTCTAAACATGGCAAAATGATGCTAATACCATCATGGAATTAGGCTAAGACATGCAAAGAACATGGCCTAGATGCATGACACACTTCTAAGCATAAGAGAGCATTACAAAACAAGTATGAGAAGCATGCTAAGGGGTACAAATCCAACCTTGGACAGAGGTTAGATATGACCTAAAACACCCAAGAAAACTCTGAAATGAAGCCAAATGCAAGTATGCATACATGCTACCTTGTGAGCCAAAGACAAAGGCAAGAAAGGGGCCAAGGGGAGAGGGGTGTCCCTCCCCTATTCATGGCTTCAAAATTCCTTCCTCACCACTGAAAACCCACTGGTTTTCAGTGGTGAGAAGACCAAGAACACCAAGTTAAACAAAGCTTCAAAAAAAAAAGGCACTAAAATGACCAAAACAAGGCCTAAAAGGGTGAGTTGGCACCCAAACCACAAAACACCCTTAATGAATGTTCTTGAGCATGAAAATGTAAGCCTTTTTTATGTTGAACACAAAGCCAAAAACACAAAACAAGATAGGTAGAAAGCTAGTGCAAGTTTGGGGAAACTAAAGCAACATGCTTACCCTTGAAGACTCCTTGAAGAACAAGTGATGTAGCCCTCCTCTAATGATCAAAACCAGTCCAAAACCACCACAAACAACCCTCCAAGTCCCTCAATCTCGGAGCTAGGTGTAATAGTGTGTGTAATGGTGTAAAAGTAAGGTAAAACACACTATTTAGGTCTAAAAACACACACACAAGGATGAGAGAGATGGAAAATATAGAGAGAGGAAGTGTATCTCAGATATAGAGATATATGAGCTCTGGTTTTTATCTCTCAAATGGCCAACCTTTGACAAAGGGAGATGGATGGTGCTTAAATAGGCAAAATCAAGCCAAGAAGCTTAGAGGCTAAGCAAAGGAAAAGGGTTCAAGGGGTGTAAAGGGGGCTTGGCTTCTTGGAGAAGCCAAGACAGCTGGCCAAGCTTCTTCAAGAAGCTTTGGCCAAAGGGTCAAGCTTCTAGAAGCTTGGAGGGTTCAAGGGTGCAAAGGGTGCAAAATGGTCACACTTGTGCACGGGGGAGTGTGATGGTGCATTCCAGCTGGCACAGCTGGCATGCACCATGTCTCAGGGGTTCAAAGGGTGCACGCCGGCCAGCCAAAAAGATCATCGGCACAAAAAAGTGCCGGTCGGCGTCATACAGTGCCGACCGGCCAAAGTTTTTTAGAAAACGGTGCCGATGGCCAAAAGGGAGTGCCGGTGGAGGGTGGGGGCAGCCGGTAGGATTCAGGGATGGCTAGCAAGCCTCCTCCTACCCTCAAATGCAAAAACACACAAGTCTTGGTGCAAAACCAAGCACAGAACAAGCCGGTTGAGAGGTCCTGAGGCACGACGCGCAGCCGGGATCTCCGGGAACTCAAAACGAACACAATCATGGATAATCACCGGGTGTTCAAGCGGTGACGTCCAAGTCTTGAGGACGGTCAAAAATGGGGTGTCTACAGTTGCCCCTCTTTGACAGAACTCGGAAGTCATGACAATGACGGGAGTGAATGTCAAAGCCCAGAGACGACCCATTTTTGACCAGGACGAAGACTTAGACAAACGTACAAGACAAACAAGATGCGCCCGAAGGCAGGGGCAAAATGCAACACAATGCAAGAAGCCGAGCATAAGTTATGGTCATGCAAAGAAAGCTGTAATGAAGCACACATGCGATAGTTATAAGCTAGCAAACACCAGACTACACTACAATGCAGAAAGGATGTAAGAGAATTATGCAATTCTCTGTACGTCTCACGTGGAGGATACAATACCTGTGTGGCTCGTCCGGTTTCACCGGCCTCAAATGAGCCGTACATACAATATTGTGCCTGCAAAGAAAACAAACTTAACAGGTACAATGTTGTTAGCAACATGCATGACAATGCAGTCGAAAGTGCATGACAATGCATGCAATGTGTATAGCAAGATAGTAGGATTGAACACATGTGAGTAAAGCAATGCACGTATGCACGCAATGTGTACGGAAAGAGAACTTGAACATATGTGAGTAAAGCAATGCACACGTGCACGCAATGTGTATATAAAGGAACTTGAACGATTATCAGTAAAGCAATGCACACATGCACACAATGTGTATAAAAAGGAACTTGAACACATATCAATAAAGCAAAGCACACATACAATGCAATGTGTATAAAAGGGAACTTGAGCACATATCAGTAAAGCAAAGCACCCATACAATGCAATGTGTATAAAAGGGAACTTGAACACATGTGAGTAAAGCAAAGCACGCATACAATGCAATGTGTATAAAAGGGAACTTGAACACATGTGAGTAAAGCAAAGCACGCATACAATGCAATGTGTATAAAAGGGAACTTGAACACATATCAGTAAAGCAAAGCACGCATACAATGCAATGTGTATAAAAGGGAACTTGAACACATATCAGTAAAGCAAAGCACACATACAATGCAATGTGTATAAAAGGGAACTTGAACACATATCAGTAAAGCAAAGCACGCATACAATGCAATGTGTATAAAAGGGACTTGAAATTGATCATGGTAAACATGATGCTGGAATGCAACGTTCTGCAACACAGTGTGGTTGAAATGATTTAGGGAATTTATAAGATATAAAAGGATACGGGAAGGGACGTCCTTCGCATGTTCCGAGCATCGCTCACGAAAGTTGTGGTACGAGGTCAACTCGAAGTTCCACTTATGTTCTGAGGGCGCAGTTTCTTGGACTGCCTTAAGTGATGAAGGTGCCAAATCACACGATTAACCCGAACAAGGGCGCAAAAGGTACAATGATCGAAAGGGGGAGGTCACCGGTGTCGAACCCAGCACTCTGCTACCCTGCTATTCTTTTGCTTTACTTTCCTTTTTACTAGGAGTTTAAGCACATTGCACTGCCCCAGGCAAGTTTTATTTCTCAAAAGCGTGTGTTTTTGCAAAACATATGATGGAAATGAAACAGCTATTTGTTCAAAAGGTGTTACATTTGCATGTTCTATGCATCGCATCGCAAGGCATCGCACAACAATGTGACTGAAATTGAAACTGCGTTTTAAAAACAAAGCATCGCATCGTAATAATCAGGTAGTAAACTAATTACAACTCGATAAGCAAAATAGAGGGACTCAGCAAACTAGCCAAATGCGAGTACACCTCGATAAACATTACGAAGACTTAAAGAGAGTGAAATACAACTCGATAAGCAAATATACAACAACTCGATAAACAAATGGGCGCACTCTCGTGAGGATTAATCACTGGAGGGTATTGGAAGTGGTGGGATTTCCCAAATTCTTAGCATAAACAGCTCAGAGGACAAGGGGGAGAGCCACCGGCACATAAGAAAGGCTACCGGCCTTAAGGAATGGCCATCGGCCGAAAGGGTGATCCATCGGCAAAACAGATGGCCGGTCGGCAATCTATAATTGGCCGGTCGGCAATGAACTGTCAGCACCAGCAGAATGTTGACATCTGTCCTTCACTCAACCTTATCTTCTTCAAAAAGGGTCTCAACTTCGTGGTTCCCTTCATTTCCACACTGATTTGCTCCAAATGGAAGAATTTCTTGCCCAAAATCTTGCAACTTGGATTAACAACTTAGATGGCTCGGAAAAGCTGAATTTCCGGGCTTTCGGCATAAACGCACTATTCACTTTGCGCCGTACCCCGCTGCATTTTCCATTCCTTCGTGCTGCGGCAAGGTTTTGGAATCCGGTGACACGCGTCTTTAGCTTTAGCGGGCAAGAGGTGTGTCCTACCTTTGAAGATTTCCAAGCTCTAATGGAATCTGAGCGCAATGAGGAGATTCTACCCCAACTTCGTTTTGGCCATGCTCAAGCCTTAGGACAAATGTGTGGGCTCTCAATACCCGATGCTCGTTCTCTAATTTGTGATGGGATACTAGATGTTCCGAGCTTGGTTTGCCGTTTTTCTGAGACTGGTGATCGCGGCAACTATCACTGGCAAGGCTTCCGGTGACACGCCCTCTGTCTATGCATGCTGTCTCATTTTCTGTTCGTCTCCGGTTCCGGAGGGCCTAGTGTCCGGTTGATTGAGGTTGCCCGAGGCTTGAAGGAGGGCAAAAGCTGCATCGCCATGATTCTGGCTGAGACGTTGCTGGGCTTAGACGCCTTTTATTGTCGAGAGACGATCAGATTAGCAGGGAGTCCACTATTACTGCAGGTAATGTTTCCCACCCAATCTCACATTTATGTTTCCTCACATCACTCGGCTCTCAGGCTCGGTTTTTCTCACAAAAACCCTTTTCTCACTTTTTTCTCATCGTACATCTCTCTATTCTTTATTCTCTCATTTTCTATCCCTCCCCAGGTGTGGTTCATGGATAAACTGCAGGTTGTGGACTCTTGTCCGGCATATTCGGCTCGCGGCTATTTCTTCAGGCAACGCCTAGTTGACGCCCTTGATGAGGGTTGGTGGTTCGAATGGATGTGCCATTTGTCCGCAGACCGTATTGCTTGGCGGTGCCCTTGGCTCAACCTCCCAATGATGAGTTACAGCATGACCCGTCAACCCGGGATCCAATTGATTGGCCTGACTCACTGTGTCTTCTATTTTCCATTCCGTATCCTGCGCCAGTTTGGTCATGATCAGACTTGCCCGCCGGAAGGGATAGAGTACCCGGTTACATTCCCGATTCGAGGCGCACAGCTGGCCCGGTATGCCACAGCATGGAAGACGAGAGAACTCCTGGCCCCGCTCCCACTTTCAGTTGCACTTTGTCTAATGAGTGCTTGGATAGGCTTAATGAAGAAGCACAGGAGGGGCCCACTTTGGCATCAGAGGCTTCGACCAGCTCTGGGAGGGGGCGCAAGGACATTTAACTTGATCATGCCCCGGATTTATGGCTTTATTAGTACTTTCAAGTTTTCTTTATGAATGTAATAAAAAGCAACTTCGATTGTATGCAAGAGCAAGAGAACTCTATTTGAAATCAATGAAAATGAAGGTTGTGGTACTGAAAATTTTCCGTTTTGGTCCAGAAATGGTCTTAGTTGTAAAAAGATTTATTTGAACAAAGTTATCTTCATTAAAACTTTTCAAAACTATTTTCGATATGGATCAGAACTGGACACGCCTGAGATCTGTCGCTGAGATGCACAACCCCGGATCCTAGCAACTGGAAAGTTGCCCCTTGTTTGAACGGTACCGCGGCACTGTACGACAACGGAAAGTTGCCTCTAGTCTGAAAAGCACTGTACCGGAGATTGCGATAAATGCTGATGGACAAAGATGACCAAGATGATCAAATGGACAAAGTTGATCGGGGAAGAGTTTATGGCTGAACTTCAGGACGAAGCTGCCTACGTATCCCAAAGATGGGAATCAAGCCTTACGTAGTTCAGGCTTGGGTTCACTCGAGTATTTTCACTCTCCTTTTGCGCTCTAACTTTTGCCAAGGCCGCCCTTTGCGGGTTTTCAACCTTGCGAGCTCAGTTTTTATATTTTCTATTTTTTTGTGCTCTGAATTTTGCCTAGGTCGCCCTTTCGGGTTTTCGGCCTAGCGAGCCTCTCAGGGGTAATATTTCTCTAACTTGTCCTTGTTGATCAGTTGGGAGAACTCTAGGCCATCTAGGTCCATCAGAACCACAGCTCCGCCTGACCAGATAGACTTGATGATATAGGGACCAGTCCAATTAGGTCTGAACTTGCCCCTTGGGTCGTGGATGGGAGCTCGGTTGTCTTTGAGCACCAAATCTCCTTCCTTCAAATTCCTGGACTTAACTTTCTTGTTAAAAGCCCGGGCAATTCTGCGTTGATACCCTTGGACATGGTATAGTGCTTTCAGTCTTCTCTCATCAAAGAGCATGAGTTCCTCGAATCTGCTCTGTTGCCAATCTGCCTCGGCTATTTGACACTCGGCCAATACTCGTAATGACGGAACTTCAATCTCAATAGGCAGAACGGCCTCCATCCCATAAACCAATGAGTACGGAGTCGCCCCAGTAGAAGTTCTAATTGAAGTCCTGTAGCCCCACAGAGCAAACGGGAGCTTATCTGGCCAGTCCCGGTAGGTTTCCACCATCTTCTGCAATATGTGTTTGATGTTCTTGTTGGCGGCCTCAACTGCTCCGTTGGTCTGCGGCCATATGTAGATGACTTATGAAAAGCCACGTTGTATTTTTCTAACAAGTCTATCACTTCCTTCTTGAAGTGGGAACCATTGTCTGAAATTACTTCATTTGGGACCCCGTAGCGACAGATGATGTTGTTTCTGATAAACTTTGCAACATGCGAAGCCTTCAACACCGCGTAAGATTGGGCCTCAACCCACTTTGTAAAGTAATCTATTGCTACCAAGATAAACTCATGCCCATTCGACCCCTTCGGGGTAACAGCCCCAATCACATCGATTCCCCAAACTGAAAATGGCCACGGCGAAGTCATGTTATACAGTTTTGACGGCGGGATGTTCATGCGATTCGCATGAATCTGGCATTTGTGGCATCGCCGAACAAAGCCGATACAGTCTTCCTCCATGGTAGACCAGTAGTAACCCTGTCTGAGGATCTTCCGTGACAGCATTACCCCATTCATATGTGCCCCATAGTCTCCCCCATGGATGGCCTCCATCAGGCGCTTCGACTCTTCGGCTTCTACACACAGCTTGTGCATTCCCAGGTGACCTCTTTTGTACAATTTACCCCCGCAGATGATGAACTGAACGGCCAATCTTCTGATTGCCCTTTTGTCCTTGGCATTTACCCCTGGCGGGTATGCTTCCTTCTCTAAGAAATTCCAAATGTCGTAATACCAGGGGTTTTTGTCCTGAACCTCATCTATAGCAGCAATCGACTCATAGGCTGGTGCAAACTTCTGGTCAATGATGACTGGACGCATCCGGACTCCACACGGGATGTCTATCATGGAAGATAGAGTTGCTAAAGAGTCTGCGAACCTGTTGTTCTCTCTTAGTAGATGGGTGAAACTTAGCTTCTCAAACCGAGGAATTAGCAAATCCAAGGTTTGGTGATACATCATCATCTTTTCCTCTTTTACTTTCCAATCTCCTTTTGCTTGAGATACAACAAGGTTCGAGTCCCCAATGACGTCCAGTCGTCTTGCCCCTAGTTCCAGGCCTGCTTCTAGACCGGCAATACATGCCTCATACTCTGCCTCATTGTTCGAGACTTTGAACCGGAGCTTGAATGCTAAAGGGATACGGGAATTATCGGGTGCTATCAGCAACACTCCTATCCCATACCCATGTTGATTTGACACTCCGTCAAAGTACATCGTCCAAGCTTCGTCGTCGATATGCAAAATGGCTTCATCTGGGAACAAGTATTCAACTGCTTCATCCCCCTCAACCGGATGGTCGGCAAGGAACTCTGATACTGCTCTTCCTTTGACTGACTTGCGTGTGACATACTTCAAATCAAATTCGGAGAGCAACAGCAACCAACGAGCTAGCCTACCCGTAAGTGCCGGTTTCTCAAAAAGATATTTGATGGGATCGAGTCGTGAAACCAACATTACAGAGTGAGCTAACAGGTAGTGCCGCAGCTTCCTGGTAGCCCATACTAAGGCCAAACAAGCCTTCTCCAGCGGAGTGTAGCGGGTCTCGTAATCCAGCATCTTCTTACTCAGATAGTAGATGGCCCTTTCCACTTTATCTTCCGACTCTTGTGCGAGCATGCAGCCCACCGTAGTCTCGGTTACTGACAGATACAATATCAACAGTTTCCCCGGCTTTGGTGGTGATAACACGGGCGGATTCTGTAGATACTCTTTGATCTGTTCAAATGCAGCTTGGCATCGACCGTCCCATCGGAACTTTTTTCCTTTCTTTAGAAGACCAAAAAGTGGTTCACAAGTTAAGGTTAGCTTTGAGATAAACCGCCTTATGAATTGCACTTTACCCCGAAAGCCTCGCACCTCCTTTTCAGTCATTGGTGGTGGCATTTCTAAGATGGCCTTGATTTTGGAAGGGTCGACTTCGATGCCCCTTTGTGTAATCAGAAATCCCAACATTTTCCCCGCTGTAACACCAAATGTACACTTCTGAGGATTCAACCGCAGCCGAAATTCTCTGATCCTTTGGAAAAACTTTTGCAAAGCGGTGTAGTGGCCCTCTCTTTCTTTGGACTTGACAATCATGTCGTCCACGTACACCTCGACCTCTTTATGGATCATGTCATGTAGTATTGTGGTTGCAGCCCGTTGATATGTAGCCCCAGCGTTCTTCAACCCAAATGGCATCACTCTGTAGCAGTATGTACCCCACGGGGTGGTAAAAGCAGTCTTCTCCCGGTCATCGGGTGCCATTACTATCTGATTATAACCTGAGAAGCCATCCATGAACGAAAGCAAAGCATGCCCCGCTGTGAAATCTACCAACTCATCGATATGCGGCAAGGGAAAGTCATCCTTCGGACTGGCTCTGTTCAAATCCCTGAAGTCCACACATACTCGGATTCTGCCATCTTTCTTCGGCACTGGAACAATATTGGCCAACCAAGTCGGGTATTCGGATACCAGCAAGAAGCCTGCGTCAATCTGCTTGGTGACCTCTTCCTTGATCTTAATGGCCCAATCGGGGCGGATCCTTCTAAGCTTCTGTTTGACAGGTCGGGCCTCGGGGTCAAGAGGGATCCGGTGCTGTACAATCTCGGGATCGATTCCAGGCATGTCTTCGTAGGACCACGCGAAAACATCTTTGAAATCTTTTAATAAAGCGACTAAGCGCTCGCGTTCCTCCGAAGACAACGTGGACCCGATCTGAACCAGCCGCGGGTCCTTCTCAGTACCAATGTTCACAGTAGTGATTTCATCAATTAAGGGTTTAACAAACCTCTCCTGCTCTTGTTCAATTAATCGTTGCAAAACCGGAGGAATTTCGTCCTCGTCGTTTTCATCAAAATTTTGAAAGTCCTGATTTAAGCAATAAATCAAAGGCACAGAAAAGTACTCGGAAATCACATTCACCTCATTCTCATTATGTACTTCCAAACCGTCCAATTCTTCTGTTACAACAGACTCAAAAGAGAAAGAAAAAGACGACCTGGACAGGACTGTGGCATCCAGGTTATCACCCCCAGGAATACCGGACTCAGACTCAGACGAGCTGGAACCTGATTCCGACTCACAAGACTCGGTGGAATCAGATTCCGGCTCACTACCTGACCCGGTGCTGCTCGACAAAAATCCCTCCTCGTACTGCCAGGTGAGGGAGGGTGCGATGGATGCATCCAAAATGGCTGCTGGTAGGCCCGCAGCCGTTTCATCTCCGATCATGGACACCGAGGAGTTATCCCCCAAGCGCAACTGGTCGATCGAAGGATCTAAAAGTAGACATGCCAGCGCTACCCCCATTTCAAACTCTGTGTCCGTAGATTCCACTTCTTTGTTATGCTCAGCCTCAACTGTTAGGTCTGCCTGCTCTTCAGCAACATCATCCCCTGATAACTGTAGGTCAAAGAAAATTTCGAATCCTGGCACACGTTTCTTCTCTACATTCCGCCATGGCTCAGGAAAACCACAGAATGGAAAATCCTCCCCCTCCCGGACGAAGCGTCCGTTTAGGGTACCCCGAATGGGCCGATGCATCAATTCAAAGGGTTTCCCTGTCTGTTTTGCCTTGGCTCTTCCAGCCATCTCTTTTCCTTTTCTTACCCAATCCTCCTTGGTGGGCAGATAACCCAAGCCAAAGGTATGGGGGTTGTGTGGCACTTCGGCCAATGCTGCGACAACTTTGCGGCCGCTTCTTCCTAATCCCATCCCGGGGATATGTTGGAGCTTATTCATGAGATACACTGCTTGGAAACTGACATAGATCCCCTCGTTAGCAGCCATGATGTTCTGTACAACCTGAGCCTCGGCCAAGGTAAAACCTGATATAAACACATCCTCCATACCATGCTCAATTTCTAGAACAGGCGTAGATACCTCCAGTGGTGGGTGGATTGACGAATTTCCAAAGACAATGGCTACTCCCTTCCCATAGGGGTATTTCACCATTTGATGCAAAGTAGACGATACTGCCTTTACTTGATGCAGCCATGGCCGCCCCAGAAGCAAATTGAAGGCTGCGGGAACTTCTAGGACATGGAAATCTATCTCGTGCTGCCCCGGCCCAACCTTTGTCTGGACTTTTACGGTTCCCATCACTTCCCTACTTGTATTGTCATACGCCCGGATGACTTGGGCTGTTGGTACAAAATCCGCGACTTTCAAGCCGATGGCATACGCTGTCCTTGCCGGGCAGACGTTGATGGCAGACCCGATATCAACGAGAACCACCGGTATCCATTTATCCCTACACTCCACGGAGATGTAGAGGGGCTTATTATGCTCTGCCCCCTCGGGTGGCAACTCCTTGTCGGAAAAAGTCAGCGTCGGAGCAGCTCCTCCCGGAAAGACTAATCCCACCAGCTGCTCTGGCGTGGTGTCTATTGAAAGCTTCGCTTTGTCCATGGCTGTCAAGACAGCCTGTCTATGCACCCGTGATGCCATGAGCAGCCCCCATATAGAGATGTCTGCTTGTATCTTTTTAAGCTGTTTGAGTACAGCCTCCTCTTCAAGTTGCTTCTCTTTTTGCTTCTCAGCCTCTCTATCCTTCCCCGAGGCCTCTGGTTGATCTAGGTGTGGGGGTTTAAAGTACTGCCCACTCCATGTCATATGATCGACCTCTCCAAGGTACCAGGTGTCATCAGGTTGGTTGTACCCCCAATCTTCATCCGTGTGGGCAAGACAAAAGTCCTCATCTTCCCATCACATTCCATCAGCGGCCGACAGACACCTGTCCGGCCTCGGTATGACTGTTCTTGCGCTCGCAACACCTTCCATCCACATGCCCGCAGCATTCTCGGTTCCTGTGCACACAGCAGTTTCAACTTCCACATGGGCCTTCGCCTTCCTGATTCTCTCGGAATCCTCAAAACTTGCTTGTTCTGACATAGCTGACTGTTCAATGATCTCGGCACTCAAAACATTCCAATCTCGGGCGAAATTCTCGACACCGGCGCCCCCCGGCGATGTGTTCTGCTCTTCGACCCTTCCGGCCGTCGCTGATATTCTCATTCCTGCTGAGCTCTGCTTTGCCTGAAATTCTCCTACCACGTCGGGCTGATCGTCCAACCACCCGGTAACTTCTGCTGAGTCCTCATAACCGAACCAGGCGACTGTCGCATCCTCTGGGTATTGGTCACTGTAAAATTGGAGAGCGGCGAGGTCCTCTCCTACAGCCGTTACATCATCTGTTCCCTGTCCCAGACTATCTCGTTGAATTACACACAACTCTTCCTCTATTGGCAATTCTATCCCGGGCCCATCTTGGCCTATTGATGAAATGTAGTCACTCGGACTATATGTCTTACCCACATAACTCCCAGATTCCGCAGACTCTGACTCAACAACCTGTTTCTCTTTTGGAATCTCCCTTCCCCTGTTCTCGGCGGTCACCACTGCTGGCTTAGGTTGGGTCATGGAGATGTCCATCATGCACAAGTCGGTGCAATCGGGGAGAAACACCTCTGGTTTAGGCAGGTGGGTAGGTGTGATGTAGACACTAGGGTCGTAGGACACGGCCCCGGTATGGATGAAATTGAGTCTTTTGGGTGGTGGAACTTGGTTATGTGTGGGGAGAGGATTTGTAGTAACATTGGGTTTCTCGGGAGGCAAGATCACCCCGTTATCGATGAGATCTTGAATCTCATGACGCAACTGGAAACACAGATTAGTGTCATGACCGTGCTGTTGGTGAAATGCGCAATACTTGGCCGGGTTATGGGTAGGAGGGAGTTTTTCTGGTAGGGGCCGCGGCTCCAGGGGCTTCAGGTGCCCTTTTTTGATCAAAACCCCCAGAGCTTTGGATGGGGGCATATATAATGGGGCGAAGGTTCTGGTGTTTCTGGGTGGGTATTTGGTTGTTTGCGGGTTGCTTCCGGACGCGCCGGAGAATGGTGCAGCTGCCGTATTTCTTGGAGGGGGGGTGGCGGTGACCATGCTTACTTCGGTGGCCCTCGTGGTAGTAGTACCACTCGGGCCTGCATTGCTACCACGATTGAAAGTTCGTCGGGGTTGCTCCCGGTCATTATCAATCAAGCCTTGCTTCAAGGCATCTTCAATCTGCACCCCCATTTCATGTAGGTCAGAAAAAGTAGGAAAGGGGAGTACTATCATCTTTTGCATCAACTTCGGCTGAAGATTGCGCACAATCATCTGAATTTGGTCTTTGTCCGTAGGCCTCAAGGTCATCATCGAAGCCTTGGCCCTCCATCTGGTTACGAACTCTGAAAAACTCTCCTTAAGCTCTTGCCTAGTCGTCTCGAGATCACGGGTCGTAATCTCAATCTGTGTATTGTATGAGTACTGCGCGATGAAGGCCTCAGCCATTTCGTCCCAATTCCTCTTAACGTCATCTTCTAGCTTGGCATACCATATGGCCGCCACACCCGACAGGGTCCGGCCAAACAAAGACAACTTCTGAAGCCTACTGAGGCCCATTGGCCTTAGAACATCTGAAAACAGTCTCAAGTGTACCATGGGGTCCCCGGACCCGTCAAATCGATCAATATGGGGCATTTTGAATCTGTCGGGCAGCGTCACAGCTGCGTCGGTGTAACCATCTTCAATGTCGGGGATAGTCTTGACCCCTTGGGATCTCTTGAACAGCTTTTCAAGCTTGCTCAGCTTTAGTGCGGTTGGATCAGTCTCGAACTCAAAGGGAGAGTCCAGTAGGTTCGTGGGTGTTTTTGATAGCTGAGGTTGGATTTGAGGTAGGATTGGAGGTGGGGGTGGTCCTGCGGGAAGTTCTGTATCATTCTGAACATTGGCCGTCTCTCCGAGGTTTGGAATTCCTGGTGGGGGAGGAGCTTGATGCGAAGCAGATGCTCCGGTTTGCTGCTCTAGCCTGGCAATTGTCTCTGCCTGTTCCCTCACAACTGTGGCCTGTTGTCTGGCGAATTCTGTCTGACGGACGGCATCCTGCTGCATTACTTTCATGCTTTCTTGAAGGTGGCGCACCATCTCCTCCAAACTAGCCATGCTATCCTGCTCTGGTTGAGTTACTGGTATATATTCTCTCTCTGTTGGTGACACAAAATCTTGATCCCTACTGAACACAGGTGGGGTAGATAAAGCCCTCTGAACTGACTGCTATACTGATATCCTCTGCCTGACTGACCTCCGTCTAGTAACCGGGGGTAGTGAGTAGTACACTGGTTGTCCGTCTATCAGATCCTCAGATCGAAGGAGTCGACGACCTCTAATCCAGGGTGCTTAGGGGATATCTATCGGGTCAGAAGCAATTGTGCTCAACTACCTAATAAAAAGATAAATAAAGCATATAAATAAACAGCAAATCGGACAGCATAACGGCATAAAATAAACAACACACGGTTGGATAACACTCGATACACTGTTCCTCAAATACTGATTACCGTTTCTGAAGTATTGCCCCCAAGTCTGAATCTGGTACCCACAGATAACTGATTCCCAAAAATACTGTTACTGGTGCTCTTAGGTCGGACACCAAAACTTGCAAACTGATATGCGTATTTCCTGTAGAGATACACTCTAAAAGCACGGAGCATGTAAAAGAGAACTAATACACCCCTATGTTGGGCTAGGGTTTCCCTGTCCTATTTTGTCAGGAGCTAGGGTTTCACTACGCACACAGCGGTTTCAAACAACCTATATCGGGTAAGCAACCTGTCCTAGTTTGGAATGGTCACTATGGATTTCGATATGCACTATGTCGAATGGTCAAAAAGGGTGCCCCGGTAAAACCGGGGTTTGTGTTCCCATACTGGCAGAGCCCACAACCGGTCAGCCTTATGGTCATGCCTTGACAAGACAAGCCTCCAGCAAACCGCTCAGGAATAGCAGATGGCCAACACGGTGTCCTAGGCGCACCAATGCACATGCAATGCAAAGAAACACATAAGTGAAATCAAAACTGGATATCACGAGTTCGAGTCAAGCTCTCTAAATTCCCCAGCAGAGTCGCCAGAAACTGTAGACGCGCCCGCGGGGGACCTCGCTACTACAGTTCGGACTCCCTTTTTGTTTGTTGCGGTTCTAAATCTGAACCAAAGAGTCCAACTCTGGCAAATCGTTTTGAAGAAAAACAGATTTTTTGAAAAGTAGTGCCAAACATGGACTACTTTGCCAGATACAGAGTCGCCACCTAAATATTTTTAAAATGGGAAATTTAGGAAACCCTGACTTGGTGCCAAAGGCCACGTGTCCGTCATCACCAAAGTTACCTCGGCTCGGGAACTTGGATACGATCGGGGAAGGTCAGCTATGAGCACCCTCTCTCGCCCGGTCCGAAGACCGGCCTCTACTAACCGTGATATCCAATTTTGAAAACGTTATGTGTTCTTATTCCGATTATTAGCCTAGAATTACTACGTTATGCGCACAGCAAACAAGTATAGACTAGATCGCCTAATTTGGAACAAAGCATCGCATATCCGTTTGTTTGGAAACGTTTTGAAGTTTGCTACTCGCAAGTAGGCTAAAACACAGATTTTAATGAGTTGTTCCAACTTAAACAATCCAACCTTCACCCACAGGCATTCAAACAGTTATATCACATAAGCACTTAGCTTCATGGTAGTCATGCTATTATGGAAACATTCACACACATGCAAGGATGCTAAAGCATAAAAACTCACCTAGTACTCCAAGCCAAAAGAGAAGCTCATTTGAAATCCATGCATGGACCTAAGCATACTGAAATGTCTAATGCAACACATGCAAAGATGTAATCTAGGCAGGCTCGGCTATCCTAAACATGGCATGCGGGATGCTACAAATAACACGTATTCAATTTGGAATTGAAATACAATGCAGTTTGTATGATGTACCGAGCCCGATGCATGTCAACAAATGCATGGATGCACGCATGCATTGCATAAGGTATGCTAATTTTAAATATGCCCTAATCTACCATCATAAGCAGGTAAATAAAAGGGAAGAAAGAAATGGGGGTTGGAAGACATACACACACTCACCCACACTTATTACAAATATACCCTCACACAGAGGGACCCAAAAGAATAATACAGTCCCAAAATAATACAGTCCAAATACAGAATAAATTAATTATTACAGAAATTTCTAATTATCAAATTAATATTAACATAAAAGAAAGGGGCCCCAGCCCTGCCTCGGGATGCGCGAATGATGCATGCTCGAATCCGACTCGCCCGGAAACCCGCGTCATGACACTGTTGCCTCTGCTTTTGCTGCCCTGCCTCTCTGGAAAACTGCCAAAGTCTCAGGACATGCTCCCTGAACACTGAGGATCATCATCGGCTGAATAGAATGTCCATCGGTCGTGTACAATAGTCACCGGCCATGAGTGAAGTTATCAGCACAAAATGTTTGCCGGTCGGCACCATATCCTGCCGGTCGGCACAAAATTCCTGCAGAGGACAGTTTGACAGCAACAGCAGGCAGACAGTGCATGATATGGATTTTAGAGCAAATGTAAGCATGGTCAATGCTCCCTATCATGTATGGGACTCAAGGAAGCATGACCCTTGGTTCTTGGGCCATCAATTATGCATCTTGGTGCATGCTAGCCTAAGGAACCAAGATTGCATTTTAATGTGAAAATGCATGCAACACACAAATGAGACCAAAACCTTATCATACATGGATCAAAGGCCTTGGTGACCAAGGGTTGAAACAAGTTGCACCACTTGTAGTGTGAACTCCACTCAACCCTCATGCTTGGTTTGACAACCCCAAACCAAGCTATGAAATGCATGTATGCAACATAGCTCAAATGATGCAACATGAGGATTAGGATGCAGGCACACCAAATGTCATGCAACTACCATGTTAAGCATGCAAAATGCTAGAGTATACAAGATGCAAATGTCATGCAAATATGGGCCATTATGTAAGAAGAATCATCATGCTGCCACACCTAATAGACCCAACATGCAACAAGCATATGGTAAGTATACAATGATGGACTTAACCACAATGGGGCAGGCCTTGAACCTCCCCAAAACAGTGGCCAAAAGATGCCCGAAATGGTGACCAATTACCTATGCAAACATGCAAGTCAAAGGGCCTAAGGTTAAGGCACAAAGGGAGCACTCCTTGCTACCATTAACATGGCCACTCATGGCATATATTAGACAAGCAAAACAGATGTTTAGCATGCAAAAATACACCCCAAAACCTTGATATGGCAGCCCTAAAATGCATTAAACATGGAAGCATGCAAAAGGCCTATTTCAAGGCATAAAATTGCAACATTTCAAAGCATGAATAAGATGGTAAATGGAAACATATAGGCATGATATAGGGACTGAAATAGCATATGAAAGGACTCCAAATCACTTAAATAGCCTAGCCAATGCATGTTCATGGATCATACGCTCAAGACTAACAAGCCATCATGCAAAACAAACATGTCAAGCATGCCAAAGGTGACGAAATCAGTGGCCCACAGCCTCTAAACATGGCAAAATGATGCTAATACCATCATGGAATTAGGCTAAGACATGCAAAGAACATGGCCTAGATGCATGACACACTTCTAAGCATAAGAGAGCATTACAAAACAAGTATGAGAAGCATGCTATGGGGTACAAATCCAACCTTGGACAGAGGTTAGATATGACCTAAAACACCCAAGAAAACTCTGAAATGAAGCCAAATGCAAGTATGCATACATGCTACCTTGTGAGCCAAAGACAAAGGCAAGAAAGGGGCCAAGGGGAGAGGGGTGTCCCTCCCCTATTCATGGCTTCAAAATTCCTTCCTCACCACTGAAAACCAGTGGGTTTTCAGTGGTGAGAAGACCAAGAACACCAAGTTAAACAAAGCTTCAAAAAAAAAGGCACTAAAATGACCAAAACAAGGCCTAAAAGGGTGAGTTGGCACCCAAACCACAAAACACCCTTAATGAATGTTCTTAAGCATGAAAATGTAAGCCTTTTTTATGTTGAACACAAAGCCAAAAACACAAAGCAAGATAGGTAGAAAGCTAGTGCAAGTTTGGGGAAACTAAAGCAACATGCTTACCCTTGAAGACTCCTTGAAGAACAAGTGATGTAGCCCTCCTCTAATGATCAAAACCAGTCCAAAACCACCACAAACAACCCTCCAAGTCCCTCAATCTCGGAGCTAGGTGTAATAGTGTGTGTAATGGTGTAAAAGTAAGGTAAAACACACTATTTAGGTCTAAAAACACACACACAAGGATGAGAGAGATGGAAAATATAGAGAGAGGAAGTGTATCTCAGATATAGAGATATATGAGCTCTGGTTTTTATCTCTCAAATGGCCAACCTTTGACAAAGGGAGATGGATGGTGCTTAAATAGGCAAAATCAAGCCAAGAAGCTTAGAGGCTAAGCAAAGGAAAAGGGTTCAAGGGGTGTAAAGGGGGCTTGGCTTCTTGGAGAAGCCAAGACAGCTGGCCAAGCTTCTTCAAGAAGCTTTGGCCAAAGGGTCAAGCTTCTAGAAGCTTGGAGGGTTCAAGGGTGCAAAGGGTGCAAAATGGTCACACTTGTGCACGGGGGAGTGTGATGGTGCATTCCAGCTGGCACAGCTGGCATGCACCATGTCTCAGGGGTTCAAAGGGTGCACGCCGGCCAGCCAAAAAGATCATCGGCACAAAAAAGTGCCGGTCGGCGTCATACAGTGCCGACCGGCCAAAGTTTTTTAGAAAACGGTGCCGATGGCCAAAAGGGAGTGCCGGTGGAGGGTGGGGGCAGCCGGTAGGATTCAGGGATGGCTAGCAAGCCTCCTCCTACCCTCAAATGCAAAAACACACAAGTCTTGGTGCAAAACCAAGCACAGAACAAGCCGGTTGAGAGGTCCTGAGGCACGACGCGCAGCCGGGATCTCCGGGAACTCAAAATGAACACAATCATGGATAATCACCGGGTGTTCAAGCGGTGACATCCAAGTCTTGAGGACGGTCAAAAATGGGGTGTCTACAGTTGCCCTTCTTTGACAGAACTCGGAAGTCATGACAATGACGGGAGTGAATGTCAAAGCCCAGAGACGACCCATTTTTGACCAGGACGAAGACTTAGACAAACGTACAAGACAAACAAGATGCGCCCGAAGGCAGGGGCAAAATGCAACACAATGCAAGAAGCCGAGCATAAGTTATGGTCATGCAAAGAAAGCTGTAATGAAGCACACATGCGACAGTTTTAAGCTAGCATACACCAGACTACACTACAATGCAGAAAGGATGTAAGAGAATTATGCAATTCTCTGTACGTCTCACGTGGAGGATACAATACCTGTGTGGCTCGTCCGGTTTCACCGGCCTCAAATGAGCCGTACATACAATATTGTGCCTGCAAAGAAAACAAACTTAACAGGTACAATGTTGTTAGCAACATGCATGACAATGCAGTCGAAAGTGCGTGACAATGCATGCAATGTGTATAGCAAGATAGTAGGATTGAACACATGTGAGTAAAGCAATGCACGTATGCACGCAATGTGTACGGAAAGAGAACTTGAACATATGTGAGTAAAGCAATGCACACATGCACGCAATGTGTATATAAAGGAACTTGAACACATATCAGTAAAGCAATGCACACATGCACGCAATGTGTATAAAAAGGAACTTGAACACATATCAATAAAGCAAAGCACACATACAATGCAATGTGTATAAAAGGCAACTTGAGCACATATCAGTAAAGCAAAGCACGCATACAATGCAATGTGTATAAAAGGGAACTTGAACACATGTGAGTAAAGCAAAGCACGCATACAATGCAATGTGTATAAAAGGGAACTTGAACACATATCAGTAAAGCAAAGCACGCATACAATGCAATGTGTATAAAAGGGAACTTGAACACATATCAGTAAAGCAAAGCACACATACAATGCAATGTGTATAAAAGGGAACTTGAACACATATCAGTAAAGCAAAGCACGCATACAATGCAATGTGTATAAAAGGGACTTGAAATTGATCATGGTAAACATGATGCTGGAATGCAACGTACTGCAACACAGTGTGGTTGAAATGATTTAGGGAATTCACAAGATATAAAAGGATACGGGAAGGGACGTCCTTCGCATGTTCCGAGCATCGCTCACGAAAGTTGTGGTACGAGGTCAACTCGAAGTTCCACTTATGTTCTGAGGGCGCAGTTTCTTGGACTGCCTTAAGTGATGAAGGTGCCAAATCACATGATTGACCCGAACAAGGGCGCAAAAGGTACAATGATCGAAAGGGGGAGGTTACCGGTGTCGAACCCAGCACTCTGCTACCCTGCTATTCTTTTGCTTTACTTTCCTTTTTACTAGGAGTTTAAGCACATTGCACTGCCCCAGGCAAGTTTTATTTCTCAAAAGCGTGTGTTTTTGCAAAACATATGATGGAAATGAAACAGCTATTTGTTCAAAAGGTGTTACATTTGCATGTTCTATGCATCGCATCGCAAGGCATCACACAACAATGTGACTGAAATTGAAACTGCGTTTTGAAAACAAAGCATCGCATCGTAATAATCAGGTAGTAAACTAATTACAACTCGATAAGCAAAATAGAGGGACTCAGCAAACTAGCCAAATGCGAGTACACCTCGATAAACATTACGAAGACTTAAAGAGAGTGAAATACAACTCGATAAGCAAATATACAACAACTCGATAAACAAATGGGCGCACTCTCGTGAGGATTAATCACTGGAGGGTATTGGAAGTGGTGGGATTTCCCAAATTCTTAGCATAAACAGCTCAGAGGACAAGGGGGAGAGCCACCGGCACATAAGAAAGGCTACCGGCCTTAAGGAATGGCCATCGGCCGAAAGGGTGATCCATCGGCAAAACAGATGGCCGGTCGGCAATCTATAATTGGCCGGTCGGCAATGAACTGTCAGCACCAGCAGAATGTTGACATCTGTCCTTCACTCAACCTTATCTTCTTCAAAAAGGGTCTCAACTTCGTGGTTCCCTTCATTTCCACACTGATTTGCTCCAAATGGAAGAATTTCTTGCCCAAAATCTTGCAACTTGGATTAACAACTTAGATGGCTCGGAAAAGCTGAATTTCCGGGCTTTCGGCATAAACGCACTATTCACTTTGCGCCGTACCCCGCTGCATTTTCCATTCCTTCGTGCTGCGGCAAGGTTTTGGAATCCGGTGACACGTGTCTTTAGCTTTAGCGGGCAAGAGGTGTGTCCTACCTTTGAAGATTTCCAAGCTCTAATGGAATCTGAGCGCAATGAGGAGATTCTGCCCCAACTTCGTTTTGGCCATGCTCAAGCCTTAGGACAAATGTGTGGGCTCTCAATACCCGATGCTCGTTCTCTAATTTGTGATGGGATACTAGATGTTCCGAGCTTGGTTTGCCGTTTTTCTGAGACTGGTGATCGCGGCAACTATCACTGGCAAGGCTTTCGGTGACATGCCCTCTGTCTATGCATGCTATCTCATTTTCTGTTCGTCTCCGGTTCCGGAGGGCCTAGTGTCCGGTTGATTGAGGTTACCCGAGGCTTGAAGGAGGGCAAAAGCTGCATCGCCATGATTCTGGCTGAGACGTTGCTGGGCTTAGACGCCTTTTATTGTCGAGAGACGATCAGATTAGCAGGGAGTCCACTATTACTGCAGGTAATGTTTCCCACCCAATCTCACATTTATGTTTGCTCACATCACTCGGCTCTCAGGCTCGGTTTTTCTCACAAAAACCCTTTTCTCACTTTTTTCTCATCGTACATCTCTCTATTCTTTATTCTCTCATTTTCTATCCCTCCCCAGGTGTGGTTGATGGATAAACTGCAGGTTGTGGACTCTTGTCCGGCATATTCGGCTCGCGGCTATTTCTTCAGGCAACGCCTAGTTGACGCCCTTGATGAGGGTTGGTGGTTCGAATGGATGTGCCATTTGTCCGCAGACCGTATTGCTTGGCGGTGCCCTTGGCTCAACCTTCCAATGATGAGTTACAGCATGACCCGTCAACCCGGGATCCAATTGATTGGCCTGACTCACTGTGTCTTCTATTTTCTATTCCGTATCCTGCGCCAGTTTGGTCATGATCAGACTTGCCCGCCGGAAGGGATAGAGTACCCGGTTACATTCCCGATTCGAGGCGCACAGCTGGCCCGGTATGCCACAGCATGGAAGACGAGAGAACTCCTGGCCCCCGCTCCCACTTTCAGTTGCACTTTGTCTAATGAATGCTTGGATTGGCTTAATGAAGAAGCACAGGAGGGGCCCACTTTGGCATCAGAGGCTTCGACCAGCTCTGGGAGGGGGCGCAGGGACATTTAACTTGATCATGCCCCGGATTTATTGCTTTATTAGTACTTTCAAGTTTTCTTTATGAATGTAATAAAAAGCAACTTCGATTGTATGCAAGAGCAAGAGAACTCTATTTGAAATCAATGAAATTGAAGGTTGTGGTACTGAAAATTTTCCGTTTTGGTCCAGAAATGGTCTTAGCTGTAAAAAGATTTATTTGAACAAAGTTATCTTCATTAAAACTTTTCAAAACTATTTTCGATATGGATCAGAACTGGACACGCCTGAGATCTGTCGCTGAGATGCACAACCCCGGATCCTAGCAACTGGAAAGTTGCCCCTTGTTTGAACGGTACCGCGGCACTGTACGACAACGGAAAGTTGCCTCTAGTCTGAAAAGCACTGTACCGGAGATTGCGATAAATGCTGATGGACAAAGATGACCAAGATGATCAAATGGACAAAGTTGATCGGGGAAGAGTTTATGGCTGAACTTCAGGACGAAGCTGCCTACGTATCCCAAAGATGGGAATCAAGCCTTACGTAGTTCAGGCTTGGGTTCACTCGAGTATTTTCACTCTCCTTTTGCGCTCTAACTTTTGCCAAGGCCGCCCTTTGCGGGTTTTCAACCTTGCGAGCTCAGTTTTTATATTTTCTATTTTTTTGTGCTCTGAATTTTGCCTAGGTCGCCCTTTCGGGTTTTCGGCCTAGCGAGCCTCTCAGCGGTAATATTTCTCTAACTTGTCCTTGTTGATCGGTTGGCAGAACTCTAGGCCATCTAGGTCCATCAGAACCATAGCTCCACCTGACCAGATAGACTTGATGATACAGGGACCAGTCCAATTAGGTCTGAACTTGCCCCTTGGGTCGTGGATGGGAGCTCGGTTGTCTTTGAGCACCAAATCTCCTTCCTTCAAATTCCTGGACTTAACTTTCTTGTTAAAAGCCCGGGCAATTCTGCGTTGATACCCTTGGACATGGTATAGTGCTTTCAGTCTTCTCTCATCAAAGAGCATGAGTTCCTCGAATCTGCTCTGTTGCCAATCTGCCTCGGCTATTTGACACTCGGCCAATACTCGTAATGACGGAACTTCAATCTCAATAGGCAGAACGGCCTCCATCCCATAAACCAATGAGTACGGAGTCGCCCCAGTAGAAGTTCTGATTGAAGTCCTGTAGCCCCACAGAGCAAACGGGAGCTTATCTGGCCAGTCCCGGTAGGTTTCCACCATCTTCTGCAATATGTGTTTGATGTTCTTGTTGGCGGCCTCAACTGCTCCGTTGGTCTGCGGCCGATATGTAGATGACTTATGAAAAGCCACGTTGTATTTTTCTAACAAGTCTATCACTTCCTTCTTGAAGTGGGAACCATTGTCTGAAATTACTTCATTTGGGACCCCGTAGCGACAGATGATGTTGTTTCTGATAAACTTTGCAACATGCGAAGCCTTCAACACCGCGTAAGATTGGGCCTCAACCCACTTTGTAAAGTAATCTATTGCTACCAAGATAAACTCATGCCCATTCGACCCCTTCGGGGTAACAGCCCCAATCACATCGATTCCCCAAACTGAAAATGGCCACGGCGAAGTCATGTTATACAGTTTTGACGGCGGGATGTTCATGCGATTCGCATGAATCTGGCATTTGTGGCATCGCCGAACAAAGCCGATACAGTCTTCCTCCATGGTAGACCAGTAGTAACCCTGTCTGAGGATCTTCCGTGCCAGCATTACCCCATTCATATGTGCCCCACAGTCTCCCCCATGGATGGCCTCCATCAGGCGCTTCGACTCTTCGGCTTCTACACACAGCTTGTGCATTCCTAGGTGACCTCTTTTGTACAATTTACCCCCGCAGATGATGAACTGAATGGCCAATCTTCTGATTGCCCTTTTGTCCTTGGCATTTACCCCTGGCGGGTATGCTTCCTTCTCTAAGAAATTCCAAATGTCGTAATACCAGGGGTTTTTGTCCTGAACCTCATCTATAGCAGCAATCGACTCATAGGCTGGTGCAAACTTCTGGTCAATGATGACTGGACGCATCCGGACTCCACACGGGATGTCTATCATGGAAGATAGAGTTGCTAAAGAGTCTGCGAACCTGTTGTTCTCTCTTAGTAGATGGGTGAAACTTAGCTTCCCAAACCGAGGAATTAGCAAATCCAAGGTTTGGTGATACATCATCATCTTTTCCTCTTTTACTTTCCAATCTCCTTTTCCTTGAGATACAACAAGGTTCGAGTTCTAGACCAGCAATACATGCCTCATACTCTGCCTCATTGTTCGAGACTTTGAACCGGAGCTTGAATGCTAAAGGGATACGGGAATTATCGGGTGCTATCAGCAACACTCCTATCCCATACCCATGTTGATTTGACACTCCGTCAAAGTACATCGTCCAAGCTTCGTCGTCGATATGCAAAATGGCTTCATCTGGGAACAAGTATTCAACTGCTTCATCCCCCTCAACCGGATGGTCGGCAAGGAACTCTGATACTGCTCTTCCTTTGACTGACTTGCGTGTGACATACTTCAAATCAAATTCGGAGAGCAACAGCAACCAACGAGCTAGCCTACCCGTAAGTGCCGGTTTCTCAAAAAGATATTTGATGGGATCGAGTCGTGAAACCAACATTACAGAGTGAGCTAACAGGTAGTGCCGCAGCTTCCTGGTAGCCCATACTAAGGCCAAACAAGCCTTCTCCAGCGGAGTGTAGCGGGTCTCGTAATCCAGCATCTTCTTACTCAGATAGTAGATGGCCCTTTCCACTTTATCTTCCGACTCTTGTGCGAGCATGCAGCCCATCGTAGTCTCGGTTACTGACAGATACAATATCAACGGTTTCCCCGGCTTTGGTGGTGATAACACGGGCGGATTCTGTAGATACTCTTTGATCTGTTCAAATGCAGCTTGGCATCGACCGTCCCATCGGAACTTTTTTCCTTTCTTTAGAAGACCAAAAAGTGGTTCACAAGTTAAGGTTAGCTTTGAGATAAACCGCCTTATGAATTGCACTTTACCCCGAAAGCCTCGCACCTCCTTTTCAGTCATTGGTGGTGGCATTTCTAAGATGGCCTTGATTTTGGAAGGGTCGACTTCGATGCCCCTTTGTGTAATCAGAAATCCCAACATTTTCCCCGCTGTAACACCAAATGTACACTTCTGAGGATTCAACCGCAGCCGAAATTCTCTGATCCTTTGGAAAAACTTTTGCAAAGCGGTGTAGTGGCCCTCTCTTTCTTTGGACTTGACAATCATGTCGTCCACGTACACCTCGACCTCTTTATGGATCATGTCATGTAGTATTGTGGTTGCAGCCCGTTGATATGTAGCCCCAGCGTTCTTCAACCCAAATGGCATCACTCTGTAGCAGTATGTACCCCACGGGGTGGTAAAAGCAGTCTTCTCCCGGTCTTCGGGTGCCATTACTATCTGATTATAACCTGAGAAGCCATCCATGAACGAAAGCAAAGCATGCCCCGCTGTGAAATCTACCAACTCATCGATATGCGGCAAGGGAAAGTCATCCTTCGGACTGGCTCTGTTCAAATCCCTGAAGTCCACACATACTCGGATTCTGCCATCTTTCTTCGGCACTGGAACAATATTGGCCAACCAAGTCGGGTATTCGGATACCAGCAAGAAGCCTGCGTCAATCTGCTTGGTGACCTCTTCCTTGATCTTAATGGCCCAATCGGGGCGGATCCTTCTAAGCTTCTGTTTGACAGGTCGGGCCTCGGGGTCAAGAGGGATCCGGTGCTGTACAATCTCGGGATCGATTCCAGGCATGTCTTCGTAGGACCACGCGAAAACATCTTTGAAATCTTTTAATAAAGCGACTAAGCGCTCGCGTTCCTCCGAAGACAACGTGGACCCGATCTGAACCAGCCGCGGGTCCTTCTCAGTACCAATGTTCACAGTAGTGATTTCATCAATTAAGGGTTTAACAAACCTCTCCTGCTCTTGTTCAATTAATCGTTGCAAAACCGGAGGAATTTCGTCCTCGTCGTTTTCATCAAAATTTTGAAAGTCCTGATTTAAGCAATAAATCAAAGGCACAGAAAAGTACTCGGAAATCACATTCACCTCATTCTCATTATGTACTTCCAAACCGTCCAATTCTTCTGTTACAACAGACTCAAAAGAGAAAGAAAAAGACGACCTGGACAGGACTGTGGCATCCAGGTTATCACCCCCAGGAATACCGGACTCAGACTCAGACGAGCTGGAACCTGATTCCGACTCACAAGACTCGGTGGAATCAGATTCCGGCTCACTACCTGACCCGGTGCTGCTCGACAAAAATCCCTCCTCGTACTGCCAGGTGAGGGAGGGTGCGATGGATGCATCCAAAATGGCTGCTGGTAGGCCCGCAGCCGTTTCATCTCCGATCATGGACACCGAGGAGTTATCCCCCAAGCGCAACTGGTCGATCGAAGGATCTAAAAGTAGACATGCCAGCGCTACCCCCATTTCAAACTCTGTGTCCGTAGATTCCACTTCTTTGTTATGCTCAGCCTCAACTGTTAGGTCTGCCTGCTCTTCAGCAACATCATCCCCTGATAACTGTAGGTCAAAGAAAATTTCGAATCCTGGCACACGTTTCTTCTCTACATTCCGCCATGGCTCAGGAAAACCACAGAATGGAAAATCCTCCCCCTCCCGGACGAAGCGTCCGTTTAGGGTACCCCGAATGGGCCGATGCATCAATTCAAAGGGTTTCCCTGTCTGTTTTGCCTTGGCTCTTCCAGCCATCTCTTTTCCTTTTCTTACCCAATCCTCCTTGGTGGGCAGATAACCCAAGCCAAAGGTATGGGGGTTGTGTGGCACTTCGGCCAATGCTGCGACAACTTTGCGGCCGCTTCTTCCTAATCCCATCCCGGGGATATGTTGGAGCTTATTCATGAGATACACTGCTTGGGCACTGACATAGATCCCCTCGTTAGCAGCCATGATGTTCTGTACAACCTGAGCCTCGGCCAAGGTAAAACCTGATATAAACACATCCTCCATACCATGCTCAATTTCTAGAACAGGTGTAGATACCTCCGGTGGTGGGTGGATTGACGAATTTCCAAAGACAATGGCTACTCCCTTCCCATAGGGGTATTTCACCATTTGATGCAAAGTAGACGATACTGCCTTTACTTGATGCAGCCATGGCCGCCCCAGAAGCAAATTGAAGGCTGCGGGAACTTCTAGGACATGGAAATCTATCTCGTGCTGCCCCGGCCCAACCTTTGTCTGGACTTTTACGGTTCCCATCACTTCCCTACTTGTATTGTCATACGCCCGGATGACTTGGGCTGTTGGTACAAAATCCGTGACTTTCAAGCCGATGGCATACGCTGTCCTTGCCGGGCAGACGTTGATGGCAGACCCGGTATCAACGAGAACCACCGGTATCCATTTATCCCTACACTCCACGGAGATGTAGAGGGGCTTATTATGCTCTGCCCCCTCGGGTGGCAACTCCTTGTCGGAAAAAGTCAGCGTCGGAGCAGCTCCTCCCGGAAAGACTAATCCCACCAGCTGCTCTGGCGTGGTGTCTATTGAAAGCTTCGCTTTGTCCATGGCTGTCAAGACAGCCTGTCTATGCACCCGTGATGCCATGAGCAGCCCCCATATAGAGATGTCTGCTTGTATCTTTTTAAGCTGTTTGAGTACAGCCTCCTCTTCAAGTTGCTTCTCTTTTTGCTTCTCAGCCTCTCTATCCTTCCCCGAGGCCTCTGGTTGATCTAGGTGTGGGGGTTTAAAGTACCGCCCACTCCATGTCATATGATCGACCTATCCAAGGTACCAGGTGTCATCAGGTTGGTTGTACCCCCAATCTTCATCCGTGTGGGCAAGACAAAAGTCCTCATCTTCCCATCACATTCCATCAGCGGCCGACAGACACCTGTCCGGCCTCGGTATGACTGTTCTTGCGCTCGCAACACCTTCCATCCACATGCCCGCAGCATTCTCGGTTCCTGTGCACACAGCAGTTTCAACTTCCACATGGGCCTTCGCCTTCCTGATTCTCTCGGAATCCTCAAAACTTGCTTGTTCTGACATAGCTGACTGTTCAATGATCTCGGCACTCAAAACATTCCAATCTCGGGCGAAATTCTCGACACCGGCGCCCCCCGGCGATGTGTTCTGCTCTTCGACCCTTCCGGCCGTCGCTGATATTCTCATTCCTGCTGAGCTCTGCTTTGCCTGAAATTCTCCTACCACGTCGGGCTGATCGTCCAACCACCCGGTAATTTCTGCTGAGTCCTCATAACCGAACCAGGCGACTGTCGCATCCTCTGGGTATTGGTCACTGTAAAATTGGAGAGCGGCGAGGTCCTCTCCTACAGCCGTTACATCATCTGTTCCCTGTCCCAGACTATCTCCTTGAATTACACACAACTCTTCCTCTATTGGCAATTCTATCCCGGGCCCATCTTGGCCTATTGATGAAATGTAGTCACTCGGACTATATGTCTTACCCACATAACTCCCAGATTCCGCAGACTCTGACTCAACAACCTGTTTCTCTTTTGGAATCTCCCTTCCCCTGTTCTCGGCGGTCACCACTGCTGGCTTAGGTTGGGTCATGGAGATGTCCATCATGCACAAGTCGGTGCAATCGGGGAGAAACACCTCTGGTTTAGGCAGGTGGGTAGGTGTGATGTAGACACTAGGGTCGTAGGACACGGCCCCGGTATGGATGAAATTGAGTCTTTTGGGTGGTGGAACTTGGTTATGTGTGGGGAGAGGATTTGTAGTAACATTGGGTTTCTCGGGAGGCAAGATCACCCCGTTATCGATGAGATCTTGAATCTCATGACGCAACTGGAAACACAGATTAGTGTCATGACCGTGCTGTTGGTGAAATGCGCAATACTTGGCCGGGTTATAGGTAGGAGGGAGTTTTTCTGGTAGGGGCCGCGGCTCCAGGGGCTTCAGGTGCCCTTTTTTGATCAAAACCCCCAGAGCTTTGGATAGGGGCATATATAATGGGGCGAAGGTTCTGGTGTTTCTGGGTGGGTATTTGGTTGTTTGCGGGTTGCTTCCGGACGCGCCGGAGAATGGTGCAGCTGCCGTATTTCTTGGAGGGGGGGTGGCGGTGACCTTGCTTACTTCGGTGGCCCTCGTGGTAGTAGTACCACTCGGGCCTGCATTGCTACCACGATTGAAAGTTCGTCGGGGTTGCTCCCGGTCATTATCAATCAAGCCTTGCTTCAAGGCATCTTCAATCTGCACCCCCATTTCATGTAGGTCAGAAAAAGTAGGAAAGGGGAGTACTATCATCTTTTGCATCAACTTCGGCTGAAGATTGCGCACAATCATCTGAATTTGGTCTTTGTCCGTAGGCCTCAAGGTCATCATCGAAGCCTTGGCCCTCCATCTGGTTACGAACTCTGAAAAACTCTCCTTAAGCTCTTGCCTAGTCGTCTCGAGATCACGGGTCGTAATCTCAATCTGTGTATTGTATGAGTACTGCGCGATGAAGGCCTCAGCCATTTCGTCCCAATTCCTCTTAACGTCATCTTCTAGCTTGGCATACCATATGGCCGCCAAACCCGACAGGGTCCGGCCAAACAAAGACAACTTCTGAAGCCTACTGAGGCCCATTGGCCTTAGAACATCTGAAAACAGTCTCAAGTGTACCATGGGGTCCCCGGACCCGTCAAATCGATCAATATGGGGCATTTTGAATCTGTCGGGCAGCGTCACAGCTGCGTCGGTGTAACCATCTTCAATGTCGGGGATAGTCTTGACCCCTTGGGATCTCTTGAACAGCTTTTCAAGCTTGCTCAGCTTTAGTGCGGTTGGATCAGTCTCGAACTCAAAGGGAGAGTCCAGTAGGTTCGTGGGTGTTTTTGATAGCTGAGGTTGGATTTGAGGTAGGATTGGAGGTGGGGGTGGTCCTGCGGGAAGTTCTGTATCATTCTGAACGTTGGCCGTCTCTCCGAGGTTTGGAATTCCTGGTGGGGGAGGAGCTTGATGCGAAGCAGATGCTCCGGTTTGCTGCTCTAGCCTGGCAATTGTCTCTGCCTGTTCCCTCACAACTGTGGCCTGTTGCCTGGCGAATTCGGTCTGACGGACGGCATCCTGCTGCATTACTTTCATGCTTTCTTGAAGGTGGCGCACCATCTCCTCCAAACTAGCCATGCTATCCTGCTCTGGTTGAGTTACTGGTATATATTCTCTCTCTGTTGGTGACACAAAATCTTGATCCCTACTGAACACAGGTGGGGTAGATAAAGCCCTCTGAACTGACTGCTGTACTGATATCCTCTGCCTGACTGACCTCCGTCTAGTAACCGGGGGTAGTGAGTAGTACACTGGTTGTCCGTCTATCAGATCCTCAGATCGAAGGAGTCGACGACCTCTAATCCAGGGTGCTTAGGGGATATCTATCGGGTCAGAAGCAATTGTGCTCAACTACCTAATAAAAAGATAAATAAAGCATATAAATAAACAGCAAATCGGAGAGCATAACGGCATAAAATAAACAACACACGGTTGGATAACACTCGATACACTGTTCCTCAAATACTGATTACTGTTTCTGAAGTATTGCCCCCAAGTCTGAATCTGGTACCCACAGATAACTGTTTCCCAAAAATACTGTTACTGGTGCTCTTAGGTCGGATGCCAAAACTTGCAAACTGATATGCGCATTTCCTGTAGAGATACACTCTAAAAGCACGTAGCATGTAAAAGAGAACCAATACACCCCTATGTTGGGCTAGGGTTTCCCTGTCCTATTTTGTCAGGAGCTAGGGTTTCACTACGCACACAGCGGTTTCAAACAACCTATATCGGGTAAGCAACCTGTCCTAGTTTGGAATGGTCACTATGGATTTCGATATGCACTATGTCGAATGGTCAAAAAGGGTGCCCCGGTAAAACCGGGGTTTGTGTTCCCATACTGGCAGAGCCCGCAACCGGTCAGCCTTATGGTCATGCCTTGACAAGACAAGCCTCCAGCAAACCGCTCAGGAATAGCAGATGGCCAACACGGTGTCCTAGGCGCACCAATGCACATGCAATGCAAAGAAACACATAAGTGAAATCAAAACTGGATATCACGAGTTCGAGTCAAGCTCTCTAAATTCCCCAGCAGAGTCGCCAGAAACTGTAGACGCGCCCGCGGGGGACCTCGCTACTACAGTTCAGACTCCCTTTTTGTTTGTTGGGGTTCTAAATCTGAACCAAAGAGTCCAACTCTGGCAAATCGTTTTGAAGAAAAACAGATTTTTTGAAAAGTAGTGCCAAACATGGACTCCTTTGCCAGATACAGAGTCGCCACCTAAATATTTTTAAAATGGGAAATTTAGGAAACCCTGACTTGGTGCCAAAGGCCACGTGTCCGTCATCACCAAAGTTGCCTCGGCTCGGGAACTTGGGTACGATCGGGGAAGGTCAGCTATGAGCACCCCCTCTCGCCCGGTCCGAAGACCGGCCTCTACTAACCGTGATATCCAATTTTGAAAACGTTATGTGTTCTTATTCCGATTATTAGCCTAGAATTACTACGTTATGCGCACAGCAAACAAGTATAGACTAGATCGCCTAATTTGAAACAAAGCATCGCATATCCGTTTGTTTGGAAACGTTTTGAAGTTTGCTACTCGCAAGTAGGCTAAAACACGGATTTTAATGAGTTGTTCCAACTTAAACAATCCAACCTTCACCCACAGGCATTCAAACAGTTATATCACATAAGCACTTAGCTTCATGGTAGTCATGCTATTATGGAAACATTCACACACATGCAAGGATGCTAAAGCATAAAAACTCACCTAGTACTCCAAGCAAAAAGAGAAGCTCATTTGAAATCCATGCATGGACCTAAGCATACTGAAATGTCTAATGCAACACATGCAAAGATGTAATCTAGGCAGGCTCGGCTATCCTAAACATGGCATGCGGGATGCTACAAATAACACGTATTCAATTTGGAATTGAAATACAATGCAGTTTGTATGATGTACCGAGCCCGATGCATGTCAACAAATGCATGGATGCACGCATGCATTGCATAAGGTATGCTAATTTTAAATATGCCCTAATCTACCATCATAAGCAGGTAAATAAAAGGGAAGAAAGAAATGGGGGTTGGAAGACATACACACACTCACCCACACTTATTACAAATATACCCTCACACAGAGGGACCCAAAAGAATAATACAGTCCCAAAATAATACAGTCCAAATACAGAATAAATTAATTATTACAGAAATTTCTAATTATCAAATTAATATTAACATAAAAGAAAGGGGCCCCAGTCCTGCCTCGGGATGCGCGAATGATGCATGCTCGAATCCGACTCGCCCGGAAACCCGCGTCATGACACTGTTGCCTCTGCTTTTGCTGCCCTGCCTCTCTGGAAAACTGCCAAAGTCTCAGGACATGCTCCCTGAACACTGAGGATCATCATCGGCTGAATAGAATGTCCATCGGTCGTGTACAATAGTCACCGGCCATGAGTGAAGTTATCAGCACAAAATGTTTGCCGGTCGGCACCATATCCTGCCGGTCGGCACAAAATTCCTGCAGAGGACAGTTTGACAGCAACAGCAGGCAGACAGTGCATGATATGGATTTTAGAGCAAATGTAAGCATGGTCAATGCTCCCTATCATGTATGGGACTCAAGGAAGCATGACCCTTGGTTCTTGGGCCATCAATTATGCATCTTGGTGCATGCTAGCCTAAGGAACCAAGATTGCATTTTAATGTGAAAATGCATGCAACACACAAATGAGACCAAAACCTTATCATACATGGATCAAAGGCCTTGGTGACCAAGGGTTGAAACAAGTTGCACCACTTGTAGTGTGAACTCCACTCAACCCTCATGCTTGGTTTGACAACCCCAAACCAAGCTATGAAATGCATGTATGCAACATAGCTCAAATGATGCAACATGAGGATTAGGATGCAGGCACACCAAATGTCATGCAACTACCATGTTAAGCATGCAAAATGCTAGAGTATACAAGATGCAAATGTCATGCAAATATGGGCCATTATGTAAGAAGAATCATCATGCTGCCACACCTAATAGACCCAACATGCAACAAGCATATGGTAAGTATACAATGATGGACTTAACCACAATGGGGCAGGCCTTGAACCTCCCCAAAACAGTGGCCAAAAGATGCCCGAAATGGTGACCAATTACCTATGCAAACATGCAAGTCAAAGGGCCTAAGGTTAAGGCACAAAGGGAGCACTCCTTGCTACCATTAACATGGCCACTCATGGCATATATTAGACAAGCAAAACAGATGTTTAGCATGCAAAAATACACCCCAAAACCTTGATATGGCAGCCCTAAAATGCATTAAACATGGAAGCATGCAAAAGGCCTATTTCAAGGCATAAAATTGCAACATTTCAAAGCATGAATAAGATGGTAAATGGAAACATATAGGCATGATATAGGGACTGAAATAGCATATGAAAGGACTCCAAATCACTTAAATAGCCTAGCCAATGCATGTTCATGGATCATACGCTCAAGACTAACAAGCCATCATGCAAAACAAACATGTCAAGCATGCCAAAGGTGACGAAATCAGTGGCCCACAGCCTCTAAACATGGCAAAATGATGCTAATACCATCATGGAATTAGGCTAAGACATGCAAAGAACATGGCCTAGATGCATGACACACTTCTAAGCATAAGAGAGCATTACAAAACAAGTATGAGAAGCATGCTATGGGGTACAAATCCAACCTTGGACAGAGGTTAGATATGACCTAAAACACCCAAGAAAACTCTGAAATGAAGCCAAATGCAAGTATGCATACATGCTACCTTGTGAGCCAAAGACAAAGGCAAGAAAGGGGCCAAGGGGAGAGGGGTGTCCCTCCCCTATTCATGGCTTCAAAATTCCTTCCTCACCACTGAAAACCAGTGGGTTTTCAGTGGTGAGAAGACCAAGAACACCAAGTTAAACAAAGCTTCAAAAAAAAAGGCACTAAAATGACCAAAACAAGGCCTAAAAGGGTGAGTTGGCACCCAAACCACAAAACACCCTTAATGAATGTTCTTAAGCATGAAAATGTAAGCCTTTTTTATGTTGAACACAAAGCCAAAAACACAAAGCAAGATAGGTAGAAAGCTAGTGCAAGTTTGGGGAAACTAAAGCAACATGCTTACCCTTGAAAACTCCTTGAAGAACAAGTGATGTAGCCCTCCTCTAATGATCAAAACCAGTCCAAAACCACCACAAACAACCCTCCAAGTCCCTCAATCTCGGAGCTAGGTGTAATAGTGTGTGTAATGGTGTAAAAGTAAGGTAAAACACACTATTTAGGTCTAAAAACACACACACAAGGATGAGAGAGATGGAAAATATAGAGAGAGGAAGTGTATCTCAGATATAGAGATATATGAGCTCTGGTTTTTATCTCTCAAATGGCCAACCTTTGACAAAGGGAGATGGATGGTGCTTAAATAGGCAAAATCAAGCCAAGAAGCTTAGAGGCTAAGCAAAGGAAAAGGGTTCAAGGGGTGTAAAGGGGGCTTGGCTTCTTGGAGAAGCCAAGACAGCTGGCCAAGCTTCTTCAAGAAGCTTTGGCCAAAGGGTCAAGCTTCTAGAAGCTTGGAGGGTTCAAGGGTGCAAAGGGTGCAAAATGGTCACACTTGTGCACGGGGGAGTGTGATGGTGCATTCCAGCTGGCACAGCTGGCATGCACCATGTCTCAGGGGTTCAAAGGGTGCACGCCGGCCAGCCAAAAAGATCATCGGCACAAAAAAGTGCCGGTCGGCGTCATACAGTGCCGACCGGCCAAAGTTTTTTAGAAAACGGTGCCGATGGCCAAAAGGGAGTGCCGGTGGAGGGTGGGGGCAGCCGGTAGGATTCAGGGATGGCTAGCAAGCCTCCTCCTACCCTCAAATGCAAAAACACACAAGTCTTGGTGCAAAACCAAGCACAGAACAAGCCGGTTGAGAGGTCCTGAGGCACGACGCGCAGCCGGGATCTCCGGGAACTCAAAATGAACACAATCATGGATAATCACCAGGTGTTCAAGCGGTGACATCCAAGTCTTGAGGACGGTCAAAAATGGGGTGTCTACAGTTGCCCTTCTTTGACAGAACTCGGAAGTCATGACAATGACGGGAGTGAATGTCAAAGCCCAGAGACGACCCATTTTTGACCAGGACGAAGACTTAGACAAACGTACAAGACAAACAAGATGCGCCCGAAGGCAGGGGCAAAATGCAACACAATGCAAGAAGCCGAGCATAAGTTATGGTCATGCAAAGAAAGCTGTAATGAAGCACACATGCGACAGTTATAAGCTAGCATACACCAGACTACACTACAATGCAGAAAGGATGTAAGAGAATTATGCAATTCTCTGTACGTCTCACGTGGAGGATACAATACCTGTGTGGCTCGTCCGGTTTCACCGGCCTCAAATGAGCCGTACATACAATATTGTGCCTGCAAAGAAAACAAACTTAACAGGTACAATGTTGTTAGCAACATGCATGACAATGCAGTCGAAAGTGCGTGACAATGCATGCAATGTGTATAGCAAGATAGTAGGATTGAACACATGTGAGTAAAGCAATGCACGTATGCACGCAATGTGTACGGAAAGAGAACTTGAACATATGTGAGTAAAGCAATGCACACATGCACGCAATGTGTATATAAAGGAACTTGAACACATATCAGTAAAGCAATGCACACATGCACACAATGTGTATAAAAAGGAACTTGAACACATATCAATAAAGCAAAGCACACATACAATGCAATGTGTATAAAAGGCAACTTGAGCACATATCAGTAAAGCAAAGCACGCATACAATGCAATGTGTATAAAAGGGAACTTGAACACATGTGAGTAAAGCAAAGCACGCATACAATGCAATGTGTATAAAAGGGAACTTGAACACATATCAGTAAAGCAAAGCACGCATACAATGCAATGTGTATAAAAGGGAACTTGAACACATATCAGTAAAGCAAAGCACGCATACAATGCAATGTGTATAAAAGGGACTTGAAATTGATCATGGTAAACATGATGCTGGAATGCAACGTACTGCAACACAGTGTGGTTGAAATGATTTAGGGAATTCACAAGATATAAAAGGATACGGGAAGGGACGTCCTTCGCATGTTCCGAGCATCGCTCACGAAAGTTGTGGTACGAGGTCAACTCGAAGTTCCACTTATGTTCTGAGGGCGCAGTTTCTTGGACTGCCTTAAGTGATGAAGGTGCCAAATCACATGATTGACCCGAACAAGGGCGCAAAAGGTACAATGATCGAAAGGGGGAGGTTACCGGTGTCGAACCCAGCACTCTGCTACCCTGCTATTCTTTTGCTTTACTTTCCTTTTTACTAGGAGTTTAAGCACATTGCACTGCCCCAGGCAAGTTTTATTTCTCAAAAGCGTGTGTTTTTGCAAAACATATGATGGAAATGAAACAGCTATTTGTTCAAAAGGTGTTACATTTGCATGTTCTATGCATCGCATCGCAAGGCATCACACAACAATGTGACTGAAATTGAAACTGCGTTTTGAAAACAAAGCATCGCATCGTAATAATCAGGTAGTAAACTAATTACAACTCGATAAGCAAAATAGAGGGACTCAGCAAACTAGCCAAATGCGAGTACACCTCGATAAACATTACGAAGACTTAAAGAGAGTGAAATACAACTCGATAAGCAAATATACAACAACTCGATAAACAAATGGGCGCACTCTCGTGAGGATTAATCACTGGAGGGTATTGGAAGTGGTGGGATTTCCCAAATTCTTAGCATAAACAGCTCAGAGGACAAGGGGGAGAGCCACCGGCACATAAGAAAGGCTACCGGCCTTAAGGAATGGCCATCGGCCGAAAGGGTGATCCATCGGCAAAACAGATGGCCGGTCGGCAATCTATAATTGGCCGGTCGGCAATGAACTGTCAGCACCAGCAGAATGTTGACATCTGTCCTTCACTCAACCTTATCTTCTTCAAAAAGGGTCTCAACTTCGTGGTTCCCTTCATTTCCACACTGATTTGCTCCAAATGGAAGAATTTCTTGCCCAAAATCTTGCAACTTGGATTAACAACTTAGATGGCTCGGAAAAGCTGAATTTCCGGGCTTTCGGCATAAACGCACTATTCACTTTGCGCCGTACCCCGCTGCATTTTCCATTCCTTCGTGCTGCGGCAAGGTTTTGGAATCCGGTGACACGCGTCTTTAGCTTTAGCGGGCAAGAGGTGTGTCCTACCTTTGAAGATTTCCAAGCTCTAATGGAATCTGAGCACAATGAGGAGATTCTGCCCCAACTTCGTTTTGGCCATGCTCAAGCCTTAGGACAAATGTGTGGGCTCTCAATACCCGATGCTCGTTCTCTAATTTGTGATGGGATACTAGATGTTCCGAGCTTGGTTTGCCGTTTTTCTGAGACTGGTGATCGCGGCAACTATCACTGGCAAGGCTTCCGGTGACACGCCCTCTGTCTATGCATGCTATCTCATTTTCTGTTCGTCTCCGGTTCCGGAGGGCCTAGTGTCCGGTTGATTGAGGTTGCCCGAGGCTTGAAGGAGGGCAAAAGCTGCATCGCCATGATTCTGGCTGAGACGTTGCTGGGCTTAGACGCCTTTTATTGTCGAGAGACGATCAGATTAGCAGGGAGTCCACTATTACTGCAGGTAATGTTTCCCACCCAATCTCACATTTATGTTTGCTCACATCACTCGGCTCTCAGGCTCGGTTTTTCTCACAAAAACCCTTTTCTCACTTTTTTCTCATCGTACATCTCTCTATTCTTTATTCTCTCATTTTCTATCCCTCCCCAGGTGTGGTTGATGGATAAACTGCAGGTTGTGGACTCTTGTCCGGCATATTCGGCTCGCGGCTATTTCTTCAGGCAACGCCTAGTTGACGCCCTTGATGAGGGTTGGTGGTTCGAATGGATGTGCCATTTGTCCGCAGACCGTATTGCTTGGCGGTGCCCTTGGCTCAACCTTCCAATGATGAGTTACAGCATGACCCATCAACCCGGGATCCAATTGATTGGCCTGACTCACCGTGTCTTCTATTTTCTATTCCGTATCCTGCGCCAGTTTGGTCATGATCAGACTTGCCCGCCGGAAGGGATAGAGTACCCGGTTACATTCCCGATTCGAGGCGCACAGCTGGCCCGGTATGCCACAGCATGGAAGACGAGAAAACTCCTGGCCCCCACTCCCACTTTCAGTTGCACTTTGTCTAATGAATGCTTGGATTGGCTTAATGAAGAAGCACAGGAGGGGCCCACTTTGGCATCAGACGCTTCGACCAGCTCTGGGAGGGGGCGCAGGGACATTTAACTTGATCATGCCCCGGATTTATTGCTTTATTAGTACTTTCAAGTTTTCTTTATGAATGTAATAAAAAGCAACTTCGATTGTATGCAAGAGCAAGAGAACTCTATTTGAAATCAATGAAATTGAAGGTTGTGGTACTGAAAATTTTCCGTTTTGGTCCAGAAATGGTCTTAGCTGTAAAAAGATTTATTTGAACAAAGTTATCTTCATTAAAACTTTTCAAAACTATTTTCGATATGGATCAGAACTGGACACGCCTGAGATCTGTCGCTGAGATGCACAACCCCGGATCCTAGCAACTGGAAAGTTGCCCCTTGTTTGAACGGTACCGCGGCACTGTACGACAACGGAAAGTTGCCTCTAGTCTGAAAAGCACTGTACCGGAGATTGCGATAAATGCTGATGGACAAAGATGACCAAGATGATCAAATGGACAAAGTTGATCGGGGAAGAGTTTATGGCTGAACTTCAGGACGAAGCTGCCTACGTATCCCAAAGATGGGAATCAAGCCTTACGTAGTTTAGGCTTGGGTTCACTCGAGTATTTTCACTCTCCTTTTGCGCTCTAACTTTTGCCAAGGCCGCCCTTTGCGGGTTTTCAACCTTGCGAGCTCAGTTTTTATATTTTCTATTTTTTTGTGCTCTGAATTTTGCCTAGGTCGCCCTTTCGGGTTTTCGGCCTAGCGAGCCTCTCAGGGGTAATATTTCTCTAACTTGTCCTTGTTGATCGGTTGGCAGAACTCTAGGCCATCTAGGTCCATCAGAACCACAGCTCCACCTGACCAGATAGACTTGATGATATAGGGACCAGTCCAATTAGGTCTGAACTTGCCCCTTGGGTCGTGGATGGGAGCTCGGTTGTCTTTGAGCACCAAATCTCCTTCCTTCAAATTCCTGGACTTAACTTTCTTGTTAAAAGCCCGGGCAATTCTGCGTTGATACCCTTGGACATGGTATAGTGCTTTCAGTCTTCTCTCATCAAAGAGCATGAGTTCCTCGAATCTGCTCTGTTGCCAATCTGCCTCGACTATTTGACACTCGGCCAATACTCGTAATGACGGAACTTCAATCTCAATAGGCAGAACGGCCTCCATCCCATAAACCAATGAGTACGGAGTCGCCCCAGTAGAAGTTCTGATTGAAGTCCTGTAGCCCCACAGAGCAAACGGGAGCTTATCTGGCCAGTCCCGGTAGGTTTCCACCATCTTCTGCAATATGTGTTTGATGTTCTTGTTGGCGGCCTCAACTGCTCCGTTGGTCTGCGGCCGATATGTAGATGACTTATGAAAAGCCACGTTGTATTTTTCTAACAAGTCTATCACTTCCTTCTTGAAGTGGGAACCATTGTCTGAAATTACTTCATTTGGGACCCCGTAGCGACAGATGATGTTGTTTCTGATAAACTTTGCAACATGCGAAGCCTTCAACACCGCGTAAGATTGGGCCTCAACCCACTTTGTAAAGTAATCTATTGCTACCAAGATAAACTCATGCCCATTCGACCCCTTCGGGGTAACAGCCCCAATCACATCGATTCCCCAAACTGAAAATGGCCACGGCGAAGTCATGTTATACAGTTTTGACGGCGGGATGTTCATGCGATTCGCATGAATCTGGCATTTGTGGCATCGCCGAACAAAGCCGATACAGTCTTCCTCCATGGTAGACCAGTAGTAACCCTGTCTGAGGATCTTCCGTGCCAGCATTACCCCATTCATATGTGCCCCACAGTCTCCCCCATGGATGGCCTCCATCAGGCGCTTCGACTCTTCGGCTTCTACACACAGCTTGTGCATTCCCAGGTGACCTCTTTTGTACAATTTACCCCCGCAGATGATGAACTGAACGGCCAATCTTCTGATTGCCCTTTTGTCCTTGGCATTTACCCCTGGCGGGTATGCTTCCTTCTCTAAGAAATTCCAAATGTCGTAATACCAGGGGTTTTTGTCCTGAACCTCATCTATAGCAGCAATCGACTCATAGGCTGGTGCAAACTTCTGGTCAATGATGACTGGACGCATCCGGACTCCACACGGGATGTCTATCATGGAAGATAGAGTTGCTAAAGAGTCTGCGAACCTGTTGTTCTCTCTTAGTAGATGGGTGAAACTTAGCTTCCCAAACCGAGGAATTAGCAAATCCAAGGTTTGGTGATACATCATCATCTTCTCCTCTTTTACTTTCCAATCTCCTTTTCCTTGAGATACAACAAGGTTCGAGTTCTAGACCAGCAATACATGCCTCATACTCTGCCTCATTGTTCGAGACTTTGAACCGGAGCTTGAATGCTAAAGGGATACGGGAATTATCGGGTGCTATCAGCAACACTCCTATCCCATACCCATGTTGATTTGACACTCCGTCAAAGTACATCGTCCAAGCTTCGTCGTCGATATGCAAAATGGCTTCATCTGGGAACAAGTATTCAACTGCTTCATCCCCCTCAACCGGATGGTCGGCAAGGAACTCTGATACTGCTCTTCCTTTGACTGACTTGCGTGTGACATACTTCAAATCAAATTCGGAGAGCAACAGCAACCAACGAGCTAGCCTACCCGTAAGTGCCGGTTTCTCAAAAAGATATTTGATGGGATCGAGTCGTGAAACCAACATTACAGAGTGAGCTAACAGGTAGTGCCGCAGCTTCCTGGTAGCCCATACTAAGGCCAAACAAGCCTTCTCCAGCGGAGTGTAGCGGGTCTCGTAATCCAGCATCTTCTTACTCAGATAGTAGATGGCCCTTTCCACTTTATCTTCCGACTCTTGTGCGAGCATGCAGCCCATCGTAGTCTCGGTTACTGACAGATACAATATCAACGGTTTCCCCGGCTTTGGTGGTGATAACACGGGCGGATTCTGTAGATACTCTTTGATCTGTTCAAATGCAGCTTGGCATCGACCGTCCCATCGGAACTTTTTTCCTTTCTTTAGAAGACCAAAAAGTGGTTCACAAGTTAAGGTTAGCTTTGAGATAAACCGCCTTATGAATTGCACTTTACCCCGAAAGCCTCGCACCTCCTTTTCAGTCATTGGTGGTGGCATTTCTAAGATGGCCTTGATTTTGGAAGGGTCGACTTCGATGCCCCTTTGTGTAATCAGAAATCCCAACATTTTCCCCGCTGTAACACCAAATGTACACTTATGAGGATTCAACCGCAGCCGAAATTCTCTGATCCTTTGGAAAAACTTTTGCAAAGCGGTGTAGTGGCCCTCTCTTTCTTTGGACTTGACAATCATGTCGTCCACGTACACCTCGACCTCTTTATGGATCATGTCATGTAGTATTGTGGTTGCAGCCCGTTGATATGTAGCCCCAGCGTTCTTCAACCCAAATGGCATCACTCTGTAGCAGTATGTACCCCACGGGGTGGTAAAAGCAGTCTTCTCCCGGTCTTCGGGTGCCATTACTATCTGATTATAACCTGAGAAGCCATCCATGAACGAAAGCAAAGCATGCCCCGCTGTGAAATCTACCAACTCGTCGATATGCGGCAGGGGAAAGTCATCCTTCGGACTGGCTCTGTTCAAATCCCTGAAGTCCACACATACTCGGATTCTGCCATCTTTCTTCGGCACTGGAACAATATTGGCCAACCAAGTCGGGTATTCGGATACCAGCAAGAAGCCTGCGTCAATCTGCTTGGTGACCTCTTCCTTGATCTTAATGGCCCAATCGGGGCGGATCCTTCTAAGCTTCTGTTTGACAGGTCGGGCCTCGGGGTCAAGAGGGATCCGGTGCTGTACAATCTCGGGATCGATTCCAGGCATGTCTTCGTAGGACCACGCGAAAACATCTTTGAAATCTTTTAATAAAGCGACTAAGCGCTCGCGTTCCTCCGAAGACAACGTGGACCCGATCTGAACCAGCCGCGGGTCCTTCTCAGTACCAATGTTCACAGTAGTGATTTCATCAATTAAGGGTTTAACAAACCTCTCCTGCTCTTGTTCAATTAATCGTTGCAAAACCGGAGGAATTTCGTCCTCGTCGTTTTCATCAAAATTTTGAAAGTCCTGATTTAAGCAATAAATCAAAGGCACAGAAAAGTACTCGGAAATCACATTCACCTCATTCTCATTATGTACTTCCAAACCGTCCAATTCTTCTGTTACAACAGACTCAAAAGAGAAAGAAAAAGACGACCTGGACAGGACTGTGGCATCCAGGTTATCACCCCCAGGAATACCGGACTCAGACTCAGACGAGCTGGAACCTGATTCCGACTCACAAGACTCGGTGGAATCAGATTCCGGCTCACTACCTGACCCGGTGCTGCTCGACAAAAATCCCTCCTCGTACTGCCAGGTGAGGGAGGGTGCGATGGATGCATCCAAAATGGCTGCTGGTAGGCCCGCAGCCGTTTCATCTCCGATCATGGACACCGAGGAGTTATCCCCCAAGCGCAACTGGTCGATCGAAGGATCTAAAAGTAGACATGCCAGCGCTACCCCCATTTCAAACTCTGTGTCCGTAGATTCCACTTCTTTGTTATGCTCAGCCTCAACTGTTAGGTCTGCCTGCTCTTCAGCAACATCATCCCCTGATAACTGTAGGTCAAAGAAAATTTTGAATCCTGGCACACGTTTCTTCTCTACATTCCGCCATGGCTCAGGAAAACCACAGAATGGAAAATCCTCCCCCTCCCGGACGAAGCGTCCGTTTAGGGTACCCCGAATGGGCCGATGCATCAATTCAAAGGGTTTCCCTGTCTGTTTTGCCTTGGCTCTTCCAGCCATCTCTTTTCCTTTTCTTACCCAATCCTCCTTGGTGGGCAGATAACCCAAGCCAAAGGTATGGGGGTTGTGTGGCACTTCGGCCAATGCTGCGACAACTTTGCGGCCGCTTCTTCCTAATCCCATCCCGGGGATATGTTGGAGCTTATTCATGAGATACACTGCTTGGGCACTGACATAGATCCCCTCGTTAGCAGCCATGATGTTCTGTACAACCTGAGCCTCGGCCAAGGTAAAACCTGATATAAACACATCCTCCATACCATGCTCAATTTCTAGAACAGGTGTAGATACCTCCGGTGGTGGGTGGATTGACGAATTTCCAAAGACAATGGCTACTCCCTTCCCATAGGGATATTTCACCATTTGATGCAAAGTAGACGATACTGCCTTTACTTGATGCAACCATGGCCGCCCCAGAAGCAAATTGAAGGCTGCGGGAACTTCTAGGACATGGAAATCTATCTCGTGCTGCCCCGGCCCAACCTTTGTCTGGACTTTTACGGTTCCCATCACTTCCCTACTTGTATTGTCATACGCCCGGATGACTTGGGCTGTTGGTACAAAATCCGTGACTTTCAAGCCGATGGCATACGCTGTCCTTGCCGGGCAGACGTTGATGGCAGACCCGGTATCAACGAGAACCACCGGTATCCATTTATCCCTACACTCCACGGAGATGTAGAGGGGCTTATTATGCTCTGCCCCCTCGGGTGGCAACTCCTTGTCGGAAAAAGTCAGCGTCGGAGCAGCTCCTCCCGGAAAGACTAATCCCACCAGCTGCTCTGGCGTGGTGTCTATTGAAAGCTTCGCTTTGTCCATGGCTGTCAAGACAGCCTGTCTATGCACCCGTGATGCCATGAGCAGCCCCCATATAGAGATGTCTGCTTGTATCTTTTTAAGCTGTTTGAGTACAGCCTCCTCTTCAAGTTGCTTCTCTTTTTGCTTCTCAGCCTCTCTATCCTTCCCCGAGGCCTCTGGTTGATCTAGGTGTGGGGGTTTAAAGTACCGCCCACTCCATGTCATATGATCGACCTCTCCAAGGTACCAGGTGTCATCAGGTTGGTTGTACCCCCAATCTTCATCCGTGTGGGCAAGACAAAAGTCCTCATCTTCCCATCACATTCCATCAGCGGCCGACAGACACCTGTCCGGCCTCGGTATGACTGTTCTTGCGCTCGCAACACCTTCCATCCACATGCCCGCAGCATTCTCGGTTCCTGTGCACACAGCAGTTTCAACTTCCACATGGGCCTTCGCCTTCCTGATTCTCTCGGAATCCTCAAAACTTGCTTGTTCTGACATAGCTGACTGTTCAATGATCTCGGCACTCAAAACATTCCAATCTCGGGCGAAATTCTCGACACTGGCGCCCCCCGGCGATGTGTTCTGCTCTTCGACCCTTCCGGCCGTCGCTGATATTCTCATTCCTGCAGAGCTCTGCTTTGCCTGAAATTCTCCTACCACATCGGGCTGATCGTCCAACCACCCGGTAACTTCTGCTGAGTCCTCATAACCGAACCAGGCGACTGTCGCATCCTCTGGGTATTGGTCACTGTAAAATTGGAGAGCGGCGAGGTCCTCTCCTACAGCCGTTACATCATCTGTTCCCTGTCCCAGACTATCTCCTTGAATTACACACAACTCTTCCTCTATTGGCAATTCTATCCCGGGCCCATCTTGGCCTATTGATGAAATGTAGTCACTCGGACTATATGTCTTACCCACATAACTCCCAGATTCCGCAGACTCTGACTCAACAACCTGTTTCTCTTTTGGAATCTCCCTTCCCCTGTTCTCGGCGGTCACCACTGCTGGCTTAGGTTGGGTCATGGAGATGTCCATCATGCACAAGTCGGTGCAATCGGGGAGAAACACCTCTGGTTTAGGCAGGTGGGTAGGTGTGATGTAGACACTAGGGTCGTAGGACACGGCCCCGGTATGGATGAAATTGAGTCTTTTGGGTGGTGGAACTTGGTTATGTGTGGGGAGAGGATTTGTAGTAACATTGGGTTTCTCGGGAGGCAAGATCACCCCGTTATCGATGAGATCTTGAATCTCATGACGCAACTGGAAACACAGATTAGTGTCATGACCGTGCTGTTGGTGAAATGCGCAATACTTGGCCGGGTTATAGGTAGGAGGGAGTTTTTCTGGTAGGGGCCGCGGCTCCAGGGGCTTCAGGTGCCCTTTTTTGATCAAAACCCCCAGAGCTTTGGATAGGGGCATATATAATGGGGCGAAGGTTCTGGTGTTTCTGGGTGGGTATTTGGTTGTTTGCGGGTTACTTCCGGACGCGCCGGAGAATGGTGCAGCTGCCGTATTTCTTGGAGGGGGGGTGGCGGTGACCATGCTTACTTCGGTGGCCCTCGTGGTAGTAGTACCACTCGGGCCTGCATTGCTACCACGATTGAAAGTTCGTCGGGGTTGCTCCCGGTCATTATCAATCAAGCCTTGCTTCAAGGCATCTTCAATCTGCACCCCCATTTCATGTAGGTCAGAAAAAGTAGGAAAGGGGAGTACTATCATCTTTTGCATCAACTTCGGCTGAAGATTGCGCACAATCATCTGAATTTGGTCTTTGTCCGTAGGCCTCAAGGTCATCATCGAAGCCTTGGCCCTCCATCTGGTTACGAACTCTGAAAAACTCTCCTTAAGCTCTTGCCTAGTCGTCTCGAGATCACGGGTCGTAATCTCAATCTGTGTATTGTATGAGTACTGCGCGATGAAGGCCTCAGCCATTTCGTCCCAATTCCTCTTAACGTCATCTTCTAGCTTGGCATACCATATGGCCGCCACACCCGACAGGGTCCGGCCAAACAAAGACAACTTCTGAAGCCTACTGAGGCCCATTGGCCTTAGAACATCTGAAAACAGTCTCAAGTGTACCATGGGGTCCCCGGACCCGTCAAATCGATCAATATGGGGCATTTTGAATCTGTCGGGCAGCGTCACAGCTGCGTCGGTGTAACCATCTTCAATGTCGGGGATAGTCTTGACCCCTTGGGATCTCTTGAACAGCTTTTCAAGCTTGCTCAGCTTTAGTGCGGTTGGATCAGTCTCGAACTCAAAGGGAGAGTCCAGTAGGTTCGTGGGTGTTTTTGATAGCTGAGGTTGGATTTGAGGTAGGATTGGAGGTGGGGGTGGTCCTGCGGGAAGTTCTGTATCATTCTGAACATTGGCCGTCTCTCCGAGGTTTGGAATTCCTGGTGGGGGAGGAGCTTGATGCGAAGCAGATGCTTTGGTTTGCTGCTCTAGCCTGGCAATTGTCTCTGCCTGTTCCCTCACAACTGTGGCCTGTTGCCTGGCGAATTCTGTCTGACGGACGGCATCCTGCTGCATTACTTTCATGCTTTCTTGAAGGTGGCGCACCATCTCCTCCAAACTAGCCATGCTATCCTGCTCTGGTTGAGTTACTGGTATATATTCTCTCTCTGTTGGTGACACAAAATCTTGATCCCTACTGAACACAGGTGGGGTAGATAAAGCCCTCTGAACTGACTGCTGTACTGATATCCTCTGCCTGACTGACCTCCGTCTAGTAACCGGGGGTAGTGAGTAGTACACTGGTTGTCCGTCTATCAGATCCTCAGATCGAAGGAGTCGACGACCTCTAATCCAGGGTGCTTAGGGGATATCTATCGGGTCAGAAGCAATTGTGCTCAACTACCTAATAAAAAGATAAATAAAGCATATAAATAAACAGCAAATCGGAGAGCATAACGGCATAAAATAAACAACACACGGTTGGATAACACTCGATACACTGTTCCTCAAATACTGATTACTGTTTCTGAAGTATTGCCCCCAAGTCTGAATCTGGTACCCACAGATAACTGTTTCCCAAAAATACTGTTACTGGTGCTCTTAGGTCGGATGCCAAAACTTGCAAACTGATATGCGCATTTCCTGTAGAGATACACTCTAAAAGCACGTAGCATGTAAAAGAGAACCAATACACCCCTATGTTGGGCTAGGGTTTCACTACGCACACAGCGGTTTCAAACAACCTATATCGGGTAAGCAACCTGTCCTAGTTTGGAATGGTCACTATGGATTTCGATATGCACTATGTCGAATGGTCAAAAAGGGTGCCCCGGTAAAACCGGGGTTTGTGTTCCCATACTGGCAGAGCCCGCAACCGGTCAGCCTTATGGTCATGCCTTGACAAGACAAGCCTCCAGCAAACCGCTCAGGAATAGCAGATGGCCAACACGGTGTCCTAGGCGCACCAATGCACATGCAATGCAAAGAAACACATAAGTGAAATCAAAACTGGATATCACGAGTTCGAGTCAAGCTCTCTAAATTCCCCAGCAGAGTCGCCAGAAACTGTAGACGCGCCCGCGGGGGACCTCGCTACTACAGTTCGGACTCCCTTTTTGTTTGTTGCGGTTCTAAATCTGAACCAAAGAGTCCAACTCTGGCAAATCGTTTTGAAGAAAAACAGATTTTTTGAAAAGTAGTGCCAAACATAGACTCCTTTTCCAGATACAGAGTCGCCACCTAAATATTTTTAAAATGGGAAATTTAGGAAACCCTGACTTGGTGCCAAAGGCCACGTGTCCGTCATCACCAAAGTTGCCTCGGCTCGGGAACTTGGGTACGATCGGGGAAGGTCAGCTATGAGCACCCCCTCTCGCCCGGTCCGAAGACCGGCCTCTACTAACCGTGATATCCAATTTTGAAAACGTTATGTGTTCTTATTCCGATTATTAGCCTAGAATTACTATGTTATGCGCACAGCAAACAAGTATAGACTAGATCGCCTAATTTGGAACAAAGCATCGCATATCCGTTTGTTTGGAAACGTTTTGAAGTTTGCTACTCGCAAGTAGGCTAAAACACGGATTTTAATGAGTTGTTCCAACTTAAACAATCCAACCTTCACCCACAGGCATTCAAACAGTTATATCACATAAGCACTTAGCTTCATGGTAGTCATGCTATTATGGAAACATTCACACACATGCAAGGATGCTAAAGCATAAAAACTCACCTAGTACTCCAAGCAAAAAGAGAAGCTCATTTGAAATCCATGCATGGACCTAAGCATACTGAAATGTCTAATGCAACACATGCAAAGATGTAATCTAGGCAGGCTCGGCTATCCTAAACATGGCATGCGGGATGCTACAAATAACACGTATTCAATTTGGAATTGAAATACAATGCAGTTTGTATGATGTACCGAGCCCGATGCATGTCAACAAATGCATGGATGCACGCATGCATTGCATAAGGTATGCTAATTTTAAATATGCCCTAATCTACCATCATAAGCAGGTAAATAAAAGGGAAGAAAGAAATGGGGGTTGGAAGACATACACACACTCACCCACACTTATTACAAATATACCCTCACACAGAGGGACCCAAAAGAATAATACAGTCCCAAAATAATACAGTCCAAATACAGAATAAATTAATTATTACAGAAATTTCTAATTATCAAATTAATATTAACATAAAAGAAAGGGGCCCCAGTCCTGCCTCGGGATGCGCGAATGATGCATGCTCGAATCCGACTCGCCCGGAAACCCGCGTCATGACACTGTTGCCTCTGCTTTTGCTGCCCTGCCTCTCTGGAAAACTGCCAAAGTCTCAGGACATGCTCCCTGAACACTGAGGATCATCATCGGCTGAATAGAATGTCCATCGGTCGTGTACAATAGTCACCGGCCATGAGTGAAGTTATCAGCACAAAATGTTTGCCGGTCGGCACCATATCCTGCCGGTCGGCACAAAATTCCTGCAGAGGACAGTTTGACAGCAACAGCAGGCAGACAGTGCATGATATGGATTTTAGAGCAAATGTAAGCATGGTCAATGCTCCCTATCATGTATGGGACTCAAGGAAGCATGACCCTTGGTTCTTGGGCCATCAATTATGCATCTTGGTGCATGCTAGCCTAAGGAACCAAGATTGCATTTTAATGTGAAAATGCATGCAACACACAAATGAGACCAAAACCTTATCATACATGGATCAAAGGCCTTGGTGACCAAGGGTTGAAACAAGTTGCACCACTTGTAGTGTGAACTCCACTCAACCCTCATGCTTGGTTTGACAACCCCAAACCAAGCTATGAAATGCATGTATGCAACATAGCTCAAATGATGCAACATGAGGATTAGGATGCAGGCACACCAAATGTCATGCAACTACCATGTTAAGCATGCAAAATGCTAGAGTATACAAGATGCAAATGTCATGCAAATATGGGCCATTATGTAAGAAGAATCATCATGCTGCCACACCTAATAGACCCAACATGCAACAAGCATATGGTAAGTATACAATGATGGACTTAACCACAATGGGGCAGGCCTTGAACCTCCCCAAAACAGTGGCCAAAAGATGCCCGAAATGGTGACCAATTACCTATGCAAACATGCAAGTCAAAGGGCCTAAGGTTAAGGCACAAAGGGAGCACTCCTTGCTACCATTAACATGGCCACTCATGACATATATTAGACAAGCAAAACAGATGTTTAGCATGCAAAAATACACCCCAAAACCTTGATATGGCAGCCCTAAAATGCATTAAACATGGAAGCATGCAAAAGGCCTATTTCAAGGCATAAAATTGCAACATTTCAAAGCATGAATAAGATGGTAAATGGAAACATATAGGCATGATATAGGGACTGAAATAGCATATGAAAGGACTCCAAATCACTTAAATAGCCTAGCCAATGCATGTTCATGGATCATACGCTCAAGACTAACAAGCCATCATGCAAAACAAACATGTCAAGCATGCCAAAGGTGACGAAATCAGTGGCCCACAGCCTCTAAACATGGCAAAATGATGCTAATACCATCATGGAATTAGGCTAAGACATGCAAAGAACATGGCCTAGATGCATGACACACTTCTAAGCATAAGAGAGCATTACAAAACAAGTATGAGAAGCATGCTATGGGGTACAAATCCAACCTTGGACAGAGGTTAGATATGACCTAAAACACCCAAGAAAACTCTGAAATGAAGCCAAATGCAAGTATGCATACATGCTACCTTGTGAGCCAAAGACAAAGGCAAGAAAGGGGCCAAGGGGAGAGGGGTGTCCCTCCCCTATTCATGGCTTCAAAATTCCTTCCTCACCACTGAAAACCAGTGGGTTTTCAGTGGTGAGAAGACCAAGAACACCAAGTTAAACAAAGCTTCAAAAAAAAAAAGACACTAAAATGACCAAAACAAGGCCTAAAAGGGTGAGTTGGCACCCAAACCACAAAACACCCTTAATGAATGTTCTTAAGCATGAAAATGTAAGCCTTTTTTATGTTGAACACAAAGCCAAAAACACAAAGCAAGATAGGTAGAAAGCTAGTGCAAGTTTGGGGAAACTAAAGCAACATGCTTACCCTTGAAGACTCCTTGAAGAACAAGTGATGTAGCCCTCCTCTAATGATCAAAACCAGTCCAAAACCACCACAAACAACCCTCCAAGTCCCTCAATCTCGGAGCTAGGTGTAATAGTGTGTGTAATGGTGTAAAAGTAAGGTAAAACACACTATTTAGGTCTAAAAACACACAC